>OY987265.1:18141986-18863480 GCA_963920665.1 Straminergon stramineum | reverse complement strand
CTCGTCGAGGCCGTCCGATTGTTCGCCTCGTCGTAGCCGTCCGATCGTTCGGCCGTACTCCGACCGCCTCAAGATGGCCGTCCGCCTTGTCATGGCCGTCCGATTTCAGGGACGGTCTTCCGTCCGCCCCGAGCCAGCCGTCCGATCGTGCGGACGGTCATCCATCCGCCTCGAGCCGGCCGGCCGATCAGCAGGACGATCGGTGTCCACCAGATCCGACGGCCGGCTTGTCGCGGACGTCGCGACCTCCTCCGATTGGACGGACAGCAAGCTGTCCACACGATTGGACGGTGGGGATGGCGTGGATGCAGCAGCCCGTCCGGCGATGGCAGACGCATGAAACGAGGTCGACGAAAGAGATGAATTGCACGATCGGAGATTTTAATTTCTCTTGAACATCTCTAAGTCAAACATAGGTATCATATTCAACATTTCAGTTTCAAACCGAAGTAAGAATCAAGTAAATCATCTATCATGGAAATGAAAAAAAATTATAGAGGAATAGCCAGTGACGTTTGCTTGTTTGAAATACTCTCACCGTTGAGATTCTCATGTTTACATAATTCTATCTTAAAATTATTAATGTTCTAGTATCTATCTTGAATATACTCAACTTATCAATTCTCTTATGAATAAAAACTAAACATCTTTTGGGGGAATTTTTCTTCCTACATTCTTATGCTCTCATATAAATTCTTCAAGTCTTCAATATACAAAATTATAAAATCGTACTCACAAGTGGAAATATTTATTGTTTCAATAATTAGAAGGCAAAAATCTAGTCAAGCAAATAGCAAAATCATTTGTTTCAGTCACCTTGAATGCAAATAGCCAAATATCTTACAATCTATGTGGGTTAAGTTTTTGAAATTACTTCTACACATTCATAAATTGCTGTAGTACAAAATCGTACAATCCGACTTGCCAAAAACATTGTTCCTACATTTTCTAGTTCTTTGTAATTGAAATGGCAATTCTAAATCACTAAATGGTCTTCGATGGAAAAAAGCCTTTGGACTTCTAGGGTTTAGGGTTCAATTTCTAATAGCAAATGAAACTAAAATGGTGGTTCTCACTATTCTACAAACCTCTATTGTATACTTGGGACATCCTTTGCATTTGCAATTCACCTATTCACATTGAATGTTGAAATGAGAAAATTATAGAAAGTGGTTCAATACATTTTCCATTTTCACAAATACCCATTAACCAATAGTCGTACATCAATGGTATTAAATCCTACAAATTACGTGACAGAAATATCGCTTTATTAAAATATAAAAATACAATGTATTTGTATCAAAATCACAAAAACATGATTACAACTCATCAAGAGTATTGTGCTATATTTGCCGCACTCTACTGTCTATGTACATTACAATGAGTGAACCATACAGTAAAACAAACATAAGATGACTAGAATACCATACTCTACTTAACTACTTTACTCGGAATCCGAATCCGAATCGGAATCCTTCTTGTCATTTGGGCCTGAAGGATGTACCCCAATATATGGTCCACCCCCATAGTTGTAACCATATCCACTTGATGCACCTCCTTGTCCATATTCATTTCCATAAAAAGGACCTCCAAAGGTTGGAGGAGGAATTGGAGCACTCTCCTAGGACCCTCTTTCACTTGATCCACCATAATAAGGGCCTCCCTGATGCCCATATGAACGATGTGTAGTCGATCCAGAGTAGTATTGAGAGCCTCCTTGGCTAGAACCACCATACTGACCATATTGTGTCAGTCCATGGCTTCCTCCTATACTTTGAGAGCCAACTTGGGGGGTGTTACCATAATCTGAACCACTTGTCCCATCTCGTAATCCACGTGCATTATAGTCACGGTAGTAGGACCCATCATGTTGCCGACCCCAGTCTTCCACGCTTCGATGCATGGCCTCTTGTATTTGTTGTTGGTACTCAATGTCTTCCCGATCTTCTCGACGTTCATGTCTCTCACCAAATGTCACGAGTGCTGGATCATCATCATCTTCATCTTCATCTGACCAATCATCTTTAGCATCCTTCAAGACGACCGAAGGAAGTCCTCCATAGCCTCGATTGGACCACTCCGGCATGCAATCGCTTGGTCCAACCCAGTTAGTAGGAATTATGGCTTCCTCGCAAGTCAAATTCCTGACATTGCGCCCTACAATCGTGCGCCAATCTACTTCTTTATGGAGTACTATCTCCGCCCAAATCATAGCCATGATCGAATAGTTCATGACGTTTGGTTTGGAGCTTGGTAAACCTGATGCAGATGTTATCTCCTCGTAGCGGCGAACAAAGTGTTCGCTCTTACATGTGGACATTTGTCCCTCCCAATGACGAACTTGCACCTTTGCACGATCATGTGGCCATATTTTGGAGAGGTGCGTCATTTTGACATACTTCTTGCATGTTGTGCAATCCCATATTTTCTTGGGCTCCTTTTCCCATCCCTTCTCCGCAACGCAAGTTACGTCTTCCAAATCTCTCCAATTGATCTCTTGTGATTTCCCCTTCTTACTTCCTCCACCACTTCCGCGCGACATGATAACCTCCAAACCTCAATTAATAATGTACCGAAAGGATTACAAAGTTTAAATCCAATTTCCGCTCGCTTTGGCCCAATGTACCAAATGAAAAGTAAGAATTTGGATTAAAACAAATTCCACCTACTGTTACTGACAACCAAATCAACCGTAAACTTGAACACCTTGAGTTTCTGACAACCCAATCAACTCAAATACGGTTCAAGTAATTAAGAACACTAAATGAAGTTCATAAAATTAAAGACTTATAAGTTGGGGCAGCCCCCTAATCACTCAAACCAATCCGATTAAAAAAAAGTAATACGAACACAATCGTTCATGCACCAAGCCGGAAGGGGTGCGCAGATTCCCGAAGGCACTGGATCACCTACTCCGGAAGGGAAACGATTGTGAAGAAATGAGCCGTCTGCGTCGCCATTTATGCGGTCGGCGCTTTAGGGTATGCGGACGTTGCCGTCCGCATCGGACGGCACGAAGGTGGACGGGCAGATCGGGCGGTCCGAAATCGCGGTTCGTTGGATCGCACGGTCAACGACAAGAAGCGGGACAGAGCAGCGCGGACGCGGATGGGAAATGCGGATGGACTCCTGACAGCCGGACGGAAAATGCGGACGAAAAATGCGGACGGGGACTGCGGACGCGCGGACGGGCGGGCGAACGAGCGAACGGACAGAGAAGAAGTGCAGAGGGCAAAGGTGGGTGGGACCGCGGGAGGGAGGTTGTTTTTCAATTTCGGAATCCTTACTTGGGCGGCCGGGTGGCCGGGCAGTCGGCCGGACGAAGAGAAGTGTGGGAGGGAGGGAGGGAGAGAGGCAGGAGTTTTTTCAATTTCTAAATTGGGGGATGGGCAAATGGGCGGGAGAGGTGTTTTGAACTATGTGGAGATGGGTGGACGGACGGTTTAGTGGGAGAGCTTGCATTATATGGTGAATTAAGAAAAGTAGAGAAATTATTTTTAATATGTTATGTCATGAGGTTTTAAATTGATACAACTATCAAAAGTGACATCCCAAAGTCTCTTGTTTGAAAAATCATTTGACTTGTAAATCAAGAATTCAAATAAGTGTGTAAAAAAATTTTGTTTTACATTGGTGCTTTTGTACAAGATTGTGATGTCAACAATACTTTTTGACTAATAGCAAAAAAAATTCGATGTTAAGATCGTAACAAAAGCCTTCGTGGTTCAATTTATAATATTTATTATTCTTTTTCATGCCTTTCAAGGAAAACAATGAATCCCTAAACTCCCAAAGGCCCTACACAACTACACTCTTATACGAGACTCTTGTGATATGTGATCTCAATTAAATGATTTATTTCTAAATTTTTGGTTCAAGATTCTTCACTCAAGAGTTAAATTTTTCAACACGAGATATTGTAAAATGAAATTCATTAATGTAAAAAATCTAAAGTGGAGAAAATGAGAAGCCCAACAATCTAGTATAGCAAGATGGAAGAAAAGATTTCTTGGGCTTACTTTAAATGCAAATACCACGCGCAATGTATGTACTCAAAGTTTTCAAGATGACAAGATAACTCAATTAACTTTTATACTAGTCTAGTATAAATTCCTATGGTTAAATATGTCCAAAAATCAATTTTTAAAATTTTTGTCTCTTTGCATTCAAAATGGCAGTTTTGAGTGATATTTGATGGGAAAGAAAGCATGAAGGCTTTAGGGATTCCAGATTTTAGAAAATCCTAGGCCTACATAACTACAAAATTAACATAAGCAATTCAATCAATATTGTAAATTTATAATTTAAAAGATATGATATTATGAACCTTTCTATATAATCATTTGCAAAAAAGTTTTGAGATGAAACACACTTGTAATCATTGAAGTATGACCATTTCTAATTTCTTGTAATTGAAAACTCATCATATTTGAAGGTCAATCACATTGTACATTACCTAAGCTCTAATATTTTGGGGTTGTGATCAATTTATGATCGGTTTACAATTTAGGATGCACACAAGTATACATAGGTATAAGTGTCAAAGTGTATATGATATGAATTTTCAATTCATTTTGTTGTATAAATGCTTACTTTAATCTTGTCCACAACATTTCACATTACATTAAAATGCTTGAATCATTTTAGCACCATCCCATACATTCGATAAATGTTATAATAGAATAATGAGATAATATAATTTCTTTTAGTCTATTCATAATTTCATATTGGTGTTTTAAACTATGAATACATTTGACAACAAAAATTGAAGACACACTCCAAGTTATAATTGAATGTTCCACATTTATTTAATGGCTCATAATAAAGTGATAATTGAGGTGCTCAATCTTAAGAAAAATTGAAACCTACATGAGTAATGTACTCACATGAGTACATGACAAAGTAAGAAAGGTCTACATCTGCATTATATTGTCATGATTGCATTCCAAACTGCAAAGGAATCATAGTCTCATAGGTAAAACATATTTCACACATCGCATCAATAATTTTGAAAATTTGTGCAATGTTATAAATTCAATATGTACAATTGAGGGTTGTATAATTCTGATTTTTTGCAACCGGGAGGGTGGGTGGGACACCCCTTATCAGGGCATTTCCTACCTAAACTTAGAGAACCATAATCTTTCCAACAAGTTTTTGACAGTAGTAGCCAGTAATGCCACAGATTTCAAGCCAGCTACATTTCCACACTCAATAATCAGTCAACTTTCCAATGTTGTATAATAAGGATAGATCCTGATAGGATCAATACATGTTGTAAGTACTACAAGCTATTTGTCACATAATTGACAAATTACTATTCCTCAGTTTCTACATGTTCCAATAGCAAATGAAGCATCATAGTAAATCATGTACTGTTCAAGAATATAAACTTTAAACATAAACACCCCCAAGTAGTATATCTTCATTGTCTTGGGAAAAGCCATCCTTGAGAAATAGTTTCAAAGAAGCCAAGGACCTCACCTGTCCCCATGAAAAACACAACACACAAAATGTTATGTTAGTCGCAGACAAGGGGTCTACAGCCCTTGGCAATTTGTTATCACTGTCACAATGAAAATATAATGAGAGAGGCTTAAAACAAACCATCAAGACAATATATTCTACTTTCTAAAATCACAAATGCATAAGAGGAACCTGAGAAGTTGCCATCCTTCTTTGCAAGCCCAGAGACACCAGATTCCAGCTCGTTCAAGTATAGTAAAATCAAGCAAGAGACAACAGGTAGTGACAATCCAAGACCAGTCGAGTTTATTTTATACCCCAGTTCAATCAGATGACTTGGCATAGGGATACATGAGGTGGACTAAGGCATGGCCGAAATCCACATGAGCTGGTCCGTTAGGCCCCATCAGATGAGGCCAAACCGGGGTACAGGTTGGTTAATGAAGGCCCCCATCAATGTAACTCAACCCTGTTTCCACTAGCTCACTAAATCTTGATTACTATTAACTGGAGTTACATTAAATTATAACTGATGTCCTGCTAATCCCGCTTAAAGCCCTGGATTAGTGCAAATGAAGGGCTGGAAGGTGGGGTATTAACCCATACCTGTATCAGCTATATTATGGATCAGTACAAAAGTATTTAATACTTTAATAAGAGTATTAAGCTACTTAGGTTATTATATTTACCAAAGAAAGTACATCTTTCTTAGTAAATAATTCAAAACCAATCTAAAAAGTGGGAAAATAACACTTCACTTTTCAAAAAATAATACATTCCCAAGCATATTACTTGATGCACAACATGACTTAGGGTTTGGGGTTTAGGGTATAGGGTTTGGACTTTGGAGAGCATGTTTAAATGTGGGAAGGAATATTTGGAATTATCTTTTCTTACATTAATATTACATTGGATACTTCTAGCATTCAAGAGTATTTTTTGTACATGAATCTATCCTTTTCAAAATTGAATGCTTTAGGACTGCCGGCGGATTGACGTCAGGTGGGCTCCATAGCGAGGTGAACAGTGCTGGATGTGGTTGGTCGGGAACGGGGGACGGCCTAAGCGGACGGGATGGTCCAGGAGCGGCCCGTGGTTCCGATTGGCGGACGGGAGGTCCGGTCGCGGTCCGGAGCGGATAGACAGTTGGCCGTCCACCACCGAAGCGGGCGGACAGGTGCCTGTCCGCCAATCCCAGCGGTCACCCCGCGTCCGCCGCGGCGGACAGTAGGTCCGGGTCCGCTTCAGGGCCGACGTTTTTTAGGTTTGGTGGTGGACGGGTATATGGGGGGACGGCCTCCTCATTTACTCTCACTTCTACTCT
This sequence comes from Straminergon stramineum, assembly GCA_963920665.1. Lineage (NCBI taxonomy): Eukaryota > Viridiplantae > Streptophyta > Bryopsida > Hypnales > Calliergonaceae > Straminergon > Straminergon stramineum. The sequence goes on along the minus strand of OY987265.1, from coordinate 18,856,690 downwards.
CCTTCGGCGCCAGGTTGGATGTACTACTGCTGCTTTATGTGTCAGTTGCTCCTACAGGGTGGAGAGTGGGGGTCCTTGAGCTTTTGTTACTATTGCTGATTTATGCTGTTACTTATTTACACACATCTCATGGTATTCACGTGCCGTGGTACTATTTTTCGAAGGGCTCAAAAATTCTAATCATATATCATGGCGGATCAAGGTGTTCCTACCAACAACAGGAGGACTTCAGAAGGTGAAAAAAAAAGAGGGACTAAAGCGAAGGGGGCCCCTCATGGGCTTCACTATGAGATTTTAGATGACCCGAACATCAAAGCGGAGAGCGGTTGGGAGGAGGAGGAAGGGGAATATTGGACCTTCAAAACATGCAAGAAGTATGTTAAAATGTACCACATTGACAAGTTGTAGCCTCGGGATTGCCACGTAGTGCATACACATGGTTTTTGTTGTAAGCCACGTAATTGCAACAATAAACATTTTGTGCATCGATCGGAGGAGGTGTGGCAGACGCTATTTGGGGACAAGCCAAGGAGTAAAGGATGCATAAATTATAGTGTGGCGTGCATGGTGTATGCAGAACTCATTTTAAACCGCAAGGTAGATTGGAGCACTTATCCATCTAAGGTGGATTCTCCACTTTTACTGCAACCCAATCAAAAAGACATTCCCGATTTGTATGATTCTCAGGCAGAACCAAGTGAACCAACGAAGACCCCAAAAGTATTAAAAAATACTACAACGCGTACAACAAAGGTCTCTGAGGTTTTAGGTGATGCAGTACAATTAAGGCCTGCAGAAGTGGCACAACCTTGCACGGAAGTGAGCAATGTCTCTTCGGGAGGTGTCGGCGGAGAGGTTTTTGTAACTCCTCCAACATGCTTCATATCCACACCGAATGTGATAACATTGGGTGAACAAAGCATGGCTCCAAGCAAGGAAACTACAACGAATGAAACAACCTTGGGCGGTGTAGACTTGGCTGCAAACAAGGAAACATTGGTAGAAGAACGTGGGTCACCTTTTTCGCCAGATGGAGAGGTCAATGAGGAACAACTTGCAAGGACCAATGCTAGAATTCAGGGTTACATAGATAGTAAAGCTCTTGAGAGCTTGGTGGAATATGCAACTCTGATTTCTCAGTTGCCAACGACGCCAAGGCGAAGCCAAACATTGAGCCTAATTCGAATGTTGAGTCCGCATCAAAATGTAAGCCCAAGTCGAAGGTTGAGCCCAAGACAAATATTAAGCGCAAGAACTGGAGGGCATCCACATTTGGCAACTTTAGGCTCGGCTGAATTGGAGATTCTTTGTTCCATACCCACCGCCAATCAATTGGAAAAGCTGTTAGAATGTTGTAGTCATTGGCGAGTACTAGCAGAACAACATCTTCATTCTAATCCCAAAAATGAGGCAGGTAGTTCTAGTCAGCCCGTAGGAAAAGGGGGCTGGGGTACTATTTCGCAAACCGCATACAGATTGAGAACTTCAGCTCAAATGGTAGCTGAAATTACTCCTTGGGTTAGGGATGTGGCAGAGGAATTTTCCAAAATGGCACCTGAATTGTTGACTGGTGCCTTGGCTTTTTGCAATTTCACTGAGAAAGTGGCACCAATTCTTGAAGGTGGCGTGATGAACTTAAAAAGTTTGATGGCCTTAGAGGAAGACATTCATCGGCTGAAGATGAAGTGTGAGGACTTGGAAATGAAGCTGCAGCTGTCGCAAAAAAACATGGAGCAGGAACGTTGTAACAAGGTGGTTCAAAGAAAGCGCATCGAAGAATTGGAGCTCGAAGTACAAGAGTTGAAGAGGGGTAGGCCTACCATGGACTCCGTGATCATTCCATTTGTGCAAGAAAGTCAAGAGAGCAATCAACTCTCTCTTCCTTTTGAGAAGGCAAAAGCAGTGGAGACGTCCATCATCTTGAATTTGGATGAAGTTGGGAATGACAAGAAATGTGAAGAAGCAGTATGCACCATCATTCCTAATGTTTCCCGTACATTGCAGGATGCTACGACACAAACGAAAGGCAATGAGGTGGAGGAGCTATAGTTGAAATTAGATGAAGCAATTCAAGAGAAAATCCTTGTTGAGGTGGAGTTGGACCGATTTAAAAAAATCATGGGCATGGAGGAATGCATGCTGAAGAGCGAATTAGAGTCTCGAAGGTTGGCATGGGTATAGAAACTCCAAGACAAACCCTCTGTAGTATCTCGAGCAATGAAAGGGCTTATGAAATTGGCAATGAAGTCGGATGAAGAATGCAATGCCGTGGAGACCTCTTTGCTTCGGTTCAAGAAAGTGTTTGATGAACATCCAAGGGGTTCCACGGAAATTACATGTTGGGGGGACATGGATGATATGTTTGAGCGGTTGAACCACGCAAAGAAGGACAATGTTGCACACATCGATTGGGCCTTGGAAGTAGAGGAAGGGTGGGTCCCTTACAACACGCTTTCAGCGCACATCAAGGAGAAAGAGAAGACAGTAGTGCATGCTTGCGATCTAGCCCCAGGAATCTTGAAGAGTCATTGTAGCCTTTGCCAAGGTCCTTTTGGCCCTGAAGGAGCCCTAACCATGGGCCAATGTCGCCACACTTTTCATGTGACATGCATCATGAAAGCATCACTCATTCGTTTGGTTTGTGCCGAGTGTCGTTCTCCTCTGAGCCCTCGGTTCTATGAAATGCTTGGTATCTTGGAAGATATGCCCCCCGGCCACGAATACAACTGATGGACCCTTCCTCTTGATCAAGGGCCATACCAGTTCCAGAATTTCTCGCATTAGGGGCAACCTCTCACGTTGTCGTGATGTGGGCCGTCTAGTATTTGAAGTTGACATCTTCATTAGTTTTAATAATGTTGTTAGTGTTGGGCATCTTTAGTATTACTAGTGTTATAAGTGGATTGTTGTTAGTATTGTGTATTGAGAGGTGTTGGAGTGTTAGGAGGTTGTTATTGTTGACCGTTTAATTGTCGGTTGATAACTGGTTTATTAATAGTTGACACTAGGGTAATGGGGTTAGGGTTAGCCGGCGGCTAGTCGTTGGGGTTAGTGGAGGGTACTTAAGGCAAGGGTTGGTCCCTTGCTCCCTAGCTGGTCTTTATTTTCTTGTTTTGAGTGGTAAGAGGGGAGGGGTGGACTTGAGGATGGAGAGTTGTTTGTTGTTGAAGATTTATTTGAAGTAAAGTATTGATTTGAGGGTACTTTCTTTATCTTATCTACTCCTTTGCATCAAAGTTTTCGCTTGAAGAGACTCTAGATTTATGAGTTATGCATAAAAAACAACCGGGGTATAAAAGCAGTGAAGGGTTGGAAAGTCAGTTGTCATGACCCTTGTCACAACTCTTTGATGGATGAATGCATTGATGGATGAGATAAGTTTGATGATTGTGTCATGACTTTCATGTCATGACCTTTGATGGATCAATGCATTGATGGATAACTAATCCATGATGAAATGTGCACTAGTGGACAAGCAGAGATTGCCTGGAGATAGATTTCTCCAAATGGTGGATTTGTGTACTGGAGTCAAACAACTCCAATTGGATGACAAGGACACTAGATTGCTTGGAGATAGATATCTCCAAATGATGGATTTATGTAGTGGAGTTAGACAACTCCACTTGGATGACTAGTGCACTGGATTTAGACAATTCCCAAAGGATGATAAGTGTGATGGAACTTGGAGTTAGATAACTCCAAGTAGAAGATCAAGATGTGGATAAGAAATAGATTGCATGAGATATGATCTAGAGAAGTACAACTAAGACCTTTACTTTAATGGATGGTTCTAGATGGAACCAAGAATAGAAAGCTAAAGATAGAAAAGAAGTTTAAAGATAGAAAAGAAGTCTTAGTCTATTTTAAAGACTAATAGTCTTTATTGATAGACTCTAGTATATAAGAAGAGCTCGGGGGTGAGGAGACGATCTTTTGGAGATTGATCTCTCTCTATGGTCGGGTGGTTTGAGTTCTTTGTAAAACATTTTTGTTAATGAGTATATTTTGTGTCATTTATTGGAGTCTATTGTGAGAGGTTTGTAACAATTGGTTTTCAGAGCAGGTCAGAGTTCAAGAGTCATGTCTCAAATAGGGGATGTTGTGTTGACACCAGAGATAGAACAAGCAATCGCTAGGGCAGTTATAGCTGCAATCAACAACTTGAGGAGTGAAGGTGCTCCTCCAGTTATTGATCCATTGATAGGGGAAAGGAGAGATGACATTGTTGAGAGGCAAGAAGTCCTTGAGTCAGAGAGGGTAAGTCGGAGGAGGAAAAGTACATCACAGAGTTCAAGGCGAGTGCGACCTAGGAGAAATAACACCTCATCATCTTCATCTTCTTCTCATGATTCTTCTAGGGGTGACTATGATAGAGGTCATGCTTCATTTCACAGTCATAGGTCCGAAGACTATAATCAGACTTATAGGCGATCTGTTAATGTTGGAAAAGATGTAAGACACCTTGTATTTCGCCCTAGTTTTGGAGGTCGTAGTGTTAAACCAGAGGAAGTCCTTTCTTTCTTGTCGATCTTGGAAGATATGTTTACAAAAGATTATAAGGAGAGTGATAAAATTAAGGCCGCCGTCCTATTACTTAAGGATAAAGCTCGCATTTGGTTTGACACACTTAAAAAGGATCGTGATAACCGAGGTATGGGGGCAGTTCGAACTTGGGAAACCTTTAAGGATTTGTTTCTCCAACAATTCCTTCCTGGTAACTTCCAGTCATCGATGCGTCAGGGTATGTATAGACTTAGACAAGGAAACATGTCAGTGTTTGAGTATAAGTCTAAGTATGATGAACATTGTGCCTATTTTCCTTCTTGGACTGAAAGTGATAGGGTTGAGTATTTTGTGGAAAACTTAAAGGATTCCATAAAATTCAAGGTGAGTGCATATGCACCTGATACCTTGAGTGAGGCGTATCGATTAGCTGAAAATTTTGAGAGACAAAACATAGCAAATGAAAGGAGTAATAGTCGCTTTAGTAAAAGGCCCATCGGTTCTAATATAGAACCTCGTTTTTCTAAGAGGCGTCGTGAGGAAAGTCAAGATAACAAGTCTCAGAGGTTAAATCGCTTGAGTGAAAAGGAAAGGGAGGAGCACATGAGGAAGGGATTGTGTTTCACATGTCATGAACGAGGACACCTATCTTCAAGTTGTTTCAAAAACAAGAAGCATGAAACAACATCTTTAGCTGTGGAGGATGGAGCTGGAGAAAGTGATGAACATAACAAGGAGATTCAAGTTTCAACTGCAATTATGAACATGGAGGTGGAGCATGAACCAACGGTGGTGCAAGTGAAGGGTTATGTCAATTCTAACCACCCTTCTATGATTTTGGTTGATTCGGGGTCTACCCATAATATGATCTCAGCACAATTTGCAAAAAAATTAGGACTTCCCCTAATTCCAATAGCACCTTGTTCGGTGTTGCTACCAAATGATGACACTAGTTCAATTGACCACCGCATTTTGAATGCACCTGTGACCATTCAAGGAGTTGAGACTAAGGTGGACTTTGAAGTTTGGAATGGAGCTCGTTACGATGTGATCTTGGGTATGGCATGGTTGCGGCAAGTGGATGCTTGGATAGCTTGTAAGGAGGGAGCTGTCCACGGAAAGCTTAAAGATGGAAAACCTTTCATCATCAAAGGTAAGAGATCAATGCCTAATGTTCCTCTACTTTCTCATTTGCAAATGAAAAAGTCCATTAGGAAGAACCATGAAGTATATTTGATACATGTGAATGAAGTACAAGATGAAAGGAAAGAGAACAAGTTTTCAGTTGATGTCAAATCATTTTTGAAAGAATTTGAGGATGTATTTCCAGATGAAATTGAGAATTTGCCACCTAAGAGAGAAGTTGACCACGCTATAGACTTAGTAGCTAATGCATCTCCAGTAGCTAAAACACCCTATCGACATTCTTTAGCTCAAAATGTTGAGTTAGAGAATCAATTGAACGATTTGTTGATTAAAGGATATATTAGACCAAGTAAATCGCCTTGGGGTGCACCCGTCCTCTTCGTGAAAAAGAAGGATGGAACGTTGAGACTTTGCGTGGACTATAGAGGGTTAAACAAATTAACCATTAAAAATAAGTACCCGTTACCTAGGGTTGATGATTTGTTTGACTATTTGCATGGGGCAAAGATATATTCTAAGATTGACTTAAAAACTGGCTACCATCAGATTAGAATAAGAGAATCAGATATTGCAAAGACCGCTTTTAGATCCCGATTGGGGCACTACGAGTATGTTGTAATGCCTTTTGGACTTACAAATGCTCCTGCCACATTTATGACTTTGATGAATTCTTTATTTCGTCAATATTTGGGTAAATTTGTACTTGTGTTCATGGATGATATATTGATATTTTCTAAGACAATAGATGAACACAAAGATCACCTTAGAAAGGTATTTGCGATTTTGAGGGCTAATAAACTCTTTGCCAAAATGAGCAAATGTGAGTTTTTTAAATCCCAGATTGATTATCTTGGACACCTTTTGTCTGAAGATGGAATTTTGGTTGACCCTAAAAAAGTCAAGGTGATTGAGGATTGGGCAATACCCAAAAATAAGACTGAGGTACGAAGTTTCTTAGGTCTAGCCAGCTATTATAGAAGATTTGTGAAAGGATTCTCCAAAATAGCTGCCCCTATGACTACTTTGCTAAAAGGAAAGTCTGATTCGATCGTTTGGAATCATGAATGTGATTTGAGTTTTTCTGTTTTAAAATCAGCTCTAACTCATGCACCTATTTTAACTATTATTGATCCCTTTAAGGGGAATATAGTTTTATGCACTGATGCTAGTGATTTAGCAATTGGAGCTGTTTTGATGCAAAATAGACAAGTGATTGCGTTTGAATCTCGAAAGTTAAATAATGCGGAATTAAATTATCCAATCCATGAAAAAGAATTGTTAGCAGTCATTCATGCCTTGAAAGTTTGGAGACATTATTTACTAGGGGTGAAATTTAAGATTGAAACCGATCACCAATCATTGAGGTACTTGTCAACTCAACCAAATTTAAGTAGAAGACAATGTCGGTGGATGGAATTGATGCAAGAATTTGATTTTGAGCTTGAATATATTAAAGGAAAAGAAAACGTTGTTGCTGATGCTCTTTCTAGACGACCGTTAGCAAATGCAATCTCATGTATCAGAAATTCTTTGATAGATGAGATTAAATTACATTATGTGAATGATGAAACTTTTCAATATCCATATGAAAGTTTAACTAAAGAAACTAGGTCAATTGAAGAAATAGAAAAATTTAAAGCGTATATCTTAGAGGATGGTGTCTTGTATTACAATGCAAGAGTCTGTATTCCCAAACAAGGGGAATTCAGACTCAATATTATGCATGATCTTCATGATATACCTATTGCAAGCCATCCAGGTTTTCAAAAGACCTATTTGGCTATTAAACGTCATTATTTTTGGCAAGGAATGAAAAAAGACATTAAAGAATATGTAGAAAGGTGTTTAAAGTGTCAAATTTCAAAGATTGAACAAATAAAAAGTCCTGGATTCTTACAACCTCTAGGAGTTCCAAATTTAAAATGGGAATCTATCACTATGGATTTTATTGTAGGACTTCCTAGAACTCCCACCGGGTATGATAGCATCTTTGTCATAGTGGACCGATTAACAAAATCTGCTCGATTTATTCCTACAATTAGCACTATCACTGCTTCTGGTGTAGCTGAATTATTCATGAAACATATTTTTGGGAATCATGGCATACCTTCTGAGATTATAAGTGATAGAGACCGTAAATTTATAAGTGAATTTTGGTCATCTCTGTTTAAATTATGTGGAACGAAAATTCGACTCAATACAGCGTATCACCCTGAGACTGATGGTCAAACAGAACGAACTAATCGAACTCTTGAGGATTTGCTTAGGATGTATGTTGGTAAGAAACAACATTCTTGGGATAAATGGCTACATCTAGTACAATTCTCTTATAACAATACGATTCATAGTAGTACTGGTGTTAGTCCATTCTTTGCCTTGTATGGTCAAGAATGTAGGACTCCAATTTCTCTATCAACCCCTAATTCAAAGGTTGAAAGTGTAAATCAAATGATAAGGGATATGAATGATGTCATTGAATCGATAAAATTGAGTATAAAAAGTGCTCAAGATAGAGCTAAACATTATGCTGATAAGAAAAGGAGTCTTCGAGAATTTGAAGTAGGTGATAAAGTATTTTTGAAAGTTACACCTCAAAGATCAGGATTGAAGCTTGGTAAGTCAAGGAAGTTATCTCCTCGATTTTGTGGTCCATTTGACATTATCAAGCGTATAGGACCAGTGGCTTATGAGTTGAACTTGCCTAACAGTTGGAAAATTCACAATGTTTTTCATGTGAGTTTGTTGAGGAAATATGTGTCTGATCCAAGCCATGTGCTGCCTGAACTTCCTAAAGTTGCTCCAGAAGGAGCAGTACTTGCAGAGCCTGAAAGGATACTAAAAGTTGATATGCAGAATCTAAGGAATAAATCATTCCGAAGATTCTTGATAAAGTGGAAGGATTATCCTAAAGATGAAGCCTCTTGGGAAAGAGAGATTGATTTTCGGAAAGATTATCCTAGTTTTGTCATTGAGGACAATGACTAGTTTTAAGGGGGAGATTGTGTCATGACCCTTGTCACAACTCTTTGATGGATGAATGCATTGATGGATGAGATAAGTTTGATGATTGTGTCATGACTTTCATGTCATGACCTTTGATGGATCAATGCATTGATGGATAACTAATCCATGATGAAATGTGCACTAGTGGACAAGCAGAGATTGCCTGGAGATAGATTTCTCCAAATGGTGGATTTGTGTACTGGAGTCAAACAACTCCAATTGGATGACAAGGACACTAGATTGCTTGGAGATAGATATCTCCAAATGATGGATTTATGTAGTGGAGTTAGACAACTCCACTTGGATGACTAGTGCACTGGATTTAGACAATTCCCAAAGGATGATAAGTGTGATGGAACTTGGAGTTAGATAACTCCAAGTAGAAGATCAAGATGTGGATAAGAAATAGATTGCATGAGATATGATCTAGAGAAGTACAACTAAGACCTTTACTTTAATGGATGGTTCTAGATGGAACCAAGAATAGAAAGCTAAAGATAGAAAAGAAGTTTAAAGATAGAAAAGAAGTCTTAGTCTATTTTAAAGACTAATAGTCTTTATTGATAGACTCTAGTATATAAGAAGAGCTCGGGGGTGAGGAGACGATCTTTTGGAGATTGATCTCTCTCTATGGTCGGGTGGTTTGAGTTCTTTGTAAAACATTTTTGTTAATGAGTATATTTTGTGTCATTTATTGGAGTCTATTGTGAGAGGTTTGTAACATCAGTAGTAGTAAAATGTCCACCAAAGTTGGACAATATCTTGGATTAAGTTGAAACTTGGTATGTGATCTTTTGGATAGTTGATCTACATTGTAGCAAAGTTTCAAGATGTTTGAAGCTACTGTCCATATTGTGTAGTAGATCAAAGTTAGGTATGACAGTTTCTAGGGTTTTGAAGGAAGCATAGGGTAAGGATTTGGGGAAAAGGGGGTTTGAGGGTAGATTTATGAATCTTTAGGGTGCTTAGGGGTATCTTATTTATATGCAAGCATTACCACAGCAAAGGCCCGGTGCTATTCCAAACACGTTCACAAATCTTTGTGACAACGTTTTCTGAGATGTCATGCAAAACAACAAAAGTACATGTTGATGTTTCCCATGATGTTGGTATCAACGCTAATATAGGAGTAGACGTCATAAGCATTTTGTCTTTGCAAACATGGACATCAATCAAAGAGCATCAATGCAAACATTTGTAGCCCTCATACGTGGTGTTAAGGTATTGTGTGCAATTGTTTAGACTAGTGCTCTAAACAATACTAAGTGATGCATCATGTAGAGAATAAATCTTGGCGAAGGACTAGAAGTGGAAGGTGTGTGGAGCTTTTTATTTCCGGGCAAAGCACTTGCAACCAGAAAGAGTTGTCTGTTATCCACCCTAACTAAGGTTTCCATCTTTTGTGAAGTGGTTGATATTCGTTGTGAAGGAAGCTGAACGTTTTGGACGTCTATTGGATGATGAAGCAATGTGGTATGTACAATCCCCACGATGGAATGTGACATTGTACCCTCAAATGTATTGTCATAGAATGCATATGCGTGTTCACAACTTGAAAGGAGGTCTTGTCACCTCTGACTTAGATATATTAGTGTGTTTCATCCATCAACTTCATTCGGGGCTTGTGAATTGGAGGCCACTAAAAACACCTAGAAGTATGTGGGGTACATTAAAGAAATTTTAGTCTTGAATTATCAAAACTACTATGTTATAGTGTTGTTGTGCAATTGGGTGAAGGGGGTACAAGATGCTTAATTTCCAAGCATTCAATAAGACATGTACAGCTTCAACTTGGCAAACTTCAATCAAATGGATGGGAAGGTTCACACCACCCAGTCCACTCCCAACATGGTTCAATTGCAAACTGAGAAGGATTTTGATGAATTACAACTAATGCAACGAGTTATGGAGCCAATGCGGCATTCCATGGACGAAGGAGGAGCCTACATTGCCATGGTAGGCAACAACGTAGTCCTTGAGGATGAAGCTTAGCATATCCACGTCATTCACATATATGTGTGGTAGCCTACAAATGTCACACAAAACATCTTAAGAATAGGGTGGCTTGTCCACTTCTATGTCTCCTATAATAAACCATTGTTTTGTAGACATTCATCAAGTGATAGAAGTAGTAGTTGTTGACATTGGATATGACGTGTGTCTAACATCATTTGAACAGAAAGGGTTGCTAATATGAAAACTTGACTATCACTAGAAGGAATTCTCGTTCATCGAGCTAATGTGTTTTTGTTAGAAAACACAAGACTATGTTGGAAAAAATGCAGTTTGCAATTTTTTGACTAAGAAATTGCAAAACTACATTTTTTCCAACACAGTTTTGTGTTTTCTTACAAAAACACATTAGCTTGGTGAATGAGAATTTCTTCTAATGTATGATTTTTTGAATTGTCCGAAGTGGGCTCCATGCAAGACCTTCTCATTAGGAGTCAAAATGCAATGAATTGCACCATTTGTTGGTACAAAATCCATAGTCTACTTTATTCAAATTTGTCATCTACATCCATGTTAATATTTTCTTGCACATCCATGTCTATTCACTACATTGTCATTCATCAGAGAGGAAATTGGGTTTACAAAACCTACAAAAGATACTTACAGTGCATATGGTTGTTTTTTTATAATTGTCAACTTATATGGCATCTACAGAATCATTCTTTTTTCGATGTTCATGTCTCCAAAAATCAAGTAGAAGACCATGTCATAGTCATATGGACACCCTTAAAAATGCCTTCCTTCATTTGTAGGAGGTTAGGTCATCCGCTTAGATGTAATGAATTGCATGTTAGGCTACATGTGCTATCAAGTTATAATTGTAGGGAGGTGAAGACGATGTTGTTGAAAGAAATGTCTTTAGAAATGTCTATATGTTCCAAATGACGTCCATAAGGATATCCGGCAATATAACATGGGTTGACCTTAAATGTTGATGTGGTATGCCACGTCAGCATTTTTATGTCCACATCAATGAATTTCCAAGTCAAATGCCACCTCAGATTCCATGTCAGCTTTTCATATCCACATCAATGGATTTCCATATCCCTTGTAATATTAGATGCCATGTCATCTTTTTTTTAAACCACCTACCGATTGCCTTTTTTTCCACCTCGGGCAATCATTTTCCCCCCAAACCACAGTAACTTTCACTGACTTACTGTATTACTCATAGTTGAAATGGACCAAGGATGGTGACATGGCAATGATTGTTTTTTTAGACAATCTTCAAATGGAACATCATTATGTTTGTAGTCATGTCTTTGATGATACAGTTGTTCTCATAGCACCTGCTTGTTGTGATTGTAATTTTTTTCTATTTTCTACAACATCCACGTAAATATATCCACTAGAAGAAAAATATTTCTGCTACAAACCAATTGAAATGCAACTACAGTCCTATGCAATTGTCCTACAACTACAATCCTCTGTATTTGCACCAACTTTGACATAATTATATTGTAGTTGCAAAATAGCCGCAAAGTAGTCGCAAAATGCAATTATGATTACAAGAATGTAATAGAAGACTTGATGTGAGGTATTTTACATCCAATATTCATCAAAATTGTTGACGTGAACAATTTTCTATTTTGTAGTGTTCAATGTGTCTATCTCCAATTGCATATAATCTAAATTTGATAGCAATTCAATTAGAAAGCAATTGCAGTGCAACTAGAAAGCAACTTCAATGCAACTAGACTACAACTACAATACAACTAGATTGCAACTACATTACAACTAGAGTTTGACTAAAAAATGACTAGACTTTAACTAAAATAAGACTAGCATGCAACTACTATTAAGTTTTTAATTAATTTTCCCATATCAATTGTCAAGAATACCATTAGGTTAGACATATAAGAATTGTAGGTTATAATACTCTTGTTTAATGAATTTTGACATTGAAATTCTAATATTTCTATGTTTTGTAGATTTCTACAACTTATAGATTTCTATAATTTGAAGATTTCCTATAACCAGTAGATGTCTATAATCCATGGTTGTTCCGACGGACAGTTCGACAACATGACGAACACGACGTCCAACACGTCAAGTAGACCCTCTTGTCCGTCTAATAGAGTCAAACTTAGCTTTGACTTTTTTTTTAAAATTCACCCTGCCCGTGAGGCCACCTGGATGCCATGTGGCAAACACGTGTCTTCTACGTGGCATCCTAAAGGGGCGCATGCAGGTGTGGGCGACCTCGGGTGTGGGCGACCACGACTGTAGGCAATTATAGAAAGGGCGACTTCGGGTTCACGCTGCTAGGTGACCGCGGGTGGGAAGTACTTGGCGACTTGTGAGGCAAAGACATGAAGTCGGAGCCTAAAGAGAGTAATGCCTCACAAATACTCGCAGGTGCCCCAATAGACCCACAGTCGCCTCCCAGGGGACCCGCACGCGCCTCAAAAGACCTGCAGTCGCCCTGCCCAGAACTCGCAGTCACCCTCTCCAAGATTTGCAATCGCCTTCCAAAGGACCCGCAGGCGCCCTTGGACTCGCAGTCGCCCTGTCCAGGACCTACAGTCGCCCCAGGACCCGCAATCGCCCTGTCCAGGACCTGCAGTCGCCCCAGGACCCGCAGTCGCCCTGTCTAGGACCCGCAGTCGCCCCTAGACCCACAATCGCCTTGTCCAAGACAAGTAATCGCCCGTGGACCCACAGTCGCCCTACCAGACCCGTGGTCACTCCCCGAGATCTGCGTGCGCCCCTTGCAGACCGCGGGTTCAACCAAATTGGGCTCAAGAACAATAAGACTTGAACTCGCCCTCACCCGTGGTCGCCCAAGACCTGAACTCGCCCAAGACCCGAGGTTGCCCCCCACCCGAAGTCGCCCCCCATTCCACCAAATTGGGCTCAAGAACAATAAGACTTGAACTCGCCCTCACCCGTGGTCGCCCCCCACCCAAAGTCGCCCCCCAATTCACCAAATTGGGCTCAACAACAACAAGACTCGAACTCGCCCTCACCCGCGGTCGCCCAAGACCCGAGGTCGCCCCCCACCTGAAGTCGCCCCCCAATTCACCAAATTGGGCTCAACAACAACAAGACTCGAACTCGCCCTCACCCGCGGTCACCTAAGACCCGAGGTCGCCCCCCACCTGAAGTCGCCCCCCAATTCACCAAATTGGGCTCAACAACAACAAGACTCGAACTCGCCCTCACCCGCGGTCGCCCAAGACCCGAAGTCGCCCCCCATTCCACCAAATTGGGCTCAAGAACAATAAGACTTGAACTCGCCCTCACCCGTGGTCGCCCCCCACCCAAAGTCGCCCCCCAATTCACCAAATTGGGCTCAACAACAACAAGACTCGAACTCGCCCTCACCCGCGGTCGCCCAAGACCCGAAGTCACCCCCCACCCGAAGTCGCCCCCCACCCGAAGTCGCCCCCCATTCCACCAAATTGGGCTCAAGAACAATAAGACTTGAACTCGCCCTCACCCGTGGTCGCCCCCCACCCAAAGTCGCCCCCCAATTCACCAAATTGGGCTCAACAACAACAAGACTCGAACTCGCCCTCACCCGCGGTCGCCCAAGACCCGAGGTCGCCCCCCACCTGAAGTCGCCCCCCAATTCACCAAATTGGGCTCAACAACAACAAGACTCGAACTCGCCCTCACCCGCGGTCGCCCAAGACCCGAGGTCGCCCCCCAATTCACCAAATTAGGCTCAAGAACAACAAGACTCGAACTCGCCCTTACCCGCGGTCGCCCCAAACCCGAGGTCGCCCCCCAATTCACCAAATTAGGCTCAAGAACAACAAGACTCGAACTCGCCCTTACCCGCGGTCGCCCAAGACCCGAGGTCGCCCCCCATCTGAAGTCGCCCCCCAATTCACCAAATTGGGCTCAACAACAACAAGACTCGAACTCGCCCTCACCCACGGTCGCCCAAGACCCGAGGTCGCCCCCCACCCAAAGTCGCCCCCCAATCCACCAAATTGGGCTCAACAACAACAAGACTCGAACTCGCCCTCACCCATGGTCGCCCAAGACCCGAGGTCGCCCCCCATTCCACCAAATTGGGCTCAACAACAACAAGACTTGAACTCGCCCTCACCCGTGGTCGCCCAAGAACCGAGGTCGCCCCCCATTCCACCAAATTGGGCTCAACAACAACAAGACTTGAACTCGCCCTCACCCGTGGTCGCCCAAGACCCGAAGTCGCCCCCCATTCCACCAAATTGGGCTCAACAACAACAAGACTTGAATTCGCCTCCACCCGCGGTCGCCCAAGACCTGAACTCGCCCAAGACCTATATTCACCTCTATCTTAAAGTCACGTCAGTGTAGGAACCAACATACTACAAGATGTGAGCCATCTCCAACTCTAATGAAGTCAAGCTTAATTGCATCTTCCATACACTATAATTGACATGTCCTTCAATGCTCGTAGTTAGTTAATACTACAGAATTAGTCTATAAATACAGAAATTTTAGTATGACTAATTAGAGAAATTGAAGAGGGTTTTCCAAACCCTAAACCCTAACCCTATACCCTAAACCCTATAGAAAAACCATGGACCTTCTCCATGTATGCGAGTCCAAAAGTAATGTACTTCTATTTTTTAGGATGGATAAAATGACACACATGTGAGTTGCTTTTCATTATATGTCGTAAAAAAGTTTGAACTCCTAAACCTTGTACTTGTAAGATAAAAACCATTCAAAGTGTCATTTCCTAACTTTTTAATCTTCAATAAATTGAATATTCATTCACCCCTTCAAATGTGTTTTAAATCCCCTTGATGTATCAAAGGGAGGACTATATTGAAATTCCTATGTTGGAGGATGGAAAATGAAATGATGAGGAGAAGGGCTTCCCCAAGTCTCCATTTCGTAAACCACTTCTTATGTAGATAAAAAGATTTCTTCTTCATGCATCCCACAATGTTAGTATTTTTTTTGTACATGGTTTCCCCCAAAAGGGAAGGTCTCCTCTCAATATACTCCCTCCAAAAATTAAAATATGAAATGGTCATGTTGAATTTTACATGAGCATGAGGAAAAAAAAATGTCAATTAGAAGAGCTTCCCCAAGTCTCCATTTCTTAAAACCACTTCTTATGTAGATAAAAAGATTTCTTCTTCATGCATCCCACAGTGTTAGTATTTTTTTTGTACATGGTTTCCCCCAAAAGAGAAGGTTTCCTCTCAATATACTCCCTCCAAAAATTAAAATATGAAATGGTCACGTTGAATTTGACATGACCACGAAGGAAAAATAAAATGTCAAGGAGAAGAGCTTCCCCAAGTCTCCATTTCTTAAACCACTTCTTATGTAGATAAGAAGATTTCTTCTTTGTGCATCCCACGATGTTAGTATTTTTTTTGTACATGATTTCCCCCAAAAGGGAAGGTCTCCTCTCAATGTACTCCCTCCAAAAATTAAAATAGGAAATGGTTACGTTGAATTTGACATGACCACAAGGATGGATGAAGGAGAAATGAAATGTTAGGAAAAAGGGCTTTTCCAAATCTCCACTTCCTAAACCAATTTGCTTTCTTTATTACTTAATTAACTTTTGATCACTTAGTATTGAATGCCTTAGTTTTAGGATTTTTTGGAGTTATTCCTCAGAAAAGGGGGGAGTGGTACTTGAAAAGTTTGAATGCCTTCCCTCCATTTTGTAAGGGAGGAAACTCAAACTCATGTTTTCTAGCGCCCCTGACCCGCGGTCGCCCCATACGCAGCCGCCTCCATCGTCATGAACTAGAAGACTTCTTGAGTCTGAGACCTGCAGTTGCCCCATCAGCCGCGGTCGCCTAAGAAATGACCTGTGGTCGCCCCCCTAAGCCCCCTTCTACCCGCATTTGCCCCCCCTAGACCCGCACTCACCCCCCTAGACCCGTAGTCGCCCCCTTCTACCCGCACTCGCCCCCCCCCCTCGACCTGTAGTCGCCCTGGATTGGACCTATAGTCGCCTCGGATTGAACCCGTAGTCGCCCTCATTCTAGGACCTGAGGTCGCCTCATCTTACCCGCACGCGCCCCACCCGCACTCGCCCCACCCCTCGACTTGTAGTCGCCCTGGATTGGACCCGCAGTTGCCCCAGATTGAACCCGCAGTCGCCCTCATTCTACGACCCGTGGTCGCCCCACCCGTAGTCGCCTATGGTGACGTGGTCAAAGCTTTCCACGTCATTGTTGACAACCCGCCACGTAAGATAAAATTTTTGGCTCCCCTACCCGAAAACCCTAAACCCTAATTTCACGCTCGTCAAATTTGTCTCGTATATGCAACACTCATCTTATACGACATGCGACATCAGACGAACAACTCGACACCCAAACCCCAAAACACGTTCGACAGAACAACCCTGCTATAATCTACAAAAATCTATAAATATTTAAAGTTTAAGAAATTTTTAGATTTGGCAATCTAAAAAAAGTTAGATCTAAAATTTTGAATCTACAAATCTTTGAGATTTAAATTTTAAAATTTTAAAATCTATGAATTATTGACAAATTGTATATATAAGTTGCAAATCAGTTGCACGCCAATTGCAAACCAATTGTACATTAGTTGCAAACTAGTTGCATGTTAGTTGCAAAGCAATTGTACACAAGTAACTTCCACATAAGCAACCACATCAATAGAATTAACTGACAAACTTTCAAGTCGACTGTTGTGAGCTCCCATTTCGTCACTTGGAACTCATAGTTTTTCTTTTTTCTACTTTGCGTAGTTTAGTAGGTAATTAGGTGTAAAAAGCCCAACAAAGAGCCTAAGGCCAAAATAGGTTGTGACATGCCACATTAGGTATTTGGCCTCTTTTAGGGTTTTAGGTCTAGTTACCCTTTAGATGCCCACCTGTACATAGGTTAGAACCACAAATGGTGGAAGTTAGTAGATTTGAGCATATTTGCCTAACTATACCCAAGCCTGCTAAGTAGTAGCCCCAACTAACTAGGAATTGTGTTAAGAGAAGCCTTGCGAGGTTTCTAGATAGGTCTCTATTTCTCCATCCCATCGTTGAAATCGTAGAGCCCAATTATTACCATTGTAGGAATCACAATACCAAAAGTAGTGGGTGGAAGAATCCACAAGCCCTAAGCATGGATTTGGAGTCTAGAGTGTGCTAGGGGATCATAAGCGAAATCCATTTGCCAAGATCCCATTGTATACAAAAGATTCCCTATTCCCCACGTAATTAGTGAAGGGTAGGATTTATCCTCCCCGTCCCTACATGTGCAAAGTAAGAATATGAATAGGGTTGACGAAAGTGAGCGTCTCGAGCAAAATCACGTCCAAAAATCGGACGTCCGGATGCTGTGGACGCTGCGTCTCCGGGGGGTAAAAAACACCGTCTGCAAATTTACCCTGGGTAAATGCAGACGGGCGGGCATACGGACGGGCGGACGGCTAGTGGCTAGTTATTTAATACAAAGTTTCAACTCCTTCAAGTAAACTTTGATTCCTTGAATGCTTTTTACAATAACATATGGAGTTATGAACTATCCTTTGTAGTGTAATCAACCAAAGAAATTGTACACTATAATTGCAATTATGAATTATCAAGGGAAAGGATTAAAGAAAAAATTCAAAATTCTCTTCACCTTGAAAATTACCAAATCTATGATTCTATGACAATCATGAAGTCAAAATTGTTGCATTCTATATGTATCTTGCAATGTATCATGCTTCATACAAAGAAAGAGGAACACAATCAATTTTGGGGGGACTTCTTCTTGGTTTTGCAATTCAAAAAAAAATAATCATATTTTCAACATCAATAAGCAAACTCCAACTACAATGGAAGCTTCAAACAATCAATTGCCATTACATGCTTAATGTATCATAAGCACCTAAACACCTAAGCCTACATTCCTTGAATCTCTAAGGCTTGTAATCACTATCTCCTTTCACCTCAGCCCCGCTACTCTCACATCTAGTTCCCCATCGGTCGTCTTCATCGCTAGATGTCTCTTCCATGTCGTTTGATGAAGATTGTACAATTTTCACTCCTTTTTGTACTTGGGTAGATGTCAATGATCTCATTGATCTACCAGTCTTCTTCTCCATTTTGGCTCTTAATATAGCCTTACCAATGCCTTCCTTAAGGCTAGGGATTGTTTTCATTTTCTTCTTTGACCCCACTTGATAGGTATCAAGTGGGGTTCGATCCATATTTGGTCTCTTCCTTGGAGAGGTAGCAAAGGATTGCATCATTCTTTTTTTACGAGCTTTAATGGAGTCTTCACCCTGTGATATCTCTGCTTTTGGCGCTCCTTGAATAATTAACTGCATTGCATTCAAAGACTGCAATGTGTGGCCTAATGATTTCAAGGAATGGCGTGGTGGATGGCCCCGATGTTGAATAAACATTGAAGCCAATGTCTCATCCTTATCATCATCATCGGTACATGATAAAATGGTTCGACTTGGATTGCCTCCGGAACTCATCTCTTTCGTAGGAGACAAATGTCTTTTTCCAAGCCGTGATTTCCTTGAACCATCCAATGTCGTGGCATCGCTTTTAAATAGTGCACGTGGAGGAGTGCTACGTGGTGGTTCGGGAGAATCTTCCATGAGGTGCATTTTGCCAACACCATTGTTGACAAAAATTGGGTTGCTTGACTCCATCGAACGTGCTTCAACATTGTCTTGTACTTCGTGTGGTTTGGCATTTCCAATATTTGCTTCAACACATTTCTTGCTTGCCGATACCACTATTGACGCAACAATTCCATTGGACACGTTCATTTCAACGTTCACCTCACATCCTCCTTTGTCTTCATGTTGGTCATTTTTTTCTACCGCCATTATCGGGGATGGAGCATCGGAAATGGGAATCACTTCATCCTTTTCAAGACTCCCATCATTCGCAACCGTTGTCCTATTGGTCGCCCTTATCTCTACATACGTATCCTCCACGTTTGGTAGAAGATTTTTGCTACTCATGAATCCGGTTCCATCCACAAATCTAGCTATCGAAGGTACGTCATCATCAAGCCCGCAATCATCCTCATCTGATCGAAACTCATACATGTCTCCATCCGCGACTCCAAAGTCTTCATTGTTTTGATTAGGAGTCTCAAACATTTCTTCGTCAGAATTGTGTATATCATAATTCACAACATTTGTATCATTAGATACAGATTCATCATCCTCATCTTCCAAGATAGGCCCTTCCGAATCTTCGAACTCCACATTGTCATGGTACCACTTCTTTTCATCCTTCTCCTTCGATGCAGCTATGACTTTGGAATTGGTGTATACATACACCAAATCGGCTGCTCTCTGTGGCCTCAACTTGTTTCAGGATTTGTTGTGAACAAAAGAGTAGCTACTCCAATTTCATTCACATGAAGATGATGACACCGGTTGGGCCAAAATCCTCTTTGCAATTAGAGCAATGAGCTTGCCACATGCACCTTCACAATCCCACCAAGCATGTGCCGACAATTTCTGCTCAGCCGGATCCAACATGTCATGGAACGGAGGATCTCGATGTCGAAATGCTACAAATTCCTTTACTATGTCAGGATAAGTTCCTGGTTGACATATTTTCCTGATAACGCGCTTGCATGCATTTGTTGCATCTTGATCGTCAACTAGTTCTTTATTGTGAAGAAGGTAAAGGTTCAAAAGAGCTCCTATATAATGTAGATCGGTCTCTACCATTTCCCGTTGCTTACCAAACACCTTTTCGATAGGAATGGCTAAGTCCAAGGACAAACCAAAGGGCTCTTGTCGTAAAGAGAAGACATGCTTCTCTAAATTCCTCATGATGAGCAACACCTTGCCCATGCATGGTGTTTTTGCATCCAAATCCCGTAGACCAAACACCACAAGAGCCATCAATTCTCGGAAATTAGTGGCACGGGCCCAAAAATGCTCATCTAAAATTGTCTTCTTCACCTCCCAAGACTCCGTATGAGATTTTGCGTTCTTCGTGTCCCGTAACTTGAGCACATACTCTACCCATTGTGGATCCACCACACTTTGTTGCAATCCAGTCTTGACCTTCAACAAACGAGAAATCATGAAGAAATTGGAGGCAAATCTTATTTTCACCGATATCAATAAGCTATTCTTTGTTTCGTGCTTTTGAAATATAGCTAGCGGCATATGCCGCAATCGGAAGAACTTCACAACGGTTTGGGCCTTTTCCACTAGCTCCTTCAACCATTCTTGCTTCCCCCAATCTTGAAGCAACAAATTCAAGGCGTGCACCACACAACCTTGAAAAAAAATGTGCGGATATTTACTCGACACCATATTCCATGCTGCCGGATTTACAAGAGCGTTGTCTACAGTCACTTGCACAACATTTGTGGGGCCTACTTGTTCTATAAACTTTTCCAAGACAGAGGCCAAAAAAGGAGCATTCTTTTCGATTCCACTTGTATCCACCGATCCTAGAAATTGTTCACCCGCAGAAGATACAAGCATGGCATTTATCAATGGTCGATTGGTAACCGAGCTCCATCCATCAATAGACAATGTTGCTCCAAACTTCCGAATGCTATCTTCGGTCCGACTATGAAGCTTTGTTTTGATGTCGGTCTTCGCTTGGTCAAGCAATTTATGGCGTAAATCATGATATGATGGTGGAGCGTAGGGCCCACGGTACTCGGCTGTTTTTTTCACTACTTCTTTAAATGCCGGATTTCGAGCTACGGCAAATGGTATGTTTGCCGCATAGAAGAAATTGGCCCACACTGCATTCAAATTGCGTTTTGCTGCGGAATCAAAGCCATCAACTAGACTACTCTGTCTTTGAGGTCTACTACCTGATGCCCTTGGAGTGTCACAATCACTGGATGTTTTTGTAGTTCGGTTTACTTCGGATCCTACACCAACAAATTCTTCCGGTGTTGCGCATGAGTCCTCTTGAATAGAACACGCCATATCCCTCTCATTTGAAAAATCCCTCCTGACCATACGCATGCTACCAACATCTACATTGTCAATGATCGGTCTCTGCGGGAATGCCTCATTAGATCGAAGAAATAGGATTCGAACATCCGGTGTCAATTGCGAACAAAGACTCACTCCTGTATCACGAACACCTAATGGGTCTTCATATCCTAAATGGCTCAACATACAGCTTATCTTCTTTGCAAACACCGAGTTGCAAGCCTTGCACTTTACCTTACCGGTTGATGCGGTACCATACCAACCGGACCAATCCTTGCTCATAGTGGCAAGGCACAAATTTTAATTCCGTATATTGGAATTAAATTCAAAATGTGAAGACCAAATGAACAATGTCCAAATATAATAAAAAATGAGTGCACAAAGCCTTGAAAATCAAGGCCCTCCCGTCCACTGAACTATACATTACCAAGCAAGGGACACAAAAATTGCAACTCCTAGCCCTTGGAAATCTTAGCGTTCAGTTTTCAAGAGTGCTCTCAAATGACTTCTTTCCTACAGTTATAGTCTCCCAAACAGGCCTGACCGTTGCAGACCATTTTTGAATCCACAGAACATACTATCCGCCATCGCGTAATTGCGCGGCGGACGGACGGTCCAGCCGTTGGGCGGTCGATTTAGTCGGGCGGACGGACGGTGTCACAAAGATTTGTGAACGTGTTTGGAATAGCACCGGGCCTTTGCTGTGGTAATGCTTGCATATAAATAAGATACCCCTAAGCACCCTAAAGATTCATAAATCTACCCTCAAACCCCCTTTTCCCCAAATCCTTACCCTATGCTTCCTTCAAAACCCTAGAAACTGTCATACCTAACTTTGATCTACTACACAATATGGACAGTAGCTTCAAACATCTTGAAACTTTGCTACAATGTAGATCAACTATCCAAAAGATCACATACCAAGTTTCAACTTAATCCAAGATATTGTCCAACTTTGGTGGACATTTTACTACTACTGACTTTCCAACCCTTCACTGCTTTTATACCCCGGTTGTTTTTTATGCATAATTCATAGATCTAGAGTCTCTTCAAGCGAAAACTTTGATGCAAAGGAGTAGATAAGATAAAGAAAGTACCCTCAAATCAATACTTTACTTCAAATAAATCTTCAACAACAAACAACTCTCCATCCTCAAGTCCACCCCTCCCCTCTTACCACTCAAAACAAGAAAATAAAGACCAGCCAGGGAGCAAGGGACCAACCCTTGCCTTAAGTACCCTCCACTAACCCCAACGACTAGCTGCCGGCTAACCCTAACCCCACTACCCTAGTGTCAACTATTAATAAACCGGTTATCAACCGACAATTAAACGGTCAACAATAACAACCTCCTAACACTCCAACACCTCTCAATACACAATACTAACAACAATCCACTTATAACACTAGTAATACTAAAGATGCCCAACACTAACAACATTATTAAAACTAATGAAGATGTCAACTTCAAATACTAGACGGCCCACATCACGACAACGTCTAGACATCTAAATGAGATCTTAAATTCTACTTGCAATAATTCTTATATTTTCCATATCCCATATGGTTTATCTAACCTCCTACCACCCAACTAGTAGATAGGAACATCAATAGTGAAATCTTGTATGAAATAACTAGATTGTAGATGAAAACAAAATTATGGATATGTGCTAATGAGATATTCTCTATCCAATATGTGGATGAAAGTTCAAATTTGGAGCACCACTACAACATCTAATATTGCTACTTTGGCACTTCACCAAAAATGAAAAACAACAAAATTATTGCTACTACTTAAGACGTTGGCAGAATTGTTCAAATCTTTATTTTTCACTTGATTTCTAGAATGTACATTTACTACCTTGGAAATCTAGGTAGAACCAAAGAGAATCTTTGCTAGTGTAGGCAACATTGCTGATGACCCTCCTCACATCTTTTAAAATGGGAGATGTTAATTCCCTCCTCTCCTCGAGCAAAAAGAGAGGCCTATTAGTGGGGCCAAGCTTGCTTTCGCGTTTGGCTTCTTTGTTGGCCCTTCTCAGGTGTTGTAAGCCCCAATTCATCACTAGGGACTCACTTTTTTTTTTTTTTTTTCGTATTTTGTCATTTTAATTGCACTTTATTATACAAAAAACCCTAAAAAGAATGTAGAACCAAAATAGGAATGTCACATTCCAATATAGTATTTGGTCTAGTTTGAGAATGTTGTAGCTAGAATGGCCCAACCACAAGTTGTAAATAGGTTAGAACCCAACTAATCGTAGCAAATGGATCAATTATGAGTGATGGGTGTACCAGGCTCAAAACCCCACATGGAAAGGACATCTCTAGGCTAAAATTGGTTGAGGGAACTCTGGTGAGCCATATGGGTCGGTCCTAGAGATAGGTTCTATTTTCCCCATTCCACCGATGAAATAGCAAAACCCCAATTTGTTGACTTCCAAGTGTGAAAAATACCAAGACATGACTATGGAGGAATCTAAGGTCCAAGGAGGGTGGTTTGGGGTTAAATCCATGCCTAGGATCAAACGGCGAAGTCAGTTTGCCAAGATTCCCCCCAGTGTGGAAGATTCCCCTGCCACCAATAATTAAACAAGAGGGTGGAAATTGTTCCCCCTGGCCGATGTGTAGAGTAAAAATATGAGCCTACACATGTGTCATGGTATCCCATGGGAGGTTCCACGAAAAGTTTCAGAATTTTTTGATAGTCAGAAGGTGTCTTCTAGGATGGACAATTGCCTAAAACCTACAATGGAAAATTCGTGGAAATTCCCCAGGTGGCGGTAAAATCCCACTAAAAATTATCATAGTATCATTTATGTTAATAAGATTCCCCGACAAGTTTCACGACATTCTGATAGTCAAAAGTACCCGAACCTGCAACATTCCTCGACAATTAACGAAAGTTAAAGTCCACGGCAGGTTTGACTAGTGGAGTGGGAGCATACGAAAGCGGAATGGAGCGCAAGATAGGTCTTTTCTCACTCCCCCATACCTACTTAGGTACCTAGGCTTGTTACTTTTGTTAGAAAAGCCAACCCCTAGAAGTTGGGATTTTCCCCAATTTTTGGTGTTAAATTGGTGCTAGGTTTTGTTGTGATTTTGAAGATAGAAAAGGGGAAGGGGAATTTCCTTAAACTATAAATGGCCTTCGAAAGTCACTAGTACAATCCGTTTGCGATTTGGAGTTAATCTCCAAAAGTTAGCTTAGTAGGCCAGTATAGAATGAAAACCTTGAGTTTTGGATGAAAATCCAAGAAGATAAGGTTAACTTAGATGAACGAGGAGAAGTGGGTGCTCGAGAAAGAGTATAAAAGGGCACCCCTTCTCCTCTCTCACCACCCCCTTTTTGTGTAATTGGGTACGTTGGGTCAAATTTGTGTTGGACATTGTGGCATTTAGTTACAAGCCTTGCAACGGTGTTTTGGGGCACTTTTAACCATTGTTGTTGTTTCTTTTGGAGCTTGCAAGGTTTTCGTGGGTCCCTTGCCTTTTCTTTTGATTAAGTGTGGTAATAACTCTTCCAAGCTTGAGCTTGAAAGCCTTTACTAACTTTCTAAGTTACTAGCAATTGTGGGTGCTTACCTTCAAGAGGCCCGTTTTGTCACTTCCCTTGTTTTTTTCGTGTACTAACCCTAGAGCAACCCCCCATATGACTGGCGATGCCGCTTTAGGGGGCCTTTAATTCAAGTTATTAATGTTAATAACCCGTGTCACCAGGCTTGAGTATCCAAGTCCCTTCTTTTGTCTTTTGTCCTTGCCCCTAACCGTGACGTGTTATTCCTTGGTTGAGAGGCACGAGGGTGGGAGGGTAGGGAATTCCGCCTGTACGGCAAAGCTTTGAATCCCCGTAGGATAGAAAAGTCCTAGTGGTGCGTTAAAAAAGAAAACGACAACAAAGCTTTGAACCCCCGTGGATAAAAAGGCCTAGCGGTGCGTTAAAACCACCTCACGAGAGAATCGTGAGGTCTCGTGGTCTCTTTCCCAAGGTTTAGTTCCCAAAATGTCTTGGGAACAAACCAAGATTTAGGTCCCAAAAATAGGATTAGAAGTCGAGGTTAGTATAAGGGATAATTAGTGAAGCTTTCGCCTAAGCAAGCCTAGCCCATCACCTACTAGCAATATCACAACCCTTTAGCCACCCCTCCTTTCTTTTTAGAAATTGACATAGGAAAGAAAAATGACACCAAGATAGCCCACATCACCCCCCAACAGACCCCTAGCACCCCCAGTAGCCCCCAGTACCTCCAATCGATACCTAAGCGAGGGCAGCCGAGCTGAACAACAGGGTCGGAGCCCATCAACAAGGCATCGAGTCAGGCACCAGGGTTGCTAGTGGGGTGGGATCCACATCAAGTCCAAGGAGGGATTGGGGTTTGAAAATCAAGTCAAGAGAGGGGTTGGGGTTCCAAAATCAAGTCCAAAGGGGGGGGAGTTCCAAAATCAAGTCCAAGGAGGGGTTGGGGTTCCAAATCAAGTCTAGGAAAGGAGAGAAGAGACACCACTCTAGGTCCCTACCACTTTAACATAACCTCATGGCATGGAATCCAACTCCCCGTTTTCCATAATCCTCACCTTGGGAGTAAACAATAAGCAAAGAAGGAGGGAGTACGGATGATGGAAGGCCGGAAGAATGAAGAAAAATGACAAGGGGGAAGACAATTTGAAGGTAAGAAATAGGAGTAGATAAGATAGGAAGGGAAATCTGTAAGACTCACTTAGGCCCTTAGATTAGAAGTAGGTAAGCACCCCAAGATTAAGTGTGAGACGTAAGTGTAAGATGTAAGAAGTAGCTCAACTTGGAGAAAGGGATGATGCGTACTTAAGGTTAGCTTAGTAGGAAGATTAGGGGTTAGTTGGGCCACCTTAGAGTGTAGGAGGAAAGAAAAGAAGGGAGGAGGAAAGAAATAGGGAAAAGAATCGACAATTAAATCCTTGTATTAATTTATTTATGATTAAAACAGTGGTCCGTTGTCTCACGGCACAGGAGCTCATGGTGGAGGAGGTAGAGCTTCTAGTGGGTGCAAACAGTGACTCAAGTTCCGAGGTATGAGCTAAACCTCCCCAACCTTTTCCTAGGGCTTTAACTAGGATTTACTAGCTTGGGCCGAGGCTCACCCCTAGGTCAGACCCGTAGGGCCGTAGGTCAAGCCATTTCCAGAGACATAAGCATAAGGAGGCAGGCCGTGGCTTTCCAAAACCTTAAGGCACGCCCAAATCGGGTGAAAATTGAGGAAGTTATCGCCGGATGAAGTTTAGAGTCAAGGTGGATGAAGAATAGCTAAACTCCGAGGGTGACAGATAATTAGACACATTAGGGGGAGGCTCCCAATTAGGATCCAAGGCCGAAGAGAAAAGTCGATTCCAAATTATAGATTAGGAGAAATTAACGGATGAAGTTTGGATAAGGCTTGGATGAAAATTCGGTAGAAATTTTAGATCAGGGTCTAACTCCAGATTTGGATAGGGGAAATCCTTTTAAACCATACCCCAAAATTTAGGATCTTTCTGAATTAGGGAACTAGGTGTAATGGATGGATGAAGTTCAAAGAACCGAGTAGTGATCAAACTTCATCCACCCATAACTTTGGCTAGGGAGGTCGGATAGGGTCGAGTTTTACGTTTTTAGAAATGGCACGAGATGAACTAAAGGGTTACTATGATAGTTCTGCCTTGGGGTAGGTTCCATTCAGATCATACAGTAGGCCATCCATTTGGTCGGCCAAAACATTGGAAGTAGTTTAAGCGAATCTTGCAACTTGGGGTCACTTAGGCACTTAATAAAAAGATCCATTGCTTGGAAGGCACAATGGACCATGCTTAGACACCCCAAAGTAGGAGTCACTTAGTCGAAACTCAGAACTTGGTTGTGTTCGCAAATTACCAAGGGTGGGTATTTGGCCAATGGCGCAATCCATTTGTGATTTAGAGATAATGCCTTCTAAAGTCAATGGCGCAATCCATTTGTAGTTTGGAGATAATCTCCCAAAGTTAGAAAATGGACCAGTGTAGAAAGTCAAAATTGGTAAATTAAGATGAAGATCCTAATTGATAAGTTTACCATGTTGAAATGAGAGGAGGTGGGTGCCTTTGAAAGAGTATATAAGGACATTCATTCTTCTTTCAAACCACCCCCTCTAGCCATTTTTTGGGCTTTATAAACACGTTGATTCATTAAACGTGGACTTTTGGCCATTTTTGAGCCAAAGTTGTAAACGTGGTATTTTTGGAGCATTCCAAGCTCCTTTTGTTTCTACTTTATGAGCCTTGAAGGACACTAGGGCCCCTTCAAGTCTTATTTATTATCTTTGTACTTGTTTTTAAAGTCTTTGGCAGAAATTTGATAGTATTTTGGTTCTACTAACTCTTACTTTGGTATATTTGTTGTTCCCTCGAGTCCTTGTTTAGGAATTGAGTATTGTGCACTAATCCTAAAGAATTTTTCCCTTATGATTGGCAATGCTACCTAGGGAAAATCTTTAGCTTGTTATGGTTATGATTTTTGTACTAATTTTTGTACTAATTTTTGTACTAACATATTTCTAGATTAATCGTTATACTAACACTAATGTGGTAGATGGTGTTGTACTAACACTCTTGATTTCATCCTAGTTTTCATTTTCCTTTGTCAAACCTTTGTATTATTTCCTGTGCTTACCATTCTATGGCGAAGCTTTAACTTTAATTTTTAGGAATTGATAGGAATTTAGCATGTTTTTAGAAACATAGCAAAGCTATAGTCTTTTGTAGTTAAAATTTTAGAAATCTTACAAAACACAACGGAGCTTTGATCTCAAATTCTAGAAGTTCTATAGTATTTTGTCAAAATTCTTAAAGCATAGCAAAGCTTTGAATCTTAAAGTCTTAGAAAAATTCCTCAAAAACAAGATTGTTAGAAAGTTCACCAAGTTAGTATAAAACACGAAAGACAAAAACAAAAAGACTCATCATATTCTCGTAAATATTCTCTTTTTCTCAAATTCTTTAGTTCCATGGGAAAGGAGGGGGACTACTTGTTATAGAAGTTTTCCTTGAAAGTTGGACAAAAACAAAAAATAAGTAAAAATAAAAACAAAATGAAAAACAGGGACTAGCCTAAAGGCTAGTTCTTGTGACAATCAAAAGGAAGCCCAAGCCCAGTTGTTGGAGGAGGTGCCCTAGTTGCAAGAAGCTAGAGCCCATAGGAGCCTTGACCAGCCATTGGAGAGCCCCAGCCATTGGAGAGCCCCCAGCTTCGGCAGGAGCCTCGCCCTGCTATGGCAGGAATAAGGAGAAGATTTGATCACCTCCCCTCTCAAAAAATTTGAGTATTTTTATAGGTTTTCTTTAAATTAAGGATAGAAGAAAACTTATAGGGGGAGAATTGAAAGAGAGGAGGAGTATGAAAGTAGGAGAAAAACAAAACAAAACAAAGTTAGAGTGGAATTAAAATAGTTTAGCCATAGGAATAGGTTGAGAGGAAAACTCATCATAGTTTGGAAAGAAGTAGCAACAAACACTAATCTCACCACTCTTTCTTTCCTAGTATTTGTAGTAATTGCACCAAAGAAAGATTAGAGGTTACAAACTCAAAATTAAATGATAGAATGAAGGAGTATAAAAGTTTGAGTTTAGATACAAATTAGATAGAAATCAAGAAAATCTTAGACAAACGATTAGAACCATTAAAAATAGAAGAGATTAAAAGGTTGCGTTGAATTAATGAGAACCTTATCAAAAACAATATCCTTCCAAATCAATTTGTAGAATAGAAGAAGTAAGTTTGAATAGTGAAAAAGAAAAAGAAAATCTCTTATAAGTCATATTCCACCCACTTGTATTTAAAATCAACTCTTCAAGCGGTGAGCATAAAATGGCAAATGAAGGAGAACCTGAGAATCTCTACAACATTCAAAATAACCCACAAAACAAGGTAAGTTACTAAGTAATCTAATTTTGATTAATTTCCAAAATTGGCATTTAATACAATTTTAGTAAAAAAGACTCTGTGTTGTTTAGGACTAATCTTTGTAAATAGGTTCGTTTTCCATGATTCTTTGAACTTAAGATTTTAGAAAAGTCCATTGCTTGGAAGGTTTAATGGACAATGTTTATACACCCATTAAAAAATCAATTAAGACAAAACAAAAAGAACTTGTTGTGAAAGTTGTTTACCATGGGTGGATAAATAAACACTCACAACTTCCCCACCCTCCCCGCCCTCAACCTCTCACTCAACCCCTCATTGCCCAAGGAGATGAAAAGTGTCTTCACATTGTTCGATAGTCAAATTCAAAGTGTTGTTGTGTTACTTTTCCATCCAATGTCCAAATTTAATAAAACTTATTAGAAAACTTGCACATATTATTCTAGTTTCACTAGTAAAATTTTTAGATGAATTTAAGATTTATTGAAATTTTGAGAGCCCTTCAAAGTTCATAGGTTCAATTTGAGTTCATCACATTACATTTTGATGGCTACAACTTTGGGGGCTTGTAACTTCTTCATAAAATGTTTGTTTTCAGTAAAATTTGTTGGGTTTTGTTCCTCTTAAGGTCTAGTTATTGTGGTAAATTTTTCATATCAACACAAGTTGTTTTGAATGTTTGGGAGTAGGTCAAAGTTCAAAATACAAACATTTTTGCATTACAATGAACTTTTGCAGCTTATTGTAACAAAATTCAATTAATTCTTGAAGGACCAATTAGAGTCTACTTTGGGCTTTTTGAGAACTCAAGAAACTTCCATTGACTTTTAAAAATATTATTTTTTTTCATTCTATTAGTTTTTCAAACACCCAGTTAAACTCCTTCAACATTTAAAAAAAATATGTATCTTACATCCTATAACTTGAGAACTGTCTGGTAACATCCTATAACATCCATATAATTCAAATTTTCAAAATATAGAGAAAAAGATGATTTTTTAATGTTTTTCTACCTTCATTATATGCAAAATAGAACTCATGAGTTGCGGAAGTTCATTGTAATGCAAAAATGTCTACATTTTGAACTTCGACCTGCTTTGAAACATTCAAAACAACTTGTGTTGATATGAAAAATTTACCACAATAACTAGACCTTAAGAGGAACAAAACCCAACAAATTTTATTGAAAACAAACATTTTATGAAGAAGTTACAAGCCCCCAAAGTTGCAGCCATCAAAATGTAATGTGCTGAACTCAAATTGAACCTATGAACTTCGAAGGGCTCTCAAAATTTCAATAAATCTTGAATTGATCTTAAAATTTTACCAGTAAACCTAGACTAATATGCACAACTTTTCCAACAAGTTTTTATTGAATTCGGACAGCAGATGCAAAAGTAACAAGGCAGCACTTTGAATCTGATTGTCGGACAATGTGAGGACACTTTTCGTCCCCTTGGGCGATGAGGGGCTGAGGGCGGGGAGGCCAGTAGGCCGGGAGTGATGAGAAGCAACAACGGCACCCGAGAAGGGCCAACAAGGAAGCCAGCCACGCAAGCAGGCTTGGCCCCACTGACAGGCCCCCCCTTTTGCTGGGGGGGGGGGGGATTAACGTCTCCCTTTTAAAACTGATCCTCCCTTTGGCCAAATTGGGATGGAATCCCTCTGGCAGCTCGGCCATATCCAGTTCATTGCAGCAAATACCCTAAAAACTGGATACCAATTTCAGGGTTTATCAATATGGTGCGCTTGGAGTCTGGAGAATACACCTGGTGCCGTGCCTGTGGACTTTCCATACATTGAACCTGAACCTGATTCCGAGACATTGCTAATGTTAAAAATACAGAGGAATATGGGATACCTTGGGTGCCCCCGCAGTTGCAGCATGACATCGAAGCTCATTGATTGCTGCCTCTTCATTTTCGCAAGAGATTGGATCAAGTGGGTTCTCGTAACTCGGAAGACAGTCTGTTCCTTCTGATTTGTTTAAAACACACACACACACACACTCTGTTCATTACAGCAGAGTTAATTTTTTTATTAGAAGTTTGTTCGAATCAGTCCGTTGATGATTGTTGACTACAAACTTGATGACTATAGTAGAACCACCCATTACCAATCACTTAAGCAGTGGTTTTTTTTCCTAGCAATTTGTTGTCAATTTGCACCAATATATTAGGCCCTACACCAAGCCCATAGAACATAAATAGTAAAATTTTGGATGAAATCGCCAAAAAATTGCAAATAAAAAAAATATTGGATGAAATTGTTAGATTGTGGACGAAAATAGAATTATGCATATGTGATATGTACTAATGTGATATTTTTTATCCAATATGTGGATGAATGTTGAAATTTGAAGCACCACTATAACATCTAATATCGTTGATTTGGCACTTCACAAAAAATGAAAAGAAAAACCCTACACTTAAGCATTCTATGCATGATCTAGAACAATAGAAGGCAATATGGTCAATTTCATTAAAATGGCAGTATTCATATGCCATTTTTCAGATAGCATAGTTTGAACTGTAAAAGGAACATCTAAGATTGTTATAGATTTCAAACCATGTGGTCTAAACTATCTATGACACATCTTAGATTTTGGAGAAATCTAGATTTCTAACATCTAGGACAAGTTTAGATTTTAGACCATGACAAAGTAGTGAAATGGACCACCAATTCACTTGAATACTACCAATTTACTGGAACAACACCATTTTAATGAAATTGACCATCAATGTAAATTTTCTACCTTGTAGAAAGATAGAAATCATGGGGATTGCAATTTTTTTGGTAATTTTCTGCCTCGAATTGAAATTACTATGAGTTTTAGTAGTCAGAAGATGATATGGATCCATTCCTTACACATAGAGTCTTCTATAACTCTTCATTCAAAGATTACTTGGGCTCTCAAAACCAAGTACATGTATCATGGCATTGATGGTTAGAAGATGATCGGAAACCAAGACCTGATGATTAGAAATCAATCACTTTTCTATTGAATTTCCTAGTACCTATAGATTGATTATGGAACTTGGTCAATTGGTAATGGATGGTTCTACCATAATTGAGAGAAGATTCTACTTTGTGATGCACAAAGTAGTCTAGCTAGTAGATGCTTTGGCAAGTGTAGAATCTCTAAGTTCTACTTTTGCTTCAAACCTTTTCGGAATAATAAAGTACATCAAATACAATCACTTTGGTTTCCCAGCCCCTTTCTTCCTCTCGGAAAACCTCCTCGTGAGACCACTAAGGTAACTACACCTAATTTCGACTCCCTTTTGAAAACCAACCCCTACACTCCTAGAGATTCTTACCCAAAATGTACTCCCACTATTCATGAGAGTATAGGGTCAATTTTAGAAACACCTATTTATAGTATTTTGAATATTCACAATTTATGCATGCAGTGTCTAAAAAATGCATTCTAAACAATGTTATAAGTGAAGGATCAAAGAAAATATGAAATATCATTTTGGCAAATTTTGAACAAAATCTTAAGGAATTTACACCATTGAAGCTGAAAATTCAAACAGAAGAGTACATGTTCTTTGAATTGAACTTTCTTATTCTCTCTATGCCCCCCTCCCCCAGGAGTACAATATGTTGTGTCCTTAGAACAGAGACTATGGCATTGACTCTAATTTCTGAATCCAAGTTTCCAAATCCTATCTACATCCCCATTCACACTGCACAACATGGATAGGGATTGGTTGAAGTGGGGATGTGGGGGTACAACTGATCAATAAATCTTTTTTGCTTTTCTGGCTCATTAATGTTACTCTGGTTCATACCCTCCTCGCTCCCCGCCTCGGCGGGTATTGCCCTCGGGCGTGTATTACTGCCCTCGGGCGTGCATCAGTAAAGCTTCACCCGTGAATGGGTTTCTCTCACAACTGATCAATAAATTAATAATATTGTTTACCAACTCTAGTAGAGAGCCTCAGTCCCTATTACACCGATCTTGTTCAATCAGTGAAGTCATTGAAATGGTCTGTCAATCACTTGAGATTCGAGCTCAATGTGACAATGTGACTGTGACCCTGGCTCAATTTCAAAACACTATATCACTTGTCCTTTCGTCGAATCGTCGATTCTAGCACGGAACCCTAGCTAAGGAAAGGCCTAGTTCCGAAATCACTCTGAGCTCTCAATGTGAATGGCACCTCTATCACACTTTATTGCATGCAAATCTGATAGTCATAAGAAATATATAACATGTATTACAAAGAAACATTTCTGAACCACCCTCTTGATTTCTACAAACTCAAGAAATTAATAATATCTAGTTTACATGTACCTCTGTTGAACCTAACAATGCTGAAAATAATTCCTTACATCATGCGCTACGGGCATGTCTAGTGTGTACTGGATGCAATTGCAGGTGGAATCGAACATGGACAACAACTGAGCTCTTCACAAATCTTATTCCAACCAACACTTGCGGATAAATGTAAAAAACTGCCTCAATTTTAAGATAGTAAATTTGATATTTCTCAAACTTTTCTACGCTATTCGGAATTGGGGATCTCCGATACCAAATTTCCAAATTCGATCATCTGTGCTAAATAGAAAGTCCCCGGGTGATTGCTTTTCACACCAGCGGCAAACCTTTACTTGCACTTGGCTTATTGGCTCAGACACTCCTATGGCTTGAGTATGTGCTTTTCAGGTGCTCTAAGGCATACGACCCATTTGCAACCACTTAAGCAATTACGAATATATGGAGTGCGGAATTCTCGAATGGGGAAATTTTCCTGTGTACAGAAGTAGAGTTGGGAAGGATTTCATATTTTTTCATAATTTTATTTCTCAAAACATAATTACTACGAATTTTTTACCTTATGATTAT
This sequence comes from Straminergon stramineum, assembly GCA_963920665.1. Lineage (NCBI taxonomy): Eukaryota > Viridiplantae > Streptophyta > Bryopsida > Hypnales > Calliergonaceae > Straminergon > Straminergon stramineum. Next base: position 18,822,397 of record OY987265.1, on the reverse strand, counting down.
GTTCGACCCATATTGGTCATATAGATTTTTGTATTTCCAACCAGGGGCTGGTTGCAAAATCGACCAAGGGCCTGTTGCAATATTGACAGTCATGTAGTCAATCATAATGTGCCACAATTAATCACCACTCTTGACTACCTGATCTAAAAGAAATATAGTCTACATGGCGGAAATGGGGGATGATTGGAAAGGGGTCGCCTCCCTTAAGCTTCAGTTAGTAGCCAGCAGAGGTCTGTGACATCGTAAGTAAAGCTCTACTTAGGTGTTACATGCAACTTGGCGAAACTGCAGTGAGGTTCCAGTAATTGACAAAGAGAAACATAATATTAGAAAAATCTGAAAAGGAAAGTAATGTAGGGCCAAGGATTCTTGCCTGTACTTCCACTGTCTACAAGTAAATTGTCCTTGAAATTTGTGAAAAAAATACTTCGGTATCCGAATGAAACAACCAACGGCAGTTGACATTTGCGAACCATCCTTCCTCAACCGTCCTCGGCGCAGGACGTTCAATCCTCCATTCGAACTGGGACCCGCAGGGTAATTTCGTGGGTTGTCCGGCGGTAAAAGTAAAAAATGCCCCCTATTTTAAGCCGTGTCTAAGGTATGTTCTAGCCCTCGCCTACCTGACTTGGAGTCTCTGATTGCAAATATGAATTCGGAATTTGCAAAAAAAATTAATGTGCAAAAATTAAAAAATTCCTGCGTTTTCCCCAAGGTAAATCTGGCCCTGCGGGACCCAGAAGGGAGCAGCTTTTACTTTGCATCCCAAGTTGACTCTGCAGACAGGAGCGTCGACGTCGGTAAGGAGGGAGATGTTGCGTATAAAAGAAAATCCGTGCGAACATAATCATGAAGTACATGACGCGAGTGCTGTCTGCGATTTGGGAGTCCTGAACAATCCCGACATCACCGGTGAGTGAGCTTCTTGGGATTCAGGGACCGTGAACTTTCGTTTTCTGTCAAGTCTGTACGATTCGTACGTGCGAGAGGGTCTGTAGAGGGGGAGCTAGTTTAGAAAGTCTAGTTTTGAAGAGAAAGGAAAGCCGTATGGTGCAGGCTGAAGTCGGCGTCACTTGCCGCACGCACCTAGCTTCGAAAGCTTGATTCTTGACGTGTTGAACCGACTCGAATTCACAAAGGAGTCGAGGAATCGTACATTGCAATTGGGAGCCACATGTAGAAGTTTAATTGCATTCGTGTCGAAGTCTTCAGGTACCTGAGATCGATTCTCGTGCATCGATTCCTCAATAGACCTCTGGAAGGGAAACGTCTCGTAATTGAACGTGAAGGGATAATTGTTGATGCTTTCATTCGTTCGATGACCGGAAGTTCGTCACGTCGATCGACAAGCCCAAGGATGCAGGACTGTGGACACTGTCTCGACATATTAGTGCGCTAATTCTTGTAGTTGCAGGATGTGCAATCAGGTTTGTGCTCGCTCGGTAATGACTAGCAAACCGCTTAATTACAGTCCAAGTTTCGTAATATGAGTGTTCTCTCGCAGTGAAGTCGAGTGTTTCTCTGGTGACAACCAATGCGTGCATGCTAACAGAGAGTGCACCAGCAGTGTACATTCTAAAGCGCCGTCTCTCCCGAGAACCTAGCGTCCCATCTCGTAGCTCCCCTCACCGTCGTCGGAGTTTCCCACACATCCTCAACCGGTGCGCATGAACAGACTCAAATTACGAAACTTGCGAATGTAGTCATTCGAACTGCCCTTCCGGAACTCCCAGTTCTCCTTCACTTCGTCCAGTGTAAGTCTTGAGAAAGCTTGAACACTGGTTGTGGAAATTAGTGAGGATGGTGAATTGACAAGTCAAGTGGTGGTTGTCGTAGGTGTGAGAAGCAGCAGCGATGGCGCCTCATGTGCAAGGCGGAGAGGCGGACAAGGGTGGCCGTTTCGGAGAAGAATTGCCCCTGGTGCACAAGGTGATTGTGCCTCCCCGCGGCAGCGTGGTGAAGGAAGTCGGCCACGGCTTGTGGGAGACTTTTCTCTACGACGCGCCCGTGGCGCAATTCAAGGGGCAGACAGCAAGGACGAAGGGATGGCTGAGCCTCAAGTTCGTCTTCCCCATCTTCGGATGGCTCAGCACGTACAAACCGAGGATGTTCATCAGCGATTTAGTCGCAGGACTCACCATCGCCAGTCTCGCAGTTCCCCAGGCAAGCGCAATGCAAGGACTCCGAGGATTTCACTCTCCATTCGCAATTCCCCTGATTTCGGGATGCAGCATGTGGGACGCAGAGTTGGACTCAAGATGAATAACAAGGTTTTTCTGGTTGGGAGTGCAGGATCTTGGGTACGCGAAGCTTGCCGGATTGCCGCCTGTCAATGGACTCTGTAAGTCTTGCAGCTCTTGAAGAGCGAGGGGTTTCAATATAATTGGAGTGTTGTACAGAGAGAATCTTAGAAAGTGTTTTCATCACTGGTCGAGAAAGTGCATTGTCTGGGTTATTCCTGAGTTTTTTTGAAATTGAGCTGGACTTTTGAAATTTCGGAAGAGAATCGTTCTCAGCGAAAAAACAGAGTTTCAATAAAACTTGAGTGAGGGATGTTCAAGCGCTCTGTAAATTGAGTCCGGAATATTGTAGCACTTCAACCGCTCTTTTGTAGCACTGGTTTTGATTAGAATTCGGTTGTTTCAGGAATCTTTTGACATGAAGGCAAGAAGCGAATCTTTCTTATTGGCTTGTTGTGTGTTGTGAGCGATTTTCAGATTCGAGTTTTGTGCCGCCTTTGATATACGCCGTACTCGGAAGCTCCCGGGACATCGCCATCGGTCCCGTGGCCGTGGTGTCGTTGCTTCTGGGGACATTGTTGAAGCAGGAGCTTAGTCCCACGAAGCAGCCGGCCTTGTATTTGCAGCTGGCCTTCACGGCGACTTTCTTCGCGGGCTTGTTTCAGACCGCCTTGGGTGTCTTCCGCCTGGGGTTTATCATCCAGTTCCTGTCGCATGCGGCGATCATAGGCTTCATGGCGGGCGCCGCGGTCACCATCGGCTTGCAACAACTCAAGGGACTGCTCAACATCAGCAACTTCACCACCAAAACGGCCTTCATCCCGGTCATGAAATCGGTCTTTGGCGAAATCCACGAGGTAAGAGGAAATCCAACTGCTGTAGAGAATCAGAGTGCTGCGAATTCTCGTTTCGGAGATATGCTGCTGTATTTTCTGACGGTATTTTGAGATCCAAGGAATGGTATTCTGTACTCCGTGAAATTAGGGTTGCACGTTTGGTGGTGACATGGTGATGATTTTTGGGCTGTCTGCTCTGCAGTGGAACTGGCGGAGTATCGTGATCGGACTCGCCTTTTTGGCCTTCCTCCTCGCCACCAAGTTGGTGGTATGTACACAATTGAACTCCCCTTGCATTGTCCAAAGTCTTTTCAGCATACTGGAACTCTTGCTGTTTTCTCGTCGGTGCTTTCCGTCCTACACCGAACATGCAGTAGGATAACTACGATTCCATTAGTCGCATGGGGGTCAAGATTGGGGGTGACACCACACGCTTATGCGATTATTCTAGTTTCTTTTGGTTTTATTTCAGTTTGGTCTATGTGATTGCTTTCCGTGTCAACCATGCTGAAGGTCACAACTCCTGAATGTGACACTCCGATGTGCAGGCCAAGAAGAAACCCAAGCTGTTCTGGGTTTCTGCAATTGCACCTCTTCTTTCGGTTGTCCTTGCCACATTGTTTGTGTTCATCTTCAAGTCAAACAATCACGGCGTCAAAGTTGTGAGTTTCTTACCTTCCTGTTAAGCGTGAAGGCTGAGCAACGTCAATGGAATGCGAATTGCGAGCATGGTGGCTATTTGTGTGGTCTCTACAAGTTTCTAATCAGTCTGTTTCTTGTAGGTCGGGCACATCAAGCAAGGAGTCAACCCTTCTTCAGCAGATCAGATTTTCTTCACGGGGAAGTACGTCGCAAAGGGAGCGAAGATAGGATTGGTGGCTGGTCTCATTGCACTCACGGAGGGTGTTGCAATTGGACGTACTTTTGCTGCACTCCGAGATTACCATATCGATGGAAACCAGGAGATGATTGCCTTCGGTATCATGAACCTCTGTGGCTCCGTCACCTCCTGCTACGTCACAACAGGTACTCATCCACGGGCCACTTCTGTTTCCATGCATTCCTGTTTTCAACCTTTCCTGTGCTTGTTTTTTGAGATTTTTTTGTTAGACAGTTTGTGATTTGATTCCAGGGTGCAAGAACCAATTCTTTTTTTCACGTGTTTGAACACTTTTCTTTCCTTTGTTCTTTGGTAGATGGTCTTTGCGACGTTGTTTGTGACTTTGATTCCGCGGTGAATAAGCCACTTCTGTTTTCCACGTTGTTTATAGATTTTTTTTCCGTTGCTTCTGTGGATGTTTTTTGTGACGTGGTTTATGATGCTACTTCTGCCAGGGTCATTCTCCAGATCCGCCGTGAATTACCAGGCCGGAGTGAAAACCGCCATGTCCAATATCGTCATGTCCGTTGTGTTGCTCTTCACCCTCTTGTTTCTGACGCCGTTGTTCAAGTACACGCCCAACACCATCCTGGCCGCCATCATCATCTCCGCCGTCCTCTCCTTGATCGACCTCAGGGCCGCCTACCTCATCTGGAAGGTTGACAAGTTCGACTTCCTGGCCACTTTGGGAGCTTTCTTCGGCGTCTTCTTCGTCTCAGTGGAAATCGGCCTCCTCATCGCCGTCTGCATCTCCTTCGTCAAGATCCTGTTCAACGTGACGCGCCCCCACACAGCTCGCTTGGGGAACATCCCCGGGACCAACGTCTACCGCAACGTGGAGCAGTACCCCGACGCCACTCTGGCTCCCGGCATTGTTGCAGTTCGTGTCGACGCGGCCATTTACTTCTCCAACTCGCAGTACATTCAGGACAAAGTGCTGCATTACCTCGAGAACGAGGTGGCAAGGCTGGAGCAGACGGGCGGGGCTCCCATTCAGTACCTCATTGTGGACGTGACCCGTAAGTTGTCACTCTCCCTATACTTTGTGACACGTCTCGACATCTTTGCTTAGATTACAGCGTGACATCTTTTCTTAGATTACAGCCTGACCTCTTTGCTTTGACTGCGTTTGGTCTCTGAAAAATGACGATGATAAAGTTTGAGCATTCGGTGAGTGTTCTGTAGTCGACAATAGTAAACAAGTGTGCAAGATATTCCAGTTTGTCGATTGAGAGAAGTTCGAATTTGTTCTGGAGGTTCTTTTAGTAATGTTCTTGTGGTGAAGGTCAAGAGGTTTGTGCGTATGTAATAGAGGAAGATGTGATCCAGTGCTTAAATTTGTTCCAACTGTTGGTGTGCAGCTGTAACGAATATTGACACCAGCGGGATCATTGCCTTCGAGGAGCTTCTGAAGACTACGAAGAGACGAGGCATTCAGGTATATCAGGCTTTCAAATGTCAATATCAGTCTCTTTCTTTGCATACAACTATGTGAATATTTTCAAATGCAAGAAGGATTTGGACCGTTTGGATCTTGAGGTCTCACAGAAATGTGCTGGATTTTGCAGTTGGCGTTTGCGAACCCGGGGTCTCAGGTCATCCAGAAGTTCGACGCGTCTAAATTCTTGGAGGTGCTGGGATCGGAGTGGGTGTTTTTCACAGTGGGTGAGGCTGTGCAAGTGTGCTCCATCATGTTGAACAAGGCCAGTGCCGAGCGATCAGTTTAATAGGAAATGTGATTTTTTTCATATTCTTTTAGAAATTCCCCATGTTAGACTGTTCTGGGGACAAGAGTGTCTGATTGCGACAAGAGTGCCGAACGTAGAATCTCCAACTCTTTGGTTGGCACTTTCAGCATCTACCGACCAATGTCGGATGTAGAATCCGGAAAGAAGAAACCTCGGTGGGTGTCCCGTGGGTGCCTACTTCGAATTAAAACAGAGTGTTCATGTACCATGTCACCAACAGCAGCCTGTTCTGGTTAGTCCAGCACGGTAGGAGAATAATTTTTTACCCTATTTTTATGAAATGGAAAGCTAGCTTTAGTTTGCTCATACTGTACCCGTCTTCTCTGTTTTTCTGTACAAGCCTTGTAATGTGGGGTGTACTACATCAATGCCAACTTTGGTGTAAATTTTCAAATAATGAAAGATGGGATATATCCGAACTCCGAACCAGCGTTTTGTTTTTCGGCAAAATTCGATCTCTTCGAGTTGGGAGAAGATTTTTCTGTCGAAATTCTGTTGATGATATCGGCTTAGGTCTCCACAAGTAAATGAAGTAAATGCATATATTGGCCTAGTATTTTTATGTCAAATTAATCTATGTAACCCAAATGTATGTATATAGTTAAAAGTGGATAAGTAGATAGTCTTAACGATGCAACTTATCTTCTCATGAGCAATTTTGCTGGACCCCAACTCTCCAAGAAATTAGCGCCGCAACGTTCTGTTGCAGAGAACTTTATGTTTGTTGCAAAGAATATCCCCAGTGCCAACTGCTGCTGAAGCTGCCGTTAAGCTTAGTGCCGTCGCCGACCTTTTCAACTGAATCGGCATCTGGGGGTAAGTGATGCATAGAGATGAGCCCAAAACTCTGCAGTTTTGAGGTCCAACTTTCCCATCAAGGAAGGCACGGAACGGACCAGCAGTTGTCAGTTCAAGAGAACATTGAACCACTAAGAAATGCCCAAACTGCAGGGATCTAAGGAAGATAATATTTCCTATTAAAAGCAGTTGCCGTCTGTCAGTACGTCACCCTTGTCCCCAAAAATACCTTCCGAACTTGCATTTGACTGGTGCCATGCAGTGTTCCCAGAACGGATATAGGCTAATTAGCCCGAAGGCTATTTCCATGTAGAAAGGGAGCTATTTCCGCGACCCTTTTACTTTTGGGGGAAAGACAGGGATATAAAAGTGTTGGAAAAACGTGGCATTTTTACTACATTTTTTTTTTCACTTTTGTAAAACTTGCAACTTTGTAGAAAAATTGGAAGTGCAGTGATGCTATTTTTGGTGTTTTGTGTTAAGGGTAATTGCTAAGTGATACATGCAAGTGTCACAAATTGGCAATTTTTGTATGAAAGTATTGTGGTTTATCTTCACATTGAAATTTTGTGCAATGGAGATAGGAGAGTTCTTTTGAGTAAATTTTTCCAATTTATTACTTCAGAAGTTAACAATGACAAACTATATCACCAACAAGGGAGTTGAATCTTTCTTGTTAATGGAAGACTGCCCAAAATGCATTGTTGGAATTCTGCACACAAACATACAAGCCAAATTAGTTTTCAAGTTGCAATGGTTAGAAGTGTTCCCAGTTCCCCACTTCCCAGACAAAGTCAAGGCACGGCAATCCTTTAGTCCCTCACTCATGCATCTCCAAGTGGTCTAGGAGACGAATCCCATTGCAACTCGCACCAACTCCTATCGTCTCACAGAAGAAAACATTTTCAAGGAAACATGAGCAATAAAGTCGGCTAAGTCTCATGAAAACTAAGGAAATATATGGAATGGCAAGTAATGGAAACTAAATAAAAGATACCACCACGCATCTAATACCTTAGAGATCCCCTTGCCTACCACCCTTGCCAACACATTTGTAGGAATTTATAGCTTCCTTGTAAGGAAAATTCTCTAGGGAAAAATACCACTAGCCACAAATTTGTACAACAAGGGGTAGGTGCTTATCTAGTTTATTTCTATGGAAAGATTTCAAGAATTTCAAAGATGAAAAATATCTTTCATCCTCTACAAACCCTAAGACCAAGCAACACCCAATTTCAGCAACTTTAAAGTATTCATAAATGAGCTTGCACAAGTGGTGCAACTATACAAGTTTGCACCACAACTTGATTACCAGATTCACATCCAATAGTGAGCCACAAGTTGCCTCACAATTTGCCTCCATGGTTACCTTAAATAAACCTTGTTGCAAATGAAGATTCGATGCTAAGAGCAATTGGGGGGCGGTGTAAGGCTTGATGCCCAAATATAAGGGTTGGCCCTTGTTTACTGTTTTGGCATAAAAATAGCTTTTCAGCATAGACAAGTAGTGCACAAAGCTTGCCTCGACCCCTTCTTGCCTCCAATATTGGGGATATATTATCCCAAAAGCATCGAGTAGTTCTTGTTGAGGAAAGCATTGATCCAATTCGGTAGACAAAGCTTGTGCAATATCTATAAGCACGCAACAAGGGACACAAGTTACATACAAAATAATGTGAATGTCAATGTGGTAGTGTGGCATCCAACCAAAAGAGAAAAGGAAAAAATATATTGGAATTAGAAAAGAAAACCCATACTTGAAAATTGGCACTCTACAAAATCTGGGATGCAGTTGAAGTTTTGTTGGGTGACAAAAATGTGTTCACTAGTCTAGTAGTCATAGCAGCGAGCATACACCATAGTTACTTTTAAATCGAACAAAAGGTGATAGATGTTGTTGTCTCTAGGGAGCTCTTTCTACTAGAATGGAAGTTTCGTGCATTTCAAAGAGATCAGTTCAGTGTATCAAGGGAAGTCCTCCTTATTGAAGGTAGTATTCCCGTCAATGACCAACTGAGCCATCTCTTATTGTCATACTTTCACGGCTTGGAAAAAGTCATAGACAAATATGTCATGTGCCTTAGAGAGCTTGATCAAGCAGTGGATTGCATTCACAAGTGGAATGAAGGAGTAAAGCAACAAAAGCACTTCAATGTCAGATAGAAGGTCAAAATGGTCACTAGCCCAGACCACAGATTTGTGCCTAAGCCCTATTGTCATGTCAACTCCCATTTTTACAAGAAGTCTTGTGTACTCTTGGAGAATAGTGTATGGGAATCCACCTTGTCTCCACGTTGCGTACCATTTTTGATCCCTTAGTTTCCATGAGAATCATGAGCTTCTACAGCTAATTAAGCATGTCTTTGATTACTACAACAAAAATAAGAGTACACCAATTGGAAAAGGCCCTCAAGCCTGGAAACCAACGAATACTTCGACAAAGTCTCAAGGACCAAATTCACATGGTGACTGACACAATTGGCTCCTAGGGTGAAGGGAGCCCACTTGTCTCGGATTTGGATTGTCACCCCAGATTTGTCACCCTAAAAGGTACTAACACCGTCAACATCGAAACAAATAAGTCTCCTAGCTATCTCTTCATGAGTGAGACCGCCCTCATTAATCAAGGCATGCATTATGACATCAATAAGGTGGTCCGCTGTGCCATTTTTAGACACACAAGACAAGTGCAAGAGGTGAGGCACTTGTTCCCAACTATCAACAATATAGACATGAACATCGATTTAGGAGGAATTATCCTCCATAGTGACCTCATTGGCACTCAAGGAAATAACTCTGGTGGACTGCACAACAGACTTCAATTTTGTTAGAATGCATGCATAAATATGGTCATTCATCTCTCAGCCAATAGATTCTGACCAATGTTTTCTAGGCAAATTCTTCAATTTCAAATGCTTGAGCAAGTATTTCTCCCTTTCAAAGTCACATATAAGATGTCCAAGAATAAGAAGAGAAAATAGGGTGGAGAATTGGACTCCCTTCCTCTTAAACTCACCCTCCATATCAGTAGTTAATTGATCTACCACACTGAATCGTGGCTTATGGCTCACCCACAGCTTGTAGTGTTTCGTGCTCTTGCAATCGAGCTTAAAGAATGTGTTGCCCTTCCTTAGATGCAGCAGTAGCATGCCATCCTCCCTACATGTACGCTTACCTTCATGTTTCTCCAAGTTATCGAGCTTCGGGACCATCACCTTCTTTCTTCCCATGATAGTCATGAAACTCTAGTAGATGATTCCAATTAGATCCCCATTAGCATCAAACAAGCCCTCCGCCTAGGCAAATTTACATGCCTACACTTCCTACCACCACCACGTGAGTGATAGCGCATCTAGCTTCCTTCTCTTCCGCACAATGGAATTAGGGTTCCCCTTTTTCCTCTTCCCCATCACACATCAATTGCCGTCACTTTCAACGCTAGATCAATAACCATTGGAGATGCAACAGTGTCTTCGGAAGGCGGATCACAAGCAATTGGAAGGCAAATTGACTGCGAGAGGCGCGTCTCCGATACATGTGTGATGTTGTCAATCTCCATCGCCTGCGTACTATAAGCATTCAAGGCGAGATACTTACCAATGCTGTTGGTATTACGGTTGGAACCAAAGCAATGCACCCTAAAGTTTTTGGGAAGCTTCAATCGAGGCGCTATAGAACCTACAAAAGCAACAACCAAGGGAAAAGTATCCAAAAACAAGCAAGTCTAGATCAAAGTGAAGCAACATAAGCACAAAGACAAAACATCATATTCATTAAAATGGGAGTTTTCCATGGAAATGAGAGTTTTTATAAGCACTACAACCACAAGTTAAAGAGAATTTGTACCCTAGAAATACAAAGTAAGCAATGCAATGACAAATATTGTACATATGCAGTTGCAATATATCCAAATACCATGCATAGAAATCTTCAAAATTGACGCAAAATGTTCAAAGTACACTTCAATTTATAGAAAGTAATCATTGAATGATGTATACATATTGAAATTTTGAATGTATACTAGTACTTGAGAGTCTATGGGAGCACTTGAAACCATGAATTCTTGCTATCATGGCGGCAAAGTAAATGTTGTTTGGAGATTGCATTGAAAACATCACCACCATTGCAAGTGGATTGCTTAGGTTTAAGGAGAGCACAATATACAAAGGATGGAAATGATAGAAAGCTTAAGTAATCCGGATAAGTCATGAACACACACAAATTCATGGAAGGAATTAAATATGAGAAGTTTAGAAACAAAATCTCGAATTCCCCTTGAGAGGAACTCTCACATACCACACTATTAGAAGTGTAGTGTATGAGTGTCCTTCTGAAGGAGGATTCAAGGTTTTTTTTCTAAACATTTTCATATTTTATTCCTTCTATGCATTTTTGTGTGTTGATGACTTGAACGATACCTATTACTTTCCACCAATTTCATCCTTCTCAAATCTCAATGCCTTTTTTCCCAGATCCTACTTACAAAGGTGCGGATGATCCCAGCACAATGTCTAAACAACATTAACTTTGCCACCATGATTGCAAGAATTCAAGGTTCCACGAAGTGACCTCATCCTCTTCAATTGTGTTGGCCTTGTGAGTAGAAGCTTCAAACGAAGTAGCCATGGTTATTGGAGAAGGAAGTGGATGATGAGCTCCGATGTAGATGCAAGCAACGAAATCATAGAACCGAAAACATCCACACGCCACTCCGCAGTTCCCCAAACTGCAATTTCAGGCATGGTAGTTTGGATTGCCGCCCATGGAACTGCTAAGAGCGACGCCTGGATGTTTCTGTGTCTACAATTCTTGTGCTTGGATCTACGTCGAAGCCCATCGTCCACTTCCTTCTCCTATATCCACAGCCTCCCCGTGTTGAGCTCCTACTCACAAGGCCATCACAATCGAAGACAACAAGGAACTTGAACTACCCTCTTTGTCAAAAGAGGACGGTTTGCATTGAATGGCACCACTACAATCTCTAAGCATCAGGTTTTTTTATGTTAGGAGGATTGTAGCTACCTACATCATTTACACTCTAGATACAATTCCCGACTATGTAAATGTCTGTGCCTCAAAACTATGAACCATTCGAGAGCAATTGACTGTCTCCACTCTACAATGTACAGCTATGAGAAGGAACTACTACTAGAGCGATTTACTCTTCATCTTCTCCATGGCCTTGAGAATTTCAGGTCCACGACTATATCCCGTTGCAATCTTGCCGGCCTCGCGGACTTGTTCCGTCCTCTGTGCCTTCAAGGACCGTCGCTCCCAGGAATCCCACGACGGAGCTGAGCATTGACTGCATGAAGGTCCAGCGTACTTCCTCTTGATCCTTTTGCCCCGACACGGCAGCCGTTGCCGCGGAAGCCAGGGCGGGTCAATAGGGTGGTGAACCTCTTCATCGTGTTTGTTTTCCAAGACCGGGGAGAGCATTTCCGGTGCAGACATTGGATAATTCTCGTCTCCGTAGAGCTTCCTTTGGATCCCCTTGTCCAAAGTAGACGGGTCCATGAGTGTGTGGGAAGGCTCTCCGGACCGTAAAGGCGATGGCGAGGCCGACACCGACAAGCGCGGTTTCCGGTCTGGAGGGCTGTCCACCACCCCATCATGAATGGGTTTGGTCGAGAAATCCATAGAGGAATTCACCGTGGGTACTGAGCCAAGGAAGTTCCCCGTGCTGAGGATCATGTATTGTCCGTAGTCTAGGATGGAGTCCTCGGACGCTCGGCAAAGGCGATCAACACTTGGTTTTCGGTAGGTCGAGGTGCTGCCCATGTGAAACATAGACAAAAATAGTCAAAACCAATCCCTTCAAGCAATTCTTTGTAGAAGGTTGGAATAGAATAAGATCCTAGCAACAAAGGTGTCCGACAAATGTCACAATCCGTCTCCCCATGTAACACTTCAGCTCGGCCCTAGCTGAAATACAAAATCCTATATACTATTCCGGATTGCTTGCAAGTGCTACCAGTTAGCTCGATTTGAGCTGAACTGCATACCTCGCCACACATCCCTAACTAAGAGAGACTCGTTGATCCTCGCACAACCTCCATGAGCTTGTCGTACTCTCGATGACCCCTTTCGTCGCAGAGCATTCGTCGTCCGATTTTCCCTTTCTTATTATTGCGAAACGACTTGAGCCCCACATCTCGATGGACGTGCAATTGCTGAAACCACGGAAGTAGCAATGCGAGGAGGAAATTGTCCTTGTCGCCATTTCCCCGGTTACTCCATGACTCCGCGAGCACTACGTTCTCGGGCTTGTTCATTATGTGTTTACGCGGGCTGTCGTCTATTATCACAGTATTTTCAGCAGTGAATGGCCCCCCTGGTTTCTCGAAAAGCACGTCTAGGTTCTTTAAGGACAAGTCCTTCTCCGTGCCGGGTTCCTTGAAGGCTGTCAGCCTCCCTGATCTATCCCTATATTTGACGGTCTTGTAGGAGTCTTGCCCGAGAACTAGGAACGGCATTCGCTCGTCCCGAAAAAGATATTCACAAATATCGTCAGTTGTGGATTTCTTCATGGAACTCCACACCGAGACGACTGCTATCTTTTCTAGCTTGACGAGGAACGTGGAGCAGTTAGGCCGCACGTAGACGGCTTTCGGACCCACCACGGCGGCCATCGTAGCAGAGTGCGGCTCCAACCGGTGGTTGAATTGCCTGATTGACCCCTTTGACTTCCAGTCTTCGCACAAACAAAGAATGCCATTGAGATCTAGGACAACGTTGATCCACTTGTTCGTCACCCCGGACCTCAATGGCCGATCGACATCTTGCGACGTCCCCCCACGAGCTACTGGAGGGCTGGATCCCTAATAAAAGACGGAGGAAAGCGCAACTAGTTATCAAACGCGAAACTAGCACATTGTGGACTTCACACAAAAACCAAGTGAGACGGTATACCGAGTTTCGGGGGAAAACGAGAAACGACTGAATCCCGTGACTATGTAGAAGGATGGATTTGTACCTCCCATTGTGTCGAAAGAGAGAGTTGACCGGCATCTTCCAGAATTGCAATTGTACGAGCAGGGACGGAGGCCTCGTCTTCGTACTTTGTGGTGTCTTTTCCTAGTCTGTCACCATCGTCTGGAATAACTTTGGGAGATAACGCAGGAGTAGGAGCGGTAGGAGGATGCACAGAATCATTCAATTTCTCAACATTTGCAGTGCCTGTGATACATAATTTTGTGAAACACTTCTCAGTAAGAATTATATATTACATGCTTAGAATCTGAGTGCCAAAACACAAAATTGATTACAAAATCGACAAACTCTACGGTTCTCCCCATCAGTAGTAGGGCTCCGCCAAAACCGAGTCAATATCTACAAAAACTCTAAAGCTGAGCATTTTCTATACAATTTAGCTCGAGTCGAGCTAAAACTACAAATAAACTGAAATGGAGTTTTCATTGGGCACAACCTGTTGGTGGATCTCCGGTGGGCAAGGAACCACTTCCGAGTTCCATCTCGGAAGCATCCACAGTCAGGTTGTGCCCAATCTGCGCGACATCCACTGCCGTTGACGTTGCCTCGGCTTCTCCTTTCTTGCACTCACTGATCGCCTCTTCAAGTTCCTTGTCCAAGGAGGTCTTTGCGAAAATTTCCTCCGAAGGTGGAAGAGGTGTCGGGACGGGAGACTCCATCGGTAGAGGTGGCACCACATTCACGATGACCGACGGACTTGAAGCATTGCTGTTGTTGGAGCCCGATGCTTGGCCGAGCAACATCTGAGGTGGAGAGGCAGAAGCGGGTTCTAGAGATTGGAGTGGCTTCACTCCAGTCCTATCCAACAACAAGGCCAGGATTTCCCTGTTGGCCCTTGCTTCCTCTTTGTTCGCCCTTGCCTCCTCCCGCATCTACTCATGCGTGCTCTTGTTCATCTCAATGTTCGCCTCGCGGTCCCTCGCCTGCTCTTCCCTCAATTGAGCCAACGCAAGGTCGTTCTTCTGTTGCACGAGAGCTGCCTGCGTTTGCATTAGGGCGATGGACTCCATGTACGCTTTCTGGAAGTCTGCAATTTGCTTCACGATGCTTGTGATAGTATCCTTCTTCCGTTTCTTGTCCGGTCGACCCGAACGTGTTGGCGTCAAAGGAGTGTGGGCAGCAGGCGACAGCATGGAGGATGCAGAGGACCCTGGGATATCCGTCGGTGGACGACTTGTTGGTGTTGGAATGTCATCCAACCCACCGTCGCCCTCAAAGTCATCATCGTCATCTTCTTCCTCCTCCTCCTCGGAGAAATCCTCGGGATTGTCAAAGACGGGCACTGGCCTCCTCCTTTCCTGACTCCCTGGAGAATCATGGCTGGACCAAAGTTTTTGTTAAGACGAGGAGGGCTCCGACTGCGTCCCCCGAGTAGCATCGAAGGACTTAATTTTGTACCCACTGTCCATGAAGTCGCACTTGTCGAGGGTCATTGCCTTAGCGTAGATTTCCTCCCACCAACTTGATTCCTCTAATGGACCAGTGACATATACGTCGACAGAAGTCATCTGCATGAAGGGAGTGCATGAGTTAAGGAACCACCTATACTATTTAGCTTGACCCGAGTTAAAAGAACATGCTTCTCGAACACAAAGAAACAAACCAACAAGCTCTATTACTAGAATTTGCTTTAACTGCGGTTCAGCTCGAATCAAGCTAAAGTGGTATAATGTGGCTTACTATGGTAGCGCAGGTGAGCTTTCCGCCGGTAAATGCCGAGAATACACACATGCCCGATGTACAGAACGTCTTGATAAGCCACAAATAAAACTCCATCCGCAGCTCCAGATTATTCATCTGGTACTCGAGCTCACTGTATGCGCGCGCCTTCATGTATCTAGCTGTTTCTGGACACTGAAACTCTTCAGGAATTTTGACCTGCATAGGATTCTTTGGGTTCTACAAAAACATAAGAATAACCTTTTTAGGTGTCTTGGCTGCCGCAACATCCCCAAGCCGATCATTCTTCCCCGCATAATAATCGGCGTATGCAATGTTGTAGGAGTCTAGAACCTTATTGGTTTCTACATATCTCAGAACCTGTGCTTGTTCTTTTTCATCAGCGCATATGAAGAGCCACGAGGCAACGTCTTCAACTTTAGGATCCCTCTTAAACATTGAGCTTATCACCTCGACAAAATATGGAGTGTCCACAGTGGACTTCTCCTTCTTCCCAATCCCCGGGAGTATACGAAAGTCTACCACTCCCAGTCCCATTCGTTTTGGGGTTTCCGCCTTCCATGCACCCAAGGGCCACTCTGAGTGACGATTGTTATTTTCGTCGTAAGTCCTGTAGTGACCAGTTGCTGTCGGCTTCACGAACTTTGTTTTGTGCTCTAAAAACACCTGAAAGAAAGCGAACGCCTCTTTGGATAGCTGGGCGCAGGTTTTGTTTCTCGATCTGACCAACTTGGCCTTGCTAAAATATCTCTCCCTTGGACAATCGAGGAGGACGTCCATGGTGGCTCTCGAAAACATTCGTTCTTTCTTGAACGCCTTCCAATTTTCAACAATGATCTCGTTCTTTGTGTTCATTAGTCCCAGCTGAGGATTGATTTGGTGAAGCTCCTTCTTCACTAGGTGTTTTCGTTTTCGTCTTTCCGCCCATTCCTTCGTCGTGTAGCAGCTATCAAGCACCGACGTTATGGCTTTAATTGTGACCTTGGGATAACAATGTTTACGCTTCTCACCCGATTGGTTGAGAATATGGTTGGCGAGTTTTGCCAACTCGTCGTAGCTCAGATTCCCCAAGAACTTGAAGAATTCACGACTGAGCATGCAGTTATCTGGGTTCCAATCCGCTCTAGCGTTGAACAACTTATCCGTGTCAGGATTAAAGAGCTCCCCATGTGTTGCGGCTGTGATAACGTCCTTCCAGAGATTGTAGACATTGTCTAGTGCGGTGATTAGCTTGAGCTCGTTTGTGAGCTTCAGCTTTTCCTCTTAGTCCTTTTTCTTGGACAACTTCAAGTTTTTATTTACATCGATCATGGAAAAACGTATGTAAACAGCTTTCTCAAATTCTTGAAGACATCATTCAGGAAACCACGTTAAAAATGTTCAGTTTAGCTCGAATCGAGCTAAATTACAATGAAGACTCTAAACACAATAAAACGATATATAGTATGCAACCTGAAATACTTACATTGAATTTATCTCTATTGCGAAGATTCTCTACCGTCCTTCGCGTGCTCGATGTAGTCCCCATGGATGAGACCTCCTTTGGATTTTTCGGACGACCCAATGCCTCCCAGACTAACCGAGCTCCAAGAATGTTCGTTGCCCACGACGGTTGAGTCGCCATGAAGTGATTTGTGCGGTTATAATAGGCAGATATATTTCGTAATTTCTCATCGTCCGCCGACCACACAACAAAACAGTCCTACTTTCGAAAATGTCTCTTCGTTTCTTCAGTAATACCGTTAGCGTCGTCTAATATCCACTTGCTCGCTTCCACACTATGCTGGCCGTTGATAATGTAGAACTGACCCTGCTCAATGGCCTCCCATGTAGTGGGCTTCTCCGTGTGACCCACAGGCATAACGCAAAGTGTTTGCTTCTTTGTCTTGTCCGGAATATTCAGAAGCCAAGTCACCATGTCATCAACAATTCGATTCTCTTTTGATCGTATGTTGAATGTTGACGGCGCAGCAATAAGTTTGGATATATCAATCTCATGCTTCTGACTGACCGGAAATACGTAAGCGTCTTCGCAAGTAGTCCAAAATCGTTGGTAAACCTCACTAACTGACTTGAAGTCCAGTTTTTTTTCTGTCTTTCGAGAGTGAGGCACGTTCTGCATCTCATCCACATAACTTCCCTCAGCAACTTCCGACACCTTAGTTGATTTTGTTGGCGTCATGCAGTTCGATGCCAATCCACCAGACTTCCTTCCTTGCTTCTGGACAGGGGTTTTGGCTTGCTTTTGACTGTCTCTTTTCCCTCGACCTGACCCGGATTCAATCACGGAGTTACGTTTCGAGCTCTCACTCCCACCAGGGGTACCCGTGTTCATAGAGATAGATCGAGCTTTCTTCAATTCATTCCGCAACTCGAGCTTCCCCTTCAGTGTGCTCAAATCACTGAACATGAATCGCAACTTTGCAACTAGGCGCCTCGAATTAATTGGTGTGCCATCCTGATTGTGCCACTCGTTGTTGTCGAGTTTCTTCTCAAGCTCTTTTACCTCATCCACGAAAACAGAAGTCTCGAGACTTCTGAGGAAGGGAGTTAAATTGAAAGGGATGAATAGAGAGTCCAAAACGATCATAAAGTGATATTGGTTCTCCCTCGAAATATTTGGAACCGCTGTCATGCACTTGATCTTGATCATTGGATGAGAGTCTGCCTCAACGTCCTTAACTTTTTCCTCAAAAGAAAGTTGAATATAAACTGGAGAGTTCTTGAACTTGTAGGAGAATGACATGTCGTTCACAAATGGGATGATGTGAAAACTCTAGCTCTCAACTTTGTCTGGGTTCTTGAACTCCCAGAATTCTCCGTCACTGAGCATCATGTCCTCTGCATTGATTTCTGCAGGGTCTTGGATTTCGCACCTTCGAAAGTATTACTCGAGGCTTGCCACTTGCTCTTCCATCCTACAGGACGATATGAATTAAAGAATGTGTATGTTCAGCTCGAGTCGAGCTGATTTGACATCTCTTGATTAATGGAAGTATTGGTATTGTACTATAAGAGCTGGAAAAAGTATCTCCCTTACCATTATGAGCAATTTAGCTCGACTCGAGCTAATGCTACATTCACATCTTCTTCAATGAAGAAACTAATGTCAAGTTTCAATCATCCGTGTTAAGGGATGTTTTAGATATGTTCAGAGACATTTTAAATCGTTCCAATGGCTTACTGTTTAGCTCGAATCGAGCTAAACGGCTTGGGCATTACTATTATGTGCAATCAATGCTATATAGTCACGGTTTGTCTTATATCTACTGGGATCTTGGTGGTTTTATAATAAGTTAGATTACTCCGAAATAGCTTTCAGCAGTTCCTTCGTTGTAGGTTTAGCTCGGGTCGAGCTAAACCAGCTGGGGCTGATGTTGATTCATATACTTAGACAATTGTTTTGGTATGGTATTTCATACATTTGTATACGACTTATTGGTTAAGTGTGGATCATAGAAGCATTGTTTTCTGCTTTCTTCTATCTCCAGATCATGTCAAACTGAGCTAAAATGTGGCAAATATTATTAATGATGTTTTATACGATGTTATTCAGCTCGATTCGAGCTAAAGTGGCATTTGCAACTTATACTTGCCACCTATTTTCTATAGTTCAGCTCGATTCGAGCTAAGTGGCATTTGCAGCTTATACTTGCCACCTATTTCCTACAGTTCAGCTCGATTCGAGCTAAAGTGGCATTTGCAACTTATACTTGCCACCTATTTTCTACAGTTCAGCTCAATTCGAGCTAAGTGACATTTGCAGCTTATACTTGCTACTTATTTCCTACTGTTCAGCTCGATTCGAGCTAAATTGCAGGTCATAATTATGCACAGAAAAGGGGCTCTTCTAATCGTTCTACTTTGCAAAAATTGTTCTGACAATGTGGCTTCTTGCTTGAGCACTCATTGTTCAATTGGTTTTAGGGTTCAGGGTTTGAGAGACTACAAGCATGGAGTTAGGGTTTAGGGTTTGGGGTTTAGGGCCAATGGTATAGGGTTCAGGGTTTCAGAAAACTAGAGATCTCAACCTAAGTATTATGAAGGTGCTCATAAGCAAACTATGAGAAAATCAATTCAGCTTCTACCAGGACATTTATTTGCACATTCTATTTTCAACATCTGGAGTTCTAAAATACAATCATTTTTAAGGTTAAGGTTCAAAACTGACCAACCATATAGGAAATCATGGACTGCGGTTTAGGAAATGCACAGTCACAAAATTATGGAACTTTTGGACACCTTTTGTATGCACTGAACTCTAATTTTTTGAAGGTTTTAATTGACTCTTAACAATTGGAAATGCTATTGCAATTCCAAAATGTGAAGCAAATGGGCCTACAAAGACACAAACTGAAATAGCTTTGCATTTCAATGCATTCAAGGCCAAAACAATAAAGGCCAAAGGAAACTGTAAACCCTAATACCACGAGTTGAAAGCTATGGATACCACTAAAATGAGGACCATAAGATGAAATAGTAAATCAACTAAGATCATCACATACAAATTCCAATCGGTAAATTCATAACAACTTGCTCATAACAATCTCTGGTAATGGAAATACTGAATCGAAACTGACAGACCCCAGAAAAACAAAATGGAAGAATGTAAAACCTGCAAAAATTCCACCTGAGAGGTCTTCTTCGAATTCGTGAGCACCGCCGAGGTCCTCGTTTACCAGCGCGCTCTTCCTTCTTCAAAACCACGCTCCTCGTCCACCGTTGCACCAACGTGATTTCGTAAGCCACCACCGTGCTCTTCTCCTCCTTCACCCGAGGTTGTCAAGCTTTCCAAAACTGTAGTTCTACTCGGTGGTCCAGAGAATGCGAAAAGCAGCACTTCGCAAACAACTCAACTCGCACTCGCACTCACAGCAACGATGAGAACAGAAATGAACTGAAACCCTTGAACCGTCCGTCTCCCACAACTCAAACACAGCAGCGCTCAAGTAAACCCTAAAGTCTCACTCACAGAAGCGATCAACGGACCCAATCAACTCGCACTCACAACAGCGACCAATAGAGAACTGAAATCACACATACACCACCGATACAGCGGAGAGATGAACTTGCACTCACGGAACTCGCACTCACGGAACTCGCACTCACAGACAATAGTGACCGTTAATCGTACGAGTGACCAGACACTAAATCAAGTGGACCTCACCTCACACAGACTCTGAAAACAGGCACACTCACTCTCAAATGGAGCGTAAGGTCGTATCCCCACAACGACTGTCACTCACAGATTGGAAGGCACAGAACTCCAACGCAAGAGACTACAGAAGTGACGACGTGCCAGGAGTGAGAAAGACGAAGGGAGATGGACAAAAGAAACCCTAACGCGCCTGCCCGACAAAGCAGTCCAGTCTTGATACCCGGAAAACTTCTACAACCCTGACCTATACCCACCCGATACCCAGGCAACATTGGGGGACTGACATACACCCGCCATAAGTAGAACACCAATCGATACCTGCCCTATACCCGCGCTATACCTACACTAAATAGTGAAATTAGGGTGCCTTAACAATTAGGTTGCCTTTCCGCAAGAAATTACTTTGTAAGCCATCAAAGGAAACAAAAAATTCTCCTTTTTTTTACATTTGTTCACGTGAAGATTAATGAGTCCCAATTACAACATTTCCTAATTCAAAAGTAGCACATTCTTGTAGAATCATAGTAAATATTTATGTACTATTGAATGTCGAAAAATTAGTATAAGGCACCCTAATTTCATTATTTACAGTAGATAACATTCAAGGACCCGACATACACCTACTATACCATATGATTTTACTTACTGGACCGTTACCCGTTGTCGTTGATAACCTAGAGGTACCCACTTAACACCCACCATACCATGATAATCTCCAGGTACTTGCCCAATACCTTTTTGATATGCCTTGTCATACCTCGTCCATGATAAGCACTGTATACCTGTCCGCATTTGCCTATTTTCAAATATACCTTACACACCTCAGAAGAATCCATACTTAAACGTTAAGAAGATAGCTTGAACAGAGGGTGGCGATAATTTATTTGTATATAAATTGAAAACTAAAATAAACCCTATAATCCAATAAACACTTATTCAATGGACTTCTTAAAAGGTCTTCCACTTTTTGAATATCAAAATTGGAAGACAAAAACATCCACAAGTTATTTTGTTAATTACTGTTTGGAAGAAAGCCTTGTGCATTAACCTATTTACATAAAATGAACCATTTGTAATCACCCAAGGCATTATACATATGTGGAGTGGGGTAATCCAAAGTGCACAATTTCTATATATACAAAAATAGAAAAAACTCTCAAACAATAGTTGCTATTAAATTTTTTAAAGAAAAAATCTTGAAGACCTATATGAATTAAATCAAAATTCTAGCTTCTCTAGATTAATGTGAAATTCATAATTATTTCACCATTCTGAAGGGAATTTGTGAATACATGCAATTTTTTATTTGGTGCAACACATAAAATTGGATGCAATGTTGTTTAGGTTTCTAGAGCATGCATTAAAATCATGTGCGATGTTCCAGCTTTTCGAAATACCTGCAATCATCAATGTTTGCCACTACACAATGAAGTTTTTCCTCAAAGAAAAGGTATGACTTCAAAATGTTGAAATGATTTGGAATCCATGATCCAATACTAACTATGCTAAATTCTTAACACATACAAAAATAAAATACTCTTGTACTTTAATGAAGACTAAGAACTAATCCTTGAAGTCATAAAATAAATGAAAAGGAGGCAAGTAAAAGGATGTGTAAAAATTGATAGAAGTTTTAAGTTTAGGGTTTATAAACCGTAAGTATGGTCATTGTTCTATTTAGTTGCAAGAATGACCATACAAAATTAAAAAAAAGTGAATTGTATTTTAGAAAACTTTCATAATTAGTCTCCGAAGTCTTCAATTATGAAGGAAGGGGCAACTAGTACAATGGAGAGAATAGGGAAGTAGGTGAGGGAAAATATAATGTAGTACTTCAAAATACTATTTAGACTTAAAATGTGGGTTTCTATATTTCGATGTCAAAAGTAGCATTACTTAACTTTTACCTAAGAACATTGCCTTTTGTTTTGGGGAAGTGTTTTGGAGGACTTGTACATTTTTACAAACAATATTTTACCAAAAATTTAATTGTAATAGTACCAATTTAAAGTAGAAAGACATGTAAGTAATAAGTGATCAAATGAAAAAGGAATACAACAATATCACTTATAAATGGTGAGATCATTTATAAAATTGTTTCATAGAATGTATTATTTTAGCCCTAAATGTCCAAATTAGGTGTTCATAGACCTTCTATGCAGTTGATTTGAATTGGAACATGTTAGAGATCATATGTAGAATTGAAACACATCAATATAATTCATGGGTCGCGGAATTCTAATATTTAGTGAAGAATATATTAAAGAACTTGTGTTTCATTTGAAGTCTTTCAATTCTCTTTTCACAAGTTAAGATCATTATGAAAAAATGTCCAAAAAGGTTGTAACTCTTTGGATATTTTCTTCAAAGTATGTTGGCTACATGCTTGAAAATTTTTATATGATTTGGAATTGTACAGAATGTAGCTGAAATTGAGTAAGTAGAAAGAAGTAGATAATGATTTGAAATACTAAATGAATAATATCCTCACATAGGTGGAGCCCAAAAATCAATCACAAGTACTCACGAGTTAAATGCTGGCACTTTTTAAAATGATAGAATTTGGAATTTATGGTCACATACAATACTCCAATTGTGTTATTCTTTAATAAACATTAAAAATTAATCCTCAAACTCATTAAATCAATTAAAAAGAATGGGGAACAACAATTGTTACATTTTTTAAATACTTTCCACACCTATAGTTCAATATAGTTTGCAATTAATATTTGTCCTAAAACATTCCTTAAAATGATGTTAAGAAAAAAAAATTAGTCTTCAATTACTTACACAAAATGGAAGTTAAACAAAACAAATTCACTCTTACAAAATCATTAGTTAGGGTTACCTTGTACAAGGCAATAAAAACTTAAGGCCAACCACTATTCAAACATCCATTGCAAAACAAAAAGAATCATATAATTATATAATTAATGTCAAACTTGTAATCTCAATTAAAATAGTGAATTCCAAACTCTAAACCATAAACCGTACACTATAAAAGATTACTCTAAACATAAAGATGTATATTCTAAAACGTATGCTAAAAAACCTCATACTAAATTTATATGGCTATAGGGTATAATTGATTTCATATAATGTATTATCTGAACCCTTAAATGTCGAAGGCCTTATTTGGCTCTCTATGAAATTGCTCTAAATTGAATTAAAAAATAGGATTGTAATGCGTTTTACCAATTTATTTTTAATTTTAAGCATATAAATTTCACCAAAATAACATTACAAAACATATACGAGAATAAAACACAACAATATCACTTATGAATTTAGAGATTATACTTCAAGATCTTAAAAGTATTCAAACTCTAAAAGGGATTTCAATCTTCCAATCCACTTTTAACCTGTCAAATGCAAAAATTTGGACACCCACTAGAGTATGAAGTTATAAGGCCTAATGTACATGACTTGCTAAAATCCATTGAACATTTTATTGAAATGAATGTCCTACGTCAATGACATATACAACTTGAACCCGGAGCACTTGAATGACATATACAACTCCTTACAACCAACCGCAGACTACTATCATTAGATGAAAACCCTAATACAAGAACAAGTGGAATATTTTATTGGTTCTTTTTGTTAGTTGTACAAAAAGAAGAATATAGCAGTAGCATATGCATGTAGACCCTAATCAAATTTGCTCTACAACTGGAACTTGTCCATTTATTTTTTAATGTATATCATCATAATCACCAATTTTGTGACTCCTACAATTAGATTTCCATTAAGCATAGGACAGGAGTAAAGTTACAAAACACATTAAAAGAATTTAAGAACCTACCATTTCCTAGTTTGAGAATAATGCATACAAAAGAAATTTCTAAATGTTTTAGGAGATGAAATATATATTTCAATTAAACCATAGAAGTATGTCGAGAAAATTTTGAACCCTGAAAAAGCTAATTTAATGAACCAATGACTTCATAGAATAGATCCAAGAAATTAATTCATAATTGTAGCATTAATTTTTATAAATGAATGGAAGTACATATCTACAAAACATCTATTTATTTTAAACGAAAAGTTCTTCAACCTATTTAGTTGTAGAAGTATTTACATCATTTTATAAATTCAGAATAAGTTAATGAAAGTACATGTTGTATTTAATACTTACAATCATTTACAAGAATAAAGTAGTTGACGCATTTTTTTTTTAGAAAAGAAATTGACATAGAACTTCCAAATTCTGGGGGTTTAGTTGTAGAAGTATTTACATCATTTTATAAATTCAGAATAAGTTAATGAAAGTACATGTTGTATTTAATACTTACAATCATTTAAAAGAATAAAGTAGTTGACGCATTTTCTTTTTAGAAAAGAAATTGACATAGAACTTCCAAATTCTAGGCGGATAAGGATAGCATTCATATTTCTTAGAGAACTCCATGGTCGTTTAACTATTCATGAAACAATTAGGAGGCCCCAAATATGAAAATTTTTCTTTTCATATTCTTCAGACTCAGACATTGAAATATGTTCATGTAGACCCTAAACCCTTCAACCCTAAACCCTAAACCCTAAAAACCTAAACCCTATACGCCTAAAACCCTAAACCCCAAACCCACTCTAAACTAAATGAGCAGAAATTTGCATTGGAGAAAGTGGAATCCAAGAAGCATTCCTCATTCATTATTACATGTGTAGGTTGACTTTCTATTTTCTGTTGCGTAGAATAAGACATTCCTACCACACAGAAATTGGGAGAAAGTGGAATCCAAGGAGCATTCTACATTCATTATTATATGTGTAGGTTCACTTTCTATTTTCCGTTGTGAAGAATAAAACATTCCTACCACACAAGAATTGGACAACTTAAGGAATCAAAGTCCATTGTTCTTGAAATAACCCAAATACCTTTGTTGGTGCTAAAATAGGAAACTGCATGAAGTAACCAATAAACTAGACTACTGTTCAAACTTTATAGTTGCGGAATCTGTCATTTTTGGTCAAGGGACTTCAAACCTGAATTGGAAAGAGTAGGTAAAGGTTAACATTGCAAATGGCATGCAGCCATGATAGTCTTTAGAAGTCAACAAGTCATTATAACAGGAAACCCTTTACACTAGATGAGGCCGTAATTTTCGTGGGCCCATATACTTAATTCAACATTCATGTCCTTTACCATCGTGATTCCAGGTCTTTTCAAAATTGAAAAGTGCGTGGTCGAGAACGCAGGATGAGTTGGCGCTCTTTTGTTCCCGTGCAAGTAGTTGTGACACTCTCTTTGAAGTCACCATCCCATTTGCAAACACCTCTTTTGAGCTTAGTCCTCATTTTTGTCAACGTTGGTGTCTAGTTGTTTCTAGCGCTCTTCATTCGACTTGTATTGTTACGCCTTGCGAAGTGTTTCAGGAGTTCGGTTAGTGTTTTGTTGTATGTTTTTGCCCTTATCGACCAAGGGTTTTGTTGCAAAGCATTCGTGGATAGCCATTCAGATGTCTCCACTTGCTTGAATGTAGCCCTTTCAATAGAATGCTCTCATTGTAGGCTTATATATCACCAATCATTTCTTTATTGTCAATGAGTTGTATATGTTGTGGACTTGTCTGTTCTTGATTTGATAATATTTTCATTTGTAAATTTGCATGTTTCGTGAAGCTTTGTTTTCATAGTTCATTGTAGGATGATGCTCAACATCAATGACAAAGTGTCCAGATTACGTCTCCGGTTTTTTCGGATTACTAAATATAGAAACATTTAACAATCGTCTGGTATGGTTTAGGACTCCGTAAATGATGGGTTACTATAGCTCTGGTGTACATTAATATGAATAGTGTTGTTTACTCGACGTTATCGCAATTTAGCTCGAGTCGAGTTAAATTGACATATCAGATATCCTAATAGATGAACAGTATGTTCATGAATCCAATTGCAGATTAGCTCGATTCAAGCTGAACATACATTGATACCTCAGAATTGCGTTGGTAATTCTATGGAAATAGTAGTACTCACATTTTATTTGAGTAATTACAGTTCAGCTTGAGTCGAATTGAACTGACATACAGGGATAGTTTAGGATGAACTCAGGTACAAGAATCACTTTAGTTTCAAAATGAACTAGTTTGAATACATTATATTTAAAGTTTATGTAATCGTCAAATATGAACCCCGGCCATCAATATACATATTAAATAATTAAAATTGAACTACTGGATTATATATTATTTAGGAATTGCAGTTTAGCTCGAATAGAGCTAAACTGACATGTGGGCGATTCTAATTGAAATAAACTAATGTGCTTAAGTATATACATTATTTAGGAATTGCAGTTTAGCTCGAATAGAGCTAAACTGACATGTGGGCGATTCTAATTGAAATAAACTAATGTGCTTAAGTATATACATTATTTCGGAATTGCAGTTTAGCTCGAATAGAGCTAAACTGACATGTGGGCGATTCTAATTGAAATAAACTAATGTGCTTAAGTATATACATTATTTTGGAATTGCAGTTTAGCTCGAATAGAGCTAAATTGACATGTGGGCGATTCTAATTGAAATAAACTAATGTGCTTAAGTATATTCATTATTTCGGAATTGCAGTTTAGCTCGAATAGAGCTAAACTGACAGATGGGCGATTCTACTTGAAAAGAGCTAATGTGCTTAAGTAACTGGTCGTCTAAACAAGGTAGTATAAAAATGTAATATGTCAAGCCTATTGTCAGGTCCCATATGTGGGTAGAATGAAAATCCAACGTCGGATATCTTCCCACGTTTTCTTTTATGCAATTGTCACAATGACAAATTTAGCTCGACTCGAGCTAAACGGCTGGGTAGGAATAATGAGGATCCGAAAAGGAAGTTGCATTACAACAGTTGAATTCAGATTGAACTGAGGTGTTTCTATGTATCCAGTGCTTTCTTAACGTTTTCTTCACCTGGACTAGAGCTTATTTTGGCCATAATCCAGGATTACATTCGTTGTAGATTTATATGATATTACTTCTTCTAATGGTGTCGATAGTGTTTCCAGCATTACTGAATATGAATTTCAGCTCGAGTTGAGCTGATGTGCAAACTGAGATTGTCTCATCTTCAATTGCTGACTACTGTTTCTTATCCTTTATGTCTATCTCGGACTATGTAGGTACTATGAGTTTCATGGAAAATCCAATGGACATGATGTTCTCATCGGACAATGAATTCCAGGAAGTGGAACACATGAATATTGGTGCTCCAGAGTGCGAAGGTCTTCCACGCCGTCTCTGGGTTACGAAGTGCGTGACTTTGTACAACAATGAAGGCGTACTTGTTGGTGAAGGTACTTGCCATAGTGTCAACTCTGACTTGGTTCTTGGCGCGAACGGTCTTCTCGGAGACACACACGTAGGGATCCACATTTCCAAGACACATTCTGAAGAGGACATCCCCCATGAGCAGGTTTATTCGCTCGTAGCATGGCCTATTAAACTAGTCCACTGCCGTGGAGCAAGTCTACAAGATCATGATGCCCAAGACACGTTCAATCATATTCAAGCTAGTCTATAGAACCCTCCCTCTGCGTTGTCGGCTCGACCATACACAAGTATCATCCGGAACCCTCCTTGCGAGACTCGCTTGAAGGCAAAGGAACTTCTCACTCAAGAGTCTATCAATACAGTGTCCAGCAAAGTCTGCTGCAGCAAGAATTGCGTGCAACCATTTCCTAGGGAGAAAATTCGTGCCTTCCGTGAACGCATGTACCAGAGATCCACCTTTAAGTTCAGAGCTCATATGAAGACAAATGTTCACAGGTCGACACATCATGACTCGTGTGGGAGGAAGATGGTTACAGTAGAAGGGATCAATGTTTGCATGCGAGCGTGGATGCTAATTGCTGGAGTCCCAGAAGCGATGTTCTACCGTTACCAAACATATGCGAAGAATCAACAAGAAGCCAAGGATCATGGTAATTCGGGATTGCTTAAGCCAAGGAAGCACACAGAACAAGCTGCTGCGACGTTGAAGTGCATTCTAGACAAGGAGGCTGATCACATGCCACATAAGACTACGACTTTGAAGTCAGGAGAGAAAGTTGTGTCCATGATTCTCCTGGCTACTTTTCAATGGAAGGATCAGATTCCAAAAATCAATGAGGCCAATGTTGCTTTCGGACTCAAGGAGGTCTCCACTTCCAACTTGAGCAAGATTAGATCTACCAAGTTCCCAGAGTACGACGTCAAGAAGCTAGGTGATAATTTTGCTCGGTGCGGCACTTGTGACAAATTGCAAGAGCTTAGAAAGGGTGCTCTAGCTGGCTCTCAAAGCACTTTAAAATGGTCGATCACGCTGGACAAGCATCTTGCAATTGCTCGTGCACATAGAGAGTTGTATTACGCAAACCGTTATATGTCGCATACTTCTCCTCACGAGTGCCTTACAATTATGCACGACAAGATGGATCATGCCAAGACTGCTTCTCCAGTCTTTTCTCACAAAAGCAAAGAGACGGATGGCTTAGTGAAGTTGCCTGTTTCCGTCACCGGCATGATTGCA
The DNA here is from genome assembly GCA_963920665.1 of Straminergon stramineum. Lineage (NCBI taxonomy): Eukaryota > Viridiplantae > Streptophyta > Bryopsida > Hypnales > Calliergonaceae > Straminergon > Straminergon stramineum. The sequence continues at coordinate 18,793,565 of OY987265.1, read as the reverse complement.
CATGGTCATGGAGATGTTTGTTATGCACATTATGGCTTGGATATCTTCCCCTACGATTCGAATTATACTATAGGGTCGATGGCAAAGTTGTTGCGAGACTTAGAAGAACCACCAAAGTCTTCTTCTCGCAAATTGTTTGTGGAGTCAGGGTCCACACCTTTATTTCGCAAGGTCCTCAAAGGTGCAGAGATGTGCGAAGCGTCGCTACCCCCGGTCCCGGAAATCTTAGTTCCGGCGACATCATTACCGCCCATTCTTAATGTGCAAATGGATAATGCCACTGGGGACAACAAGAATAGATATGTTTTTTGTTTCTGGTCTCTACTTGTGGCAAATAAGATCTTCCGAGAAGTTTACGTGAACTTCATGATTGTGGGTCACACACATGACGACATTGATGCATTGTTTGGAAGATGGAGTATGTTATTGAAGAAGGAGAACTTTCCAACAATCCCAGCTCTCATGAAGTCCTTTAAGGATGTAGAGTCCATTCCCACTATCCCTCACCTCATTGAGGAGGTGCCAGACTTCAAGGGATTCATTGCAGGTGCATTTGTCGATGGTGATGACATCCTTGTTGGACATACAAAGCCGCAACAAGTGAAGTTCTACTTGGATTCAAATGGAACTCCAATCATGAAGTACAAATTGTTGTGCACTGATGTGGAATGGTTGGGGGAAGATGGAAGAGGTATCAAGTTGTGGAAGGAGGATTCTGAGGGGCGTAGTATGTGGCCTCATGGAGTGCCATTGCCAGTTCCTCCGAAGCCAATGAGGGGTGTGGAGGACGTTATGAAAGGCATATTTGGGTTTGTGAAGTATTGGGAGAGCTTGTGCAATGCAGATGTTACTGGAGAGTGCCGAAGGCGTTACGAGCATTTGGTGTATTATTGGCATGATGTGAGGGATGCTTTGCAGGAACCAATAACTAGCTCTGATGTTCTCAAGGATGGGTTTTGGCCCACTACTCGTATTCAAGTGAATGCGGTAGATCGATTAGGAGAAGATGGCGAGGATCATGAAGAATTTGGGGAAGATGAAGTATACGTTGGGCCTTTGAGGGGTTGTCCCCAACCATCCTTCCGGGTCGGTCATGATCTCTTTGAAGGGTATTTCGTGGCAGTTCGTCCTACAGATGGTGACACACGGCCAGTTTGGATTGCAAGGGCCTTGTCTGATCCAAATTGTAACCCTGAGAAACCAAATTGTGTTCTAATTCAATACTTTCGCCCAACATCGAGGAGTCAAGATGTTCAGGACTTCTACACTAGATGGGATAATGAAAGAGGTTTGCGTTGGAAGGTTGATATCGCTGATCTGCCTATTTGGGAAGAAACAAACGCTCTCATGATAGCATGGAAGTCTCAAATTCGAAAGGATACTCGCCAATGTTTGCTCAAGATCCCGGCTGCACAAATTGAGATCATCAACCACAACCTCGCTTCATATGTTTGATATGTTTCAATTGGATTCACTTATTTCTTATAGTTTTTGAACTTATAATATTGTGTATTGAATATTTTCATGTACTCTTTGGATACTAGTTTTGTTCTATAGGACAAGTGTACTTCTATATATTTTTAATATAATTACTATTATATTTTTGCATATTCCTTTTTTTTTAATTCTTGGTATTGTATTTTCTTAGTGATTGAAGAAATTGCATCTAGAAATAAAAAGTGATTGGAAAAAATTGAGTAGTGGATACAACCACTTTTTATTTTGTTAATGTGTTAAGCACTTGTCACGCTTTCAGATAGGGGTCTGGTTGGTTGTTGCAACTTTCCTGCCTACAAAGCTCACTTAGCAGCACCAAGTCATGTATTTTTTCAGCTGCTCATACGAATTCAATGGGAATCGAACTCGGACCACCTGAAGAAGATAAATAGCCTCTTACAACCAACCGTTCATCTCATGACTTGGTGTCCATTAAAGGGCACAATCTTTACTTGTATGAATTAGAGCACTATCTCTACAACAAATTAAAACTACAAAAACACTTTCAGAATTGCAGAACTATCATTTTAATGGAAATTGCTCTCGTCTTAATTAGAGAATTTGATATTCATCAAGCTGAATCTAATGGAAATAAAATACGAGTTTTGGGTGTCACATAGGTAATATTATTTTGAGAGGGTCCTTAGGTCTCAAAATATTGAATATGATGTTACAAATGCAACCCAACAACAAAGCAAGTATAGCGCAAGAGTAATGCCAGATCAACAAAAAGTCATAGATAAGGTGAAAGCTAACCAGGGGGAGAGATTATATTTGAAGCTGCAACAAGCCAACAATGAATCCAACAATTAGAAGTCCACATTTCCCAAGAAAACTAGTTCCCAATTGTAGTGAGTGCAATGGAGACAATGTGCGCTGTAAGTCTCCAACAACTTCGCAACAACTTGAAAGTGGTGCATTTGAATTTGGAAGTTTGGAAATCACAATTGTTACATACTTAGTCACTCAGACACTCATTCACTCAAAATCTCAAACAACAAAATATGCCACCATATAGGTTTCAAAAACAAAAAAGTTTTCTAAGGTAGGGAATCACAACGATGGCTACAAGCATTGAAGACAAGCTTAAACACACATAAAATACAAAATAAACATAGTTAATACACAATACAAACTGCATGAACTCTCACGAAGGACACTCAAAAAGCACCAACAACAGTGCTAGAAAACTTCTAAAGAAGGAGGAGTAGGAGGGAGAAGATCATGGCTAAATGGATAGTTGTGATGGCGCTACCAAGCTCCCTCATGGATGCTCTAGATCGCACTAGCGTGACAACGAAGCCATCAACCTAGCCGACAAAAGCTACCAACTTTTTGTCCATTTTGAACTTCTGCCAACGAACCCTCATTGTCATAAAAAATGTGGCTCAAAACTCCATTTTCAAATTTTTTTTCATTATAGACATTTAGCTCCCCATTTTTTTTGGTAGATTTCTAGCGCAATTTAGCCAATTTTAAGAACACTAGTGCCATGCCGGTACATTTTTCCAATGAAACTTGCACATGGGCAAAGATTTGGGTGTGTGTTTTCATTTATTTTAGTGTAGTGCAAAAATATCTAGAAGGATGAAGCTATTTACATCCATGGAAATGTATGAAACTTCCAATCTATAGATAAAATTGTGTTTATTCTCCCAAAATGATGTACATTCATCTAAAATAGAGTAATATCGTCCAAAGATTTGGTAGCAAATTAGTGATTTCATCCACTAAAAAGCAAGAATATTTTGCCAAATATTCCCTATAAAAGAATTCATTGCTTTTTAGTGAAAATTTGATTCAGAGAAAACTTGGCAAAGATTGCTTAATTTACACAAAGTGACAAAATAGTGAAATTAGGCTGTCCCATACTAATTTCTTGACATTTGACACTATATAAATATTTTCAATTATTATACAAGAAGTCAAGAATGCACAACTTATGAATTATGCATTGTTGTAATTCAAACTAATCAACCTCCATATATACAAATGGAAATTCTTTAGAAATATTTGTTGACTTTGATGGTTTGTAAAGTAACTTTCTTGATGTAAGGCAATTTCACTATCAAACAATTGTTTAGCTTGGGCTTATTTTTTTGGCACAAATGAAATTGAGCTTGGGCTTATGTAAGCCCAAGCTAAGCATTGGCCAATCGTATAAAGACATGAGTTCATCTTGGGTAGTGCAAAATTAAAGTGATTTTCACTAGAGTGCAAATTGTGGACAAAAATTCAGTTATTTATATAAAGGTGTAAATTCATCTAAAAATGGTGATATGACCTCAAGATTTTGTAGCAATTCAACAATTCTGTGTAGAAGAATAAACTTTTGCCGAAACATTATTGAATTTTTTAAGCAAAATTCTTGCCTTCCAAGACAAAATGGATAAGAAGCACCCCAAGCCCTTCAAAACAGCCTCCAAAGCCTATTTAAATCCTCCAAGGTATGTTACGCAAACACACTTACTTGTGATTTTGTTACAAAACCTCTTTTATAGATTCTTTCACCTTCTAACTATGAGAACAAGTACCTATACTCAATACTTTGAAAAATTCATAATTTAATTGTTCATTCATGTTGAAAAACATATAATTAAGCTAAGACAATTTGGAAGCTTCTTTCAATTACCAAGAAGGTCCAACAATAACCAAGATAGTTTAAGTATAGGTGTGAAGTTGAAATGTTTATTTTGATACCTTTAGGTAACCTTGGTTACTTAATAGATTGGAATTTCAAATAGGAAATATTTGAAGAATCAAGGTGGGCACTCTAGTTTCACTTCATGAATTATTAGTTAAGTATACCTAATTTAGATCTTGTTCTTAAAGCTATCCTATCTAAAATTTTGTCTAATATAAGTTTTAATACTCTTTCAACTTGAGAGCCCAATGTTAACTATGGGTCCACATATAATCAACACTTTGGAATTCATATTGAATTTAGAAGGTTTCCAAACAATACATGTTAAAGAATATGGAATCCTATAAAACTTAATCCTAAATTAGAGTCAAAAGAGTTCTCTTGGTGGATTCTTAAAGGTTTCGTTAGTATTACATGAAATCTAGACCAGTTCGATTGTATGAGAATGTGCAATTATAAAAAAACAATTAATAATTTAAAAAAAATTGGCTCCCGTGATCACCTAGTGTGCAATAAAAGTCTAGGGACTAAATTTTTTTTCAAAAAAACCAACAAACTATTTTTTCCCCTAGATTTGTATATGTGCTAAAAGTCAAAAGGCCCTATGTAGGTTTCAAATTTCTTGTAGTGGTATCTATGATCTCAATTTTTGGCAAGATTTTCTTACACTTTCTTTCATGATGAGGAAGATTGACTAGATTTTTGGGAATATAATTTTTATTTCAAGCAGTGTCTAAGACCAAAAGTTATGCCACAATAAGCCCCAAACAAGTGATGATGTGCAACAAAAATGTATATAAAGAAAATGGAATTTTTAAAAAATCATATTTGATAGATTATATTTTTCCATGTGGAAATATTTGATTTTTTCATTTGGATAATAATGTGAAAGTTATGGAGCTTCTTGTTTTGCAGGCAATCTTAGCAATTCTTGAGGAAATCATGTATTAGATTCATTTTTTACATCAATTTTGACAATTTTAATACTTTTTTACATCAATTTCAAAAATACTTGCATGTAGTGTAGTTTTCTTTCTAGAAAATATCACCATTGGAATTAGTGTATTTCAATTCCATCTTAGAGTTATCAACAAATGAGTTTTTCCTTCTATGTTGTACTTACTTCTACTAAATAATATTTTAAGAATGAAATTTACAAGGGATATTTTTTTAACTTTTTTCCTAAACTCTCAATTCAATTCTTCAACTTAAAAGAATTTTAGTTCACAATTTTTAATACACAATTTTTTAATTAAGAGGATTCAAATCCTTATAATCTATTTTAGCTAAGTACAGAAAAAATTATTTTCTTCACTTTAAATACTCATATTTTGTGATCAATATGGTCAAAGTTTTTGAAATTTCTTCCAAACATTCTCATACTAGTCTAGTGCAAGATCCTATGGTTAGATATGCAAGAAATGTAAAATTTTGTTGTCATTTTTTGCATTGAAAATGGAAATTTTGAGTTGTTTTTGATAGAAATTTAGTCTTAAGACTTGAAGGGTTTAGGCAATTTTAGTTGATAATATAAACCATGCTTAGTTTATGACAACAAACTTCCATGCAATCTGAATTGATCAACCTTTATGCATGAGAAGAACAAAATTCCAAAGTTTTGTATAGAAGTCTATAGTTGTTGCAAAACCAAAATCACTTGTTGACATGCAAAAAGCGAACGAGGCAAGATTTTGATTTCTAGAGAACAATTTTTAACAATGAACTTAAACTTTTGGTTGTTGCATTTAGTTTGATAGCAAGACAAAGCTACTCCAAAAATGTCGTGTACAAACACATTGTGCCAAGATCATATCGTGCCAATACATAACCAATGTAAGTAAATAATGATAATAAAAGATGCAATATTGACCTTATAAGGGCCTACACACACTCATTGTTATATGTGAGTACATGAATGAGGTGAAATTCACATCCGATTAACACCAACATGATAAGGTGTAAATATACATTGCACTAAACTCCATTGAATGGTTTGCGAGACAATGCAAAACCCTCAATAGAACACAAGGCTTGATAATGGCCAAAATGCCAACCTATGCTACAATTTAATAGCTCTAAATTTACAGTAGATTCCACGAGTCATTGGGACTACACTAGGTGGTTTGTGACACTTGTCACAACTACCAAGTGACTTTGAAAGCAATGAGAAAAATGAGAAAACACCTACACTACTACTAAAACTTACCATTGACAACATCCATAGTAACAAAAAGAAATATATGCCGACATATGATACATATACAAATATAGTAAGCATCTTAGCAATAACCCTTTGCTTGTCTCCTTTGCCATTGTTGAAGTCCCTTTCACATTGGAGAAAACAATCTTCCTTCCATGAGAACTTAAAAATACCAATTGTGGAAACACGACATAAAAACAATTATGACTAACCACCCTTCAAAACACAACATGGATATGACCACTAACTGATAGGGACTTCTATAGTAGCGGGTTCAAACTCTGTAAATGCCACCCCATTGTCAAGATACAAATTATTCTATTATGAAGAAACATGTATTATATTTATTTTGATTTGATTTGATTGAGTTTGCTCAAAGAATATAAATAAAGAAAAAAGGGAAAGGTTATAGTGAGAATCATCATTTAATTCAATGACAAAGTTTTTTAACCTATCTTCGATGTCTTGCATTTGTCAAAGCTCATGGAAGTAGTGAGCAAGTTGAGTGCACAACTTTCTTGCAATATATCATCAGTAGTGCCAAGCCACAAGCCACCTGTGCCATTCGCCAAGTCTAATAAAAGTTGAATCCGAACCGGTGGAGCAGTAGAAATTTAATCAACCAACCAAATCTACGACTTGGTGGTTGATTTGTTTTCACAAGGCTTTTATTGCATTCAATTGCTAACTATGACATCTTATTTTTTGATTTTTTTTTCTTTTGAAATAGTTTCATATTTTATTTAGCTTTGAATAAATTAATAAAACTAAAGGTGAAACTTGTTTTATGTTTCCTTTGAATAAATAAAGGATTATAACTCCATGTACCTAGGGGATTTAAATAGAATTATGGAGAAAAAAAGGATGGACAATTGATGAAATGTGGTCTATGTGGCATGTTATGGGTTGAATCCACTTATTTAGGTAGAAGAAATAGAAGATAAAGAAGGGTGCTCTTCTTCCTTTTCATAGTTTTTTGTTTGTTTGTAAGTTTAGAGAGCCATAGAGAGCTATGTACTATGAATTTTAGAATAAATTTTTTGAAAAGAAGTTTTCTTTCTTATTAAAATTCCCAAAAGTTATAACTTGCTTTATTTGGAGTTTGTATGTGAAAGTTATGCTTGATGGAATTTGAATGCAAAATTTTCAAACACCCATAATTTTTTATTAGAAAACATGTAGTTTTGAGATTTTGTGTGCCCATGTATAAAGTTGGTAACCTTTTAAAAAATTATAGAACTCTTCTTTTGGAGTTAGGAAGTAAAAGCTATAAGCTTGAAAGTAAAATAATGTTGAGTTGCATTTGAATTTAGGAGAACATACTTCAACAAACAATAGTAGTCAAATAGTATGAGATTTCAACTTGAAATTTGAATGGTTTATACAAATTTATGTTAGTTTTTTGAAAGGATACCACTATCTTAGTTTGGAGTTAAAAATAAAAGATATGGTTTTGGAAGTAAAATAGTATAAAATGGTGCTAGATTTTAGAATCCTTACTTTAGCAAGTCATAGATAATGGAATATAGAAGATTTGAATTTGATATTCAAGTATAGAATGTATGAAGAAGTTGAATTTCCAAAAATTTATAGCACTAAGAATTTGAGCTTTTATGAAATTTAAAAGGTCCTTGGAAATGAAGTAGTATTGAGCTACCATTGAATTGAAGAGATGAGACTTGAACTAATTGAAAAAGTCATACAATAAGAGGTTTCAATTTGAAATTTGAATGTTTATAGAAATTTGCATGTGTTAGCTTTCCGAAAAACTATCACACTTTTGATTTAGAGTTTTTAGCAACGGTAGCATTCATTTGAATGTTGGATAGACTTTCAAAGGATTTTATATGGTTTAATATATACAACTCATACAAATTTTCTACAAATTTATGGTATCTTATTTGACTTATATGACCCTAAATGAGGTACCTGTGAGTATAAATATGACTTGATGTATTGTATGAGGTATATATAAATATGAATACTACTTTATATAATGTACAAAGTATATACAAGTATGAATATGAACCTTTAAGTATTATATTTGTATGAATGTATTATGTTCCATATGTATCACATGAATATAGGTATAAATCTATCCATACATGCTTTATATAAAATAATGAAAGTATATTTGTAAAGTACATTCACTATACTTTTATTTTCATTTGACTATGGGATCCTTCATGTCCTAAACCAAATCTAGATAGAAATCCAATGTTTTTCCAAGGCAAACCCTCTATATTCCACATCATAGAACAAATATCACACAAAACTGTAGTGGCAGTGCTCTTGGCATTTCTACACAATATACATTTCAACCTAATTGGAATATGAGACAAACTAAAATCAATCTAACCATCAAAGTATGGCAAACAACAAGGTGCACAATTGTGTGTGTAGTCCTTTTAAACCTTGCCTTCACAATCCTCCAAGAATAACATTCCTGACCAAAGCACCTCACATATTTATAGAATAATACCACCCATTGTCAAATCAAGTGTCATAGGCACTATCTATTGCAAATAGACATAATTCTCTAACAAAAATGACATACCTAAGGCCTATAGGTAGCCTCCTTCATGAATAGTAGCATATTGCAAGGTGTCTCTATACTATGCAATAGAGAGGTTCTCCAACAACATTTACAATACCCTCTTGTACGAGTTTGCATTTTTCTCATAGACACTAATCTATATGTCCAAATCATCTATGCTAAGTACTATGGTGTCAACTTACTAGATGTCCATTGGTAAAATTAGATGTCCACATAAGAGATAGTATGGTGGAAACAAGCTAAAAATGCTTTCTTGCTAAATTAGTAGTCCATGGCTATCTATGGCAACTACAAATTCCAATCTCCATATATATTGTTCCTTTTTCAAACTATATTTTGAAGAACCCTCCTCGAAACCCTCTTGAGAATTTGTACCATGTGCTTTGCCAAATTCTCCACCTTGAGGTGATTCCATAATGTAGAGCAACGATCAATCATCACTTTCTCATGCTAGGCTTGAAACCCACCAAGAAACTTATGCCATTTGTTTGTTAACACCTTAGTTAGACTCCCCAAGCAGCTAAACACTTGATTCCAGAACAAGTAATCTAGCCCTTCATTGAACTTGTAAAGTAAAGCTACAAACTCAATTTTTGCACTTCAAGGAATCTTCAATAATCATCAATACATATTCATTGTGATGCATGTCACCGATAATGGTCTTCTAAAGTCCCAACTTGACCTATAGCCTAGTCCTATGATTGACAACGGTTATATTGAGATGTAGGGGCATTAAATGATGCATACACTTGATTACTCACTATGCATCTAGTTATCAATTGTTGAACTTGCATTTACATACCTCTCCACCAATAGTGAATTTGCAACAAGCTATTAGTCATTGGCACTCCACAATGCCCTAAGTCCTCATGTGGATGTATAACCAACTTCAATCTTTCATGAGGTGCTAGTACCACCTTCTTCATACCATTCAAAAATACCCAAAGCAAGTGAGCCTTTTCCCTTACAAACCTTTTACCTTGCTATAAAATTAGATCTCTTTCTTTGGTAGATATGTAATTGTAATTTTTCCATGCTTAAAGTAATTCATCACCTTCAAGTCATCAAAAATATCATTGGCACTCCGAGACTCTTCACCCTCGTTATCCAATGTGGCCACAATGGCTTCTTGAATGACATCTCACAATAGCAAATCATTGTGCCCCAACTATGTACAATTCTTTGTTAATGATAAAGGTTGTTTAGGCTTTCCAAGTCCAACTTTGTGGAGTGCCAAAAATTTTGAAGACAAGAGAATGTTTTAGGTATGATGGTAAGAACTATAGAGCACATTTTGTCTTCAAATAAACCCTTGTAGTATAGGGCACATTATACTATAATGTGCTATAACGTAGGAAGTCCATTGTGAACCAATGTTTCTTTTGGGCACAATAAGTCGTAGATGTTGTCATTGTATTAGCACTAATTGGAAGGGAAGAAGTCTAACATGCCAAAACTTGTTAGAAGAAGCGATATATTGCCCTCCAAAATGCATTCTTGTGAATCCTTTGGTCATGTGTTAGTATATTTATAATTCCATACTAAGTGCAAATTTCACTGCATTATTTGTGGTATGCAAGAGAGTTCTCTATAGTTATTATGCTCACAATTAAAACACCCGTGCATCTTAATTTTTTTTGCCACTCTCTAAAGTTAGATTCGAAAAACCTAAACAACAATGGTTAGTAATAGAAAATAGGAGATGGTTGAGGCAGGGCTATTTGTCATTGCGAGTGGTGCAAGCATAGAGTCAAGCCTAATAAGAACAAACTCAAACATAACATTGTATAACTAGGCAGTAGTCATCCCATGCTAAGAAGATATCATGCTTTGTTAGATATATGGAAGAGACTTACTAGGTAATTGAAGGATTGTGGTAGTTGAGGAGCCATATAATACAATTTTATTCACTACAACAATCCTCTTTTCATGAGTGTGAAAGTGACCCTTGTCTCATGGGTAAACAATGTTATGAATGCAATGATCATCCACCATCTACTAGGTCCTCCTATCATCCACTACTAGTCTTGCCTAGTATTCTGTATATTTTTTTGAAGTTTTACTAGCTATTTTTCTTTCATTCCCATAATCACCTGATTTCTCAAGACCTAGTCCATTTTTTTAAGGGTTTGAGGTATAGAAAGTTAAATAAGTCCATTTTTACTTTAAATAGAAAGTTTATAGATTTTTTCACTGTTTTCGAACCAATCTTTTTGAAATTGCAACCATGTTTTTTCCCAACTCCACCAGCTAACACTGATCTAACCCGCGATGGTTCTCCCCGAACAGTGGTCCTGCCTCCGGAGTGCGGGCTGCTCGTCCTGCAAGAGCAGCCCAACACTTTTTATTGACACCAATGAAAGAGATTGCATTGCAAGAGTCAAATTCAACCACCCGGCCCAAGCCAAACTGCCAAACACTTTTTCAAACAGTCAGTGACCCCCTTTGCAATGAAATTCCGTTTCATTTGTTTCAAAAAAAACCAAACAGTCAGTGACCAGTACAAGGAGGCTACAAACAGAAATTGAGGGTCCATATCCCAATGCAGGCTGTAAGTAGAAATTTCCAACTGAGCAAGAAGGAAAGTACAGTACCTTATTATAGGAGAGTTGACGAAACTAAGGTTACCTGCAGTGATGAAAGCTAATTAATGAAAAGTCTGCCAGGAAGACCTGACAGTCCATACGAACGGGCGAATGGCTGCAGCCGCAGCCTCAAGGTGAGCTGCTACTGGTGGATTGTGGGCCAACCGAAGTACAGTACTGAACTGCTTCGGTAGACTAAATAATATTAATAAGATGAAGAACAAAATCGATCAAACTGCTCACACAGGCTCTCAGGCCGGCAAGCTTAACAACTCTTAAATAAATATTCAACCCGTGCAGCTCTTCTCGCTCACTCCATCTTCATATTCTTCAATCAGCTTGGCAATGCTCACTTGCGGTAATAGTTTTGCTCTTCTACTCCCGGACCACACCTTCCATTGCACAGTCATGAACTTTGGCTGATCGATCAACTTCTGTGAAGATGCAATGCCGAGCGATTAGCGTCCGTTTCCGATTCGAACGAACAATGATGGTGATGGCGTCGGGAGACTAGTGCCGTTACCGAAGGCAACGTTGGGGACTTGCAAAGGTTCCAAATGTGAGTTTCATAAGTAGCTCAAGTTGCTGAAAACCTTGCTAACTGATGTGCTAAAAATTCAGAGTTGAATACCGTGGTATTCAAATTTTTTTGAGAGGAATAAATAATCTGGTAGAAGTTTTGCTAATTTAGCCAGCGATGTGAGCACTATTGGGGAGTTTGATCGAGCTTGCAATAGCCTCGTTTGGGTAAAAGAGAGAGCTCGTGTGTACGGAGGGATTGCAAGAACTTCGGAAAACAGACTGACTTTGGTTTCGTTGAATTGAGAGAGGAAGGTTTGGAGTGCATGATGACCGAGCTCAACGGATGCCTCTTCAATTGACAGTTCCTTCAATTTGCCAACTTTGGGTCGTTCTCGAGAATATTTCCTTTTTCTGGAACTTCTCAGTTGGGTTTTGAGGTTTGAGGTTTGAAGGTTTAGAAGAAGTTTGAGTCTTTTCTGTTTAGCATTGTTTTCCTACAGAAGTGCCTACCTCCTTTGGCGTTCTCAAAATTGCACGGTTCATGACCTTGCCGCCATTTATCAGCGTGCATTCAACTTCAGGAGAGCTTTAGTTTGACCTTTAATTTGCAAAGTTGAGCCACCGTCAAGATTCCTCTTTGGGGAACTTCATTCGTGATTTAGAGGTTTGATATTTAGAAGACGTTTCCTGTTTTCGTTTAGCATTGTTTCCATAAGTGTTTGCAGAAGTGCCTACCTCCTTTTGCATTCTCAAAAATCGCATGATTGAGCTTACTGCCATCAGCACACATCCAACTTCAGGAGAGCTTTACTTCTCCTTTCGCAAACTTTTGCAGAGTTGAGTCACCCTCAAGATTCCTCACGTTGGAGTTAACTTCATTCGTGAGTTTGAGGTTTGAGGTTTAGAAGAAGCTTCCTTTTTTCGTTTAGCATTGTTTCACCGAGTTCAAGCAATTGTTTTAGAATAAATTTCTTACGTACAGAAGTCCCCATCTATTTCTGCGTAATTACAATTGCATGGTATACAGTAGCTTGCTGCCATCAATATATGCATCTAATTGAAAGTTCTACTCCCTCTGCTTTAGCAAACTTTTGTGAATTTGGATCATGCTCGAGATTCCTGATTTGAAACTTCACACGTGATTTTCAGCTCTGATGCTTTGAAAGCAAGTTGTTTTTTACATGTTTTTTCAGTTGGATGGTCAAATGTTGGAATCTTTTGGGGGGGACGGTGTATTAGTGCAGGGAAGGAGTAAGTCATGGCTCAGGACGATGACGGAGACGGCAATGGTAAACCCAATGGCAACTGTGCAGAGATAGTGCCTTTAGTTCACAAAGTGGAGGTCCCTCCCGCAGGGAGCGATTTTGCAATTATAGGGTCAGGGTTGTACGAGTATTTCGTCCACGATGCACCCCTGGATCAGTTCAAGGGCCAGAGCCGCCGCCAGAGCCTCAAATTCGTGTTTCCTATTCTGGACTGGATTACCACATACACACGCAAAATGTTACTTGCTGATTTCATAGCAGGGTGCACCGTTGCCAGTCCTGCAATCCCACAGGTAAAGAAAGAGACTATACGTTCAGAATTCTATTGCATCTTTTGTTTTTCATTAATATGAACCTTATGAAACGACTTGGTCTGTTGTTGATGCAATTGTAGGATCTTGGTTATGCAAGACTGGCTAGCGTACCACCTGCGAATGGCTTATGTAAGAAGTCTGCCTTTTCTTTTTGCTTTTCATGACTATCATGCAATTATTCTTTGAGTATTAGCATTTTATTGTTTGAGAAGAGTGTGAACTGAGAGTTGTGTAGTCATGCCAAATCAGACTACATGAAGCAATATTATAGGTCTGACAGACTCACACGGCGATGAAGACGCTGGCTCATTGCTTTGCGGAGCTCTCACTTTGTTCAAATTGAGCTCAATAAGATGTCAAGGACTCCTTTTCACGTCATGTGTTAGGGGTTCGTATTTATGCCAATAAGAAGGTTAATGATGCTTTGCTCGTTGTTTTGAAGATAGTTAGTGTAATGGAGAAATATTCCAAGATTTAATTCATTTTTGTTCTTTGTGTGGAACAGATTCCAGTTCTGTCCCTCCTTTAGCCTACTCAGTGTTTGGAAGATCCCGCGACATAGCCATTGGCCCTGTAGCGGTGGTGTCACTTCTTCTAGGAACTCTGTTGCAGCAAGAGATCAGTCCTATTGACAATCCAGAAAACTATTTAAATCTGGCCTTCACAGCGACGTTCTTTTGTGGAGTTTTGCAGACTGGTTTGGGGGTATTTCGGTAAGGTTTCACTCTGTCAGTTTCTTTAGGGTGTAGGGTCTATCACTATTTCCATCTGACACTATTTACACTCAATCCTCCTTAGAAGACACTCTGAAATTGCACATTCCTTGAGCATCCTGAGAATGCGTCATATTTTTGGTATATGTCTGAACCCATTCGTCCCCGAAGACAGCGTCATTAAGCTTAGAGAGCGTTGAGTGCAATGTATGGAGATTCAACTTTGTTAAGAGATTTGTATATCTGATATGTTTCTAAAAGAATTGATCTTCTGGGCTTTTTTCTTTTCTCCTCTTGTCCAGGTTAGGGGCTGTCACCGAGTTTCTCTCCCATGCAGCCATAGTAGGATTCACGGCGGGTGCTGCCGTCACCACTGCTCTGCAGCAACTGAAAAGGTTCCTCAATATCACCCACTTCACCTCGGAAACGGACTTCATCTCGGTCATGAAATCTGTGTTTGGGCACATTGATGAGGTACCTTTCTTTCTCTTTCTTTGCACATTGGCTTACATCTCACTGGCCTCTGTTTTTATTAGACAGGGGGGGCCCTGCTGGAACTGGCTAAATAATGTTTTGGTGTTCTGATGGTTACCGTGAACATGCACCTGCAGTGGAATTGGCGATCGATAGTGATCGGACTTGCCTTCTTGGGGTTTCTCATTGCCTCAAAAATCCTGGTATGCACCACTACTATGCACAAAATGTTATCCGCTTCTACTGTCTTCCATCACAACTACACAAGAATTAAAGAGTTCAAGTTTCAAATCAATATTTTTTATGTGCAACTAAACCTTCTGGTGTCATTTGCAATCCTTGATTATTCTCCAAGGTGCAACATCTAGCTAATCAGAGAAGTTCAATTCAAATGTCTCAGGGTCAGAAGAAGAAGAAACTGTTCTGGGTGTCTGCAATTGCTCCCCTGACTTCTGTGATCCTTTCGACCCTGTTCGTGTCTCTTACATGGGTTGACAAACACGGCGTCAAGATTGTGAGGGTGTTTTCAAACCTGGAAATCCATCATTCTTGTTTTGGAAAATGTGTTGTTGCCTGCTCCAAGTTTTCTTATCTGGAAATATGCTTTCTGAGATTCTTTGTTTCCGAATTGTGGTGTAGGTGGGACATATCAAGAAGGAAATCGATCCTGTCTCTGCATATCAATTCTTTCTCCCCGGGTCCTTAGCTGCCGCGGGAGCAAAGATTGGGTTGATTGTGTCTCTAATTGCACTCACGGAGGAGGTTGCTATTGGACGGACATTTGCTGCGCTCCGGGATTACCACATTGACGGCAACAAGAAGATGATTGCCTCCGGCGTCATGAACCTCTGCGGCTCTGTCACCTCGTGCTACATCGCCTCCGGTATGGATCTAAACCCTGAACCCTAAACCGTAACCGTAAACCCTTGTGTACTGATAATTCTATTGGTTACCTCATTCTTTGATCACCCCTGGAACCAATACACAATCTCTATAGAATATCTGAACCGGCGATTTTCTTTTCTTTTCTTTTTACGATTTATCTTGATTGGCTAATAATGGTGCTCAAATGGCTTAACCCCTAATGGACCGAAATTGAGTCTCATGTTTTTCCAGCATTTTTGAGTAAGTCATGTGGCAACCTTCTTTTATCCGATTTATCTATTGTTATCAGCACAGGTAATGTTCTTCTACTGATTATAATGACTTAGGACTTGGCCCCACCTGAATTCTTTTCTTCGCAATACGATCAATGGAATTAGTCAATATAATATCATGAATGCTTGGCTAAATTTCAAAATTATTCTCTGTTGATTCAGTATGTTCTTGTAGAAATGTAAAGTAAGTTCAAATTCTGTTAAATGTTGCCACATGTGGGTTTCTATGACGTGAACCTTCGTGTGGTGACAGGCTTATTCTCGAGGTCAGCCGTAAAATACCAGGCAGGCGTGTACATAGCCATGTCTAATGTCATAATGTCAATAGTGGTGCTGATCACGCTGTTGGTACTCACGCCGTTGTTCAAGTACACGCCCAACACCATCCTGTCTGTCATCATCATCTCCGCGGTGCTCTCGCTGATCGACTTGCGAGCAGCGTGGCTCATCTGGAAGATTGATTTCCTCGCTTGTTTGGGTGCATTCGTTGGCGTCTTCTTCGTCTCCATCGAAGTTGGACTCCTCGTTGCTGTAAGTTGGCCATCACTCCTTCGCGGTTGCAGGACGACTTGCTCCCTCCTTTCAGAAAAAAGAGTCCGCAGTTTAGTTGAAAACTTTTGATACCATTTCATTGATCATATTGTGAAAGGCATAATTCAGAAGGTTTCCAAATTTTATATTATCAGAATCAATGAAGAACATTGCATGTGTTCATTGCAACCTGAATTAAAATTGAACACAAGAAAACATCCGTATGACCCACTCAAAACAATCTTAAAAACATGAGGTCCTAAGTGGACACTCATTTGTGGACGGAGTGAGTACTACATCTGACAACGGTTTTCATTTAATGTGAGTTGGCAGTTGCTGAATTCGTCTCTTTCATAAGAATAAAAGAACTTCACTTGAAACTATTCATTTGTGTTATAGACTGGTTTATATTGTAGAAGATCCGGAGGAGGTATTCCAGCATGCCATAGGGTTTCTTCATCTTGGCTTATACTTTGAGGACACTCTGCAGATGAACTTCTCTGGTCACAACTTCAGGGTGCTCTTCAAAGGATTCTCAGTTTTGCTAAGGCTATGGAATGTTGCTAGTGGAGTTTGAAATAAGTTTGGGACGGCCACTTGGCTGCGCAGACCGTCCTGCTTACGAAAATGGGCTTCCCTAGGGATCGATCTCTGTTCTGTAATGAACACACCTAGGGTTATCTATACTTTGGATAGGACTTTGTTGCCTTAAGTACCCTCGAGAATACTTGCAGGTCTGCATTGCGGGTCCTTTATGCTACTGTCCCGTGTTATTGACTGATGTATCAGTTGGTTGGGAAATCTCAACAGGTGTGTATCTCTTTTGTCAAGATTCTGTACAACGTTACACGACCACATACAGCTCGCCTTGGGACCGTGGTGACGAATGCGTACCGCAGTGTGATGCAATATCCCAATGCCGCTCTTGTGCCTGGCGTCCAGGCCATCCGTGTGGACGCTGCCATTTATTTCTCCAACTCCAACCACATCCACAATAAGATCCTCCATTACCTTGAGGAGGAGACCCCAAAATTGGCAGAAACTGGAGGAGATCAGATTCAGTACCGTATTGTGGACTCGACCCGTAAAGCCTTAACTCTAAACCCCCTTTACTTTTCAGGTTTAGGGTTTCTCTTGTCCTGCTTTTAGTAATTAATTCATTGAGAGTGAGTGGTTTTCTTGTGATACAGCTGTTACAAATATTGATACGAGTAGGATCATTGTCTTTGAGGAGCTGGAAAAGACTCTGAAGCGAAAGAACATACAGGTAATCAAAATTATTCAGGCCAACATTGATTGCTTCTAGACATTACCTTCTTAATTGCGGAGTGTATTAAACATAGTGTTAGATTGTTTCAGGAACTTTCAGAGATCGTTTTAGAGATCGTTAAAGAGATTTTCTATGATTTATTGTAAGACCCTTTGGTGATAAGGATCATGCGGAGCCCTCTCCATGATACACAGGGAGGTCTCTTATGTTTACTCGGATGATATATAAGTCTCTCTACGAATCACAGAGAAGATTTTCTTTTATGATGTTGTCTGAAAGTTCTTGAATCAATCTAATTTCTCTGAAAACTCTATTCAATCTATTTGTGAGCTTGCTGGTTTGTATCTTTTGCAATTAATCAGAGCAGAGCATCTGAATGGGACTTTTGTCTTTTCTCCTGTCGTTGCAGTTGGCTTTTGCGAATCCAGGCGCGTTGGTCATCTCCAAACTTGATGACTCCAAGTTTTTAGCGCATCTGGGTTCCGAGTGGTTGTTCTTCTTGCTGAGCGAGGCCATCCAAGTTTGCACCATGTTGTTGAACCAAGCCGCAGCTGAACGACAAGTTTGACCAGGCAGCTGTTTCGAAACCTTAATCGAGTGGATGAAGAGATTCTCCACTTTAGATTCCAAATTCCCACGGAGCTCACGTCCAAAAGGTTGACTCACTTCACTACAGATTTGAAGCAAGGTGGCCTATTGTTTACACGAAGAAAGGATTCATTCTCAGAATCCTAGGCCCTGGTTCCACAGATAAGAACAACCGCCCTCGGTTCTCTCAAGAGAACCCTTTCTGTTTCACTGATGTTCATTTTGCATTGTTTGCTCTAAATACTTTTAGTCTATATTGGAAGAAACTATGCAATGGTTTAAAAACTTACAAAGTTATGGTGCCCAATGAAAATGAGTTAACGAGCTAAAGTAGCATTTTAAAGATAGAATTTCTCATCACTGATAGAACTGGAACATCAGATAGTAGGAATCATAGGAATAGTGGCATTGATGATCTATGGTCGTCAGACAAGGTGAAAGAATGATATGTGGGAATTTGATATTTTGGAATATTATTTGTTTCAATGACTTTGAATCTGTAAACTAAGAGTGTCGTTTGCCTCTATTATAGCATGATAACACATTCAGTTCTTGTGTAATTAGAGCATACCTTTTCTGTATTGTATTAAGGCTTGCACCCAACCCTCTCTAATACATGACTCCCTGTACTAGTTAAATCCTTGTAGTATCTTGGGAAATTCTCATGTTGTACACATTTACCCCTCAATGCTCCGGGGACCAAAAGTGTCTTTACATGGTTTCAAGTCCAATTCAAAGTGTTGTAACTTTTGCATTTGATGTTTGAATTCAATAAAATTTGATGGAAAAATTGCACTCTTTCTTTTAGTTTGTGTGGTAAAATTTTCAAATCAATGCAAGATGAATTGATTTATTGGAAGTCAATTGAGGTTCACATGTTCAATTTGCAACTTTGGGGGCTCGTATTTCCTTCATCTAATGTTTGTTTTCAATAAAATTTGTTGGATTTTGTTCCCCTTGAAGTCTAGTTATTATGACAAAAATTTCAAGTCAACCCAAACGTTTTGAATGTTTGGGAGCAATTCAAAGTTCAAAATCCCAACATTTTTGGATTATAGAGAACTTCAATGGCTTATTTCTTCTTCATACAATGTCCATTTCCAATCATTTTGGGGGGAAAGTTGCGTATACTAGTCTAGTTTTTGTGGTAAAAATTTCATTTCAATCCAAGAAATTATGAGTGGCTAAGAAGCATTTTATTAGAAAGAGGTTCAACCCTAGATGTGTTTTTTGTAACTTTTTTTGCTATTCTTTGACATTTCAAAGCCATTTTGCAGACATAGTGAGTCAATTGAATGATATTTTCTTCCACCAATGTGCTAATATGCTGGTTTTGAATCACTTTATAGTTTAAATTTTTTTCATTTGAGTAGGTTTAGAAATCAAATTTCACCTCTAAATGTGTTGCTAGGAGTATTTGAACATCCTTTTTCAACACTAAAACATTATAATCTTGCAATCTACATGGCCAAATGACTCCAAATTTGATTGATGTCATCTACAATAAGTACACTACAAGATTGTACAGTGGAGATTTTTATACCTTAGTAGCATTTAGATCTATAACACTTCAAAAGCAATGATGTTTTGGGGCCCCAAAAAAACTTGGGCTTTTAGGGGTTAATCCCTAAAGGATCATTGTCCCCTTGGGAAACAAATTAAAGTTTGGGTAGGTTTCTATGATCTCAATTTTTGGTATGATTTTTTTAAACACTTTTTTTGAAAATAAAAAAAGAAATTAACTTTTAAGGAATGTAATTTTTTTTATTTCAATGGGTGTCCATGAGCAAAAGTTAAGCCATCCTTAGCTTGTAATAGAGTTCACTAGGAAGCTAAAAGAAAACACAAAAACTTGAAATAAAAAATTTAATAATTTTTTTCTCAAATATTTCATTTTTTGTCTACATGGAGAACTTTGATTCACTCCATTGGATTAGTGATGTGAAAGTTATAGAGAACATTGTTTTCTGATCAATTGGAGAGAAAATAATTCATTGGATTTGTTTTTGAATTCAATTTTTACAATATTTCAAAAAAAGAAATTCCACAAAGTTTAGCTTGCTTAAAAGAACAATCTCACCAATCGGGATTAGTTTGTTTTGATTCCATCTTACAACTATTAATATTATTGTTTTTCTTTCTATCTTGTACCTACATCCACTTAACTTAGTATGTTTTTAGTTCATTTTCTTAGATTCTCAAGAGTCAATTATTCAACATTCACCAGAAGCAGGACTATGAAACTTTTAATAGTTACTGTATTTGCACTTCCATGAACTGCGTATGCACGCGCGGGTCATCACAACTTCAGCCCATAATTTGTAGTTTGTTGCTTAGAATTTAAATTGGATCCCTCAGAAGAGCGTTAGAGAGGGCTGCGCTAGCCAAGGGTTTAGTGCAAGACCAAGGCAATGCGCACGGGGCTGAGCATCAAGCTGCCGAACTTGGGTATGCAACTTCCATATTATATGGCCTTGATTGTAATCACTTATAATGCATTTTAATCCAATCTTAAGGAATGTAATTTGTTTTAATGTAGAATAATCTTGTAGCCCTTTTAACAAGGAATCCAAAAATGTACTTATGTACATGAAACAAATATTTTTGAAGACAATAATAGCATTAAAAAACTAATTATATGAATTTTTTAAATACATGTATCATAGGCCGAGCTAGACAACTTTGGGGGCTTTCTAATAAAAATTTAATTTTAACTAGACCCAACTTCTTTGTACATATGTTTAGAAACTATGCATAAGTGTTTCAATTCTTCATATATATAGTGAGTTTTTTTCTAAAATGTATGCAATCCAACATTGTCTACATTTAATTTTCTTTTAATTTGATCTTCACCTAGCTTTTTGGTCTTTTTAATTTGATATAATTTTAACAAAAGCCATCCTCTAAGTTGTTTTAATGCCGATGACCCCTGTATATAATACAAGAGTTGCGTACCCGGGCTGCCGAACCGTCCCGCACCCGCTGAAAGAATTGATTAGTATCATGAAGCTCGATGAGCCTCGTATCAGATATTCATCTCGAACGAACAGATACTGCCTCAGATGGAAACCAAGAGGCCGAGAGTGCTAAATCTTCTTCACCGCACCCAGAACTTCTTGTACCCACAATCTGTCTCCACCTTGTCCTCAACGTATGGGACAAAACACACCCCACTCCTCCTTTAATTTTTCGTCAGAGAATTTCCCCATCGACTGATACTGGATGTCATCGATCCCTGATAGATGGGGAAATTTCCCCAGAGTGAGAGAGTCACCACTGTAATGCGATCTGTGTACAAGTTTGATAAGAGTGGAGTGGAGTGGCGCGTGCAACGGATTCAAAGCTTCGTCGATTACATCAAGTTTCAAGCTTTAGTTTCCAGTCACATGGATACCAGAGAGGTTAGTGGCCACCAATGTTTGGAACTCAAGAATCTACTTGAATTTGCCCCTGACTACCATCTCTGGCCGTCGTTGGACCCCTCCATGTCACGTACTGTCAAACGCACGCAGCAAAGTTCAGTACATACCACTTTGAGGCTCCAAACTTTGAGCATCTGGTGTCCCTCCGCTTCAATCAAGTCGATCGCATCGTGAAAACGTCCGTCTCCCCAAATTGCCATGCGGGTTCTCCAGAATCAGGAGGCCAATTTCGAAATTTGGCAAAAGTCACCGACGTTTTCTTGTGATGTGCAACTCTGCTTGCTAGCTCAAATTCTTCAAAAGGGCTTGTTGTCCATGCAAGGTCACATGATGCACCATTTCCAAAGCTTCAATGATCGAACCCACAAACATGCGGAATAGAAGAGCTGATCGATCGATCGATCTGCACTTCCTCGAAGCCACAACCCTGAGTACGTGCAATCTCTGTATTGGTCTATGACATCCTAGCTATTAATGTTCGTCACATCGAGCTACCCGAATGTCTACACAAACCTGAAGGAGAAGCATATGATAGTGAAGAACACCAAGTTAATTGATTATACCATGAATTGAACCGGGGTAGGACTTTTGTAGCCCAGATCGAAGGTTGAAGCAAGAAAACGAAGTCACTGCTCACAATGCTTCATCGATACCAGGATCCGGTGGGATCCACTTACAATAAGTAACTTGCATTGAAGTCCACTCCGGGTACAGATATGATCTAGTGTGTACTAGCATCTTATTTTTTTTATTAATCCACTGTGCAACGGCATACAATAAAATCAATTTTCAAATTTTTTTGCTCTCTGCAATAGGAATAATAGTTTTGAGTATTTTTTGATGAAAAAAGGTCTTGGTTCTTTAGGGTTTCAAGGGTTGATTTGAGGATTAAGATATATGAAAGTTGCATATTTCTGGTTTAGAGGAGACTAAGAAAGGCTTATTTGGCAATGCCATTTGAAAGTTGATTTGAGGAATTGAGACATGTGAAAATTGTCAACATTTCTAGGTAGAGTAGAATAAGAGAGAAAATTTTGAAACAATATCATGAAAATTTTGATTTGAGAATTGACATCTTTAGTTAGATTAGATTGAAAGAACAAATATTTTGTTAAAAGGGCAATATTCATATGCCATTTCTTCACTCATTTTCTAGGATTGGTATAGATTTCTAACCACATGATTTGAAATCTAAGAGCCATATACATTTAAAACCACACCCTAATCCTAAAAGTGGCCAATTTTGCGGAATACCGTCATTTTAACAAAATATCTGTTTAAGAAAGACTTTTGAGGCTATAGAGTTAATTGAAAAGGGCCTTAAATGAGGGACCAAGAGCTAGAATTTGAGGATGTTAGAAAAAAACACAAGTCAAAATTCCTAAAATTCCTAATCAAAATTGATTGAAATAATCCCTCTTTGGACCCCCTAAGAGTGGATTTTAGTTTAATCTACAGAGAGTCATAGATAGACTAAGAAATTTCAATGCTAGCATCATGGGATGATTGAAAAGTTGCTGAGAGTCATTGGCTAGCGTGGGCACGGTTGCAACGTTGGGAGCTCCCGCTCTCTGGGATCCCGGCATTGGTTAATAATAACGTTATGTGTGGGAGAGACTTGCAATAACTAGTCAATTTTCAGAAAATGGTGCGTTGCATCTAAAACGTCACAGACAATGTGAAAAGTAGAGGGGTGGATTCGAGGAATGACACGTTCAAAACTCCCACATTTGAAAATTCTACATTCGAAAATCCCACATTTCTAGTTACAGTACACTTGGGACTTGGGAGAGACTCTTCTCTAGTTTTCATCAGTTCACGTGCACCGAGTATGAGAGCGATCAAACAGATAAGAGCCATCGTTCCTCACCCCCAGCTCTCGAAAGTAACAACCCCCAGACCCATCGTACAAAAACTTCTGCCTCGTCTCCGCAACCCCGCTTGCCTCCCCTATCACCGGTGCAACTAGGCTCCCTTTTGCTTGCTGCCGATTCTTCATCGCACTGAAAAAACTCCCACCGCCATAGCCAGTCTCCCTTCGACACTGATACTCCCGCTCCTCCTCCCACGCATGATCAATCGCTGCCTTCTGGAACAACGCCCCATTCCCACACAACTCCTGACTCATGGAAAGACGCAACGGAAATCTGAAAATCTCATGCCCATAACTGATCCCCCTCTCGTCCGATTTCGCCATGCGAGTCTGCTCCGTGACGCTGTCCCGGTGGACACGAATTGTGTTTCCAGAGTCGGTGATGGTCATGTTGTGGGAGAGCTTCGCGGAGATTTGGACCTTGGTGGTGACGTTTCCAAACGAGGAGAGGAGCCATCCTGCGTGGGAGAGGACCCGCGAGGTTTTGAATTGGAATGTGCCATCCAAGGGATTGAAGTTTAGGGTTTCGCGTTCGGTGGTGAGAGACGTGGAGTGGTGGATTAGGGCACCGTGTGTGGCGGAAGATTGGGTGTCGACCCAGATGTGGAGGTTGAGTCCCAGGAGCCAGAATGGGAGGGCGTTTGGGATGGCGAGAGTGAAGGTGTGGGGTGGGGTTTGGGGTTTAGGGTTTAAGAGGTGAGGGAGGAAGGGGGTGATGTCGAGGTCGTAAGACGGGAGGACGAAGGAGCCGATGGCGGTGACGGGGCGCCAGAAGAAGGGGTTCACGCCGCCGGTGTAGATCACGGGGAAGGGATGCACCACGCCCGCGAGGAGGTCGTCGATGGTGACGAGAATTTCACGAAACGGACCGTTTTCGAATCCGGTGAAATTGTTGGAGGTGAAGTACGCGTTTGGTTTGTTGGCGTACCAAAACTCGTCACTGTCGTGATGTGAAACGCAAAGCTCGAGTAAGGCTCGGTAGGCGTTTCGTGGTATGCTTGGGATTCGATGCGTTTGCGCGTCGCGCTCGTCGCGAATTTGGATCCAGGGATCCGATGACGAAGACGGAAAGTGAAGGATCACATCAGCGGCTGCCACTCTACCAGCATCACCACCACCATCGCCCGAAGATTTAGGGTTTCCAAATCTGGTTGTTCTTGTTTCGCCTCCTTGTTGAAGATTTTCGATTTTCGTCGTTCTTGTTTCCTCCACCTCGGTTGCGTCTTCGCGGGGCGCGTCATAGAAATGGACTGAAAGCGTGACGTCGTAGAGCCCCGTGAGAGATTCCGCGGACGAGAGCACATTCGCGAGCTTCAATGCGACCACCTGCGGCCGTTTCCAGAGCGACGAGTAGCGCGTCACGTCTTTCTCCACCGTCCACTCGATGCCTCCGGGCTGCTGGACGGGCTCCGCGGTGCAAGTGCGCAGAATCTCCACGCCCCCGAGCCAGACGGCGGAGATCCGGTCGAACTGGCGCCCCGTGCTGCTGGCTGCCCACTTGAGCACGACGCGGCTCCAGCGATGGGCGTGGCAGGAGGGTGAGTAAGGGCGAACGACGGGCGCCTCGTCGATGCTATTGCCGAACACATGCTGCACCAGCACTTGCGTGCAGAGCTCGCGGGCTCCTGGAGGCAAGTCTGGTGGCCTGGCAACTTCCAAAACCTTGATGGGGGGATGATGTTTCTCCGCCGCGAACGCTGCGTGTGTGGTGGAGAGCAAGGCCGTGAGAAATATAAGCGCCAGGATGCGCAGATTTGTGAGGTGGACCCTGCAGGTATTACAGCAACTTTCATAACCAAGGTTTCCAGAACAGCCATTATGGGATAGTCAATAACACGCAATGAGCAATGGTTAGCAAGGCTGACCCCTCTTACCTACAGCAACTCGTCTGTTCCGACATTTAGTTGGCCTTCAATTCCTACGCAAGTGGTGTACACATGACTTGGCTACTCTTGGCGACTTGGACTTATAGTGTGGTCTACAAGCTCGCACTATGAAATTGCGTAAGAAGTTAATGTGTGGTCGTCTGCATGCAGGAAATGCGGTATGTGGCGCATGATTACAACGATTTTACTCAGCAGCAGTGATTCTACACACTGGCGTGTGTTCCTCTGGGATGAAGCTGTGGCTAGTCTTTGTCGTGGATGAAGCATGTTGTGTATGCAATTTCCTACGCTCTGCAGCACACTGATAGTGTGGTTCCACTGTGTGCATCATGGCTCTTGGAAATGGGGAGGCTCAATAGCGTTGAGAGCCATGCATGCTTTAGACCAACAGTGTGCCACAGAGACTAACATACAGAGACTTACATAGTGGTCAATAAGTTTGAATAGATTATGCTCTTATACACGAAGATCTCCCCACAGCCCTATTAGTTCACCTCCCGCAAATCACACTTCCTCTTACGTAAAAATGCGTAAGATTGGCTATAATAGTATCCTCTGCATCTGCGGCTAAATTCTACTGCTTGGAGAATGAGCCGACCGTCACTCAACAAATGCATTCCAAAACATTTGAAGAAGCGAAGAGCAATGCAGAGGTGAACCTGTCCATAGATGCAGCTCGACAATTATCGACTCCACTTCCTTTCGTCTGTAACTTCGAATGGAGCTTCAGCTGATGTCTCACGCAATGCGCGGCCTGACCAAGAGGTCAGCAAAAACTACAATACGGTAGCAGTTCTTTGGAACTCTTTCATCGTTCACTCAAACACCAACTTTCACATTCGATCAGCTAATCTAGCATTGACCATTCCAGGATCAGCTCAGGTGTGGTTCCGTCTAGATGAAATCAGTTGTAATCCTCAGAACCAATGGAACACTTGAAGATGATCGGCTTAGCACTGTTAGCCACAATTTCTGCCTTGGAGGAAGATTAGGAGAACGGTGGTAGAAGTGGAGGCCGCTGCAACATTTGCTGTGCATTCGGTACCTTCAAACTGGAATTAGCTCTCAGAGAGGACCATCAATGTGGTACTGTGTGTTATGTCAACAATACCATTAATGGTAACCAGAATTGCATTGAATTTAACGTCACACCAGTCAAAGAGTCTCTTCGGATTCAATATGACCACGGTCCCTGTAACGCCACCTCCCATCCGGTCATCCCTTCACATTCACTGGCGAAAAGCATTTAAGTTTGGCTGTCTGTTCAAGTGAAAAAACATAATTCCTCTGCTGAGAGCAACCACTCAGTGATGGACTTGCCAAAGAAGCCTCTACCGGAGCTCTCCCCACAGTGCCTCGCCCCAACAAACACCATTAAATTCCAGAATGGCAAGAATCCCTTCAAACTTCTTGGATTGGGAACCCATGTCAGTTGGATAATGGATTCATTTCAAAGGTAGGATTATCATAAATGGTTAAATTATGGTGATTTGAAGCCTTACGGATGTTGGTTCTTTTGAAAAGTGATTTTCATATGGAAGAGGAATATGAAAGGTGAAGTTTGGAAGTGATTTCAAAGTTAATGATATTCCTTAATGTGGGCATGAGAAAAATTGGTTGAGCTTTGTAGATTGAGGCCACCATGGCCATTGTTTGGGTATTTGATATATTTTTTGCGTCACATAAACTATCTTTGGGGACTTTGAAATGGAACCTTGAATGAATAGGGTATACATGATTATGCCAATTACATAAACAACAAACTATTAGAGAAGCAAGCAAATTTTTGGACATAAAGTTAGGTTGTCTAAATTAGACTATGGTGTATAAGAGCATCTCCACCACACTCTATAAAAGGTGTTGATAAATTTTACTTTCCTTGTATGTAAAATAAGACTCAAGAATACATCATTGGAAGACATCAAAAAATCACATGACCCAGAGTCACAAAATGCTTGCTAATGAGAGAATGATAGAGCA
Organism: Straminergon stramineum; assembly: GCA_963920665.1. NCBI lineage: Eukaryota > Viridiplantae > Streptophyta > Bryopsida > Hypnales > Calliergonaceae > Straminergon > Straminergon stramineum. Next base: position 18,766,087 of record OY987265.1, on the reverse strand, counting down.
TTATAGAAGCTTGGAAATCTAACATTTTGTGCTCAAAGTTATTTCACAGTGAATTGTAGTTGCCATGGTGCTCACTTCAATTGCAAGAAGGCATAGTCAAATTGATTCATATGAGAAATTAACTTAGATTAAAAAAATAATAATGCACATAACTTTGGTGCCCAAATAATCTTCATTACAATCTCTTATATAAAATACAAATTGTGTCATGATTTCATCCTGTCACGTTCTCATCTGCACAATTTTTCACTAATTTGTTCTTGTTGAAACCTAATGACATCCAAACATCTTCTCAATGAAACCTTGCAGCTTCCTGAAACCTTTTCCGTGTGCTTTTTTGATGCCTTGTTTGCATTGCAACAACCTCCGTCCTCCGTCCTCGTTATAATTTATATCAAGCCATGATTTGACCCTGATCACCGCCTTGATATCCGGAGAAGCTGAACTCCAAATGATTCATGTGAGAAAATAAAAAGTGTGCCAGGGTTGTGTGCCAGTGAGGGTTGTAACTTAGAGGCAGCTGCGGCCTGTGTCAATCAACGATAAGGCTTAACTTAGTGACGTCCTGAAGGGGACTGACGTGAAGAGATAGAAGCCTCGACATTGATCACGTGAATTGAAAATTTGAAAATGACAAGTTTTAAAATTAGGTGCAACCAACAGATGTTGAAAAGCTCACAAAACAGGATTGCAAAATCACCACTCAAATTTTTGTGCGGACCAAGGGTGTAGTTGAAATTGATTTCAGATAACGGTTTCAAAGGTATCCACACCCACAATGGTCATGTAGTAAAACGGCATGTAGAAACTAAAGTCGGTGTGCATGAAGAAACAATATGTGTTTCTTTAACAAATAACGTAAAACAGCCTGCCATGACAAACAGAATTACTATTGTAGCTTGCCCTCATGCCATTGTTGAAGTTTTTTATGATTTTTTCTGTATGCAAAATGAATGTAAGAGTAATTGAAATTATAATTTTTCAATAAAATATGAATTTGTTATGAATTTTTGAAGTGTGATGTCCAATTGGCCCTAAAGAGTCTCTAGATGACCCCCAAACCAACAAAAAGTGTATCTATAATGGTCATCTTACTCACCTAAAGTGGTCACAATATTTCCTAACATGGCCACAACATGAAGGCCTAAAAAGGTCACTTTGGATAACAAATTTACACTCATAAAGTGGAAGATTTTATTGAGGTCACTAATCGTTCCATACTATCACCTAAGACATTGACTTTAGCCACTAATTCAACTCAATTCTCATTTATTGAATTTCTTTTGTCATGAGTTGATACAAGACTTGATGGATCATTCCCTAGGTGTCTATAATGGGTCTTTTGCCTCTCATGAGGTGGTTTACCTTAAGAGAGAAGGATACCAAAGTGGGAGTAGAGAATTTTAGCCCCAAAATGAAAAAATATTCACTCGTAAAGATTGTATGTGTAAAGCATCAGTGAATGACACCAAAGTTTCTAATAAATCAAGCACAATGACTTCCTCTAGCAATAGTTTATGATTCATTCCTTCACTATTCACATTTATATTTGAAGTGTTGATATTCAAATAGATTTGATAATGGATAGTCATACTTAGTTTCTAAAACTAACATTGGAATTCTTGTTTGCTTTGAGTATATAACTTAGTTTTATAGTAAATTAATCTATCCTATTTTCTTGCATATTGTATTAGTTGGTCATTCTGATATATATCTCAAACTTAGCTTTGCAAGTAACTTTTTTTTCATCTTAATAACATTTTGCTCAATGCATTGCAATTTAATCCCATCACTTTTGGGTTGTTTGTAGTCCAAAAAAATGTCCAAAAATAGTAGCTCATAAACAATGCAAAATCATTTGTATTTTTTGTTTTTACACATAGCCAATCAAAGGATCTTTTTAAGAAATTGTTAAAGCATGTTCTCAACAAATTTCTCTTAGAGTTAAAAAACAATTGCAAGATAAAAATGATGTTAAAATTTTTAAAATAAGTCTTTCAATCCATTGTGAAGGCAAATTTTCATCTCTCAAAAAATTTATTGTAAGAAATATAAATTGAACTATTGAATGAAAAATCTGGTTTTGAAGAAATAAATCAAGAAGACATGAGATTGATTTTAAACAAAAAATGCTCTATATTGATTCTTGATTATTACTTGAAATGAGAGGTTGTAAAAATTGAGGAGTAAAATTTTTCAGAGCTAATAATTCCTCCAAACAATGAGAATTGTCACTGATTCCCTTAGTGAGAATGATTATGTAGGCAATCCAAACCCTATGATTTATTTTTTCTCTAAAATTATAAAAGTTGAGTTTTGGAAAGAACTAAAATTTTATATTATTTGTGTGAATAGGTGCCTTGATTACTCTCAAAAATAAAGTTTGTAATCAATCAAAAATAATATAACTGTTCAAAAATTTTCACAATCAAATTTTGGCTCTTTTTGCAATGAAATTCCTTTTCCGAAGTTTAACCCTTAAATGACAAGGTGGACGTTTTGTGTCCGATGAATAACAAGGAATTCTCATATGTAGGACAGAGGTGCAACTATTCATCTTTGGAATTAGGGGTGGAAAGGGAAGATCTTCTACAAATAGTTTGACTTCTAATGATTATTTTTGGTGTTTTTAAAGTGGATGATGTCACATGGTTTCAAAAGGGTTGATTTCCAAGGTCACCAGCATGGGGTTCAAGGATTTATATTAGAATTTTTCACAATCAAATTAAATCCAAAAGTTTTAGAAAGTCAAAACTTCTTAGCTGCCTATAAAGGCTTCTAAACTAAAAAAATAGTAAATTTTGTAGCATTAAATTGACTTAAAAAATTCCAAAAATGTACAATGAGGGAGCTGATTATCCCCAAAGGACCAAGTAGCATTTTTTCTGGCAACGTAGAGTTTTTGGTCATCCATTTATGAATAGAATTTCCATTTTCTTCCTTTGAAATTTTCACACAACATGTGGCCAAGGAGTAGCTTTAAGGTGCAACAATTTTCATAACTTTTGATTACATGGTTAAAAAGTCATTGTATGATATGTAGATTCTTTCTCAATATATACAAGCAACCCAAGCAACTAAAAAGAATCACTTTCTTAAAAAATACATAGTAAAAAATTTGAACTTGGTTTTCCAAGATTTATATATACGTGGAAAGTTTTGAATCATTCCATTTTTAATAACAAGATGAAAGTTATGAGGAGTTTAGCTTGTAGGTAGTTATGGAATTTCTACTCTAAAATAAACTTTAAAGTCCCTTATTTAACTCAATTTTTCATATTTTTAGAAATAATAAAAGTAGAAGATTGAAATTGTTTATTATAACATTACAACCATAGGGATTGGAAATTTTTAATTCTGTAACAAAATTCTTAATAATTTAGTATTTTTAATTCATACTTTACCGCTTTCTATTTACTATATTTTTCAAGCATGAATAATGAAATATTTTTTGTTGAATTTTTTATATTTATGCCCAACTTATTTCTCCAACATATTATAGAGAGTTGAAAGTTTTAGGATCTACACATTTTGGAGTTAAAAATAGGAAAGATGAAACCTAATCATTTGGAAAGACTTGGAAATATATCTTCTTGAAATCCAAGCATATTGATCTTGCAATTGGTAGGTTTTCTTATTTTGAAAATTTAGAGGAGTGTACTCTAACAAGTTAACCAAAGTATCATATGATTGGATTTGTTAATGAATAAATATAGATGAAGATTTAACCTTGCTTTGGATATAAGTAATTTGAAGCAATTTTGGGCCTACAAACATTGGATTCCATGAGAGTATAAGAGCAACACCAATAATATAAATAAATAAATATAATCCAAGGCTATTAGTACTTCTTCAAATTTCGAAAACCATTTTGGTCAATCAAAAACATTGAGTTAGAATCATTAACTAACATCGAAGACATTGTTTTAATTAGTGATTGATTTAGTTTTTGTTGTTTCTTGTCTTAATTACACAACATTCAAATTTTGAACAATGAACATGTCTTAGAAATACTATTTATTCTCCAATGTTTCCATGGAATAGATTTCAAATCTCTTTAATATAAGTGTTCTATAGTTCAAAGATCCCAAGTATGTTTCACTTCAAAAGATAGTGTTTTCAATTCAAAATATGGCCCTTCCAAATGATGTTAAAATGTAAAGGATTTTCTTTATTTGTTTTTAAATCACCATCTGAGATTCAAATGAGAAAACATATTTTAGAAAATCACTATTATTCAATCTATAACCACATTTTGAAGAAACTGTCAATTTTTAGATTCAAACAAATGTTGGTTAGAGTAACGGTAGTCAAATGGGTATAAAGGTGTAATTTGTGAGTCATAGTTTACAACTTTTGCTTTAAATTCATCATTAAATCCTTCTTCAAAATTGGACTTACAACATATCTTTATGTTTTTAAAAATTTTAGACTACCTTTGGCCCTTACCTTTTTGTGCTTTGAAGTAAATATTCCAAATGATGAACCAAATGCTCCAATGTAGTGTTTTGTCTAGTGTTACTAGCCTAGGCTCAAAAGAGCTAAATACTATATCCATCTATCAAGGTTGGTAAAAAACAATCCTAAAAAACAATGCAAGAATTTAAAGAAATTCATTTTTTTATATTAAAAAAGGTGTATAGAGAGAGCATCCCTATCTTTAGCATTTTCCAAATTTGATATTCAAACTTTAATTTAATATTTGGCATAAAATACTAATCTTTGATAGCCAAGTCAAATCATTTGAATTTATTGTAATGAAATGAAAAGTGAATTTCGAAGGTAATTAAAAATCCAATCACACTATCCATAAACTTCTAGGCACTTGCAGCCTTGGCTTAGTGCCTTTGTCCCTGGTAGCTAGTAAGGTGGTCATGAGTTTAAACTTGAGTGTTGGTGGAGTGCTTACTACCGTACTCACTATGGTGGGAAATCAAATGACCTCATTATCATATGTGAACCTAAGAATTTACTGGAGAAAAGAATATATCAATTTTCTTAGGGTCTACCTCCTAATAGAGGCATCAAGGATGGAATTCACCATCTAGATCTATGAAATTTAGATAATTGAGCCATTTCTAACATATGCTTCCTTCAAGCTATTCTTCCAAATTGGAATTGCCCTTCTTTCTTCTTCCATAAACTTCATTCTTTACAAGATTGATGGGTATACAAGATTACATGAGGTGCCTACTTCATATGTAAGTTGTGATGCATGGATAGAAGGAAAAATGTATCTAAAATACATTTCAATATCCATTGTTGGCCTTTAGTCCAATTATGTTCTTTTCAAATGTCCAACATTCACTTGGTGCTTTGAATTTAAGTTTGAGTAAAGTTCAAAAGGAATTGGATTTTGAAATATGAAGTTCAAGTTTGCACGCTTTTTGTATATGTTTTATGCAAAAATCAATTCGGGATTGGACTTACAAAAATTTCAAAATAAATGATTGTGCAAAGATGTTTTCCTTGTGAAAATGTATTGCACTGAGAAAGGAATTGACCAACCATGTAGAACAAATGTTTTCATAAGAAAAAAAATAGGTTTAGACGACTTCCAACTAGGGATAAGAAAGATGAAGAAAAGGTTCTTGATTGTGTTTTGTTATAAGATGATCACAAAAGGAACTCAAGGCAAACCTTAGAAGTGGATAACTATTCAACTTTTGGACCACATGGTATTTCAAAACTATATATTATACATTTTCAAAACATATGTTTGGGAAGTTATTATAGATCTCTACAAAGTTAATATAGATGCCATTGCAAATTGGGAGAGTTTTGCCATGGTTATAATTGGGTTGATGTTGGTGAAGTAAAAAATGAATGGATGTTCCTACAATTTGGATATAAGATGGGGACATCCCCCCCTTCATAAATTTTTTTTCCAAAATCATCCAATGCTTAGATAAAAAGTTATCTTGTATGAAAGAAATCGGCTAGGTTGGGTAGTAGTGGACAAAGATGTGGGCAAGTTAAGGGCAAATTAGTAGTGAGGCTAGCAAACTGAAGCCCGAGGCTTCTCTATCAACTAGGGGGGAAGGGACATGCACAAAAAAAAATATAAATAATAGGCAAGTGTACTACTAATATTTTGGATCTCTTTCTATTGCATGGTGATTTAACCCCTAAAGTCTCAAGGACTTTTTTCCAACAAAAACACTCAAAATTACCAATTCTATCACAAAGAACAAAAAACTTTAATTTTTTTTGGCATATATGTAGCTATAGGATCTTGTACTACACTAGTGTAAAAATGTGTGGAAGAGGGTTCAAAAACTTTTGCAACATAGATTGCAAGATATCTACATTTAAAGTGAGAAAATAAGTTTTGTATACCTTGCTCAATTAGATTTTTTGGCATTGAATCTTCTTAACTAAAATTTTTTCCACTACTGATTTTGAATTTCTAATTTTTTAAAAATTGATTTGAGAGTCTAGTAAAAGGAATTAACAAAGAAATAATGAATTTCACTTGGCAAAAAATTGTTTAGTAGAAGAGGTTATATTCGTAGAAAACTAATTTATTCTTCTATCTTCACAAATAGTTTCAAAAAATCAAGACGAATATTGAGACTATAGGAGTCTTCCCCAAATCCATTTGTTCCTTAGGGAACTATGGAACTTTAGGGTTAAAGGGTCATTGCAAGAAACACTTGCCATTTCTAGCTCAAAACGGTCTTAAAACCTTAGTATTGTGACATGTTGAAATAAATTTTTTTAACCCCTAAAGGATTGAGGCACATTTTAGGCAGGAATTGTCAAAAACTGCCACTTTTTAGGGCAACAAGAAAAAAATGAAAAAAACGTTTTTTTTTCAAACTTCAACCATACACATTTGAACTAAACTTCTTCACAAAGAAGTGGAAATTTTTTTAGAAAATTTGACCACATGGATTGAAAGATTGTAATGTTTGAAATTAGGTGAATTTTTTTTTCCAACCTTGCCTAACAAGGCCTGCAAACTTTAACTCCTTGTAGAATGAGATGCTTACACTAAACATGGTTATTTTTTTGGACATTTGCATCTTGTATCATGTAAGCTACAAACCCGCCAAATTTCAAAATCATAGGAAGAATTTTGCACATACTACCCACAAAGTTCAAGGTAGCATAACTTTTAATCCCGGCACGCAATCAGAAAAAAAAATAGATTTTCAAGAAGGGGGGGATAGAGTTAGGCAAATTATATCTAGATTTCATAAACATCCAACCAAAAATGACTTCGTAGGAACCTACTTGAGATTTCTTGCATATGTTGAATGGATACCTCGTCCTTTAGGGGTTAAATGAAATAAAATATGGATGAACATTGAGAATAAAATGTCTCTAAAAATTCAGTCCTAGAAAAAGTTATCTCTAAAAGTTATGAACAAAAAAATCACAATGGAAAATACCAAGAATATGGACACTTTAATGTTTAATTTCTAGAAAATAATAAAAGAAATTCAATAATTCAAAAAAACAAAAAAAAATCTAACTTGAAGATGCTCCTTTCCAACCATTTTCATCTTTGGGAAAAAAAAATTGTATTCTTTGCACTTGTGCAAAGGTAGTACACTTTGAGTGCATGTGGAAGGTGGACACTTTACTATTTAAAAAAAAATCATCATGAACTGTGTAAATTTAGTAGAAGTCCAGATATACCAATTTTGAACTTCAAATTCGAATTTCTGGTCAACAATAGTACCTCCCATCTTCCCAAATGACCAATTGAGGGTTGTTTAAAAATAATAAAAAAATTTTGAAAATTTTGAAAAAATTAAACAAGGTTTGAAACTACTGCAAGTATCTTCATTCCAAATTTCACTCCAAATGGACAAACAATGCTAAAGTTATGAGCAAAGACCCACATGTTCAAGACTAAGAAGATAAGAAATAGGACAAGTGTTTCTTAATCAAATTAAAACTTGAATTTTCTTCTTAAATTTCACAAAAGTGCACCTAAGAGGAAATAATACTAAATGGTGAAGATGCTCAATTTTTTATAAAGCATGAATTCTACTCTAAAAGGCTTCAAGTCTATCCCTATTAGGTAGGGAGGATTTTTATAAAACAAACTTCAAATGTTATAATCTTACAATACACTTAGGCTGAATTTTTTTTTTACACATTCCCATGATAGTCTACTATGCTTTTGTATTGTTAAAGTTTTCAAAAAATTATTTTCAATTTTGGTCAATGTTTATTGAAAAACACTCCAATCCTTACATATACTAGCAACTTCAAATTGCAATGAATCATCTAAGAAGAACACTCACTAATCAAGCACTAGATTTTCATCGTGAATGTTGGATGAAATAATTAGATGATATTTTTCTAAGATGAAAACATGACGGATTTTGTGACAAGACTTGTGATAGGGATCATGATCTATCTATCTATCTATCTATATGTGTGTGGATATTTATGTCTATATCTATGTCTATATATTGAAATGAGAGTCAAACCGATTCAATATCTCAAGTATCTACATTTATTGATCCTATAAAACAAGGTGGTAGGATTCGTTTTAATAATAGTTTGTTTTGAACTAACATCCAGTAACCTATTACTCAACAATCTTCTTTTATGAGCACTTGAATAAAAATTCTTGCTAAACTCATATCAACCCACAAACCTAATCCTTGTTACCTTGGAAAATTTTATATCTATTCACACTCACCTTTTGCATAAACCAAGTGCAAATGTCCCAAAAGGTTGACATAAAGTAGACAAACCCATTACCTACCCTTGACCTAATACCACCCAAATGTAGGGCCCTCATCAACTCTAGGATGAGAATTTATGATAGAAGTACATGCCTTAACTTTACATTCATACTCTAGAATCAATGAGAGCCCTACATTTGGGTAGTATTGGATTAGGGGTTGGTATTAAATAAAGCTACCTTTGTAAAGGAAGATTGAAGTTCAAGAAGGGCCTGAAAGCCCTTTGCGGCTACATAGTATATTATGTATTTGGTGGTATTTGATAAAAAAAATAAATTGACCAAATAATTTTCAATACAAAGTAAATTCATAATTATGGCAATTCATAAATAAAAATGTATCATAATTCATATATTAACCCTTAAAAGGTATTTGACTATGTTTTCACCAAAAACACTCCAAAACTGCCATTTCTAGTACAAGTACCAAATTTTAGAAAAAATACATATTTGGACACATGTAAACATAGGATCTTGTAGTATTATGGGTTGAGAAGATGTCAAAAAAATTTCATAAATTTTCACCATGTAGATTGCAAGATATTAGCATTTAAATTGACAAAAAGCCTTTTTGGGGCCCTACAAAAACTCGGGCAGCTGCACTTCACAAGGTCAAATCATTATGAAAAAATGTCGAAAATGGTTGTAACTCTTTGTATTCATTCTTCAAGTCAAGTTGTCTATATGCTTGAAATTTTTTAGATTATTTGGAATTGTACAACATATAGGAAAAAATTAGTAAGTAGAAAGAAGTAGAGAATGATTCAAAATACTAAATTGTTAACAATTTTTTTTTAGAATTGAAGAATGCCAATCCCAATGGTTGTAATGTTGTAATAAAAAATCTACACCTAATGTTTTTTATTTTTTTTCCAAAAACAATGAAAATTGAGTTAAATAAAGGTCTTCAAAGTTTATTTTAGAATGGAGATTCCATAACTACCCACAAACCACCCACAACTAAAACTCTTCATAACTTTCATCTCATGAATCAAAATGGAATGATTCAAAGCTTTCCATGTATGTATAAATCTAGAAAACCAAAAAAAAAATTATTTAAAAAAAAAGTGATTTTTCAAAAAGTTTTTTTTGCTACCCAAGTTGCCCACCAAGCAATGAAAACTACATATCATACAATAACTTTTCAACCTTGTATTCAAATGTTATGAAAATTGTTGGGCCTTAAAGTTACCCCTCGGGCACATGTTGTGTGAAAATTTCAAAAAAATAAAAATAAAAATTCCATCTGTAGTGAGCTGCCCCAAATTGCTATGTTGCCAAAAAACACCATTTGATCCTTTAGGGGTTAAACCACAATTGAAGAGTTATAAAGCAAACTACGGGTTGTATAGCGGGATCCCGAAGGGCCTTTAAAGGGTTAATTTAGTGCGGTGACTCTAGCGGTGCTTTTCAGCTGGCAATGGAACGTCAACCAACGAGCAGGTCAAAGCTTTGAACCGCTAATCCCACATGAAAATCATTTCATTTCTTTTCACTAGGGCCCAATTTATATTGAAAAAGAAAAAGAAAAAGAAAAAGAAAAAGAAAAAAGAGAAAAGGATTCCACGGTTGCACTTGGTCAGCCCTGATCTGGAAGAAGGAAAAAAAATGCTTGGGCCTGTGAAGCCCACGTCAACAACGGTGGCACTTGTGAGTTGTGACCCTGAATTCCGTGCAAAGAACCTCCTGCCTGTAACCTTGCTGGGTCAACTAACCCCAATTAACCCCTAACCCCTAAATGACAAGGCGGACATTTTTGTCTGATGAATGACAAGGAATTTTCATGTGTAGGATAGAAGTGCAACTATTCATCCTCTGAATTAGGGGTGGAAAGGGGAGATCTTCTACATTAGTTTGACTCCCAATGAGTATTTTTGATTTTTTTTAAAGTAGATGATGTCACATGGTTCCAAAATGGCTGATTTTTCACCAACCCAATGTTCACAGGTTAAGCTTACATTGATTCTTTTCCTAATTAGTGTGACTACCTTGCATTTCCCAACTACTTACACAACATTGAGTTGCTTGTATTGTCACTACCTTAGTTCTAGAGTAGATGATGTGGAATATTTTACACCCAACAATACTTCATTAGTAGCTATGTGGGTAGGTGGAGGTCCAATGTGATGAGCAGGGTGCATCAAGGATGTTGTTGGTGTGAAATATTCCACACTACCTTACTTACTCTACCTTGGAGCCAACACAATGAATTGCATGCTATCAAATGTTACTATGTGTAGAAAAGCAAACCCAAAATGAGATATCCATATAGAATCACACATCATTACAACAAGCATAGGCAATGCTATTTGATGGCCTAATTTAATCCTTAACCCCTAAAGGACCATTGTCCTTTAGGGGACAAATGAGATTTTGGGCAAGTACCTATGGTCTTAATTTTTTTCTTGACTTTTAAATTTTTTTTAAGAATATATGAAAATTGATTAGCTTCGTGGGAATGTAATTTTCTTTTCATTTGGTACCCGGGAACAAAAGTTATGTCCATATAAGTTCAAAATAGGGGAGAGGGGGTGGCAAAATCTTTTTTCAAAGATTTGAATTCTTTTATTTTTTATTTATTTCCCTTGTAGATAATATTTTTTTCTACATGGAAAGCTTTGATTCATTCCATTTGGATTTGTTATGAGAAAGTTATAGACAATCTTGTTTTTCGGACAATTAGAGCATCTTCCTGAAAAAATAACTTATAGGATTCATTTCTCATACAATTTTTACAATTTTTCAGAAAAAAAAGGTCCATGTGGTTTCATTTTCTTTCTTGAACAATCTCACCATTGGGATTAGTGCATTTTAAATTCCATCTTAGAGATATTAATAATTTTGATTTTCCTTCTATCTTATACCTACTTCTACTTAACAATTTTTTAAAGAATAAAAATAATTTTTTTTTGTATTTTCTTTTTTTTCCTAAACTCTCAACTCAATTGTCCTCCATAAAGATTTAAAGCTCAAAAATCTGTAGTGCAAAAACTTAAAGTTAAGAAGGTTCAAAGTCAAATAATCTAGTCTTGCAATGAGGGAAAAACTTGTTTTCTTCACTTTAAATGCAGATATCTTGCAATCTATGCAGTCAAAATTTCTGAAATTTTTTCCACACATTTTCATACTATTTAGGTGTAAGATCCTATGGTTATGAGTACAAAAAATACAATTTTCAAATTTTTTTACTCTCTGCTCTAAAAATGGCAGTTTTGAGTGTTTTTTTTGCAGAAAAAAGGCCTTGGTCCTTTAATGGACGTTTTGTGTTCGATGGATGACAAAGAATCTCTTCATGTAGGACATAACTACAACTTTTCATCCTCAGAATTTTGTGAGAAAAGGGTAGGTCTTTTACAGTAGTATGACTTCCAATGAATATTTTGAAATTTTTTTTAAAGTAAATTACTCCATATGTCACATGGTTCCAAAAGGGAGGATTTCCAGGGTCACTAGTCCATTCTTTAAGGGTTAATGCGTTGTCAAACATAGAAAAAATTGTACACATGGTGAAACTGTGAAAGTCAGAGCAGTGATTCTCTCATGATTTGAAAAGTAGTATTGGACCTAGTCCAAGACTTTTGTGAGCAGACAGACTGAGGTATGTCGAATTCTGTTGTTTTATGTTTGGAATATTGTACATCAAAAGGGGCAAGTCCATTTGCTGGAAGGAATGTAACTTAGTTCATCTAACTCCATACTCCACTTGCTAATTTGGGGAGGGGGCTTAGTACTATTTTGTACTTAAAAAAACAAATTTGGAGGAGAAGGTCTTCTAGTAGACTAGTAGGGTTCTGTTGTTGGAAGGAATTTTAATAATAGTTGAATGTATGTTGTTTGAAGTCCACAAAGTCAGCTTCTTTTTTCTTGCAATTTGAAAGATGTAAAATATTATTTTGGTAGTTTTTTTGGTGAGTGACCATCTCCATAGAGTTGTTACAAATGATCAATTTAAGTTTTAATTTTTTTCTCTATTTAAAAAAATGAAAACATCAAAGTATCTATTTTCTTTAGACTTGGTACTTTTTGAGTTCTCCTATTTACTATTTAGAGAATTTTTACAGGCTTTTCCTTTGGGTGGTTACCTTCATCTTACATTGGCCATATTCATTTTTCTTTTTTTCTAATTTTAAAGTACTAAAAAAAAAAAGCATAAGCATTGTTAAAATGCAACCAAATCAGCAGGTATTTCTTGCAATCACCTGGACCACCCTAGATATCTTGACAAAGACTCAGTAATTGTTGTGCTAGAAAAATTCACAACTAGATTTATAGTTATGCCGAAGTTCTGGATTTTGACGGTGAGGATCTGATTTCTAAACTGGGAGGCATGACAATGACATTTCGAAAAAAAACTTTACAATTTAAAACCTCTAACTTCGACGACTTCAACACTCTACGATCCTGTATTTGTAACTGCCAGAACTGTGAGAGAGTGAGACCCGAAGAGTCACCTGAAGTATGCTTGTGATATTTCATTCCACAATGTCTTAAGTTTGAAAATACTGTACAATCATCTGTTCTGAAGAGCAGGATCACCCTTTCTCCACCCTACTCAACGACAAGGAGGAAAACAACTAGCTCCAAATCTTCAGCTAAAACAAGGCTGAAACCAACGCTAGCTTTAATTCTAAAACAACTGATTCAAGCGCAACTTCCTTGCAGCTCAGAAAAGAAGGCCCACGTCTCCGAACCAGCTGTAAAAAATCATGCAGGAAACAAGGCCACCCGTCTCTCTCTCTGTCGATCAAATTAACCTTTGTGTCGACGAATGCATTCAAGGTTAGCACGCAACAGCCCAAGCTTCCTTCTTTCACCACATAGAACGGAAACCCGCAATTGCAGATGGTCCCAACGTCGCCGTCGCTGCCTCTTCAGTCAGAACTAAATTTTGAGAACTAAAATTCTAAAACCTTCATGAAGATTCAAGTAAATTTCTAGGCTTTACCGTGAAGCCTTAGCTTCCCACGAAGCAGCAAAGCAGACTGTGGTACTGTCGAGTTTTCCTGGCGGCTTTAATACTCGTCGGGTTGTAGTTATACAAATCTTCATTTTGTGAGGGAGAGCACGGTCGCTGCGTGTGAATCCGAATCGGCCCCCCGCTACGCTTCTCCTGGGCCACATTCTCAAACAACAAAGTGTAACAAGGGCCGTTACCGTCATTGTTGTTGTTGTCCCAAACTCCAAACTTCGGTAACCTGCCACTGCCACCAGTTTCCTCCCCGTGCACAGTTCCTGACTTGGGAATATAACCAGACTTGGGAATGTGACCCGAGCTCGGGATGAGACGCTGCACTGAAGGCTTGGATACCGAGGGTGTACCGGCGAGGCTGGAGACGGCGCTCTCGGAATTCGAAGGGCTGCTGCTGGAAGGGAGAGACTCGTCCCAGTCCCTGGACGCGCCCGTGCTGTCGCTACTCGCGGCAGCTTCTCGACGTTGCTTCGCCAGTTGCCGAGCTCGGGCCATGGGCGACACGTAGGAGGACTTCATGATGGGTTTGCCGTTCTTGAGGGCAACCCCCGTGGAATCCACGTTTGAAGCGCGCGGGGTTTCGACTTGAAGGACGGTATGTTTGATGAGGTTTTTGTTATGCAAGCCTTCGCCGCGCTTGAGCACGAAGCTCTGCTCCTTCATTGCCATTTCTGCAATCCTGCAAAATGGGGGCTTGCCCCTGCCTCACAATTTCTGACACGAATGGTTTCTACCTGTCCAAGCTAGCTCCCAACGCTGCATAATCCACTACAGAAATCGAAATTCCGCATTACTAAAGATACTACGCAGCTGAAATCATCTGTTGATGTTGAAGCCCCTTCCTGCACAAACCGAAATAACACTTCGGCAACGCGCCAAAACTGTGTGACGACCAAGCCCTCATGTGTATCACATGGAGAATCACTGTGACCCGGACTGTCAGTGTCCTCGACTGTGTCTCCGTGAGCAACAACTCGTGACTACCGGACTTCTTGATTCAAATAAGAAGCGAGAACCAAATGATTGTGCTAAAGAATAATACTCTCCAGAATCCTCCCGGCACCTCACGACCAATTCTTCCCCAAGCAAGATATCCCTCCCCGGAGTTGAAGGTTCCGATTCCCTAGAAAGGTAAGAAGTGGTCACTTCCAGAAGTGAAAACCACCACGGACTATTCAAATGTTCAAACCCGTAGCTTACGCGAGCACCGAAGTCACCAGATCGTCACTGAACTCAGGTGCAGAACAAGTGAGATGCTTCACAGACAGATGCGGGACTATGCGGGACTATACCGGGCACTGCTATTTTTCGCAAACTACGTCACCTTCGACCACCAAAAAGGCTTCTGGAACAACGATCAACGTCATCCAATACTAAGCTTGGTAAAATCCTCACGATTGTCTCTGTTGTCTGGGCAGGTAATTGACCCGTACAAGCGCCGGGAACTTGCCTACATAGACATATTTTCTAATTTATTTCATTGTGTGCTCCAGTTTTTGCGCCGTGCTAGAGGGGCGGTTGATGGGGCTCGAATTCCGGGGTATTAGCACGCGCAGTGTTTTTCTTATGCACTATATGTCGCCATTTGGCTATAGCCCAAAAGACGTTCGCTTTTTGTTTGTTAAACTAATTATTCATTTTTCGGTATCAAAATAGGCAAGTGATTCAAAGATATCACCTACTGCAGTTTTTGATGTAGGTATCACCGACGGGATCACCCAAGTATCGTATGAGTATTGTAGAACTACTAGTAGCTGGCTTCTTCCCCAAAATATTAAAAAAAAACACGCTGAGCGCGCATTACTTGAAGAGGAAATGAGGAATTGCTATTGCACTGTGAGAGTTTTTTGGCCCTTTTGATCTGGAACCAGACTAGATGCCTCTAGTCTAATGAGACCTGGGTTGACGCCGGCTGGCAAGTGCCGTGCAGTGTCGCCAAGTGGCAGGGCTCATTAAAAAGGCTCCGAAGTCGACGGCTTCTTTTCGACAATCATGAGTTTGGGTTTCTTTTGTGTCACTTGGGGTGGAGCCCGGCGGGACTGTAAAATTGGGAAGAGCAGGAGTGAGATACTAGCATGATGAAGCAAACTCCCCACCAGCCAGCGAGGTTGGAGAAAAGAGGGGTGATGAGTGAAAGGTGGTTCAGTTGTCGCGAGCAGAAGAGTTGGTGCGAGTGGCCGTGCTTTGTAATAAATTTTGCTTCCTGAGATTTCGGTGTGTCTGAGTGTGTGAGTGGATCACGACTGGCTGTGACGGGGATGGCGTTTTCTGGAGGAACCGAGGAACTGATGAGAGTGAAACGGGATCCATGCCTTGGCTTTGACTGAGTGTAAGGTCTTTCGTTGACTATCAGATCATTTACGACGGGACAGTCGGCGTTTGCTAAAGAACGGAAATTTTGGAGAGGTGAGTGAGAATTGGGAGAGCCATGCCACTGGAGTGGCAGTTACTTACTATGGAGTAGCTTACTAGCACAGACTTGTTGCAGTGTAACATTAATTGAACTTAGGAGAATATGGATTGGATGAAAAACAA
This sequence comes from Straminergon stramineum, assembly GCA_963920665.1. Classification (NCBI taxonomy): domain Eukaryota; kingdom Viridiplantae; phylum Streptophyta; class Bryopsida; order Hypnales; family Calliergonaceae; genus Straminergon; species Straminergon stramineum. Next base: position 18,749,873 of record OY987265.1, on the reverse strand, counting down.
TGAGGATAAAATATTTGGGATGAAAATGTGACCAAATTTATGTCACCGGGTCGTGACATGAATCATGACACTCTGTACTTAATATAATAGATTACGGAGTAGTAAAGAAGGCTTCTCATTAACTACAATGGAAACATGGTAAGCAATCATTTTATTAATCATTTTGGAGAAATATTCAGCTATTTTCTCTTTACTCATGTGATACTTGGGTGATATTTGGTGACATCTCCATCTCAAAATTTGGTGAGACCTAGATAAAATTTGGCTATTGGTCTTAAGAAATAGAAGTAATTTGGCTATTCTGACAAAATAAAATAAAAAAATTTCTTCACTAAAAAATAGTTAGTCTTTTGAGTTATGATGACCCATAATCCCTATTGTCCCAAAGTCCCCTTGGGGGACAAATGAAAATTCAGATATTCTTGTGGGATTTTTGAAAAAATTTCTCAAGATATAAAAATAGATTAGCTTTGTAGAAATATAAAATTTATTTCAATACATGTTTGAGAACAAAACTTATACAACCAAATCTAATAATAGTTGAGTTTAAGTAGCATAACAAAATCACAAAAGTCGAAATTGATTTTATAAACTTTATTTCTCATAGAATTTGTTTTTCTTTATTTGAAAATCCTTGATTTGTTCCATTTGGATAAGTGAAAAAAAAATTATAGAACAATTTGCTTTGCATGCATTCAGGGCATCTTTGTTAGAAAATAATGTATTGAATTTCTTTCTAAAATCAATTTTTATACTTTTGAAAGAAATAAAATTCCACAGGGTTTAGTTTGTTTGCTAGAACAATCTCACTAATAGGATTTGCATATTTTAATCACATATTAGAATGATTAATGATTTAGTTCTTTTTCCACCTCTAACATACTTTAATTTGTAATTTTTAAAGGATAAAAATAATTTATTTTTCTTAAAAATTTTTATGTGACTCTCAACTCAGTTATTCAATATAAAATAATTTAAATTAAAACCATAGTGCTAATAACAAAAGTTAACCCCTAAAGGACCAAGGCCTTTTTTCTGCAAAAAAACACTCAAAACTGCCATTTTTAGATCAAAGAGTAAAAAGTATTGAAAATTATATTCTTTGCACATCTAACCATAAGATCTCACACCTAAATAGTATGAAAATGTGTGTAAAAAATTTCAGAAATTTTGATCACATAGATTGCAAGATATCTGCGTTTAAAGTGAAGAAAATAAGTTTTTCCACACATTGCAGGACTAGGTTATTTGACTTTGAACCTTCTTAACTTTAATTTTTTGCACTAAAGAGTTTTGAGCTTTAAATCTTTATGGTGGAGAATTGAGTTGAGAGTCTAGGAAAAAAAAGAAAATACAAAAAAATTTAATTTCTATTCTTTAAAAAATTGTTAAGTAGAAGTAGGTACAAGATAGAAGGAAAATCTAAATTATTAATATTTGTAAGATGGAATTAAAATGCACGAATCCCAATGGTGAAATTGTTCTAGAAAAAAAATGAAAGAAAATGGATCTTCTTTTTTGGAAAAATTGTAAAAATTGCATTTAGAAATGAATCCTATAAGTTATTTTTTCAGGAAGATGCTCTAGTTGCCCGAAAAACTAGATTGTCTATAACTTTCTCATTAAAAAATCCAAATGGAATGAATCAAAGCTTTCCGTGTAGACCAAAATATAATCTATGAGAGTAAAAAATAAAAAATAAAAAAATTCAAATTTTTGAAACTTTTTTTTGCTGCCCCCTTTCCCCTATTTTGAGCTTATTTGGGCATAACTTTTGTTCCCAGGCACCAAATGAAAAAAAAATTAAATTCCCACGAAGCTCATCAATTTTTCTGTCTTCATAAAAAGTTTTAAAAAATCAGGACAAAAATTGAGACCGTAGGTACCTGCTCGAAATCTCATTTGTCTCCCAAAGGGACAATGGTCCTTTAGGGGTTAAGAGGATTTAGAGTCTTATAATCTAGTGTGGCAAAGTTCCAAAAAATGAGTTTTCTTCACTACAAATGCTTAAGGTACATTCTCACTTGGCTCTATGTAGGAGCGGTTGTAAAACATAATAGTGATCCCTGTTGCTAGGAGAAGAGGTTTGGCAAGGGCAAGTAGCGAATTTCCAGGTTCGTAATTTTTGGAATGTGTGTAATGTTGTAATGTTCACATCTGTGGCTTTACGTAATTTTCTTTTGTTTTTTAAAAGTGATAGTGAGGCAAATGTCATGATGGTGAGGAGATGGGTTCACACTAGGGAAAGCTGTTTTCCAAGCTTTGTCCCCATCTCTTTTGTTGCACTTTGCTCCAGTCACCTTCTCATGCGTTGCATTATCTGTCAATCACCTTATCTTGTGTTATACTCCCCTGCAATTTGCTTGTCGTTCGTCACGATTTTTTTTTTTCTGCTAGCAGCCTTCTAAAAATTGCTCAACATTTGCCCGAAACTAGATTCTTATTCATAGTTGTGTTGGTGTAGATTTTGAGAGAGGCATGGATTAGTATGTCAATCAAAACCTGCTGTTTTTGTTTGGAAAATGAAAGGTCATGTATGGCTTTGCTTTTGTTTTGTTTGAATTGTACAATTTGCAAAGACATTGGTGTTGAGAAAGATGTAGCAGCTTCTCTCTCCCTAGCTTGGCACATGCATAGTGTCTGAGAGAATCACGACATGCACCGATTTGTGTTAGTTACTACAATACATTATTGTTCCAAACAGACCATTGTAAAATGATGTCAGTACCCTTCCCGAGGTGTAGTTCGTGTAGGCAAGCGTGAAGATCGAATTGAAAGTTAAGTGTAGAAGACATATCTGAATTGAAGAGTTGTCGAAGCTTCTCCGATCACGAATTGATCGCACAGAAGATGCAACATCCATTTATTCCCCGGAACTGCCTCTCTAGCCTCCTTGTCAATGTGGTGGTAGCACTCCTCCAAAGAAGCGAAACCAAAAAATTTATCAGCAATCAAGAAATCGCTCTTTTGTAATGGAGCTTCACAAAGGACATTACTAAATAGCGCTGCTAAACTCCCGAAATTTCTTGAAATCTCCGTTTTGGTGAAGAAGTGTTGCTACGAAAAACTTGTTGTTGAAGCCGAATTTTTCGCCTCATGATCGGCAACTTTGCACCTAATAGCGTTCTTATGGCTTCGCCAGCAAGGCTCCACGTTGGTTCGGGAGATTAAACTTGACGTTGGTCTGAACACCCGTGGTTGTACAAATGATAACCACCGCTCTTTTCAAAGCCATAAGGCCGAGTGAGAATGGGCCTTTATATATCACATTTAACTACTTTTGGACTATTCATTGAATTTTGGACTAAGCATCTGGAGATCACCAAATAATAACATCCGAACATCTCTTGATGTTTGTATAGATCTCTAGATGTTTTGTATTGATTTCCGAATGTTTTGCATAGATCTCCCAATGTTTTGAATTGTCTCTTGATGACCATTTTTTTTCTCCCAATGAACATTATTAATTCTAGACTTTCCAAAGTCCAGAAGTAGTCATATGTGGCTTTAATATCTTCCAATCTACAAGATCAAACTCCCCAAAAATTTACCACATGTTTTTATACAAGTGTAGTGTAAGATCCCACAATTCTATATTCAAATTTCGCTTTTTGTTTTCTTGACTCAATGCAATAGAAATGGTGGTTTTGAATAGTTTTTGGCAAATAAAAAGGCCATGGGGACTGTAGGGGTTATAGGATAAAGTTTCTGACTATTCAAATAACTTCAATATCTGTTGCTTTGTGTACTCCATTTTCCACTAAATATAAGTACCATCTTTTCAGAAATGAAACCACATGTATCTAGTAAGTGATAAAAAAATTAGATCTTTTTTTTAGAAATTTGGAATCATCCTAAATTTTTGAAGCAAAAGTGCAGAAAATTAGAATCAAATACAATAATCCTTGAAAAATTCTTAAAATTTTAGCATAGGTGAATATTATAGTTTGAACCATCATGGAGTAAACCATATTTCCAAGTCATTCTATAATTAAAAAAAACTTTAGATTATGTTAGTCCTTAAAATTCAACTTGCTATGAATGGTTGTGTTTTAGAAAATTTTCAAAATTTCTAATTGGTATAGAATGCAGGCTTTAATTTCCAACTAAAAAAAGCCCTAGTGCAAGGAGGTATAAGTTGCCAAAATATACTAAAAATATATCTCTATATCTGAAATTTTAACATATTTTTGTATAGAGAAGAAGTCAATAATATTGCAATAAGGTGATTTCTACCATCATTTGGTAGAAAGTTAGTCAAGGAAGGTTTTTAAAGAAATAAATGAAAAATCACTTTTCTTCATCAAATGTTAATCATTTCAAATCAATTAAGTGCTATAAAGTTTGTAAGTGGGTGTTTAAGAGTTAATAAAAGTGATATATATATGATTGTAAACTGTGCTTATAGAATGTTTACAACACTACAAGAGAAGGGGGTATTTTAAGTGAGTTTTTAAGTATAGTCCTAGACATAAGATTATAAGTAATGACCTTCAAAGAGATTTTTAGTAAAATTTTTTACTAGAATTACATGTAATTCTAGTAAAAAATTTTACTAAAAATCTCTTTGAAGGTCATTACTTATAATCTTATGTCTAGGACTATACTTAAAAACTCACTTAAAACACCCCCTTCTCTTGTAGTGTAACTTTTCCCATGGCACTACGTGATTGCAAATTAATAGAGTCCTCACTAAATGACTTTGGGTTGTTTTGAAGCTCTTTCAACCAAATATCTACATGACATTTTATGGTTTATTTAAGTGTTGACTTTGAAAATTCACAAGAAATACAAAGAATTTAGATATTGTTAATATATTTGTAATTTTTTTTTTATAAACAAAAATAATCCCTATTATAATTCTAACACTATTTATGGATATTAACTTAAGTGAACGGTCATAAATCTTTTAATTTTATTATATCAATTCATTAGTAGAAATGTTTAAGCACCAACATTAGAGGAAATCTTGGTCATTTGATTGCATGAAAATGTACAATTACAAAAGAAAAAAAGTTAATAAAAGAATTTTTTTTTGGCCCACATGATCATTTAGTGCACCATACAGGACTAGGGACTAAAAATCCCCCCCCCCTTGATTTGCACATCAACCACAAGTCAAATGGTCTTCCATAAGGGCCAAATTTTCTCTAGTGACAACAGTGTTAGAAAGATTGATCTCAAAAATCCATATAGGTATGCATACCACTATCATAGACTTTTTTTGTCAATTGTATCCTATGTCTACACTTATCCAACTTTTCAATCCAAAAATCAACAAAGTATAGTGAATTCACTACATCTCTCTATCAAAGGCACATTTTTATAATAGTTGTTTTTTCTTCAAGATTAAATGAGAGGCTTTTGGCTTGGTTAAGAATATTATATTGTGCCAAAGTCACTTGTATAGTGAATATATGACCTTTGTTTTCAATTTTTTGCTAGCACCTTGTAGGACTATTCCATGGTTACAATTTCTTCCACCATCTCACAACTCTTTCTTCTATGAGGGTTGAAACCCAAGTGATTAGGATTGATTGCATAAAGTACACAAATTCTTGTGATTTTTTTGTGCTACCTAGTAAACTCCTTTTTGAACTTAGGGTGGAATAACTTTTTCTTCCCGAAACCAATTGAATTGATCATTATATTCCTAGAAAGCTAAATTTTTTTTCTATCTTCCAAAAAATTATTCAAATTTTTTTGTCAAAAATTGAGTTTAAAGGTATATGAAACTTCAAATGTCCTCCATGGGACATTTAGGACTTTAGGGGTTAAGGTTCCCAAATCATTGACAACACTTGTTAAAAAAGATTTATACAATTTGTTATTTTGAAAAAAAACAAAGCAAAATTAATTCACCCTTAAGTAAGTGCAAATTTTACAATTGAATTAGTAAAAAAAAATAAGTTTGTGCACGATCTAGGGCATCAAGTTTATTCTTAGCTTTTGTACTTGTCGAAAATTGCGTTAAACTTGTTAAAAACTATGTTAATCTTATTAAAAACTACATTTTACTTGACAGAAACTATGTTCTACATTTTACTTGACAGAAACTATGTTCTACATTTTACTTGACATAAAACTGCGTTGAACTTGTCAGAAACTACATTTTACTCAACAAAAAAGTGTGGGCTGGATTTTGTTGAGTTCTCCCTTCATAACGCAAAATTTTGCGTTTTAGCATTTCAACACAAAATTTGACAACTGAAACAAAGAATTTTGTATTACAATGCAAAATTTTGGGTTACAAAGGGAGATCTCAATAAAATCCAGCCCACACATTTTTGTTGAGTAAAACGTAGTTTTTGACAAGTTCAACGCAATTTTCTTCAAGAGTGATGTTCCTCATACATACCAAGGTTATTATTATTTTATTATTACCACCCATTTTTTGGGTTTATCTCTTAGATATATTAAATGCAAATTGTGTCATGATTTTAGCATCCATCACCTCTTTATCCATCATATTATCATTTGATCATTTATTCATTCATTAGTTTGTGCTAAATCCTAATGAAATCCCAACATCTAAGTCTCAAAGAAACTTTGCAAGCTTGATGAAAGTTTTTTGGTGTTGTTGCATTGAAAATTTGAAATTGACTCCATTCTTTTTTTATTTTGTAAACATTGGTACTACCACCCACCTTTTCCCAATGTTTAGATTTTTATTGAATTCCATTGGATGAAGAATTGACAAGAATTGTGTTTTGTAGTAGTAGATTATTTCTTCCAAAGTCAAAACACCTAGAAGTGCTATTTTCTGTTCTCCAACACCAATAAAAAAAAGTACTAAATTGAACACTTCTTGACTCAAAATCAACAGAACATTTTAGAATGATGCAACCAATGAGAGTTGAAGAATTTTGTGCTTCAAGGGTGTTCATTCAAGGTGAGTTTAGTGTTATGTAAAAACTATCCTATGTTCTAAACTTTGAAAAGTTGTGAAATATTGCTAGAGAGTTGGAAAATTACAAAGCCACTTGGGGAGCGTTTCTCTTGAGTATGCTGATAATCTCATGATATTTTCTTTGATCACTTGATCTTTGAGATAGTGGGACCACAGAAAGTGTTTCTCTGAGGTGTTTCTACCCAACAATCCACCGAAAGATGGAAATCGATCTCTGGCTTCTCATAGTCCGGAACTCTGGATTGGGTTTGCTTCCGTCCACTTCGTTTTTCTTGTTTCTTTTTTGATGAACGAACACGTCACGTAACTTCGGACTTGCAGCACAAGTTCCCTGCGGCGGCTGCAGTAGTAACTTGCCAGTGAGTTCTACGCAGATCTTTCCGCATCCCATGCACAATCGCCGCTTCCACCGAATTTCTCAAAGCCATCGATGCCAGTGGCAATCTTGCGGTTGTCGAAGTGCCTGTAGCGTCGGCCGGGTTCTTTCGATTCATTGGCGCCATCAGTCCAGCCAGGGTGGAAGATACTACGGTACACTCAACAGCTCTCAACTTATTCGGCAACTGGGAAAGCGTTGGACTCATGGACTTTGGAGTTGCATGCAGTCGTTGAAGGTTTGGGTACACTTTCTATTTTGGAAAAGAGTCGTGCCGGTTAAGGCTTTTATTTTGTTTTATTTTTAAACATGGTAACCGTCGATTAATAATAAAAGTGCAAGGAGTAAAACACAAATACAGGGGGTCAATATCCGACTAATCCGAGTCCCAGACCCAGACCCAGACCAGCTGCTCACTGGTGAGATTTGTTTCTGAATCGCATCGACAATTTCCATTGATAGAGGAAAACCATACAATATTGAACCTGAGGAACCAGTCCCCAGCGAATGACTGTTTTTGTTTTGTTTTGGACTGACAACGTTTTCACCAACTAAAAGAGGAAGCAAGCCTGGTGAGATTGGCGGTCAAAGCAGGAGCTAGTTTCCACTTTGGTTCAGAACCTCAGATCTGTTGTTCGGAAGTGGCGGTTAAAGGTCGGATATTCGCTGTGGTCGATGCTACAGCCACAGGAGGCTCATCGTGCCTGGGTCACGCTGGCAATCAAGACGGCCCTAAATTTGACGCCAGTTTCTAAAAAAATTTGGATGTCACTCTCCGTTAATTTTTGGGTGTCAATTACTGTCAAAAAAACTACTACCGACCTTCTGGGAGTCCTGAATGTTTTCCTCCACGAGCAAATGTTGTAAGTTGTATAAGCTTTGCCGTCCCCCAATCATTATGGCTCAATGTTTGGTTTCATTTTGAAGGCATTTGGATAACAAATCAAAGGAGGCACTAAACAATATCATGATAGTTTGCAAATAAAATATGCATGAGTCTCCCAAGGAGATCACTCCTTGTAATTTAAGGTATACACTTGGGTTAAGAGGGTATTTGATGTGGGGTTATTTACCTTCATTATTGTATTTAAGATGACCGTATTTTTATATAAAAAGTTACGAGAGGATTTTTTAGTATCCTATGCTTTTTTGTAAATTCATTCATTTAGTTTTAAAAATGGGAATATCTTACATATAATATTTCAGTGTCCAAATTTTTCCAATTACCGCCCTTCTTCACAAATTTTCCCTTAGTTTTACTACATGCATATATAGGCTTGGGATACACTATGGAACCAGCAACAATCAATTTAATTCAAGTGTCATTAACCAAATGATAGTTTTTAATAACAAATTTATTATTGGACACTTTAGAATCTCCATTGAATTAGCTATGAACATCCCATTCAATATGATTAAGTGTATTCAATACATACAATTTCAAAAATTGAAGTTAAATGAACTATAAACTCTATCTTCATATTGTATGGTTTTCAGGGCATTGAATCCACTAAGGTAAACATCCCTATTTGTGCAATGTGACAATTTTTTCCATTTGTGGTTAATGTTTTCCATTTGCAAATATTTTTTTGATATATATGCTATTAGTACTATGGCAGAATTTTTGTCAACTACCCTTCATTGTAGATTTTCTTCATTGTGTTCATTTTATCATCCATATGAAATTATTTGTCCTTATCTACACTCATAGTACTTTGAAAAATTTGCACGTACCCTATTTGTTTAGGCTAACTTATTAATAAAAATTCCTACTACATGATGTTTTTATGTAGCCTAATTTATATATATGAGAGTATGTAGAATTTCATGGACCCTATAGTAGCCCTACATATTATATAAAATTTCCCCCCTTTGAATTAAATGGACCCTATCTTTTTAACTCACGTAGTTTTCTAAAACTCAAGAGTAATCTCCCCATGACGAGTCTACATGGTAAAATTGTTGGACATTCCATTAAAATGGTGATATTATTGTGCCAAAAATGGCAGTATTCCGCGCCATTTGAATGGAATGTTGTGCCATTTTACCATAATATCACCATTTTAATGAAATTCACCATCTACATGGACATGTCAATTTTCTTAGCTCTCCACAAGTGATGAGTTGCGAAAATCAATCAAGACAAAAGCAATTGTAAATGTGCATAATTATGTGATGCCCCTTTGTAGCTCAATACTTGTGGTCCATTGACTTCTTCAAAGTTCCTAATCTATTATATTGAAAGTTTTGCTATTACATCATTTATTCTTTGAAAGTCTTAGAGTCAAGCTACATTGAAAAAATTGGGAATTGGATCCATCCATTAGAGAAAATGTGGCCCTTAGGAAGGGTCATTTGACCTTTTGCAGATGTGCAAATCTAGGAGAAAAAAGTTTTGTTTTTTTTTTCATTTTTTTCATTTTTTTTTTTCATTTTTTCATTTTTTTGAGTCCCTACTCCTTCATGGTACTCTAGGTGATGACATAGGCTAAGAAAATTATTTTCTTCTTATTCTTTTTCTATAATTGCACTTTCCATTCAATCAAATGATTTAAAGCAGGGTTTAGATTTCCTCTAATGCCATTTGAATGACCAAAAATTCATGAAGTTTTGTCCCCAAAAGTGTAATATACTTTTAAAAAGCAATATTTCCTATTAAATTAACTTTTATTTATTATATACATATATAAGCACTCTATTGTGATAAGTGTAATGAGTGCTTGAAAGCATTGCCACTATGGGGTGGACAAATCCCCATAGTAGGTTGACAACTCAAAGCAAGGTGAGAAGAGAGGGCCTAGTCCCATGGTAACCCCTCCACTATGGGCTAGTTAGTTGGGCCCTTATAGTCATTACTATGGTGGTAGCTCTTGATTGTGTGTGCTCTACCATTATTTCAAGGCCCATCAATTCTGTGTGCTTTGCCACCAATTTGAGGTCAACTCTAGACTTGCTCAAACTTCCCATCTGTACAAACCAGAGGTACTCCGCTCCAAGTTTGGTAAGCCCAGTGTTTGGAAAACTATGCCTCGTGCCATAGTAGAGACCGTTGTAGCTCTTGGGCCTAGTGAATTATACTTCAACAAAGTTGAGCAAGTAAGGATGGGGATGCTTTGACACTATTGGGAGTATTATGGCCCTCAGCAAGAGGCGTGCCCATGCCACCTTGGTGAGCAAGGGGGACGTTGGGGGTGACTCCCCAAGCCTTGCAAAAGATGGGATGAAGGGGACTAGGAGTCTCGAGTGATTAGAAGGTTGTAGCACTCTAATCTGGATGAATTAGGGGGAATGTCGAATATTCTTGGAAAGCTTGTGAGAATACGCGTCCATGGGTTCAAAGAACGCAAGAATCCGAATTGAGAGTCAAAAGTTATGGCTCCTCAAAGTTGGCAATGTCCCGATAGTGTCCCGGCCGCATCTTGAGGCATGGGGACATGGAAAACAAGGTTTGGGAGGAATACTTTGAGCCAAATAGGTCATGCCGCATATCATTGGAAAGTTAAGGAGAAAAGCTTTCTAGAATGCTAAGGATCATGAAGAGATGAGCTTTGAGCTAAAAGTTATGGGCATCCAAATAGGGTGGAGTCCCGGAGAACTACACCTTTTGGGGGATTCGTACCTTTGAAGGGCTTGAACTTCTTCAATACTTGTTGTATTGGGGAAAGTGAATAGTCCACAGTGATCTACGGAAAATGTAGATCACAAAAATGGGCTTGCACTTGAAATTTGGATCTCAGAGCTAAAAATTATCTCGATGAGAAATTCGGGAGTCTTTGGGGGGTTGGTTTTAGGGAAACCACTTGGAATTGGGTGGTCTTCCAAGATGGGGAGCATTGTGGGGGTTTTCAGTGACTTCTAGTATGGGGGGGGGGGGACTACCAAATCCCACAAAGAGTACTATAAGGAGGGATAGTCTCCCCCCTCCTGGATCATGTCATGGTGAGTCTAAGTGGCCCCAAGTAGTGAGGTTAATGTTAGAGCCTCACCACCACTTGTGTGTTACCATAGAATGCTTGTGCATTCCTTGATATTGGTTGGGTGGTGTTCTACTCCACACTAGGCTATGGTGTGAGTCCCATTTAGTGTGTCCCGATTAGTGAGTTCTGAAATGAATTGGATCCCATTCAAAGGCGGTTAGTACCGGTGCCTCTATCGACTGCTTGGACATCAATGAAAGTTTTGCCCCATGTTATCAAATGACATGCTGGGGGCTTGTGGGAGTTAAGGGTTCGAAAGAAAGTGTTGGGAGTCACAAAGGAATGGGGAATTTCATAACTTGAATTGGAATCTAACATTGTGGGTGGGTGGCATGTGTAGTATTAAGGAAAGTGTGACCCTTGGTGTCACTAAAAGGTTAAGTGTTTGGGAAAGCACTAGAAGGTGAACTTAAAGTGGTAAGTGTCACTAAAGGGCGCGATAGGGAGGTATAAAGAGTCATTCTAGACTTCATTGAAAGACAAGTTTGACTTCAAAGATTTCTTCAATGAAAGTAGCTCAATTAAGGTACTAGGTAAAACAACAAGAAAGTTGAGTAGTTTCATAGAGACCTTCAATGTGAAAATTTCAACTAGGATTTCCCACTATCCTTTTGGATATATTACTTAGTTTGTTGTTGGTGCAATCATGGCCCTCTTAGTTCATCTATTTTTGTTTCTTAAAAGCAATGAAGAATAAATGCCATTTGTGTCAAAAGAAAGAAAGAAAAGGGGGGGGCTCAATTCATGGAATGTAATAGTCTATTGCTTTGAAGTTCAAAAACTTTAAAGTATTGAAGCTCTTTGCTTCAATTACTTAACTTATAGCTCTTGGATTGATACTTGTGACTAAGCAAAAGTTACATATTATTGCACATCATTCTCAATTGTATTGACTAAATTAAATCATATCTTGTTGTGAGATGAATAGTTATATTGATGCATTTATAGAGCAACAAAAATTTTTAAAGATTGGAATAAATTTCAAGTACAAATAGTCAAAAACTATCATTTTCTAAATGCACAGAGAAAACTTAAGATGAAAATAGGATTAAAGAAAAAAATATCCCAAAAAATTGTTCTAGACTACTACATGAAGGAATGAAAAAAAATTGAAAACTTTGATAACATATATAGTAAGATTATAGCTTTTGTGATTAGATGTTTTTCTCTGGCCATGCTTAGCAACTAGTTTGCCCTCTTCTTAGACTAAAATTTTTACACTTCATATAATTTTCTTTGATTTTTTTATAATACATGATCATGCTAATTATTTACTTGTCTAATCTCAAAAGTAGAAGAGGATTTTGCACTTGTTGCCCAAAGCTACTTGTCCTTCCTAGTTTTCTAAGGGACATCACTTATAATCCAGGTGCTTGATCAGACATAAAATAATCACACATAATGCATGCTAAAATAATTGGGTATATGATCGCACCCCCTGCCACACTTTGCCTCAAAAGTTTCATTCAAAATTGAATTCGTATGAACCTACCCAAATTTCCAATCGGTCATTTCATGCCCAAGTTGTCCTTTTACGGGTTAAGAATGTCATGGAAAACCCTCTGAAGCCGGTAACCGTAACAGGAATCTGAAACATTTTACAAGGAAGCACCGTCATGGTTTCAGGGTTGTTTTTGCTTTGCATTCACATGTCTCCACATGCTTTTCATATTTCCTAAAGGTCCACAATTTCGATTGTCAGTAACATGAATCTCCTGCAGATGTGAGTGACAGAAATTAATACTGTAATCATGGTCATGAAGAGGTTACAGCATTACAGCGTTCCAGCATGCTGCCATCGACGTCGTTTCTTCTTCGCTTCGTCACTCAAGCTCAGATCACCTGGCTCTTCCTTCCAAGTCTTCACCAGAGTCTTTGCTCCGGCAATCACCAACCGCTCAACCATGAAAAGCTGATAGTTGTTGTGAACAACTGGCTCCAAGATTTCAGAGAAATTTTCAGCCTTCATCACCCTGTATCTGGACACATACAGTAATATAAGATACATTTTAAGGAATATCCCTGAGAAAGATACACTGAAGGGAAAAGCAATTATTTTCATATGTTTGTAGCATGTTCAAGACTTGCTAGAGCATACTTAGAAGACAGCTGGTCGAAATAGTGAATTCGTTTCTCATCAGTGGCAATGTACAGAGTGCGGCCAGCAGGTATCCAGAGCTTGATACGCTCCATTACGGCCTCAGGCTGAGTGTCACGGTCCAGGTGGGCGTACATGGAGCGGACCGCTCCAGATTTGTCCTTGTGAACCTTCAGTTTATCGCCTCTCCGGACATGTAATGCGTCGTAGTCTTTCAACTTCTTTTTTATCTGAGTAAACAGCAACAACTACAGGATAAGTCTCATTCTCGACTGCGAGCTACTGCAATTCATCACGTCTGAAAATTCAAGAAAATGAGGAATCCCCATTCCCTATTCATTAAGATCTTGATGAATGGGGAATGTGGTCCCTTCAAAGTCCTCCATTGCTTGCAACAAACTAGCTGAAACCCAATTCGACGAGCACTGGAGACAAAGAATAGGAGATGGAGAAGTTTGCATGAAAATGCATTAGCGTTTGCCAACTTACCCTCCGTTTTGTGCCACCAGGATAGAGATAAAGTTTACAATTCAACAAGTTTGCTGAAATCTACTGTGACTCCCCCCCATTGGAAACAAATAGCATGTCCTCAACAATCTTCCAGAAACTATTATGGATTCAAAGAGTTCACGTCGTACACAAAAATATGCGATATTCATATCGTGTATTTAAGAGGGGTAGTCAACAGGAATTACAGTTACTCGCCGCAAATAGTTCATGATTCTCAAGGAATTTTAGTGCTTGGGTTCGAAATTGTGCTCTGTAAATTTTAGGGTTTGAGAATCAAGCCTTGAACATCCAGCCCCTGAAATCCCAAACCCTAAAGTTCATCAATTATGATGAACTGTTCATGGGGAGTCACTGTGACTCCCCCTAATGTATTAAAGCTTGTGAGTTGTCTCACGAGATCAGCAGCAGCTTGAAGTGGACGAGCAGCCATAGATGGCAGAAAGGAATAAGGAAGCGTGATGGCACTTCGATTGTGCCGATTTTTGCATTCCATGAACCTGCCACAGCCTATCAAGCGAAAATGAATGAACAGTGGATTGCTTCCCATGTATCACAAATCTGCTGGTACATTATGTAAATTTTGTTAAGTTATGCTCTGGAGCATTTAAAATATGAGCAGCCATTAAAGGATTTATGAAAGGACCATTGTCATGGTCTTTTCTGCAATTCAACCCTCTGTTCCAACAAATGTTCAAATTGCTCAACTGCAGTATGCTTAAAGAATTGAAACTGCTTAACTTAGCTTGAAGAGTTTTAGTTTCATAGTTGTTGTTTTTTGAGTGGGATTCATATCTCTTACGGTATTGCAAACTCATGAGAATATGCGATATTCATATAAGGAAGTGAATAGCGAAGCACAATCTTACCATGCCAGCCGATTTGCGGTACGATTTATGACATACGCCTGCTGAAACACAGAATTCCTCTCAAGCTCCTCCCGCTTGATGCCTTCCACTTGAACAAATAATTCATATTTTCTTACAAGTGTATCCTGCCATTCTTTTGAGTCTGATACAATCACAGGCACTCTGTGTGACATCAAGGCCAAGTCGTAAAGCGTATCCATACGGGTTTGCAAGCTGCTGCAAGACAGCAAGTTCGTGACGGTTCCTTATTATAATTCGTGCAAAATATAATTCTATTTCTCGAGGCTCTGGCTCGCATCAAATTAGTCATGAAAACATAACCAAATTAAATCTTTGTAGCGAGTCAGGGTGGTCACGCAAGCAAGTAATGCCAGAAAGAGAAACCACATCACAGTAAAAGATTTCAAAACAGCTAGCGAGTATCATCCCTTCAAAGAAGATTTAAGCATACCCTTCCAGCGTTTTGCTATGCTTTGGTAAATTAGTATTGGAATGTTCGACGGCAATGCACATTCTGGATGGCAACACAAATGTTCTGCATTTTCAAGGAGAAGAAACAAATTCAGTGATAAGTGATCCTGCAAAGCCACCGCTGCCTGAAAGTAAAATAACATAATCACAATGAGGACTTAAAACCTATAAACTACAGGGGGCAGGCAGCCGATTAAGAAGAGGAGCTACAATAGGGGGTGTCAGAGTGCAAGACTTGCGAGTAGCGAATTTGAAACGAGACTTTAAAACTCCGTGAGGGCTAGTATTTCTGACTCAATTTGAGATTCAGAATTTCATAGGGCTCCAGAAGGAGAGAAGCAGTGGTCCCAAATGTGAATTTCGTAATTAAATCAAGTTGCATCTCAAGACACTGCAAATAAATGTTCTAAAATTTCAAATTTAACACTGTTCTTCCCCTTTTTTTTAGCTAGAAAAAAATCTTGGTAAAAGCTCTTTAAAATTTCGTCACATTTTTGTGGACACTGGAAAGAAGGGAGAGAGTATTGAAGTGGAAGTCTCTTCCTGGTTCTGTTTTGACACTCAGTTTCCCCAAAATCTGTTGCTTCACCATAGGAAAATCCACGACCATAGCATCTTCATAGCAATTGTTCAAGGCAACGCTAACGTGGAGCTCTGAAAAAACACATCCCCCGCTAATTGCATGGCTCACCATGAACTATCTTCCACAACCATCTCCAGATTTCCAAATTTGAGGATATCCATATCAGTGACAAGGATAGCAACCGAATTTTGCCCTCATCACAAGAGGAGATCAAAGGTGGAGCACCTGTTGAGAACCATGGCTTCCTCGAGAGCACATCGCAAGCTGGACTCCTGGTGACCCAGACCCCCGCAATGAACACAATACTTTCCAGGACAATCGATTCGTGGACCCCAATACAAGTATTGCTTCTTCAGCCTATCACCCCCCTCCTGCACTTCAATCTGCGTTCCGAAACGCCGAGAAATGCGAAAGCCGAAGCTCATGAAGCACATGACAATGAAAAGGAGCACTGTGAGGTAGAAGACAAGGTGAAGCTTGGCGGACAAGGAGACTTTCAAATGTGAGGGATCCGATTTGGGAGGGGGAATGCGACTACTGGTAGAAGTGGTTGAGGTCAGGGGGAATGGCCTTGGGCAGGCCATTCTTGGACAGGCCATAGCTCTTGGACGAAAACAAAGATTGCTGCAACGAGGAGCGAATTCATTCAGAAAAACTAGCTATGACGATGTTTGAAAAGGAATGTGCATCCATTGTTGGCATTGAAACCCTAATTGCATGGACTTACTTTTTATTCTCTAATCAAACCCCTACTAAGGTAAACTACCCCATTCCACGCCAAATGGGAGCAAGCCCCTCTTGGGCAAAATTATATTAGTGGTGGACATTTCAGAACTTTAATGAGTACACCACTACCATAGTTTTGCCCACAATGGGCTTGTTTGCAGTTGGTTTAGAATGTGGTAGTTTATGTTATCAGTGCCTTGCAGTTGCCTAAATCCATGAACCCACGGTGGGCAAGTTTAGGCAAATGTTCCCTTAGAAGCATCCAAAATTGACACTTTCTCTACCCAACTAGGGGTGGGGTGGGGTCCAAATGATGGGGTTTTTTATAAATGTTAGCCTCTTCCAAAGAAAAAATCCATTTAACCCCTAAAGGTATTTGACTATGTTTTCACCAAAAACGATCCATAACTGTCATCTCTAGTACAAGTACCAAATTTTAGAAAAAACACATTTTTGGACACATGTAAACGTAGGATCTTGTAGTACACTGGTTTGGGAAGATGTGGAAAAAATTTCAGAAATTTCCACCGTTTGGATTGCAAGATATTAGCATTTGAAGTGACAAAAAGCCATTTTGGGGCCGTGCAAAAATCCGGGCAGATTCACTCCACAAGGTTAGATCATTATGAAAAAATGTCCAAAATGGTTGTAACTCTTTAGATTCATTCTTCAAGTCATGTTGGCTACATGCTTGAAAAATTTTAGATCATTTGGAATTGTACAAAATATAGGAAAAAAATAATAAGTTGAAACAAGTAGAGAATGATTCAAAATACTAAATTGTTAATAATTTATTTAAGGAATTGAAAAATGCCAATCCCAATGGTGAAATTGTTGTAATAAACAATCTACACCTCATGTTTTTATTTTTTTCCAAAAATATTAAAAATTGAGTTAAATAAAAGTCTTCAAAGTTTATTTTAGAATAGAGATTCCATTACTACCCACAAACTACCCACAACTAAAACTCTTCATAACTTTCATCTCATAAATCAAAATGGAAAGATTCAAAGCTTTCCATGTATATACAAATCAGGAAAATAAATTTCAAATTTTTATTTTAAAAAAAAGCGGTTTTTAAAGAAGTTTTTTTTGATGCCCAGACTGCCCGCCGAGCAATGGAAACAACATATCATACAATAACTTTTTAACCATGTATTCAAAAGTTATGAAAATTATTGGGTCTTAAAGCTACTCCTTGGGCACATGTTGCGTGAAAATTCCAAAGAAAAAAAATAAAAATTCCATCCGTAGTGAGTTGCCCTAAATTGCTATGTTGCCAAAAAACACCATTTGGTCCTTTAGGGGTGAAGTTGTTTTGTTCTTTTCTTGACACTTGCACAATATTTGATGAATTTTAAAGTTGAAAGTATAGGGTACTTATTGATACCACTAGACTACCCTTATTTGACCACCTTAGAAGCATGAAATGTGTAAATTTCCATTGATGAATTCAATTAGTGCATTGAGCAATAATAACCCTAACTTAGGCTAATTAGGGAATCATACAAATTTTTAGACACACTAATATGATAGTTTGTAGTATTCTAGATATAATCAATGTGATGTGGCCTACAAACTTTCATACTATTTCAAACAATGTAATTGTTACCCAAATTTCTTCTAATTTCCATCTACAATCATCCCAAATCCATCCTTTCTAATCAACGTTCATCCAACATCCATCCAAGTTAGTATGAAGAGACTCACACTATTCAAAGTCATGCACTTAACAAATTAACTTGTATACCATTATTTTGTTAATATAAAATACTAGAAATGATTCATCAACCTACAAGACTTTATTGAGAAGTTGTAGAGATGTCATTTAGATTAAATAAGATCAAACAAAGAAAAATTGTGCCAATGAAAATGTGACAAAATTGTGATAGAATTTGCATTCAATATAATAGTTATCTTCATATTTCTCAAATTAATTTTGGATAACAATTTTACAATCCAAAATTTCATTACATACTTTTCCATGATCAAACCAATGAAAATTTACATGATATAGTGTCTAAGTTCTAAATAGAGATTTCAAATTCCCACCTACAATTTCCAAATTCTTTATGACACCCAAAATTGGGTTTTTTTTGTACCAAGTGTGCATTGAAATTTTATATTTTCTCATTGGCAAGTAATAGGAGATTTCAATGCACCAAAAAAAAGCACCATATAAATATTAGTGTATACAAAAGTTGTAAAGATGTAAAGTTGTTTTTGTTGATGTTATCAAATTGTTTCTTCAAAAAGAGATATTGATTGATTTAGGAGATGTATACAATCTGAGAATCTCAAGTGGCAATTTTAGGCACTAGCACATTTGGATATCCCTACCTTAACCCTATAATGCTGCAATATCAAATTATTGACTGATGGATGACTTTGTGAGTGTGTGTAAGATGAAAAAAATATTTTTTCATCCATTTCTTTTTGTAAGAAGTAATTTAACACATTTTTCAAGAACTTATACCTTAAATGAGGTTGTTTTGTTGTGTTCGTTTTAGTGAGATATTCAAAATCGTGCATCCCTTAGTTACATTTTTCATACTATTAGGAAGCCTTCCTTAAGGAGGGTTGCGTGGACTATGTTTCATGGCATTTTGACTTATAGTAGAGAAGACATTCAATTTTGAAGTTATTATGAATTAAAAGATAATTATTTTATTTTTATTTTATTATATTGTGGCAATAGCACATAGCGTACTAGTTTGTATTGAATAGTACCTTGTTGTTGTATATTTCACTCTTCTACATAAGAAGATGCTTGCCTTTGTAGTAAACTCACTATGTAGCGTATTTTAATATCTTCTAAGTCCCAATTTTTGATGTAAATTTGAGCATTAAAAATGATCTTAATGAAATTGATTCAAACTAATGAAGTGAGTTCAATCAAGTTTAGTTCAAGAAAAAAATATTTGAAATTGAATATTTTATTGCAATTAGAACTTTGAATCTAATACTATGGTGTGTTGATTTTTTAAATATAGAAATATAAAAAAAAATATTCTTATTCTATGATATTCTAAACTATTGTATAAATCTATGTAGAAAATTTTAGAGTTTTCATAAATATTCTGAATTTGATATGAATTTTCTTTAGGTTTTCTCTAAAAACTTCACAATAATTTCAAACTTGCACCAAAAAAATCTGAAATTTACTTGACTTTTTGAGAAGACACGTGATTTTATCTCTAAAAAATAACCATACAAAATTTCAATCATAAAGAGTAAAAAATGGACACATACAAAATGAAAGGATTTTAATGTAGAAGTATGTAATCATAGGTCCATCCTTTCATGGTTAACCATGATTAAACTCGATCACCGAAGGCTAGCCCAGGGATTGAAGGCCTTGCTTATTGTTCATTGCATGATGCAACCCATGGTGATCATTCCAAGAGAACAAACCAAGGGAACAAGATAGGGGAACGAACCAGTTTAATCCATCAACAACGCCTCAAACATTTTATGTCTAATGAATGACAAAGAATCCTTATGTGTAGGAAAGAAGTGCAACTATTCATCTTTGGAATTTTGTTGTAAAAAGGGGAGGTCTTCTACAGTAGTTTGACTTCCAATGAGTGTTTTTGTATTTTTTTAAGCCAATGATTCCTACGGTATCTAAAGGGATGATTTCTACGGGCACCAATTTGTCCTTTAAGAATTAACCCAAGAAGGTCAAGCTAGTTGCTATGGAAATCATCCTTCATGATACCTTGTGAATCATTTGCTTAACCTTGTAAGACTACAATCCCAATGACCAAGGTAGTCACCAAAATTCTCTATTTATTGGTCCAATAGGTGCATTCTCTTTTTCTACAGTAAACAATGAAGCCATCAATTAGACTATTCTAATCTACAACGTCTTTATAGTAGAAACACCCTAAACTGTCAATATAAGCAATTCAACATAGTTGGAGGCACCTTTTGCTAGAAAAAAGATTTTTGTAGTATTAGCAATTGAAAGTCGTACATTTTCAAAAATAAAATTATATTTTTTGGATATAGCATGTATTTTCTATCAATTTTCAAAGTGGTAGCTCCCTAGACCACTAAAATTGTCTCATAGGTGGACTTGAAATCGTAACCTAATAATTTTAGTAGTCAATCAATGAGTAGTTTGTAAAGGGGCGATTTCATGACATAATACAATGATTGTCTAATGAAAGCCCAAGGACATTTCTAGGGAATGGGGACGCTTTAACTCCTAAGTGCTTTGACGTCCATTTTTTGAATGATGAATAGATTGAAATTGCAATTTCATCCTCCTAATTGCTTAGATGAAAGTTATTCTAATTTATTGAGATACTTTATCAAGTTGTTATCCTATCTAAGGATTGGATTTGGTGTTACTAGAGTATATATTTTTTTCTAAAATTACAAATGTGCAAGGATACCAAGTGGTCAAATTGCATTGACTTTAGTTCAAAATTAGATTTGCCAAGATGAGGTCATAGATCTTAAGAATACAAAATTTAAAAAAAAATACCATGCAAAGAGAACCTCATTTCAAATCCATTCCACCAAATTTTACTCCAAAAATGATGCGGAGTAATATTTTTCTTGTAATTGAATTTTGAAGGAATTTTTCTTTCAAAATTTATAGAAAAAGATTGGTGATAGCAGTGGTGAATCTATCCATAAAGATGGAATCTACAACTTTTTTCTGTATATCGATTCCAAAATATGTTTCCAAATTGAACTTTATAATGATTTTTCTCAAATCATCGATTCTAGAGATGATTCTAGACATTTAGGGGTTAAGGCATTAGGAGAGATTTGAGGGTAAGGGAGGGCCATTTCAAGGTTGTTTTCTTGGTTGTTCCCCTTGTAGTCTAGGAACTTTGAATTGACCACTGCTATCAAAAAATTTTAATTAAAAAAAATTAATTCATTTCTCCAAAAATTTCAAAAAGTGTTGAAAAATTAGAAATTAATTAAAAAAATTCTTATTTTAAAAAATATACATTTAAAAAAATCAATTTATTTATTCAATATTAAATATTTTCTGACATAGTACGGTCTTGACTATGTCAGATCACTACTGTGGCGAGTTCCCATAGTCTAGGAATTGTAGGAACTTAGGGCATTCTTTTGCCCCCCAAATCTCTTTTGAGCTTAATGGTGTTTCTACCTTACATAGTTAACCCCTCACTACCCAAGGCCAAAATAGGTTCAAAAACAACATTTCTTTTGAAGTGTTACAAATATAATTTTCACTAAGTTATAGAGATCTCAACCGTACAATTTTGTAGTGCACTTGTTGTAGATGACGTGAATCAAATTTGGTGTCATTTGATCACATAGATTGCAAGATTATAATGTTTTAGTGTTGAAAAAGATGCTGAATTTTTCCTAAAAATACATTTGGAGGTGAAATTTGGTTTCTAGATCTACTCAAATGAAGAAACTTTAAACTATAAAGTGATTCAAAATCAACATAGAAACACATTGATTAAAAAAAATATCATTCAATTGACCCATTGTGTCTGCGAAATGGCTTTGAAATGTCAAAATAGCTAGAAAAGTTGCAAAAAATACATCAAATCTTGAACTTCCTTCTACTAAAATGCTTCTCAGTCACGCATAACTTCTTGGATTGATATGCAATTCTATGCACACAAATTAGACTAGTATGCACAACTTTTCCAAAATTTTTATTGGAAACGAATATTGTATGAAGAAGAAACAAGTCCCCGAAGTTCACTATAATCCAAAAATGTTCTAATTTTGAACTTCGAATTGCTCCCAGATATTCAAAACACCCTGGATTGACATGAAAATTCTACCACAATAACTAAACTTCGAGGGTAACATAACCCAATAAATTTTTATTGAAAATGAACTTTGGATGAAGGAGATACAAGCCCCCGAAGTTGTAGCCATCTAATGCAGTTTGATGAACTCAAATTGAACTTGTGAACTTTGATTGACTTCCAAAAATTCAGAAAATCTTGGATTGATCTAAAAATTTTACCACACAAACTAGAAGATTGATTGCAAATTTTCCAACAAGTTATTATTGAATTTGGACATTGGATGCAAAAGTTACAGCACATTGAATTTGACTTGAGGACACTTTTGGTCCCCTTGGGCGGTGAGGGGTTAAAAAGACCCCGGAACATTTGTTAGAGGTTAACCTCTAAGTGCTCCGACTTCCATTTTCTGGACGATGAACATATTGACACTCGAGTTTCATCCTCCTAACTACTTTGATGAAAGTTATTTTAATTTGTGAAGATACGTTTTCAAGTTGTTGTCCTATCTAAGGGTTAAATTTGGTGTTTACTAGAGTTCATAATTTTCTAAAATTACAAATGTGCAAGTATGTCAAGTGGTCAAATTGCATTGACTTTAGTTCAAAACTAGATTAGCCAAAATGAGGTCATAGATAGGAAGAACACAAAAATTTCAAAAAATCACCATGTGAAGAGAACCTCATTTCAAATCCATTCCAACAAATTTTACTCAAAAAAATGATAATATTTTACTTGCAATCGAATTTTGAAGGAATTTTGGAATTTCTCTTTCAAAATTTATAAAAAAAGATTGGTGGTAGAATTGGTGAATCTAACTATACAGATTGAATCTACAAATCAAAATCTACAACTTTTATTTGCATTTCAATTCCAAAATATGCTTCCAAATAGCACTTCATGATGATTTTTCTCAAATCGTCATTTCTGGAGATGAATTTGGATGCTTGGGGATTAAACCACTATGTAAGAGTGTAAGACCTCCCCTTTTCACATGAAATTCTAAGAATGGACATCTGCACTTCTATAGTATTACTGTAACGTACACAAAAGGATTCTATGTCATCCATCAGTGTCAGCAGTGACGGTATAAGGTTAACCCCTAAATGCCCAAGGCCTATTTGGAGCTTCTTGAAATTTGCTCTAAATTGAACAAAAAGTCAAAATTTTCATAAGTTGTACCAATTTTTTTTGAATTGTAACTGTACAAATTCAAACTAGACATGTTAGAGATTACATAGCAAAAGAAAACATAACAATATCACTTATAGATTGAAAGATTATAATGTTTGATCACGAGGGTGTAAAAACTATGAAAATATTTCAATTACTTTTTGCATGTCAACTCTAAAAAGTTGATCACTAAAAAAATATGAGGTTATAGGGCCTAGCATGCAGAACTCCAATCAATTTATGGTTTTTCAAAATCTATTCTACAATTTTTTTAAATGAATTTCTTATATGATTTTTCTTCCAAGATCTAGTGTATTTGAGGCTTATTTCCAAGAGCCCTCAACACTATGGGAAGTCAAGATTGCACTAGATATCCTTGCACAAAATCTTCAATAGAAAAATCATAATCCTTTATTTTTAAGATCAACTTTTTGATCCTAAAACTAGACTTCAAAAAGAATTCTCCAAAAATATAAACTACTAATAATAGCAATTTGGTTGGATTTTACTTAACTTCAAAGTTTTCCGAACACCACAATTGGGTGCCTTGGCCATTTAGGGGTTAAGTACTGCACTGTAGTTAACTGTCGATCACCCAGGGGAACAAGTGGGGTTCTCCAAGTTCTCTGCGCCGAGAATCGGGAGAGCGCCAAGTTCCCCAGGTTCCCCAATTCTCTGCTCAGGCTCATCGAGTAACTTAGCTAGGGTTTAGGGTTTTAGAGTTGGCCGAGTTCGATGACTTGACCCGAGGTTTCGCAGTGGTGTCTGCACGGGCGACGCCATGGCGAATCCCAAGTTCGGGAAACGCGATCGCCAGAATGACGATGGCGATATCGTGGTTCTTCACAGGGGCGAAATCAAGAAGCGGCGCGGCGAGAAAGAGGAGGACAAGTGGAAGGTGAGACGAAATTTTCTCTTAGAAACGAAACAGAACCTCGATCATATTTTTTGAAACCCTTGCTCCCAATTTTAAGGTTACATGTTTGCACTTAACCTGGTCACCCGACTGAAGCAGTTGAATGCATTGGACTGCAGCATATCAAAGACAGGAAATTGAAGGGACAGATTGTGGAACGGGAGAAGCTCTTCGGAGAGGCCGCGGAAACGGCAACGAAAGTCCAGGAGGTTTGTTCACTTCCTCTTCTCTTCTGGTGCATCAACTGTGGGGGTTGACAGTTTTACCGGAAATCGGAATCTTCCGGTTTTTTCCGGAACCTAATTGCGTTTTTTCCGCCTTAGTCTTCCTTCTTTTAATTCTATTATATAAAGATTCTGTTCTCAAGCTGGAAGTGCGCACACAGAGATTGGAAAATTTTAATGTACGTTCAAGTTATTACTCAATTAGAAATTGGAGAATGTAGTAAAATGATTTTCTTCTGCTGTAACCTTCGAGTTCAGGTTGTAGGCAACATTGAAGCTAAGAAATTGTGTGGTTGTCAGTGGTTGTTGCCGAGTGAAGCTGGTTACTTAGAAGCAGAGGGCCTTGAGGATACTCGCCATTTCAGTCAAGAGGCCATCGTCAAGGAAGTAGATGTCACAAGCGCACGGAAAGCGTTTGACTTGCAACTTCCAGGTTGATAAGCTCTGCTTGGTTTGTGGTTCATTCCGAGAGCGATAGTTAGGGTTTACGGTTTAAGCATTGAATTCCCTGCATTATACTGGTGGTTGTATGTTTGTATCGTGGATGTGCTTTGGGGCAACATTAGCAAGTAGACGTGGATTGTGATGTTGGGGTTAGTCATTCTGTTACCTTTTTGTCTAATGTTGGACACATGGTGCGTATGGACATGCAGATCTCGGTCCTTACACTGTGGATTACAACTCCAATGGAGTGTTTATGCTTCTTGGTGGACGCAAAGGACACCTTGCAATGATGGACTGGAAAAAGTCACGACTGATGATGGAATTTCAGGTCATTATTGCGAAGATTTTCTTACCCGTTCATGCCTAGTGCAATTGAAGTGTAGATAACTAGCTTGTGCATAGGACCATGCATGGCAGTGGTCAGCATTGGAATTAAAGAGAGTGAGGGGTTGCTTTCAGTATTTTTAAAAAGTAAAAATAATCTGGAGGAACCGAGTTATTCCGTACAGAACCGCCCTAGCGATCACGAACAGGATAAAATGACCTAGTCGTGGTATAACATATGTAGTCGGGCTTGTAAATATGTTGGGCATTCTGATCTGCAATGTTATAGCTAAAATTTTGGTTGAATAGTCAATTTTTTGGCAATTCTTCCCGGAGTGTTGACCTCGGACATTGTTTCACTGCAGGTGCGAGAGACAACGCGGGACGTGAAATTCTTGCACAATGAGACCTTTTTTGCAGTGGCGCAGAAGAAGTACGTTTTATTTCACCTAGATTTCTGTTTATCGTCTTTAGGAAAACTCATACATGCGAATCTCTAGCATTGTTGCTCTTCCTGAAATTTCTCAGTTTTCTTTTATCTCCGGGATACTAGCTTAGTGTACAACACCTTCAGAGTTTGTAATGACTTAACTGATTGTGTAGTGAGACATAAGGCGCAAGGTGTCATATTGTCTGGTGAAAGGAACTCTTATCTTATGCATTTGTCTGGATTGGGCAGATATGTCTTCATCTATGACAGGAGAGGTGTGGAGCTTCATTGTATGCGGGTATGTTTATTCTAATTTCAATAACATGCAATAGGAAATTAGTCTTTGATATCCTAGAGAGACATGCTCCTTTATTCAAATCGAAGTTGAATCACCGTGCTGTTCAATCATCTTCATACGGGCAAAAGCTGGAGCTGACGAGTTTTAAATTTGTGCAGGACCACATTCAACCTTTGAAATTGGAGTTTTTACCTCACCATTTCTTGCTCGCAAGTATAGACAAGGCTGGTATCCTGAGGTACCAAGACACTAGCACTGGGGTCCTCGTTGCGCAGCACCGGACGCATTTGGGTCGCGGCGGTGTTATGCGCATGAATCCTTACAACTCTGTACTAGGCTTGGGGCACAGCAACGGCACGGTCACCATGTGGTCTCCCAACATGTCAACTCCTCTCGTTTCCATGCTTTGTCACCGGGGGCCTGTGACGACTGTTGCCTACGACCCCGAGGGGCTACACATGGTAACGGGTGGAATGGACGGGAAAGTGAAGGTTTGGGATGTAAGGAAATTCGTCCCATTGCACAGCTACTTCGCACCAACTACCCCGAAGTCACTTGACATCAGTCAGAAGGGACTGATTGCGGTTGGTTGTGGTTCTAAAATCGAAATCTGGCGAGATGCTTTGAGAACCAAACAGGTACGATTGATTCTAACAATCCAATAGTGGCCGCGTTCACTTCTTTAGGACTGGAAACGATTTTTTGGGGAATCTTCAAGGAAGCTAACAAAATATACCAAGAAATCATGTCCTACATTTTGGAAGTTACTTCACCGGTACTTGACTATAAATTTCCGAAGCGGACGTTCTCTTTTTGTCCACCCTCTTTGGGGGTTAAGAATAGTTTTCATTGTAGTCTGATCGTCTCTTTGGACTTGCCATGGCTGTTTCTTTCCCTAGTTGGCAATAATTAGGTTGTCTGTTACTGTGCTCCAGATGCAGTTCACTTGTGCAATAATGCTGACATATTGCTTGTGTTACCAGGTGAAATCCTACTTGGCACACAGATTGGCCAAGGGTGCCCAAGCCGAAGACCTTGCCTTCTGCCCTTACGAAGATGTTTTGGGAATTGGACATTCATTAGGCATCTCGTCTGCCATTGTTCCTGGGGCTGGAGAGCCCAACTTTGACTCGTACGTGGCGAATCCATACGAGACATTGAAGCAGCGTCGGGAGTCGGAGGTTCACCGCCTTCTAGATAAGCTACCTCCTGACACCATTGCCCTCGATCCAAATTCGATAGGTGGTATCCTTCGGGGTGGCAGAGAGAACCAGATAGAAAAGGTTGCCCTAGGAAAGGAAGCCAATATAGCAAATGCAATTGCAGCAGGGAAGGACGTGAAGCTAAAGAACAAAATGAAAGGAAAGAACAAACCAAGCAGGCGACACAAGAAGAAACAGTTGAATGTCATCACTGCGGAAATGCACATGAAGCGTGAAATGCTTGAAAAACAGAAGACTGACAAGAAAATGCCTACTAGTAGTGAAGCTGATGCTGATAGCTCGCTTCCTCTAGCATTAGCAAGATTTAAACGAAAGTGATCTCAATATGTAACTACAAAAAATTCATTTCTGGTACTTTGATTTTCTTCTCCACTTCATTTTCTTGTCTCTTGATTACCCCGATCCGAACACGTCCTCTCGTGGTTCTCATCAGAACAGCTCTTTCGCAAGTTTTGAGAGGACCTACACCTGATAGTTTCCAACCGATTTGCTTGTTTGTTCCCTAGACGTATCCAATTTCTAATGGGCCGGATTCTCATATGTTTTATCCGTTTCCCCCCAATACTCACAATCCGAGCTTTCCAAACCCTTGAAAACAGATCCGACTGCACAAGTGCCTGCCTTCACACAATGCTACATAACATTCTCTTGCAGTTGTGAGAATTCAATATAGATGGCAACCAAATGAACAAAGTCTTGATTCCACACAGAGCACGCATGGCACTCAGCAAGTAGTTAGTGCCTGTTTTACATTTGTATCTTTAAAAAGTACCTCGAACCTAAGAGCATGCACAGAAAGCATGGTGCCCAGTAAATGGACTCCTTTTGACACCTCATTCCAGATGAGCTTAAGATTGTGCATAAAAAGAATCTACAGTCCTTTGTGTTGCGGCACGAAATGCCAAGGTATACCTCGCCAATGCTTTTCTCATGCATTTCCAGAACTCCAGATTCTCTAATTTCCATCGCCCTGACTCCCATGAGTCAAAAGAAGCATGGAGCCCCGTCACCGCAGTCCAACTCACCATCCACGTGGAACAGGCAGAGGTGCCCTCCACTAGTCCACCACTGCATGCCAAGCCATGACAGGAGCCCACCTTATCACTCTCATTTTCGTCGTCTCCTATTCAAATAACTTAAGCTCCGAAGTGCACATCGCAGCACACACCCAGTAGTATTATAAGTTTCTGACTGTAGCTTGTGCAGGTCTGTATTTTGAGCATTCGTTTGTGTTTGACGTATCTCCAGCACAGGCTAGTCAAGATGGTGGATGTGGCGGCGCTGGTGATTGGGGCGATCCTGTTCGTGGTGCTGTCGCCAGGGCTGCTGCTGCAGATCCCAGGCGAAGAGCGTCCCGTCGAGTTTACCAACAAGCGCACCAGTTTGCCGTCTATTGTGGTGCACGCCGTGGTCTTCGCGGTGCTCTTTTGGCTGCTGCAGCTCTTGTTCCACGTCCATGGCGGAGCCTAGATTGCCGCGCAAGTAAGTTAGTGCCTCACTTACTGCGGCAAGCCTTCCTGTAAGGTAGAGGATACATACTATTTCCACCAATATGTTGGACTGAATTATGGGAGTTTCAAGGCCACAAGGGACAGTCGACAACGTTGGCCATGTATTTAGCACTTATTAAGTTCAACCAAGTGTGTTTAACAGGGTTTTGTAGTTTAGATTGAGTCACTCATCGTGGGCTCCAATGTGAATGAATTGTCTCTTAATGTACGGCGTTTCAGAAATAAAACAGAGTTATTTCTCCCTCTCTCTTCAACCAAATGTATGAACAAGTAACTACACTACTGGAGGCTTTGTAGCACTTGACTTGCTTTTTGAGTATGGTACCTGCTCAAATTTCCTCAGGGTAGTTTGACGGTAGCTTCTGTTGATGCAAAGCCTCCTCCCTTTCGGGATAGTATGGGGACAGATTCACGACCCTAAAAATTTTAGGGTCGTCAACCTTTGAGCTCCAGCCCTTTATCTCATCCTTTCAGCACAACCTTGTGGAGGATTTTGATGTTGCATGACAGACAGATGTAGTTCGTGACTTTAAAAAATGTCTTGATGGCATCTGAGACCTTGATAAATGTATGAATTTGTGACATATGGATGGTCCACCAGTTGGGAGTTCAATGGAACTTATGGACTGAATTTTCTAAGTTATCTTCTCGTTAATGGAATGACTTACGTGGCTGTTGTTTCTCGCTCTGCGCAGGAAATTGGAAGCATGAGGGTGACTGAGCGTGATGACATGTTTAAGAGATGATTGGATCAGTTATAATGTCTTGCTTTGTGAGCGATGTGGGAATCTGCGCTAATTGCCTGGGAAAGATCCAAGGATAGCTAGCACAGCATGTTGATATGTACATTTCAATCTTACTTTCTTTTGGAGTGAGTTTGAGACATTTCCCTGGGGTTGAGGCTTGTTCTTCAGGTTGAGGTTGCTTCCATGGTGACGAACGATTGGGTTTGTGGTGGTGTTTTGGATTTGAACACGTCAATGGTAGAAGAGAAACCTAGAAAAAATGCCATTGTCGCAAATGTTTCAGTAGTTTCAAAGACGCCTCAATTGTAATGAAATAAAGCGGAGCTCAAGTTATGGAAAGAGACTCTGTTGTTTCCGGTTCCCAGAAGCTTTCTATTCCACACATGGCTTGCTTTTGCACACAGTTTTATAATCAGTCTGTGCACTTTAGCTCCTTTCTTCTTGAAGATACATTTTCGTCACGTGATGGGCGTGAAATATATTTTGAAATTTCAGGAGCTTGAGGTGTCACTCACATACCGGTGTAGTACCCTCAGTTTCGACAATAAATTTCAAGATCCCCTAGATTTTTAACCCTTAAAGGATGGACTGGTGACCGTGGAAATCATCACTTTTGGAACTGTGTGACATCATCTACTTTTAAAATAAAATAAAAATATTTATTGGAGGTCAAACTATTGTAGAAAATCTTCCCTTCCACACAAAATTCCGAGGATGAATAGTTGCACTTTTGTCCTACACATAAAGATACTCTATCATCTATCCATTCGACACTAAACATCGGTGTCAACGTTTATGGGTTAACAAGATCATGGTGCATGTACCTTTGGTATAATAGTAAGTAAAGGTAGTACCCAGTAAACCCTTCCTCATGTGAGACATATTGTAGGTAAGCCTTGAATGTAGACGATTATATTAAGGTACTTGTACTTATTTTTGTCTATCCTCCACTCCATTTTTGTGACATAGGAATCTCTTGATGTGTTTTAAATGTAACTTCAAACCATCTATGGGGGATGTCTCCAACTTTACACATGATAAAAACATGGTTGCAAAGTAATAAAATACTTTGAGGACTTTAGTGAATGGTTTGGGGTCTTTTTCAAAACACTTCAAATGTACACTTACTTGTAGAACACTTTAAGATATGAGTTTGAAAATTCATAGAAAATACAAAAATTATCTCCTGATTTTTTTTTGTTTAACTTGTGATTTTCATTTGTCTAGAAGTAAAAAATAAACCCTAATTGTAATTTTGAATGCATCTATGCACAACTTAAGTGAACGGTTTTAGGTCTTTCTCCCTTAAGTAAGATACATGAAGAGTCAAAACCCAAACTACCCACAATGTTACTCATCCTATGTAGAATATTGTGAAATTCATATATTATTCATTCAATGCCAAAATCACAGTTATTTTCTTGTTGTTGAAATCCCATCAAAAATGGGGACAAGATCTACATCCAAAATTTTCTATTCTATCAAGAAAAATAGTTGAAAGCCATAAGAAAAGATTCACTAAGGTAGGAGGGTCTAAAATCAACCCTTTTCTAATTTTGCCATCTAGATTTAGGCCTTGAATTGGCTATCTACCTTCACCCAAAATTATTATAAGGTTTCAAGAGCAACCAATGATAGTCAAAGACTTCTTTGAAGAAACCAATGGAATTGGACATTTTGTGTTTCAATGATCTCTATTTAAAAGGAATCTAGTGGGCATGAGTAGGTTCCCTATGCTAAGTATGCTTTCAATTTTGACATTTCACTGAAAATTGTGTAAGTATCAAAAAATTATGAAACAACTTAGATTAGTTTCACTTGAGTATGCTAACATTCTTCCATCCAAAATCATCATTTGGACATCCTAACTTGAGTGGCAACATAAGTGTTGAGTTTTGGTGCTTCTACCTCACCTAATGATTCTTTGACAACAATTACCATTTGATAGAAAAGTAAGAACATGATGAAAATGTGTATCTAATCCATAATTGTTGTTTACTAATTGATTACTTCACTTTACAATGCATGATTTTAGTCACATATTGATTCTAGGACTTTAACCCTATAATGTCACCCTGGACACTAAGTGTCCAATGGATGACAGAGAATTCTCCCATGTGAGACAAGTGTGATTGTTCATCCTTGGAATTTTGTTCAAAAAGGGAGAGGTCTTGTACAATAGTATGACTGGTCTTCTAATGAATACTTTTTTTTTTTTAAAGTAGATGATTCACATTGTTTCAAAAAGGAAAATTTCCACAGTGACCAGCCCGTCCTTACAAGGTTAAATGAACAAACTCTTCAAGCATGTTAACCAATTTCCCCACTCTCTCTCATGTCGAAGTCCGCTCTAAACTGCCCCTACCTAACATGCATTTCTCCAGCAAAAATCTAATAAAACATGGTGATAAAGAAACTGTTACTGTTTAGGCCAAAAAGGTTCCATCCTCCTTCCAGTTGCGTACTAATCTTCAAAGTCCAGCAAGGGCGGTCGAAGGGAGTGAACCAGTAGCATTCCAAAGACTAATTCTTCCAACACGTCATACGCTTTCAAATATCTGAAGAACATGCAAATACCATGCAAAGATCGGCCGTGAAGAAACGAGAAAGACAATTTCATCCTACTGCTACAGTGAACCATTCGTCCACTCTGCGATGACATGTAAAATAAGGCCCGTAAACCTTACATGATCATTCCCTTGAAAAATACAATGTTTCAAACTTGTTTCTATACTTCAGTGTCACCTTCTAACCTGCCATTCTAGTGGGTAAGTTAATATTGCGAAGCTTGGGTTTAGCATAATTATTTTGCTAACCGCTTCCACATGGATCTTATATACACGACCAGAGACCACAGAGCTAATCCTGCAGAGATGTAGAGCAAGCTCACGCCTGCTGCTCCAAGTGCAATACCTCCTCTGCAGTAGCCAAAACACACATTTAGTACACAAGATTTTTGAAAAGCAGTATTTTGCGCTTCAAGAAATGTAGATCACGTCAATTCTTAGCAATGAAAGTTTAAACAACAATTTGGGTGGTTGCATACCCGCCATCCCGGCCAGCTAGCAGCAACGTCAGAGCCACCATTTGCGCTGCTGTTTTCCACTTGCCTAAACTATTTACCGCCACAGACTGCAAACGTAGTTGTTTCCAAGTTTAGAAAAGCCTGCAATCCCTATAGGATGATAAATTTAACACAAGAACAAAACCACAACTAGACGTCCACTGCAGTGTGAAATGATCTACGGGAAGGAAAATTCGTACCCTCTGAATGTCCCCGCCCTGAGAAGCAGCCCATTCTCGTAATGCGGACATAGTAATCTGCATAATGCAAGAGCTCATTAGCTTGTGGCAGTAAAGAACAAGCAGAAGATTAGTGAATTCCTGACCATAAATGTCCTTGATACGACCTCTGTGACCTTCCTGGTAGCACACTTGAGAATTAATAACATGGAGGTGACAGTAGAAAGTAGTACCTCACGACCAATGATGGCAATGGCTGGCAGTGGGAGAAGCCAAGGGCCAACCTTCGCTAGTGCTGCCATTGGCGGTCTCGTGCACAGTAACACCAGTGTGGTGGCTACCATCAACTGCATAAATCAAGCAAATTCGTTCCCTTCAGAGATTACTATTTGCATCATTTTCATACATGGAGGAGCGGGATTTGGGAGAGATATGGGAAGTTGTGGAGAGATCATTGGATTATTAGAGCCAAGTCTGTCAA
Source organism: Straminergon stramineum (assembly GCA_963920665.1). Lineage (NCBI taxonomy): Eukaryota > Viridiplantae > Streptophyta > Bryopsida > Hypnales > Calliergonaceae > Straminergon > Straminergon stramineum. Next base: position 18,716,581 of record OY987265.1, on the reverse strand, counting down.
CATCAAGGTGTTATAATTATGTATGAAATTCCTATGCAATTTCTTATGTAATTCCAAAGCGGGAGACCACTCTAGTAAGTGAAAGTAGACGACCCCATCTCCATTTGGCCATAGACGTTTAGCTAAGTCATGCTTAAACCAATAGCTAACTGAAGGTCAACCAAGCGTCCGAATAGACGAGTTGCTGTCGGCAACAAAAGTAGATGGGATCAGGACCCTCATGGTTTTAGTCTCCTCTACCTAATCACAGACTGCTGTAGAAAATTCTACAACAGCAATTGGAGCTCGTCTTGCGGCTTCTAAATCCAACAACAACAACAACAACAGCAACACACTCGAACAAGATGAAAAATGAAACTCACCTTATCTGCAACAGGATCCAAAAAAGCACCAAACTCAGAGCTCGACCCCATCTAAACATTGTCCAACACAAACGATTGCTCGGATGAGTTACTTAAGGTAGAAGGCTTTATATCTGCCCACATTCTAGAAGCGTGAACTAGTCAACGTACGGGGTGATATTGAATTCTTCAATACACAGATGCTGTACAGTACATTTAAGGGATGCAAGAGAGATGAAGCTTCTAGACTACTAAGGCTGTAGACTTTGAAATTTTATAGCTAATTCTGCAAGAATCCAAATAATATGAAACGACTTCGGTTAGATGCAACTTCCATTTTCTTTTCAAGAAAATTTTACTGAAAAAATGTCCAACGAATCCAGCCCCCCAGAATCAAGATCAGCTAGTACATGCTCGCCTTTAGCACCTTCGTTCCAACTCTAAAACGCCGCCAAAAAATGTTGCCAAACCTAACCTAAAAGTAGCACGAATTATTTGCGCAAATAATACCTTTCTGGCGAGGAATCCATCCAGCCAGTCGGTCAGAGCCGCCACCACAAAAATCGTTGCCCCAGCCGTCGTTGCCCATGTTTCTTGAGAATAAAAAACTGCACCACGAATTACGAAATCCCATCAGAACCCGTTTCTTTCTTTCCAAGAAGCTAACCCTAAACCCCTCCCCACATTGCCCCAGCGTTTGAAGCTCCACAATTGACCTAGATTTCTGATGCACAAGAGACAAGACCAGCCTGTAGCTCTAATTGCACACGGTGGATCGAATTGAGAGTACTGACCAGCGAGCAAAGCAGGCACCGCAGCCACCCGACTCAACGTCAAAATAGTCGGCAAGGTCAGAAACTTTTGCTCCGCGGAAGAAGAACGCGTCATCCCAACATCGCCATCACCATCGCCGTGACCATTCGTGGTCTCCACAGAAGCTCCACTACTACAGCGAGCACAGAACTCCGCTTCTTCTTCTGCTTCTCCTCCTCCTCCTCCTTGTTCTTCTCTCACATGGCTGCTGCGTCGCCCTCCATCCGGCATCATCATCACCGCCGCAACCCCACCTGCATCTCTGTTCTGTAAAACGTACAGATCCAACTTCACTTGCTAGCTAGCTGCACTCCAGATCTAGCACCACTGCAATCCCATACTACCCTCAGTCGCCGGATCCGCCTGCTTTCCGGCGTCTCCACACTTTGCTACTCTTTAAAGTTACGTCTCCAACAGATGACAAAGAAAATGCAGGAAAAGACGGATAATGCAAGTCATAGATCTAGAGAAAAACGGTAGCTTGCCAGTAACTGTAGTGTGAGTGGCACTCATGAAGGAGGAGGTCTGCTATGACGGTTGTCTGTGGTGATGGAGGTGGTGGGGGAGATCTATGGTCTGGGGAAGGTCTACATAATAAGTTAACATACAAAGCTAGCTTCGAAAGATCCCCCACTCAAGCTAAAGGGGTTCAAACGATCGATGGAGCTGGGCTGCGGCCAAAGATACCTTAAGCATGTCTTGGGAAGGGGGAGTTGCAGAAGGGAGATGACTGACTGCGGGGGCTTTTGATTGAACGAATGAATGAATGAATGATCAGATCAGAGCTTCACTCAGTTCTTCTTCTTCTTCTTCTTTTTGTTTTTTTGCTTTCTTGCGGGCTGAAAGAACCCAACTTTCCAGTGGCAGGCACGCAAGCAGGCCTCTCATGTGCAAATGGGGGCTCGGCTAAGTTACTTTGCTGCAGCCTTGTCTTGACACTGAGTGAGCTTTTTTCTTTTCTTACTGCAGCTGCTCTTAAACCGACCTCTGAAGGGCGGGCTTCCATGTGGAGTTGGGGCCGGTGAAGTTCACCGATCAGCGGTGGACAGGGAGTTCCAGAAAAACCGGACACCCATTCCACTGCTGATCGGTGGACTTCACCGGGCCCAACTCCACATGGAAGCCTGCCCTACGAGCTGATTGCATATGGGGGGAAGCTAAGCCTCTTGAAACAATTCCCAGGAAATTTTCGTAGGAAGAAATATGGAATTGGCACCTAATCCAAGTCGTTTCATATTTTTTGGACCTTCAAGGAATTTGTCACAAATTTTTGAAGTTGAAACCTAGGGATCACTAGAACAACCACCTCCTGAAATATGAATTGTTGATATATTGAAGAAAGAAAAATGTACCTCTATATTAGAATTGGCATTTAGAGAACCCCTACCTTATAGTTTCTCTGTGGGAATGGACTTAAGGTATCTACACCCAAAACAAATATATTTTTTTTTAATCCAGAAATTCTAAACAAAATTTGGGAAAAATGTCATATTATAACGTCAGCAAATGAAAGTAAAAGTCAATGCAATTGGTTTGAAAAATTTTAGAGTTTGTATGAACATACAACAAATTTCCAAAGTTGAGGTCATAGGAACACCTATTATTGATACCAAACTACCCTTAATTAGACATCTTTGAAGTACAAAATGCTTCAACTCTCATTGGTTGCTTTAAATAACTCTTCAACTACCATTTACAAACTAGTGTTGAGTTTGAGCAAACGCTTTGTCATATTTGGGTCAACGTGTGTAATGTTTGGGTTAATGAGTGGTTGTGAAGAACTCTATTCACGATGGTGGAAAACAATTGGTGTTGCAAAAGGGTGTGGATACCTTATTACATTTGTGTGTTGATTCTAAATCTTTGTTGAAAAATAAATGGAACTGGAAACTAACTCAAGTTGTTTCATATTTTTGGAATTTTAGATTGTAGAATTATTAGTTATAAATTTTGAAGTTGGAATCACATCTATTAAATATTAAATTCAAATTGTTAACATTGTTTCATTTTTTCATTTTTTCATTTTTTCACCGACCCAATTTTTCCATTCATTTGTTCTTTGCCAAATCCTAATATCAATCTTAAATTAAATGCAAATTATGTCATAATATTTTCATCCTTCAAATTGTCACCCTCACATTTTTCATTTATGCATTTTTACTAAATCTTGATGACATCCAAGCACTTCATTAGATGAGATTTGAGGAAATTGAAGGATCTATTTTTGGCCTATTCTCCATGATGTTCCTGTAGCAGTGAGAATATGGCTAACTGCTATTAGTTGTCATAAATACTAAAAAAAAAGGTTTTTCTTTTGGTCCTGAATTTTTTTTAATTCGGAAAAAAATAAAATAAAATAAAAAATAAAAAATAAATTCTAATGTGGCCGACACCCAACTACATCAACACTATTGTAGTGGAGCAATTCAACGAGTTCCCCATTGTTGGTAACTACAAGAAACTCGTAGTCTTCTATTTGGCCCAAATCTCACTGTCTAATGTCTCAATGAAGCCTTAGGCAACTTGATGAAACCTTTTTGGTGTTGTTGCATTGCAAGGAGATATCTTCTAATTAGGTTTAGGTAAATTTGTTCACTATTGGTAAATTTACAAATGCAATTGGTACATTGAAGAAAGCATATAGTACCTCTATGTTAGAGAACACTTTAACAACATGCTCACTTTTTCAACCTCCTACCTTTTCTACTTCTTTAACTTCTAAAGACAATTTGGTCCTTTAACATCATTTGGAAGTTTGGGTAGGTACACACAAATTATTTTGAGGCTAGAGAATTTCAAAAAATTTGTGAATCACACCAAGTTGAAAGGGGACAATTACGTAGGTATTGTTGCATTGTAAGCCTTGGAGTAGAGAAAGGAGAAGTTAGTGTGTGTGTGTGTGTGTGTGTCTATATATATATATATATATATATATATATATATATATATAAATTTTGGATTTTCCAAAAATCTATTCTCAATGAATGTGGCTTATGTATTGCCGGATTATAGGACATGTTTGTATTGTAGAATGATTTAGAATACATTTAACTCAAACTATTGAATCTATGCTCACATCTATGAACTTTGGAGAGACATCATGTCCATATTTCTAGCAATTTTTTTTAATGAAAAGTAATGAAGTTGAATATAAGGGAGTGTAGAATCATGCTATGTGTCCCCAATTTCATCCCATTTTCTAGGGTTTGTGAGGAGGCAAAAGAAGAGTGGCTACCTTCATTGACTCAATTATTTGAGCACTTTTAGAGAAACTTTGGGAGAGAGATCCAGCTTCTTTAGTGATCATTTTGTAGTCAATTTTTTGGTATGCTATGTTCAATCAAGGACATAGAGGCTTCCTAGTGTGTGTGAAGAGGTTGTTAAGTACCATGAAGAAGGTTGTGATTGAAAAAGTGTTGAACATGTTTTGTTTTTCTAAGAAATACATGAACAATAGAGAAGAGGCACAAGCTCTTGGTTTGCCACAATCTTTTATGAGATAGGATTAGGAAGAAATATTGTAAGAGCATTGTCAGGTGAAGAATAGGGCATCCACAAGCTTTGACATGTTGGCTTGCATGTTGGGAGAACCAATATATAGTGCATTGGTAAATCTAGGTGGGATCAATATTGCAATAAAGGCAATAGAAGAATTGAAGAATGTATACATTAGGAATTGAGTCTTTGTTGAAACAATGATGAATACCTTCAAAAAAGCAAGTTGAAGGTCATTTAATAAGATTGTTTAGCCACCTTTGTCTACCAAAAATATAAAAGCAAGGTTAAAATTTGCTTCATTACACAAAGATTGGGTGGTAAGTGATTTAGAGAGTTCAATGTGTTTTTTAGTAATGAAATAAGGATCAATTGTTTCAACAAGGTGTTTTGGATGTAAAATAAATTTGTAAACCTTTACACTAATCTCCATTGCTACTTGTATTTCTTGAAAATATTCAAATTACTTGGATTGTTTTATATTTACTAAATTATTTCTATTTTTGCTAAAAAATTATAAAAATGACAATTTTTCACAAATGAATTGAATTTTATGCAAGGATAGACAATCCATAATATTACTTACCAAAAATAGAAGATTGATATTTGAACACAATTTGAAAGGTTAAATTTAACTCAAACATGATGTTTGACCATTTCACAATGGATCTAGTCCTTTAGGGGTTAATATTATACCTTTTGTTCTCTCATTAAGTCAATTCAGAATGGATAGGCCTATAACAATGATTAGTATGTGATTGACATTCGAAATGTTTTAAATCCAAGCACAAATTTGAAAAGTTTTCATTCAAACAACCATACCACCATCATCAATGGACAAAGCCCAAAAGTGGATATATAAAAGTTGTAGTGTGTGACATATTACACATTACTATGGAAGTTTGAAGAAAAAATTAGTTGTGATTTGAAAGAAAATTAATTTCAAAGTTAGACATGTCTAAAACTCGATTTTGTTTGCAATGATTTGGAATTACTTTATATTTTGTCAATTTCTTCTTAGAACTTCAAAAATAATTTTTGTACCTTGTCATGTTGGTGTATATCATTTCAAATTATTGCACACAAAAATTCAAGGAAATTGATATTTGTAGAATTCAAAATATCAACAATTTGACAAATATGCAAATGATAAAGGTTCTCACAATATTTGCATTATTTTTTGGATTTGAGAGCATAGGATTGCATTAGCCGTTGTAGAAAGAATATAGGTTGCAACATGGACCATTGTTATAACTTAATGTCCTTGCATTTAAAATATTTGTTGAATTGGGCAACATGTTCAATTTATATTTTATAGCTGTATAATGTGTTTTTAGGTTCAACTTTTTTGTTGAAAGACTAGAGTTCATGATGCACATAATTGATAAAAAAATCTATAAAAAAATTGTCATTGTCAATATCATCCAAAAGCTATCAATTTTATGAAGGTCAATGTAATTTTTGACAATTTTTATTTTTCCGAAGTTTTGATTTTCAATATTTTTAATTTTTAGTATTTTGATGTTTCATTTTTTGGAAAATAGTTTAAAAATTGAAAAGTTCAAAATAAAAAAGGCACTTTTCCTAATTTAAAGATGCTCCTTCTCAACCATTTTCATCTCTGGAAAAAAAATGAGTTCTCTGCACTTATGCAAAGGAAGTGCACTTTGAGTACACGTGGAAGGTAGACAATTTATGAATTTTAGAAAAACTCTTCTTAGGCTTATGTAACTTTAGTAGAAGTCCTTGAATACCAATTTTGAGCTTCAAATTTGCATTTTTGGATCAAAAATAGTAATATAGCCCCCCTCAACCATAACGTTAGCATCAATAGACAAAGTCCAGAAATGGATATACAAAACTTGTAGTGTGTGACATACTGCACATTACCATGGAAGTTTGAAGAAAAAATTAGTTGTGATTTGAAAGAAAATTAATTTCAAAGTTAGACATGTCTAAAACTCAATTTTTGTTCACCATTTTTAGAATTATCTTATATTTTGTCAATTTTCTCTTAGAACTCCAAAAAAACTCTTTGTGCCTTGGCATATTGGTATACATCATTTCAAATTGTTGTATACAAAAATTGAAGGAAATTGACATTTATAGAATTCAAAATATCAACAATTTGGAAAACATGCAAATGATGTTGATTCTCACAATATTTGAATTCTTTTTTGGAATTGAAATCATAAGATTGCATTAGCCATCATAGAAAGAGTATAGGTTGCAACAAGGACCATTGTTATATCTTAATGTCCTTGCATTTGAAATATTTGTTGAATAGGGCAATATGTTTAATTTATATTTATAGCCATATAATGCATTTTTAGATGATATTGATAGTAATCATTTAATTTTTTTTGAGTTTTTTGGATAAATTATATGCTTCATGAATTCTACCTTTTTGACCAAAAAATGAATCTAAAAATGCATTATATGGCTATAAATATAAATTAAACACATTGCCCTATTCAAGAAATATTTCAAATGCAAGGGCATTAAGAAATAACAATGGTCCTTGTTGCAACCTATACTCTTTCTATGATGGCTAATGCAATCTCATTAGATGAAATTTGAGGACTCCAAGAGCCTACGAGTTATCTTGAGTTCCCAATCTATAGGAACTTGCCATGGTAGTAGTATGATGTGGCATAGTCATTGCCATGTTAGAAAATAATATATTTTTTCATTTTTCATTTTTCATTTTTTTTTTGAAAACATATTTTTTAATTCAGTTTTGATTTTATCAATACTTTTTAGAAATTTTGGGGAAATTTTTTTTTCCAAAAATTCGGAAATTCAACCAATTATGGGGCTCGTTCCCAATTTCTGGCAGCACAAGAAACAATGTAGGGAACAACCCTGAAATGAGCTCTTGGAGCCTTCAAATGTCCTCTTATATATGCTTTCAATTCCAAAAAAGAATTCAAATATTGTGAGAATCAACATCATTTGCATGTTTTCCAAATTGTTGATATTTTGAATTCTATAAATGTCAATTTCCTTCAATTTTTGTGTACAACAATTTGAAATGATGTATACCAATATGCCAAGGCATAAAGAGTTTTTTTGGAGTTCTAAGAGAAAATTGACAAAATATAAGATAATTCTAAAAATGGTGAACAAAAATTGAGTTTTAGACATGTCTAACTTTGAAATTAAATGTCTAATTTCTTTCAAATCACAACTAATTTTTTCTTCAAACTTCCATGGTAATGTGCAATATATCACACACTACAAGTTTTGTATATCCATTTCTGGACTTTGTCCATTGATGCTTATGTTATGGTTGTTTGAATGAAAACATTTCAAATTTGTACTTAGTTTTGTTTGTTAGTGTAGACATCCAATTGGGTGTGTTTAAAAATAGTAAAAAAATGAAAAAAAATGAAAAACATTATTCAATGTCTAAAACTACCACACATTAGAAGGGATTTCAATCCTTTAGAAGATTGTGAGTTCCCAGAGTTCCTAAATAGTGGGGAAGGTCACCACAACAACGATTTGAAGTGGCAATGACATTGCTACGACAGATAATAATATTTAATTAGTAATTTTATTTTTTTTAAGAATTAAAAAAATAATTTAATTTTAATTTTAATTTTTTTTTAGTATTTATTTATTTTGGACGGATGAGGCTAGTTTACAACACAACGGCCCTAAAACAATCTTTCTATGCCCTCAAATCTCCCCTAATGAGTGAAAATTCTTTTCAAATTTCATGTACTAAATCTAACAAGTTATGACACAAAAGTTATGAGGAAAAATCACCTTGTCCCAAGCCTAGGGAAAAAAACAGAACATGTTTTTCTTGCAATCTCCCTTATAATCTTATATAGATATCTCAAATTATTTGAATTTCTTTTTGGCTATATTTGCCAATCCATTTCCACTTTTCTTCTATAAAATTATTAACATGGCAAGTTCCCACTAAATTAATAGAGATATCTCACATAGATAGATAAATAAAAATTAGAAATATAAGATAAAAACTCAAATACAATTGAAAAGGCTAAATTAAGCTTAGGATACTATTTGACCATTTGGCAATGGACTAGTCTTCTACATGTTAAGTGGTGTCACATAGTATAGTAATATTGTACTCTCATTGTTACATTTAAATATTTCAAAAGAAATTCTATACAAATATGATAATAAGGAATTTGATAAATTTCTAAGAAATCTAGCCACTACCTTCCTATCTCCAACAAGACCAAATACATTTTTAGCATAACTTTACAAAATTGTATTGTTACTACATTACAAGATACTATATAAAAAAGGATTGCTATTCATGCGGTGCCTAGGTTGTAACATCAACTCCAAGAATCATGATGTCCAATGAATAGATTATGAATGTCAAGAGTTGTCCATGAGAGCTATTAATAGAGGACGGATGAAGTTCATTTCAAGTATGGTGAAAAAAGTGATTTTTATCTATACTTTAAAGATGAGACTTGCACGGTCATTTGATGCTTCATTATTTTTGTGCAAGGTTGTAAACCAATCTATGTAGGGAAGAAAAGAAAGGAAAATTTTGGAATAATGAAGATCTAACTTGTATCTAGATTCTTTTGAAGCCATAATTTGTATTGCCTATAGTGCTCCAAATCTACATTCACGTTATCACTAGGGACTCTTCTAGGTTAACCCTTGTGCATTTGAGAGCGAATGTTTTTTGGATGTTGAGAAAATAGGAATTATGGAATAGGGTGATTGCAAGAAAGACCGACCGTTTTTGGTATTGTTTTGCAAAATTGGTTTTGTCTTCTGCTATAACTTTTGAATTTTAAACCCAATGCCAAAAACAAAAAATATATTTCTAGATGTTTTGATTGTAATTGTATCCTTTATTTTTCAAAAAATAAAAAAATCATTTTATATTTAAAAGTCAATTTCTCTAATTTGTCACACTTTTGGAGTTTTTTGTTTTTAGTATTTGGGAGTACCCAAATTTAATAAACTAAAGCTGAAATTTTGGTGGTCTATTCCCACACTAGTTGGGCATGTTCCATGTGACTGATGTGAGGGGCATCAAAAAATACATTATTTTATGTCCTCCACATTCATGCAAATAGGCCAAAAAAGGGGCTCCATGGCGTGCACATTTATGAACATTGAAAATGTTTGAAAGTTCATTCTTTTGGTGAAATCTCATCACTATCAAATCTTCATCAATTGCCAATTTTTCGTTTTTTTTAATTTCATCATGGTTAATTAATTAAAAATGAAAATGTTAAAATACCCCTTTGGGGGGACATATGTAATTGTGGGTAGAATAGGGATATTTTAACGTTTTCATTTTTAATTAATTAACCATGATGAAATTAAAAAAAACGAAAAATTGGCAATTGATGAAGATTTGATAGTGATGAGATTTCACCAAAAGAATGAACTTTCAAACATTTTCAATGTTCATAAATGTGCACGCCATGGAGCCCCTTTTTTGGCCTATTTGCATGAATGTGGAGGACATAAAATAATGTATTTTTTGATGCCCCTCACATCAGTCACATGGAACATACCCAACTAGTGTGGGAATAGACCACCAAAATTTCAGCTTTAGTTTATTAAATTTGGGTACTCCCAAATACTAAAAACAAAAAACTCCAAAAGTGTGACAAATTAGAGAAATTGACTTTTAAATATAAAATGATTTTTTTATTTTTTGAAAAATAAAGGATACAATTACAATCAAAACATCTAGAAATATATTTTTTGTTTTTGGCATTGGGTTTAAAATTCAAAAGTTATAGCAGAAGACAAAACCAATTTTGCAAAACAATACCAAAAACGGTCGGTCTTTCTTGCAATCACCCAATACAACATTCATCAAATATTATAATCTCCAAATCCACACTCTTATAAATTGCAGATTTTTACTCATTAGTAAGTTGGCTTCAAATCTCAACTATGAAAACTTTAGTAACTGAATAGTTCTCAAATTATTGTGGATTTTCTAGATCCAACAAAAAAAAACTCCTCACTTATGTTGTTCTCTCTATGACACTTAGGGGTTAAAAGATATCCGGATGTATATGAAGCAATTTTAACAACTTGAAAATCCCCCAAAGCTCCAAAAATCCCCCTTGCTCTCCCTTTGGAGATGGCAATATCACCACTTGTTCAATGTAAGGTAAACCAACCCATGACAAGCATAATGGTTGGTTTGCTTTGTTCACATTTTTGAAAATTTTGAATTTTTTTACCATATAAAGACAAATATGAGAAATGGAGAAAGCAATTGGAATTTTATTTTTTTTGACAAAGTATGAATTTTTTCTGAATTTTTTCTGAATTTTTGAAATGTGCTACCCAAGTAGCCCAAAACAGTCTATAGACTACTCCAAAACCATCAAAAAGTGTACCCATCATGGTCATCAAACCACCTAAAGTAGTAACAATATTTTCTAACATGGTTGCAATCTTTTCTAATATGGGCATGGCATAAAGGAATAAAAAAATTTAGTTCTTGTAATGAATATACACTAAAAAGGTGGAAGTTCCTGAAGCAGTCACTAATAACTCCATCACCATCACCCTAAGCACTGATTTTGGCCATTCTAATGAAGTCCTAATTTCATTTTCTAAATAAAGTCTGCCATGAATTGATGGAAGATTGTAATGGATGGTTTGGTAGGTGTCTGCATTAGAGAGTTGGCCTGTCACGGGCTGATTTACCTTAGACAGTACCACTCCCCAACACATCGATTTCATACAATCATACACCGAGAAAACTGCAAAGTCTTCAAGTACACAAGTTGATTGATTTTTCATTGTAACTTTCGTAGTGTACAATACAGTGTTGTACAGAATGTATAAATCCTGGAGTGGTACGCTAGTACGTAATTGTGCCAGCATCCCGACAGATTATGTATCAAGAATGAACCTTCGACAGTTCGACCCCGTCGACGACGTAAAACCCGTGCAATTAGTGTGGCCCACAGCAATTTCCTATCCTTGTTCGGAAACCACCTTGCATTCAGTTTGCAGAACACTTCAACAGTCCGATACAATCATACGAAATTCCGCACTCATTGCACGACTCTGTGACACCACTACTGTAGAAGTTTAGAATATAACAATCATGGGGAATGTTCAGTTACAGCAGTTGCAGGGAGCCTCAGCAGCTATGGTGGCTAGAGCAAGACAAGCCCAACATTCGATAAGCTTACAGTTACTACCCCCAAAACAAATCGAATTCATTCACCGAGAAATCAGAGTCCTTAAGTATACAAGTTGATTGATTTTTTGTTTTGGCTTTCGTAGTGTACAGTATAGTGCTGTACAGAATTTACAGATCCTAGAATGGCACATCCTAGAACTACATTAGGTAGTCTACTACTTGTGCCAGCATCCCGACGAATCATCCCGACGAATTATGTATCAAGAATAAACCTTCGACACAAACCCGTGCAATTAGTGTGGTCCACCGCAATATCCTCTCGTTTTTCAGAACCGAACCACCCTTCAGTTTGCCGAAACTTTGCAGAATCGTACGAAAGTTCACACTAATTGCACGATTCAGTGACCCCGTTCGAACCCTAGAATTCAACACTAACCAGAAGGACTGTTACACCTTCTTTAGTCTGTAGTAGTAGGTGAGCCTATGAGTTGCTGCAGTGACACTGCGCCTCGGCAGCTATGGTGTCCCGAGCGACTGCTGCACCGCAATTAGTCCTCCCGCAGCATTTTCCTGTCCTTTTCGGAAACTCTCCGGCATTTATTTTGCAGAAACTTCCCGAAATCGAAGAATCATATGGAAGCCCACACTAATTGCACAAATCTGTAACGGGATCTGTAATCACATTAGAATCACGCTAATCCAGTGAAATGTTACACTAAGTCTGAATAGTTACAGTAACAACGCTCCCCTGCAGCTATGGTGTCCCGAGCGACTGTTAGACCGCCACAAGTCCTCGCTAGATTTCCCAGGAAACCGCCAAATCTCTTCACTCTGCATTCCCTCCTGGTGGAAGTACTTGTCCGTTGCAAAGAACCAGTTCTTGTGGGAGCTCACGCAAGTGAGACTGGCGCTGGTGGTGACGCGCCATGAGGCTTGTCCTGCGCGCACCACTGACGCAGGCACCACCCACTCCACGCGCGGCTTGAAGTCCAGTCCGTTGAAGTTGCCCTTCTCATAGTCGGCGGGCAAGCGTGGGACTTTGGAGCCTGACCAGCGCCGGGGGTTGTAGAGCTTGGGATATTCCAGCTTGCTGGAGGGGCACCAGAGGTTGAGTTTCCAGTGCAGGATCATGACGCCGCCTGAGCCGCGTTCCCATCTGTAACAGAAACCACGAATAGGTGAAAATGGCGAAATGGCAAAAGAGTGGTATACTACTGAAGCTTCAGATCTTTAGAGCTCAAGTTGTGAGATTGGCATGCGAATATGACAATTTTGGCGCTCTGGGACATGCCAGTTTGTCGAATTTGACCACAGTGATGTTATTGTGCATTATTGTCTACCCAAATGTCGGGGAGATTATAAGATTCTTCAGGAGTATTCGTCGAATTGTCTAAGCAACATTTCCCATGATTGAAAACTGCAGAACCTAGATTCTAGAACCTCAGATCTATTCTAGTCGTCTTTAGAGGTCTGAGTTCTTGGATGTCAGAAGTTCGGCGCTGTGGAACATGTCAGTTCATCGAATTTGACGGAGTGAGGTTATGATGCATTGCCGATCTTCAGGTGATCATTTAGGGATCATTTCAAAGTATTCAGGGTGGACCATAGAGGAATGAAATGGAGTTGACTGTCTCCTAAGTGGTTAACTCTGTTCCATTACCATGATGGTAAATTCTGAAAACTCCCTTGGGTGGGGGAGGAGGGTGTCAGACTGATTTCAGTCAGACCGCAATTGGATATATAATCTCAATATAAAAGAAAAACCAAACATACGATTAAGCTTCCTTTCAGGCTAATTATATAGACCTAATTCTTTTGCTACATTCCATCGAAACCATACTACCATCCCTGCCAGTGACAGTACCTGCAAGTGTACATTGGCTGCGACGTTTGCTGCGATCGCGTTTTGCTCATATTCACCGCCACCATGGGATTCCTTCCAACGAACCCCGTGACTCCCATTTGCGTGGAGTTTCCGAAGTAGGCCGCCGCGTTCACCGTCTTGGGATACAAAGCCCCCGTCACAATCTCTTCCTGGCACCACATGGGCTCGAACTTGATCTCAAGCTCATCAATGAACCACCCCCTGCAGTCGTCCTCGTTCGCAAACATCTTGCTGTTCCACAAGAGATCGAAAATCTCCGCGCCCACGATACAATTCTTCGGACCTTCCCTGCGGTAGGAAGTCGTCATCCCGATGTCGATGACCACTTTCTGGTTGGAGTAGGGAGACAGGGTGTCGAACGTCTCTTTCGCACGCCACCGCACCACCCAGCTCTGGTCGATCTCAAGAGCGGAGGAGTCTTCCTGCTGGAATGAAGATGAGTCTTCATTATTCCAGTCGACGGACTTTCGGAAGGAGCTCGATCGATGCGAGGGTAACGAGCGCAGCTTCGCGGAGAGATTACGATGCATGATTTCCGCCATAGCCAACGAAGTACTACCGGTACACTCCTCCCAAACTTATGAAAATCAGTGAGCAATAAGGAAGTGCAGTAGCTAGGGAAACAGAATGGTACAATATGTGCGTCCTGTCATTCGTACAAACTCCAATCGAAAACGAACCATAGTACAAATTTTACACTGATATTGAGCTTCGAAGCTGCAGGAAGAGAGGAGGCTGTACAATTGAAGGTAGCTAGCTATATGATATATGAACATATGAACATATGAACTATAGGGGCTAGGAAGATAGAATGAACAGTCAGTGCAGTGGTGATGAGAATTCATATAGAGATCGATGAGAAACAGAGAATGAGGAGAGAGAAATTAAGACACGGGGACGGTTGCTACTTATGTCAGGTGATGCAGGAGAGCAGGTATGCATGTGCAAGGAATGCCAGGTTGTGTAGGTGTATGTGGTGGGGCTCCTGGCGGAGGCCCCAAGTAATTTCCGGGGGCCGGCGGTTTCCCTGGCCGGTGCCGTCCCCAATGCAACACAATTCACCTCTCGGCCGGCTCAGGTGTAGCGCGACTGGTGGTTAGTGGAAGCAATTATGCATTCTACCGACAGGTAATACTGTACGAAGTGCAAAGCTTGAAACTTCATATTATTTGTTAAATTGGCACATTCCAAAAGTTTCTGGCAGGCATTCCAATTGAGTTTGTTAAAATATCAAATCTCAGAGCACAGTTGATGTGACTATTTAAGAGTCGGGAGTTCTAAATCTGTGATTGATATAGTTTATGGTTCAACTAGCTAGCTGAATTGAGGTTTTAGCTAGGCCTTCAAAATCTTAAGTCAGGATGGTCATTTACTCACATCTGTTACGAATGTAAAGTTTCGAAATGCCAAGGATATGTGTAACGAGCACCACAATCTACGATGGGTACTGATTTGAATTGGGCAAATCAAAACCGCAAGGGCTCCATGTAGTAAACCTTTACCATGGGCACAGGTTTTGTGAAATTCTGCCAATTGAATTAAACCTTTCCTCGGAAAAAAATTAACTTGTCGATTGAAATGAAGGGCGTGAGTGGGTGAACATTGACTCCTACAACGCCGTTGAGTTCGGCAAACTTTCAGACAGGTGATTGCGGTGCCGCTACATGACTATTCTCCTCCAAAATGAAAGTAGAGGAGTGCCGACAGTTGGCAGGGGAAGAATGCCAACGGGCGGCTGCGAGACCAGCCATCCGGAGCATATTCCTCTGAAAAAATGATATTCTATTCATACCGTTAAAGACGTGAGCCCCCAAACCTTGTGCAATTTTGCACCCAGGGTGCCGCAGCTGCGACGCTGAGATCAGGACAAGCTCCGCCCAAAAAACGGGACGGATGTTTGATCGAAATCCAACTCTCAGACAGGTTTTAGAAAAGAAATAAAAAGTTCGGTGTTGGTGCTAAGGTATGTACTCCCATAATCAACCCTGGCCTAAATGCGACACCTACTACATTTAGATCCAAAAATGTCATAACAAACTACATAACAAACTACATCTTGATGACACCAGATGTACACAATGAGAGAATCTATGAGAGTCTATTGTTGGGTTTTGGTACACCTAGAGAGATAGTCATTGAAATTCATAACACATTCATACAGAGTTCAAACAATGCATGCTGAAGTGCTTTGGAATCCTCTTTAAGGCTGCCAGTAAGATGCATAAAAGTAATTTATGTTTAATAATGGTAGTCATGTTGTAATTAGTGACAATTGAAGGTGCGCATAACTTACCTAACAGTTGAATGATCCGGCTAACTTACTTCAGTTACGAGCCAATTTACAGACAGAAGAATCGAGGTCTATTTGTGCGTAGCCAGTTCAAGTTGTGAGAAGACTAGTTTGATGTGATTAAGCGCAAGCAGGTTTCCGTTCAAAATCGTATATCATAATGGTAGCATTTTAATGAAACCGAAGAAACAGTACTGGGGTACAATACAGTATTACTGGTTGATTTCGCGAAATCGGGGATCCTAGTCTGCCAGGCTTAAATTTTCCCCGAATACTGTCAAACTTATGAGTGGTCGGCCACCACCAGGGCCATGTTGTTGGGGACTTGGGGTGCACTTTCTGAATATACTTCGGAGCTTGGAGGAAAGACCAAAAGAGCAGCCAAGTTTCCAATTCATCGGTAATAATGAAGTAGTAAACAGCGGCTATACAAGGTCGCCGAGTACCGTAGTAGTCACTGAAATACAGTGCACTACAGTGCAATAGAGTGAAATACAATTGTATTGCAGTGAAACTACAGTGAACATTTAATCAAATACTTTCAAATACACGTAGACCTCTCTAAAATCACCAGTGACTACTACTCAGCGACCTTGTATCAATTGCTGCTGTTTACAGTGAAATAATAATCAAATACACTGTTTCTCACCAACCCTAGCGAGTGGTCATACCTAGCTTGTATGTCACTTGATGACTGATACTTTGTTAGAACTTACACTTCAGATAGCAAACCTTAAGTGATGAGTCTGAACTTATTGAACTCTTATTGTACTTACAAGTAGGCTTAAAATATTGTAATTCCGTCCAATATTAGAGATTGGGAGAAGAGGTTTCATGAGATTTCAGAATTGAAGATAAACCAATTGTTGAGATACGATAATTTTATTATTCAAGAAATCAATACATAAATCAATCATATAAAACTTATCTATATAAGGAGAAGAAGAAGTCATCCCATTTTTTTTTATTACTTATTGCTTATTTACCATAGATTCTGCATCATATAATCAACTTACTCAAGTTGTGAAATACATACATTATTTTCTAAAAATCTTGAAAGACAAACTCCACCTCCAGGAAGGACTTTTGGAAACTTATTTTCTTGAAGTTCACGCATTGTCATCTCACAATTGGTTGGGTTTATTCATTCAATTTTGAAAGCCGACAGTGCAACAATTACTACAAGAACTAATATGCTGAATCCACAATAATTCAAAACTAATAAAATCTTTCAACTGTGTTTAGAACAAGCTTTTAAAAGGATTTTTGGATTTCCCGTGTTAAGGAATTTTAGGAGATAAACTTAGCAAAAAGTGATTAGCAAACTACACTTGACTCAATAACGCTCACAGGCAACCCACCGGCCACCTGTGTTTTGGTTAATAAAGGTATAAAACATTGAATTTTTTGGACTGCATCAACGAAAGATACTCTAAGTTTGAGTAGCTACTGTACTCAAAGAAGCAAGTGAATGTTACATGGACGCGACGTCTCATAGTGTAGCTACTGGTTTTAAGGTAACAATACCTACTGTAGTGGCATTTGAATAAGCAATTGAATAATGTTCCTATTATTGTTGCATTTTGTTACAAGTCTAAAGCATATTCTACATTCTCTTCTTATACATTTTTGGGACACCCTATGAATAAATTATAAATTTTCAAAGTGCTTAAAATAGGTGTACCCAAAAGCCACCCTAGCCTCTCGTGAATAGCAACAATACATTCTAGGCAAGAATCTGCAAGGATCACAATAATCAGGTGCAGTTATCTCAATAGATGTACTAAGGAAAATGGATCGCTCATCTACAAATGGATCGCTCGACCACCGTTGAGCCGCTCACTTAGGAGAGCTCAACGGTGGCATGGCCATTGGTGACGGTGCGAGAGTCTAGTGGATAAGACGAGTGCTCCGTGAAGGAGGGTGTTCCAAAATCGGACCAGACATTGGACTGCCCAGGCTCTGGGAGGGCGGTGTCCGCGTCCCCGGTCAGCATGGCCAGCACCCGGAACATGGACGGTCGCTGCTCGGGCGCCGTGTGCACACACAATATGGCTGTGCTCAACACTCTTTGCACTTCGCTCATGTTGGAAGGCTCCAGCCTTAGTCTTGGGTCCACTAAGTCAATCACCTTCCCCTCTGATTGGAGTCTCCACGCCTGCACAAATGATTTCCCAACTTAAAAAAGTTTAAAAAGTTCTGTAGCAGGTTATGATGGTATGATGTTTATCCTTGACGAGTCTTTGGTAGGGAGGGGAATTCAGATCTAGAGCTTTTTAGGCAATAACAAATTATGGCTTGAGAAGAATCCAGATCTTTTCTTCTCAACCCTCCATGAACTGATTTAGAACGCTGCACACAAATCATGAAGCACCAAGTGACCATGCTAGGTAGTCACATTGGTAAAGAATTGACAGAAATTGATTTTTCAACATACTTGGATGGACTTTCTCTGTTTTGTGAAGTTCCAATAAGCTCTTGAAAATATTCACAATCTACCAAAATGACACTGAATGAATAATCTTTGAGGATGTTGTTTTTTGGATACTGTATGAATAATCTACGAATTTTCAAAGTGCTAATTATGAGTGTAGTGAAAATTGACTTCTAGGTTCTCATGTTGAAAAAGTGTACAATGTAGGTGAAAATCTGTAACGATTGGCTTTGTAAACGAAAAGTTTTGTACATAGGGTCCATTTTGCAAAGACCGTGGCAATTCGAAGAAGCTACCTTCGAGACAATCTGGGCTTGCATGAATAGGAGGTGCTTTGCCTTTTGGAAAGGGAAGCAACGCTCTAAGGAGTTTTTAAAACTTCATAGATAACTATCCTGCATTCTTCATATTCAACTGATTTTTCCATGTACCTACTCCTGTTTATTGCCTTTATTGCCAACTATGATTGGAAATTTTCTTGAACTTTTGATCAGTTTTTATCCTATAGTTTCACAATTCACTATTTCACTACTCATGCAAATAGTGTGGACATGAATGTTTCACAATTCTCACGTCCACAAGTTCACAATACACTAACCACAGACTGGTTGTTCCTGATAATTGAGGTGAACGACCTTTTGTTGCAGACTATGATCGACAGAGAAAGTACAAGGAAGACTCACGTAAATAGGGAGATACCCGTCGTCGTCCCCAGGATTAGCAAGTCTGTTTCTTCTGCCACTCAAAATCTCTAGAAGCAAAACACCAAAGCTGAAGACGTCTGCCTTCTCAGAAAGCCGGCCGAAAAACACATACTCAGGTGCAAGATAGGCTCTGCACAATCATAACAAGACGTACTTTCACAAGTAAATAAAATAATGTCTACAACAGTACTACCACACAAGGTCGTTTTCAAGCTACGGGCGCACTGCGATTTCTGTCACAATATTACAGTATTGAAAATTTGAAAAATCATAAGTTATTCTTTATAAAAAAATATGTGTAAAAAATATGAGTTTATTAATATAAATAGTTTAGAGTTATGAGTACATTTATTAATCGGTGTCTTTGCTCTGTGACACTCCACCGTAGCTTGAAATCCCCATAACATGGAATTTGTCAGCATGATACATTGAGACTAGAGAGTTTTTCTTAAGGTCCACACTATTTCAGATTTCAGATTCCTGATTAGGATTGTCAACACCTATTCAAATCATGGAATTTTTCATGAAATTCACCCTTATTTTTCACAGAAACAAAGTAAGCACCTCCACTTTGTTTGAATGTGTTTAAGAACAACTCTACTGCGGATGTACTGGATTACTCTATTCATCTCAATCTGAATTCTTACAGTGTTCCGGCACAACGTTCGGTGATGATCTTGCTTTGTTCATCTTGGATTGGTCGGGCCAATCCAAAGTCAGCAATCTTTGGGTTGAGATTCTTGTCAAGTAATATATTACTGGCCTTAATATCTCGATGGAGAATTCTCGATTGAGAGGATGCATGTAGATAATATAAGCCCTGTGCCACACCCAAACAAATGTTCATTCGGGCTTGCCAATTCAGCAATTTCTGCAGCTTTGCTGCGGTCATTTGCGAACCTGTAAGTAGAAAAAAGCAGAAGATCAGGATTGATTCAAGATTATTATGAAATACATACTCCCTCCGTCCATTAATAAGTGTCCACTTTAGACCTCATGTTTTAAAGGTTGGTTTTACGGAGTAGCCTATACGGAGGCTTTCTTGAATATCATTTTATTCAAATTGAAATGAACAAATGTAATGCTCTTCATGGATTCTTGTGATTTAAAATTTGTAACCCTTTTGAATTAAGTTTTTCGCAATATGATCAATGAAATTGGTATCAAACTTTTTCAACAAAAATGTAGATACTCATTTCTGGACGAAGGGAGTAATGGACGAAGGCAGCACATAGTTGCATTATTATCAACCCAGTTTTCATCCAAGCCGTAATATTGATGATTCACAATGCTAATCTATGCTGTCAATTTTATTAAAAGAGCACATTTTTTTCGCTTATTAATTTTCAGATAATGGTGTGTATTGAATCCTTAATATGACACATATACAATCTAGCTTCAATATTACATCCAATGTGCTTCTAATATGGTAATTAAAATTACAGGGAGTAGAGAGTCATCCTCCCTGGCTCTTTCCCAATATCTTTGATGATCATTTTTGTGCAAAAGACAGGTGACAAGAATTTAAGCTTAAAACACACTTTTGAACAGACTCGTGAACTTGGTATGACATAAAAAATTTGGAAGTACTTACTCAGCAGCAGCTTGTAAAGATCACTGTTATCCACATACTCGTACACTAAGAGCATCTCTTTGTCATGCAGGGAGTACCCTTTAAGCGTCACCAGGTTCCGGTGTTGAAGATTACTAATCAGCAGAACCTCATTAATGAAGTCGTCCCTGCCCTCTTTCGTTTTGAGAAACAGTTGCTTCACAGCTACCTCCGTTTTGTTTGGCAAAATGCCCTGCGTAATTCATTTGATCAATGTACCCAGTGGATGCAGCATTAGCCCATTACCAAGTACAGTAGTATGCCTTAGATGAAAAGTTAGTAGATTCGGTCCCTGGCTTTGTAAGAGTACATTCACGTGGGGGAATATCTTAACCTTCAGAGGGGCAAAATAACCCCATTATACCTTCTTCCAATCTCAATCTCCTACCAAAATGGGGGTCAAATCATCCCTCCCAAAATAAAATTATCCCCCCGCTCGGGTACATTCAAATGAACGGGCCATATCTTAATCTTGAGAGGGATATAATTAAACCCATTATGAGTTAGGATTGGAGATTGGAGGGGAGTATAGTGGGATTATTTTTGAAAACAGGGAAGCAAGAGTCTGGGGCCAAATTACTATGCAATTCCTTCTACTTCAGTTAAAAATTTGTACTTCAGACATAGGCAATCGGAAAAGAATCAAACCTTGTAAACAGCACCGAAAGCTCCAGCACCCAACTTCATAGCTGGTGAGAAATTTCTGGTAGCAACACGAAGCTCACGGTACTTGAATTTCTTGGCGTTGACCTCAGAACTTTCGAGTTCTGCACCGTAGGTTTAATTAAAGAATAGGTTAAAATCTCTACACTAAAGCATCCTATAATTGAGTAAAATAATAAATTAGTTTTAACGAAGAAAAATAAAGCACAAATATCAAATTACCTTCATAAAGAGAGCGCATATACTTTCTGTTGCGTTGAAGGACGAAGGAGAACACCAAAATCACCAAGGTCAATATTACTACAGAACATACGGAAATAATCACGGCTACCTTCTTCGTCTCATTCTTGTTTATCCCTGCGTCTGCATCAAACTGAAGAGCTCAGACAAATGAAGCCAAGTCCAAGCAAGCGGATTTGAAATTTTCTCAACTAAAGCTTGAATTTAGTCTAACACAAGATTTTGATGGCCAGGAGTCACATAAATCATGCCTCTTGAACATTTACTAAATCCTTCATCAGAAGCAGAGGAAAGATAAGAAAGGAATTTAAGGATAGGATTGGAAGTCTTACTTGACGAAACAAAACAGATCTGCTCACAATAACACCTTCTACCATCATCTTGTGAAGTCGAGCCTTGGCAATAAGGGTTACCCTGCAAACTGGAGTATCCATCAGTTTAATTTCATCATCAATATACACATTTGACCAAATTGGCTTGCGCTGAAGTAATGAACTAAGAGATGGAAGTGCAAACATTACTTGAGTGTTAACAATACTTAAGTGAAAAGCATTGAGATAGTCGAAAAACAATTTTCATTTTCATGTCAAATTAATATACTGGCAAGAAAAGTGACTTACAAGATTTTCGATTGCATTCCCATAGAAGCATCGGTGTAGATTACATCGGTGATGTTGTTTGCTTTCAAGCTCAACTCTTTCAGACTCTTCATAAAAACGGTGGAAATGTTCAAAACTCCACTGAAATTGTTGCCATCAAGATACCTGGAAGAATGCTGTCAAACTCAGTACGGTTCTTAACATTCGAACCAAAAAAGTGCTTACATGGACGGTCATTTGAATCTAACACTCCGATTTTTTATGTAAGTAATGAGCGAATTGCAACTTACAAATATTCAAGACTCGAAATCCCCATGGATTCCAAGCTTGGAACACCACCACCAATACTAAGGCCTGATAGGTCAAGCACATCCAGATTCTGGGGAAGCATCCTGCTGGAAAATGAAGACAAAGGTGCTAATCCTGTGAAGAGGTTTGAACTCAGATTTCTGCATCACCAGTCGAGAAACATTAGAATGAAGTCATAATACTGGAACTAAGAATTAGGGTTTATTGGAATCAAGAAATCAGCTACTTATATGTCGCGCACTAAACCCTAAACCCTAAACCCAAACCCTCCTCTTAGCTGATGTAACATGGGTAATAAGCCATACAAAAAGGAAGCCATTTAGCTGGAGAATAATTTTCATGTAGCAGTAAGCAGGTCACTGATTTAGTTTTTCTTACTTACAAGTAGTTGAGGTTGGTAATGAAAGTTAAGTTTGGCGGAAGACCTGTGAATCTGTTACTGGATAAGTCCCTGCCAAAAGGAACATGTGTCAAAAATTAACATTATTTTCATGTACTGCTTTAGATTCTAGAATCAATGTACCTTGAAAATGAAGTATTAATTCAATAAGTCTGGAAGAATGAAATTGGATACCGAGTAAAAGTACTTACACTGAAAGTAATTGAGTCATGTTCTGGAAAGCATTAGGCGGGATAACCCCCTCAAGGAGATTCCGAGATATCTTGAACACTTGCATTGTCGACTTTGTTTTCTTTATATACTGTGTTGGAAATTGACCGACGAATCGATTACCACTCAAGTCTCTGCAACGGAACAAGCGTAACAACAATCTCTTCAATATACTATGGTGATGGATCAGAGCCACATTGTCTGTCTTTGATATAACGGTTTTGTCTATCCCAAGACTCTTTTGTTACAATTCTCAACACACAATCTAGGCATCATCACTTACAGCTGTATAACATATCTAAGTTGCGCCAGCTCCGTAGGAATAACTCCACTGAATCCATTGTCGTGAAGGTCTCTGCAACATTGCCGTCGGACAAAAAGCAGGTTATTATTATGCTTCTAAAGCTTTACATGCGTGTTTCAAATGAAGAGGTATTAAAAATAATTCAAAATATTACTACGCTAGTGCAAACACTGTGTTCAGACAACATGCTAACAAAACTATTTGAACCCCACCCAACCCCCTCCCAGAAAACGTAGCTACATCAAATCCTGCCATATAAGACAATTTCTGACGCAAACCTTGCCAAATGTAATGCGGTTAGATTATCTAGAACAACTCCAGGCATGGATTTTCTACTACTAGGCCAACAATGCTCATAGTAATTAAGGTCCAGACAGGGGGCTTACAGTACGTTGAGAGAGGGGAGTCCCGAAAGTTCTGTAGGAATAGGACCTGTCAAATTCGCATTCCCAGTCAAGACTCTGCACAACAAGTTCCCTAACTTCAGCAAATAGATTCGTAACTGCAAGGTCCACTTCAAACAAGACATCACAAATGAGCCATTGAATTAGGGTTTGAAGCTCACAAGGTGACGAGGTTATGAAGCTTTCCTACATCCCGGGGCAGAATCCCTCCGATCGACGCGTCACTCAAAGTTCTGTTGCAATCAACATAAACTGATTCACATCAATAGGTTCCGCCAACCCTAAATGTCGACGAATTCTAGGTTTAGAAATGGGCAAATTCAATTGATCATATTGTGAAAAATGGAATTCCGATGAGGCCATTATTTGGTCACCGGAATCAATGAAGAGCATTCCACGTGATGGTCCAAAAATTAACTAGATTGAATATAAAAGCAAATCCCACAAATGGCAAAAGTTTGAGCCAAAATTGGACACCTTGGTCCGTTAGGGGGTAATTCAGACACCCAGCTAGCAACCCTAATTCAGCTAGCAAATGAGTCATTGAAATAGCCATCTGCTGGCTTATGACCCATTGAATTAGGGTTTGAAGCCCAGCCAGCTACCGATTCACCTAATTCAGGACATGCCCACAAAGATTCTCGAAATCAGCAATCCAGTTTAACCCATTTGAGGAATAGAGAATGCCAGGTTTTGAATTACAAGCCAATGATCCAACTGATGAGCGTACTGGCGTTCTGTCGATGTTGCAGGCATGTAACTCCTCTCCATTTAATATCAATGTTGGTGTTGCAAGGATAAAACGTCTTGTTTCCGGACGATATCCACCCCGCCAGATTGGCATTCAAGTTGGGCGTGCTCACATTCCACGCTGCCCACAGGCTCTGCAACGCATCCACTGCATGCCACCCGAAACAAACCCTCGTAAACTCTTGCAAATCCTAAACCCTCTAACCTACGGGTAGTTCCCCGGCATTCTAAGCTGATTCTTTCAAAGTTCGGACACGAACTCAAGGTTGAAAACTCTTTGTCCGATTATAATCAAGCTTGTAAGTGTCCTGGCTAGTTCCTTTCCCCCCAACTTTGAGAAAACTTGACATCCAGTGCAATTCATGAGTTGTAAGCCACTCTCAGTCACTCACTGAAAGGGACGGATTCAAGCAGGAAACTCCACTCAAAACGCAAATAATTTTATTGTATTTTGAGAACTTTCACTTTCCGCACTGTTCAAGGATTGCACTTTTATTTTCCTGCTACTGTTGGTATGTATGCAATCCCGTGAACAAAAAAGGAGATCTCCAGAAAAGTGGGTACAGAGAGATTATGAGGAGCTAGGAATTGAACGTACGCTCATCCATGGAGAAAGGTGCGACAGTCTGGGAGAGCACTGCTGGAACGAAAGCAAGGAGGCAGAGCAAGAGTCCAATAGAGATGCAAGACACCATTTCGAACCGGACCACGATTGCCATAGCCAAAAAATGGCTCCACACCTTCACTTGGCATCTGAAACTCCTACAATTTTCTTAGAGTTCTCAATCCTGCTGCTCCTAAAGACGAACCTCTATACATGTTAACTTACAACCACGGAGTAGAAGATTTCTAACACATACAACATTCTAACTTTGGGGCTATTTAACAAATTCAGTTATATATATTCTAATTTATCAACTTTTTGACTATTCTAACATTCAGCAAGTTATACATTTACAAAGGATGTTCTGAAGGATGAAGTTAGCAACGTTTGACCCTAATTACTGAGGACGAAGTCGCACATGAAATTCAGAAGTAACAAAAGCTGTCCAGGAGCACATTCTTCGTCGGTACTGTAGAATGGAACAGTTAGATCTAAAGGAGAGCATCTGAAAGACGAAATGCTGCGACTTTGACATTGAAATTCGGAAAAAGGTGTACGTCTGGGAAGATCAGGAGGTTTGACCACACAAACAACGGCGATGACTTCGACGGGTAGTTGCTCAGTTGGTGTCGACTTTCGGAGTGTGCACATCATGTGAGAGGACAAGGAAATTCGGGAAAAATGTGGAATTGGACCATCTTCGACTTACGCGTCAGTCGTTTCCAAATTTGTGCTTCAGAAATTCTGACCTTGAGGTTCGTAAGTTATGGAGCTTCAGTTGCAATCGTGATCGATCCCTTTGCGTTCAATTCATCGGTTTTCGTTCATCGTTTTCGTCACTCTGCCCCCCTCACCTTCAATTGTCCATAAGTCCTCGCTCACGTGCATGATCGAGAAATTGTGTGTTAGGAATCTAGCTGGACTTTGCTGCTCCAAGTCTGCAACGTGCGGAGACTCTCCGGCTGGCTTTGGAATCCTTTGCAGCCGCGCTTCAGTTGGACTGTGAACTGTGGACGGTGTCCAGTTACCCGATTGGTAACCTACAGTACTAGACCAGTTGACTCAGTTCCCAGTTTGGCAGTTTCCCACTGCCCTTCAAAGACGTTGAATCTCAACACTAAGGTAGAAATATCTACAATCATTCACTTAAGTATCCCTTAAACGAACAGGCCAAGTGCAATGCACTGGACTTCTTCAGGAGAGACACTCAGACTTGTTGACGAAAAGTGTTTTTTGCATTTATTTGTAATGTTTCAAACAACCTATTGGATCCACTTCTACATTGAATGTGGCTTGTCAAGTACCACATTTATGTTGCAAAGTTAAAGCACTATTCACTATCCACATTTGAATGTCCTAAGAGCGTCTCTACAAACAGGGGAAATGAACAAGGGGAAATGAACTTGGCATGTTCCTACTACGCATATTTGCGCCACCTCTCAACCAAGCCCCCCACCAAAACATCTCAAAAGTCGTGAAAGAAGAGCAAAAATTAGAAACCAAAGTAGATCATTCCTCAATTGTGGTGGTAAATGGAAAATTAAGCTACAATAGGAGATCATGAGTGGTAGAAAATTCCCAACCTGGATGCCCACCAATTGTTGACTACAAAACTTGCTATTTGAACATGAGGGTTGCTTTTATGTGAGCTTAGGAGCATGAGTCCATGAGCCTAGAAGACTAGACACTCATGTTATAGGTGTTTAAATTATAGAAAACTTCCATAATTATAATGTAACTATGTTATAGGTATTTATATTATAAGCATCTTCACTATGGGGTGGTAGAATATCTACTTATACACATGCTCAAGGCTCATGTGCTTGCATTTTCATGCTCACATACTAGCAATGTTGTTTGAACATTGTCAAATGATGAAGTGGGACTCAGTACAAACATGAAGGGCACTATAGCTTCCAATGTGGCAAGAGAAATTTGAAGAGCCTAGTTAAAAACTAAACTAAATTACGTCCAATAGGACTCTCTCTAAAGCCCAACCTTGTCAAAACATTCACCGGGGTAACATTTTTGTGCCCTAGTGGAGATGCTCTAACAAAACAAATTTTGGATAAGAAACAAGACCTGTGCCCTACTTCAAGAAGATTTTTTATTCTTCAATTATTACATTATCCACCAAGTAAAAGAATGTTGTTTAAAGGTTAAGTTGATGATTGTGCATAGATGGAGTCAAAATTACTATTTAGGGTTATTTTTAACTTTTAGAAAACTCAAAATTATGAATTCTTTTAAAAATATTTAGGAAATTTTGTATTTTTAGTAAATTTTCAAAGTGAAACCTTGAAGTGTTCTATAGGCTAGGTGCATGTTTCAAGCTTTTTCAAAAAGATCCAAAAGCATTTTCTAAAGACTTTAAAGTATTCTATTACTTTGTAAGCATGTTGCGCCATTTATAAAGTTGTAAACATTCTACATAGACAATTTAAGGGCATATTTGAAATACTATAGGAGATCCCTACATTATAGAAATGGGGGGGAGGGGCAGACAGAATGAGTACAACTATGTTATGTGTCAATACTAGAAGTTGGCTAATCCTATATTGGACAAACCTATAACCAAGTTGAATAAAAACATCTCTAGTGGTCCAACTTTTAATCCTTTGGATGATTCCATGGAGGTCTCAAGGATAAAAAAAATTAAACCAAAATCATTAGATGAGATTTGGGCCAAATAGAAGACTGCAAGTTCCTTGAAGTTCCTAGCAATGGAGAACTTGCTAAACTATGCCACTACAATAGTGATGATGTAGTCAAGTGACGGCCACGTCAAATTTATTTTTCTTAAATTGACTTTTTTTTCGATTTCAACCCCCCCAAAAAAAAACTTTAGTATTTATGACAGTTGACAGCAATTAGCCATGCCCTCACTACTATAGGAACAACATGTGGAACAGGCCTAAAATGGCCCCTTATTTCCCCAAACTTCATCTACTCATTTTAGGTTTTTATTTATTGAATTGAATTTTCAATGAAAGATGCTTTATATTCTCTCCTTGTGATAATTTTTTACTTTCCTACATGAACAATGGCAAATCCATGGATCACTCCATTTAGTGTATTTTGGAAAGTGTTTGCTCTTTTTATCTTTATCTAAATTTAAGCCATAAAAGTTAAATTATTTGAATTTGAGACCAACTAACAAAATCAAGATTATCAAGTCTAGATTCTACTCCAATTAAAAATTTTAAGAGAATCCTAAAATTCAAATTTTTATTGCAATTTTAACTTATAAAGAAAATTTCAAGAATCAGCCCACTTGCATGTTTTTTGAATGATAAGTGGGCAATAAATGTGTCTTCTTATTACCAATACTAGTAGGAACGAAATAACGGAAGGACACACCTAAAAATGTCAAAATAAACAATTTAGCATAATTGGAGGCACTTTTTCTAGAAAAAAAATATTTTTGTCATATAAGAAATTGAAAATCATGAGTTTTCAAAAAAATGGAATTTTTGGACAAGAGTGTAATTTCAAAAAATTCTCAAAGTAGAACTACCTAGCTAAGCCACTAAAACTGTCATATAGCTTAGTCCTAAAACTAAAATCTAGAGAAATCAACGGTCAAACAATTGCAATTAAATATGGGAATGGCCTAAAGACACTTTAGAGGATATTTTTAATGGAAGTCCACTTGTTAGGAGTAGGTACAAGTACAATTTGGGATATTTTCACCTTAGACTAAGATTGAAGATTGCAAATTTTCTACAAATCATTTCACAATACTAGCATCAAATTTTTGGCTTGAGAGTTCCAAAACTTAAGTGTGATGACTCAAATATTTGTTTGAAGACCTAGATAATCTACACTATATACAATTTGATAGTCATAAATAAAATCATTAGAGCCAATCTAATGAAAATGTGCCAAAAATAAATAATCTTACGATTTTTGCCATCATAAATATTTCTCCCTCCGTCCCAAAATGATCTTCTTTTTGGCCTTAGTTTTTTGTCCCAAAATGATTTTCTTGTTGTGACGTGGAGGAAGAGCCCGCGAAATGAATTTCCCTGTAATGGAGAATTGGGTAGACACTGTGCAACCATCAAGACAAGGGGTAGCTGGGCCCAGAGAATCAGTTAATATTGGGAGTAATTTAATGATCATGGTGGGCTCCAAGGTCTTTGGTTTGGAGTGTTTCCCGAAATACCACTGCAATGGTTCCTTTCTGGTTTTTTTTCTCCATTGTTTGTTTTTTAGGAATTCTTTATTTTAGGACTACAGTACTTCGTAGCTGATTCGGTGGAAACACATCTGAAAATTCCTGAAGTTGGAAGTGATGGAAGTATGCCATGGACAATATCAGCGCGAGAAGAATGCAGGAACAATAGTGCACAACACGGGACAGCAGGAGGAAGAGCTCACTACGCGGGAAATTTCAGAAATGATTGGCTAGCGGTGCTCCAAAAAAATGACCCCAAAATCCTACTTTTCAAGAAACCATAACTATTTTTTGACAACTTATTTGAAACTGAAATTTTGAGGGTAGAAGGAGTGTATCACAATCTACTAACTACTCAAAAAAATAAAATTGAATGTTATTTTTTTACCTTAATCTAGAACATTTTCTCTAGCAAGAAGATCATTTTGGGACAGAGGGAGTATTTGGTTTGTAAACACATTTGAGGCCCAACTCTTAAATAAAATGACTGCATAATTTGATCCAAAATTGAAATATCAATGGACGAGTTATTTGATTGCCAATCAAAATAACCATAAATACTTCAAAAGTCAAAAAAACAATTTAATTGTTACTTTGAAAACTAAAAATGAATTAGTGGTTAATTTGTTGCATTAATTGTACTCTAATAAGTGTTATTTTAATGAATCTGAAATGACATTACAATTTATCATCCAAACCTTTGCAAACAATTTCTATTTATTTTTTCCATTGGAAACATTTTTGAACACTTGATTACACTAACTCCAAACATGTATAATCAACTATTTTATCCCAACATATTTAAATTGACTAATTTAATTTTTCAACAACTACTATTTCTAGTAATAAGTGATTTTTCCAAGAGATTTTTTTCTATAATATTTTCAAGCAAACAATCCGATTTTTTTTATTCCTCAATTTTGACATCCTACTATTGGCCCCAATTTTGTCCAAAAATCCATTCAAATCCGTTCATTTTATGACAAAACCACAACATTTTATGATAAAATAAGAAATTTTATGACTGTAAGGGGTAACGTGTCAATCCTTAAATGATGAATACTTAGTACTTGACCTAGCAGTTATGGGTTGTTTATGACTCCACATCTACAAGGTTGTGGATTCAATGTGTTTCCCTATTGAGTTTGCAATCAAGGAACTTTTAGTCATGAAGTAGTCATCATTCAAGCATGTTCTTCATTCATTCATCAAAAAAAATTTCATTGTAAGGGTTTAAGACACATAAAGTTCATGAGAAAAAATATCTCCTATTTGGAATGAAGTTGGGGCAAGTAAAGCCTAGGGGAGAGGCTAGGATATGCAATCTTTTCTTTAGCTGATAATCAAGATGCACTTATATGGTGAATTATAGAATCATACTCCAAGAACCAAGTAGACTGAAACACCTAAATACCAACATCTACAATGGAAGACCCCAATTTTCTACCTACTCTTTCTTTATTCTCCCTTCAAATTTGTCATCACACTCTCTCCCTAAGTCTCTCAATCCATCCAAGGGGGGGCAATAAGGGGGGCAATTCACCTTGGCCATGCCAAAATAGCATGCTAGTAGATGAAGAACCTATACTTATTTCGAATATCTTGAGGAAATAGACCCTTCATCCCTTCATCCCTTCATCCAATGGTAGTGCAATAAGGAAAATTTCCCCTTCTCCAATGGGGAATGATCTATGTTGATTAACAATGTTCTATGGGTTGGGAATTTAGTTGTAATCTAAGTGAACAAATTGGTTGTCTAGTTGTAAAATTGGTAGCTGAATTGTGGTAGTCCATCAACACTATTGGCCGGGGTCTATGAGTGAAGAGTTGGTGGCTACAAAGTCAATAGTAGAGAATTGATGGAGAACTATGTGGAGACTACTAATGAATCATTGACATGAGTACTACAATATGTGGGACCAAGGTTTTTGTTTCAAGTAGTAACTTTGTAAGTTGCAAACTTAGGGAGACTTCCACTTAATTTCTAGGGGAGCAAAAGGGACCCCCTAGCATTGGTTAACAATGTTATGCATATCTACAACAACTTTGGTGAAACTATGACAAACTTCTTAGCATATCAACCAAGAGCTTATATGTTCTAGTAGATTTTTCAATTCCAAAAAGAACATAAAAACTTATTATTTACAACCAATTGATCAAATTTGAATTCGTATCGAGAGACCTCGAATTAGTTGACTATGGTCACAAAACACATAAGGGTGATTGCAAGAAACACTTGTCCTATTTTTTGTCCTCTTGCCCTTGGACATGTGGTTTTTTGGTCATAACTTTTGCATCTCAAGTCCGTTTGTCTTGAAATTTGGAATGAAGGTACACATAAAAGTTTCACATATTCTGTATTTTTGGGGGGTTTTAAAAAATTAATTAACTATTTTTAAAGTGCCCCCGAAAGGGTGTCTACCTTGGCCATTTGGGGTTTTTTTGAACCAAAGTTGTACCCAAAAATGCGAATTGGAAGCCACAATGTGGAGAAGCTGGAGTTGTACTTGTGTTCCAATGAGAGACAAAGAGTTTTTTGCAAAAAAACTTTGCATGAGGTGTCTACATGAGGCCCAAGTGACTGTTGTTCGTGTACATTTTTTAGGTAGAAAAAAAAATTTAAAGAAATTTTTGGTGCAATGTGAGAGCACGCTTGTCTACAAAAATGTCTTTTTTTTCTAGGAGTTTTTTGAATTTTTTTTGAATTACTAAAAATGAAAAGGTCCATAGACCCCTTTTCTGCTATTTTTTGCTGCTAGTGGCTTCTTCAGTACTACATAGTACTATATAGTACTAAATCAACGGTTAAGATCTGCAGGCACCCGAAATCGACGATTGAGATTCGTAGGTGCAACCTAACATACGAAATTGATAGTAGTCCGTCGTACAGCCAATCCTGCAGCCAGAAATCAGGTTTTTGAGCCAAAAACGTGAAGTGTTTCTTGTAATCACCCATAATAGATTAATAGAGGGCCCAATGTAGGGCCTAAGCTTTTACATTTATCTCCCTTTCATTCCCATCAGTGGTGTAATTATATCTAACACAACAACAAATGAGCTTCAGCCCTAGGCATTTGGGGAAGGTCTAAAATGGTTGGCTGGATTTATAGAAAGGGGGGGTAAGTCTATACAAACATTAATATGATCACCTTGCGTAGAGAAGGCATGAGAGGACTTGTAGTTGTAAAACATCCAATTAAAAAAATCTACATTCCACAAGGTAAAGTTTACAAATTTCATTTGTAATTGATTTCATACTAGTACAAAGGCTTATTGCAATGGAGGAGAATATGGACTCGATAGCTAGTTGAAGTCTTACAAAAGAGCATTGGAGATGACATGATGAAACATTTTGGGATGAAAAGGTGACCATATTTGTGACAATGGATTGTGACACAAATTGTGACACTTTATACTTAATATAGAGTATAATAGATGTCTTCAAATCTGTGGGCACCAAGTACAAGTATGATTTCTTGTTGCAATCACATGCTTTATGAGGCCTCCAAGGCCATAAAAGATTTTTGTTTGGTAGATACATCCTAATTTTAAAAATCATCAAGTTTGGGATGCAAATAGAAACTAACACCTAAATATAGGTAATAAGTAAGTATTGATTTTCTTGAACCATAATTGACCATCAATCGCACGTGAGCTACACAATTAGAGCATCCTTAACAATAAGATTGCCATGAAAGATTGTCACAAAAGCATCATACAAAATTCACAAGGCTGTTTTCATTTCTTCAAAATCAGGTCAGGGCTTGACATCAGCTCTTTAAGTTGCCTTGTATCCTATTTTTGACGTTTCACACTAATTTACACAATCACTCAAAACTAACTTTGAAGACATGATGTTTTGTAGTTTTTATCATGTATTGATGACCTGAAATTTGGAATCTAAATTTCCACTGGGGTATCCAATTGTAAAATTTTACAACCTAATTAGAAAGGCAACCTAAAGAACTTAAAGGATGTACTGTACAAACTATCAACTGTCAATTCCCAACTAGTGATTGTATAGCAACTCAAAAATTAGAGTTTTTTAATTTTTTGGATATGAAACAATAGACCTGAACAATCTGTGTATCTAATATTGAATTATACATGTTTGCATTGGGTTATTGTCAGTGGTGGTACTTGTATGGAAGAGAGTCGTCGTCAAATTGCATTCAGGCCGCTTGTTGTTTTAGTTGCTCCTGGCGATGGACATAGAAATTCAAGTTAATTAATACCATTACACTTTCATTTAAAATAAGGTAAAATCACATGTTAATGAAAGACATGTTTGAGATATAAAAAAAATAGGAAAAATTCTTTATGCTAAGTGCAGTAATGTGGATCACACCAAACTTACATAAACCTTTTATTATCTTTGGCCATGAGATTTTAACAAAATCCTTATTCTGATCTATTTTCTAGGAAAGCAGAAGTAGAAATAAAGAATGAAGGCCGAACTAAATAGCTAGAACTAAATAAAAGGGTGCAGTTGCAACGAACCTCAGACACGAAATGCGCATGAAATCCATGAGGAACTCGTCTCGGCAGTCTCACAACTGCCACCGGCTCCAACTCCATTGTCTTGGCATCAATGATAACCGCTTCGGAAGTACTGAAACGGTATCAGCAGTCATCAGTCCTTGACTGTTAGTTGCTTGCATTCAACAGACTCTACAAATGAAGAAACCATAGCTAATTCCTGATAAACAGAAATGTTTTTTCAAGCTACGCAGATCGACTATTCTTGTTTGCATTTACAAAAGCTCATATTTGTTAAAACAGCATAAAATATATATATTCGGACATCCGGATGTGATGATAATGGGTAGGTCTACCTTACGATGAATTGGTGAACTTGAATGTTTAGATTTTTGGTGCTCTTGGAAGGCGCCTATTTAACTACTATCACCGTTACTTGAATAATCATGTGCTTGAGGGGACTCACGGAGGCTGTGACTTACTCAGTGTTGACATCGTGGACAAAGGAAATTAGGTAGCCGTCATCTTCGGGGACACCTGGCACAGTGCCCGGTTCCCGAGGTACGAAGATGAAGTCGCCACCAGCACGGCCTGGCCCGTAAAGAAACACTCCAGCAATGTTGCCTCCTGCTTTCAGTTCTGGGCTCATGCTTGGCTCCATGCCGAGGTCGTACTTTACGACCCCAATGTTCTTGTCCTGCTCGTCAAACACTGCGAGGTATGTGTACCGGACTTTCCTGGAATCACCAAATGTTCACATACAGACAGACAGACAGACAGACAGAGGATGTGAATCTGAAGCTTCATCCGTAACTACTAGCGCAAAGCCCTTGTAGAAAAACAACTGGGAGATTGACACAACACTGTCTGGGAGTTTCTGAAGTTCATATATAACAGCCTACAATGCGGGTGGGTTTTCGAATGTCAACATGTGACATTCAAGTACTTTCAAGTTCCTCAAACTTTGAAAATTTAAGACTCACATGTGCTTACAATAGATGGGGTGCGGTTTCACTTGGGACCATGGGTTTCTGAAGATGGCCAACAGAAACCTTGAGCTCTAAAATCTAGGAGAGATAGAGATAGTCAGTTACTCTCTAGTTGTTGATTAGACTATTCCAAGTAGCTCCAGTTTTCATTTTCTTGATTCAGAAGTGCTCTGATTCTTCAGGATTTCATAAAACATGGTTTCTGCAATCTTGGTGCTCTGGAAAATGCCATCGTGACAGTTATGACCACTTGAATCACTCACACAATTAACTGCATTCACATTAAGTAACATGAATGCTGACTTTTGCTGATTGCTGATTAGTCTCACCTGCCCGTGTACTCTGGGTGGATTCTGGGGAAATCTGCCCGCAAGATGGAGAGTTGTTTCTGCTTCACTTCACCGGTCTTCAAGTTCATCCGAAATTCGTATCTGAAACTCAGAACGACACTCATCTCAGGTAGTGTAACAGCAATAGAGTGAAATGTTACAACATTCTCTGCAATTGGAGCATGATGATGCAAGTTAGAGTAATTAACTGATGTAGACTAATTAAGTTGCGGAATTAACAATCCAACAGGACAAGCAAGTGCTCTCGGGGGTAGGCTAGGGTTGGTGCTGACAATCTGGAACCGACACCCCAGGCCTTCTTTCCTTGGAACTTTTGAACTGGATTGAGGTCGATGTTGTCTTTTACGCAGGCTGTGAGAATGACTTCATCCTCCTCTTCCCACGCATTCACTGAAATAACAATTTGCAACAAGCACACATCTTAGTCATAGCAGGTGAGAATGGGATTGCCAGAAGCCATGCCTGCAAAGATTGCATCATGCGAAGCTAATAAACCTCACATTTGTTTCGAATGGCAGATTTCGGTGAAATTGAAGAAATTTTCATGCGCCCAATTGAAAAAACTCGTGTATTTCGAGTCCTAATTTCTAAACCTCCAGGCACTTGACAGGCACAATTTCAGCGCTCTGTAACATGCCGTTAATAAGCCTTAAAATGCGAGAGCAAGCCCCGTTTCAGAGTATTTTCAAATCCTGTGATGTGCTAGGGTTAATGAGTATGGCCTGTAACAACAAAATTGGAATAACAATAATCTCCTCCTGCTCGAAAGCACACTGTTGAATCGATCTTACCAGTGTGAAAGACGTAACAGGAAGGAATTGTGACCCACCGGATTTGGGACCCATTGGTTGCATATCTTGGGAAAATTCCAAGCCGAGATTCTTTCTTGGGGTCGAACTTGATGATGAAGTCACCTTTTGCAAGACCCTGAGAGCACAAATTGCAAAACCCAATCCATTACGGTTCCTTCATGTTAAATGTTGAAGCTACTTGTGAAGCATTAATTCTTTTTGACTACGACCTATGGAGTATTTCCTGCTTGCGTTTTCAAATTTGTTCAAACATTTGGAGAAAGTTTTAGGAGATTGGCACTTTTCCCAGGCACTCCAATGGAATCTCATATTTGAACCAGTTCAATCTAGGTTTTAGAGCTCTGTTCACTTGAATGTCACAATTTGGGCACTTTGAAACAGCTCATTGTCTCCATTTTAGCGGATACGACTGGCGATTACTTGCCAAGTAAATGAATGCCTTGAGCATTAAATTCTTGTTTTGAAGAAAGGGCCGGATCGAAGTCTGATGTTTTTGTACCCAGATATCGAGAAAGAGAGGAAGGTCCATGAAAACGGCGTAGTTCTCAGAGATGGCAAAGTCATGCATTATGATAGGCCTTGCAATTGGGATGGGCACGGGCACTCCCACAACGCCATCCTTGGATAAAACGCGGTAAATCAATTGCGGAGCAAACAGGTCGTACGTGAATATGAACATCTCCCCTGAAAATTTCAAAGATGAAACAGAGGTCAAACACCAGTCAAATAATAATGTTACTCAATTTACAGCCTGGAATCAGTAGCCACATTGTAATGAACATTAGCATCTACCCAAGTATTCCTATTTCTAATAAGAATCGATTTGCTCACTGAATTTATAAGTTTCTTACGGAAAGGAAGGAAGCATATTTGGCGCTGTGTGAACCAGTACCTGTTACAGGGTCTATCTTTGGGTGCGCTGTGAATGGGTGGTTTAGTGTCTGCCCATAGTCCTCAATACCGACGGTCTCCAAATCTCCATTTTCCAGCACCTTTATGCTATCTGCAGACATTCTCGAACTTCATCATCCAAGCTGACTTATGAAGCAGCAGTTTGACATTCAAGGATGAAGCAGCTTTATAGCATATTTTTAATTTAATTCTTGTTGATGAAGAAGCTCACGTGATGTTTTTGATTTAGTTAATATGTATGATTTCAATTTTTATTGCATAATTCTGAATATTCATCAGGAAACAGAGAAATAAGTCTACACCTGCATGAAATTTCATAGTACCAATTTATCTCAGATGCAATTGATTTGAGGGTGGCTGACATACATGGTCTATCCATCTCATCAAGCGCGAGAAGCTTCTTGTTATGGAAGACGAGCGCCGTGTTGCCTGTACATAACATATTCTTCGTAAGCAAGGATTTACAGTACAGGCACACCTGAGTATTGAACGCATTCTGGCTCCTCAAAGTTGTTGTAGAAAGGATTCCAGTCAAGAAAATTCTGGTTCACAAATACAATCTCAATTAATGAGGCTTTACAATCTATGCGTGGCAGGCACTCAGACCTTTTGAAAAGAGCCAGGTTATAAGCTATAACCACTCCCTTCAGTTTCTGTAACCACCGTCGTTCACCATTAATAAATTCATCTTCATTGAGAGCCAGTATGAAGATTGATAACTGGAGTATGAAGTCAACGTGAAGAAAGTGCATTTTTAATATCTTCCATAGCTAATCATAATTATCCTTTTTATGAATACAAAGCTCCAATTATGAGTTTTCTTGTTAGACCCTCCAGCAAAAGCCACCAAGAATAAACGCCAATTTTATTAAATGAGTGGAATTCCACGACTTTGGTCCTCTTCGGAGCGCGCGACCTGTAAATCTATACCAATCCTAGTTTTTAGAGTTTTTTCACAAGTGACGCAAGAAGTCACATTACTTGTTTCCCCGAACCACGCCAATTTAACGAAATTGACGCTGACAGCACTTGCAACCTACGGTCGCAAGACATAGATAGAGTGGAATGTTCAACCCCGAACGAATCTTTTATTCACGTGGGTCCGAACAAAACATAATTTTTAATAATTTCATCACTTCTTCTTTTTCACGAACTGTAGCACGTAAAGCTGTAAAGGGTATTTTAGAACATAATCCTTGTGATTCGCCTTAAACGGGGGGCGAAAGGAGACCCAGTGGTCCATATGAAGTGGTAATTAAACTTTCACTTTGGGGCAGGCTAGCTGGTAAGTGGCCATTGGCCACAAAAAGCTTTAAGTTGCGTGAGCTTCTTACCCTTGCCTTCGCCATTGGAGAAATCCAAGACGCCTAGCATCTTCCGAAGGACACCCACCGCAACTATAAAATATCCCAGCATACCCTTCATGTCTCCCATCTGCACCGACCAATTGCAATAAAGATCGTACTAAGTCTCTGCCTGAACTGACAATTCGTTAAAATGAGAGTCTTTGAAAACATGAATTATTTCTTAAAAAGAATTTAGAGAAAAACCGAGAGAAACGCAGACAGTCTTTGGCAGTCAAAAACGCTTAAGAGATGGAATTAATAAAATTTCAAGATTCCGTGAGTTGGTGATTCTGCAAAGTGGGCCATCGTTTTTATAAAGAATAAAGAAAATGGAGTTTAAGGAAAATCAAAATCGCAATTTACTAAAAAATGGAATAAAACTGAAGATTCTGTGTGTTAGTAATTCATATAAGTTGGTCATCAGTACTTGGTAAGAAGGATTAACGACTAGTATGTAATTGCAATTGCAAAGCAGACCTAGTTATCAGAAAGAGCCGTGGGCGGTGAGGTTGGTACAAACCTGCAATTATTTTTTATGACTTGGCCTACTTAGCAATTACTAGACATAATCTCAATGTGGGAGAGTTGAGCTGTTTGACCTCTTTGATTGCTTAACCAATCAAGACATGCCACAACAACAAAATTTTCCTACATTTAGATTATGTTAGGTGGATCTGCACTCACTAAGTCAATATTAGTATCCAGTTGGTAATAGTAAATTTTTCTCTCATATTTCTCTCAATAGCAGACCAATGAAATTTCTACTTCATACCCTCCTGTTGAAAATTTTCACAAGCAAGCAGTGAGCATTATGAGTCTTAATCTGTCTCTCCTTAACCAATCGAAACATGCGACGCGACAAAACTCTCCTGCATTGAGATTATGGCTTCAGCTTCAGTCTCGCTACAGTAGAACATAAAGCTTCAATACTATTTATTTATACCTTTATGAATTTGGGTGCTCCGTAAAATTCCTCTTGTTCCAACCGAGAAGTTCGAACATATCTTGCCACGTAGGTGGCCTTTCCATCTTTGATATTCAATCCATGAATCATGCCGTCCCCATCGAACCTGCAATACCAAAACCAATTCAAGAAATTGGAACTGGCACGTTCACAATAATTGACAATTAAGCTAAGCTCTCACTGGCTCTCTCTCACACCAGCAGCTAGGACCACAGGCTTTGGAGATGGTTGTCAGAGTGAAAACAAGAATCTTATTTTGGTAATCGAAGACTTATACAACGGGAGGTCAAAAAATTATTCCAAGGCTTTCATTAAAAAAGAATTCTTATCATTGTCAAGATCATTCTCTGATAAGACCATCAAACTCGATTTCATCATAATAGCGATATTTCAAGAGATTGGAACTCTCTCTGTATCACTGGATGCGGATCTCATAGCACTTGAATGTCACAGTTTTGGAGCTCTGAAACATGCCAATTTAACGAATTCGAATTTGACCACTGAGGGTTTTGGCACTGTTGGACTGATTGGCATATATTCTAAAGATTAGTATAAGTGACGTTTGAGAAATTGACGGGAAAACAGACTACCAGTTAGAATTTCAGAATTAAAATAATTTTCCCCTGCAAACAGATCGATCAGATCCAGACTTAATGCATTTTCATACATTATACTGATGGTCTGTCAGACTATTTTCGAGCCTTACACGGCCCTGCCTTCACACAAGGTAGGAGCTGAAGAAGAAAACATTGGGCAGTCACTGAGGCGCTCGATCACAGTCTCATGTTTCACTCTTTCCAGAACCCCATAATCAAAATGGAAACCCATAATTCCAAGCGAAAACCAAATCAAACTACAATGGAAATGATGTTGTCGACTGTCCCCGCACACCGCAATTAATTACCAGTGATATCCACCAACGGGCTCGAATTTCGGATTCGGACCAACTCGAAGAAATTCGCCGTTCATGCATGCCTGGTTTCACAAACAGATCCAGAGAGCAACCAATGTCAACTGAAGATTCAAATATTAATTATCTCGAATAATTAACATCCCTTATAAATTAGAAAACCGTTACCTCGATCGATCTATTTACGCTACCACAAATAAATAAACTAAGGTGACGATCTGAGGAACCAGAGACTATCAGCAAGATCGTAATAATTGATCGATTTTTGTAAGTGATCCTCTGAATTGTCTAGATCTCTGTATTTCCTTCGATCCCTCCTCGATCTGATACCGGCCAGGTTCACCATGAATTTTTAGCTCGATCTGGAAAATAAAACATTACTCTTTCCGATTGATGCGAATATTACACATGAGAAATCCAAATTAAAATGTCCACCTATGCAACTTTTGAATAGTTTCAACAGTCAGTGCCCAGTGATGATAGATACACTAGGAATGGAAGTTGGACACGGGACATCTTCCAGATTCCAGTTTCCATACATAGACATAAAAGGACATTCATGCAATATTCATACTGGATTTCTCCTGACAGTAGTCTAATTGACTGAGTGATCGAGCACGTACAGGAATGGAGCCAGTGATGGCAAGGTCCGACGTCGGAGCCATCTCCGAAACAGGGGCATAATTCTCCAGAAGAAGGTAACAAGCCTCCCTCTCGCGAGCCTCATCCCCACCCGCCCATTGCATAACTTTCTTCTCCAGATGATCGCACAACGAAATCGCCCACTTCGTATGCTTCCGTGTCGTCGAAATCAAGCTCTTCCCTGGCGTCGTCGACGTCGTAATGGCTGCCACCGACACTGCTTTCCTGCGAAACTGCGAAACTCGCACTGGCTTGGGCTGATATAATTTCCACTGGAGCTTCACGAACCCTGGCAGTTTTCGTAACTGCATGGACGACGACGAGCCTGCATCGGGTGCCATATTGTAACCAGGGCGAGTCGTCAGGCTTACTGAAGTCACCGTCATGGCCATGATCGATCGATCTCCGGACTCTTGTGATCGGATCGATCTAGCTCGACACGGAGACACGAAGTTGGACTGGATCGATCGGAATCGATCTAGATCAAGCTGCAGATCGGTTCTAGATCAAGCAGCAGTCGGCTTCATTCATATATATCGTTTGAAAAGCGGTGGCCATTGATCCCAACCTAATGTTTGGAACTGATCGAGTCGTCCGGCCGGAACTACGTACAGTAAGTTACATTGATTCAGTTATAGACTAGTCACAGCTAGCTAGGAGCAGAAAGTGGCTATATCTACGTGTATGGCTCGTGATCGATCCCAGCTTACAGCAGAATTTTCGTGCCAGACAGTGTGTTCAAGATCTAATGGATCCAAATCTGGGCAGACTCGAAGCTATCGCTAGCCACCCTTGGATGGATCCCAGTTGCCGTAAGTTAGTATCATTCTGAGTACTAGATCGGAATCTCTATTATATTAATTACTCGATCAGACCGAGCTTCGATCGACACTCAAAGTACTATTCTAGGCTACAATCCTAAAGGCTGTTCAAACTTTTGGGCGAAGAATATGAGGCCTGGTTGCACGCTACCAGGGCAAGAACCGGACACTGAGAGTGGATTCATGCCGAAATTCGAGATTAGATCATTAGATTGGGTCGGCAGACGTAAAGCCAAGTCCATCAGTTTGGAGGGACGTCAGGAAGGCACGGAGAAAGGCTGGGAGGCTCTTACTGGTCCATCCACTGGTCCCAGTGGACCATCAGGTGGTCCGGTCGGTCCGATCCATGCATGGTTCGAGAAGCGAGCTTGGTCCCTACCGCTCTCGCCAGCTGACATCCCTCCAGGAATGGAAAATGAGGGGAATAATTAAGATGTGAACCGCCTGCCTCACATCATGCACCCACATGAGCGGTCTGCCGTAATAGAGTAAACAACGAGCTTCTGTAAGACTCTGACGTGGTGGAGTGGGCCACCAGTTCAATGGGAGTTCGGGCTGGCGAAGTTACTTTTTTGAGATGTCAGCAGTCAACGGCAACTGCACTGCTAAGAGTAGTTACCTAAGGTACGGGCACTTAACAGTAGTCCGTTCGATTTCCACCAACCAGATTAAGAACCTAGGAATTCAACCTGTCGATCCTTCACACTTGGCGGCACAGCCCAAAGTGCATCGCCCTTCAAACTGCCTACATGGCAGCCAAATGTCTACATGGTGATGGACTCTCGAAGTTACTTTGGGTCAGTTAGAAATGATCGGATGGTAGAAATAGGTAGAATGGTAGAGATAAATAAAATACTCTTGGCGTCTCCTCTCAAAGCCTATCTTATTTCTTATTTCTTATGGCTTCACACTAAGGTTGACCAAAGGTTTTGATTCCAATATTTTATTGCCAAATGAATTATTGCTCAATTATTGTCCATTTTTTTGGACTCTCAACAAAGTTTGGCCAATCAATTCCATGGCCTCTAGACTTAGATGGCCATAGTGTGAAGTGGCCCTTGGTGTAACTTCACTAATGGATTTGGAAATGCTATAAGTTTGTGAACTTATCTACATCTAAATGACCTAAATGCACCTGAAGAAGCAATTTTAGATAACTATTTCTATTATGAAATTGTTGGTGTTTTTGTTGGATGTTATTGGAAGTCTAAAGAGGATTATAGATTATGTGTAGTTTGGAAACTAGATGAATGAGCAATGGGGTGATTGCAAGAAACACGTGTCCAATTTTTTGTCCCCTTGCCTTTGAACACATGGATTTTGTCATAACTTTTGCATTATAAGTCTGTTTGTCTTGAAATTTGGAATGAAAGTACATATAAAAGTTTCACACATTCTATAATTTTTTGTTTTTTCTTTAAATTACTTTACTATTTTGAAGGTGCCCCTGATTGGGTGTCTACCTTGGCCATTTTGGGAGGTTTTGGTCCAAAGTTGTACCCAAAAATACAAATTAGAAGCCACGAATTAGAGAAGTTGGAGGTTTACTTGCATTCCAATGAGAGATGAAGAGTTTTTTGCAAAAACCTTTGCATGAGGTGTTTGCATGGGGCCAAAGTGATCATTGTTCTTGCACATTTTTCGGACAGGAACAAATTTTCCTTAAAGAAATTTTTGGTGCAATGTGAGAGTAGGCTTGTCTACAAAAATGCCTAGGAATTTTTTGAATTTTTTTGAATTACTAAAAATTATGGTTGTTCCGCCGAACAACTCAACAACACGACAAACTTAACGTCCAACAAGTTTAATAAACCCCCTTGTCCATTTAATAAAGTCAAATTTAAGGTTGACTTTCAAATAAAGCTCTTTCTATTTCCAATCTTGACATATTTAAGTTTCATTTTATTGAAGTGTCTCAATTTCATAATCACTTATTACATTCTAAATTATGAATCATAAATAAAGGGAGATTTCAAATTGTCTCTACTACTAGGATAAGACCTTATGTGACAAAATTGTCTAGTGTATGTGATACTCGTCTTATACGACATGCGATGTCAGATGAACAACTCGACACCCGAACCCCAAAATGCATTCAACAGAACAACCCTACTAAAAATGAAAAGGTCCATAGACCCTTTTTTTACTATTTTCTGCTCCTAGTGGCTTCTATAGTACTCTATAGTAGTCTATAGTACTATATAGTACTGAATCAACAATTTAGATTTGCAAACGTCCCAAATCAACTATTGAGATTTGCGGGTGTGATCTGACACACGAAATTGATAGTAGTTTGTAATATGGCCAATCTTACGGCCAAAATCGGTTTTTTGAGCCAAAAATGTGAAGTGTTTCTTACAATCACCTTATGAAATATTAACGTTTTGACAATAGATGTGCATAATTGCAAGTTTGCAACCCTAGGCTAGTAGGCTCTCATATATAGATGTTGTACAATATATTTTAGGCAAGATTCTAAAGGATTTGGTTTTTAGAAAGTGGTCATTCTTTGAGTTTTCGTTGTAATTATCTTATACTTGTAGAATTTTAAGAATAACTTTTGGAGTATTAATTTATTAGACTTTAAATTTGTATAAAAATTTAAAGACTTGGAAAATACAAGTCGATAATAATTTTTGAAATTTTTGAAAAATGATTTCATTTAGAATTTTGAATGTGTATCAAATTTTGGTTTTGGAAGTCTAGTACCTTTTTGGGTGAGTTAATTAGTAGCTAATAATCCAATACCTAAAGGGACTAATCCTTTGACCTTTAGACACCATTTTATCAAAGGATTTTCAAAATTGTCACTATATTTTTTTCCTACATGGCTACACTTGGGCCAAAAGACTTCCAATCAAAATAATTTTTTATTCAAAGGAAGAGTGCAAATGTGACTTCATTTTCTCCCTAGACATCTCTTCAAAGTTCCTAAAAATGGCAAAAAAATTTATAATTTTCTAATTTATCCCTCTAATTTAAAAAAATTAGAATGTACAAGGATATAATTTCTACAAAAATTATACTCGCTATTCTACAATAGTACTCAAGTGTAGTAAGGTAAAACAACCCATTATGGACCAAATGGGAGGTTTGCCCTCTTGTCATTTTTGAAATTTTTAAGATTTTTTTCCAGAGAAATTCAAGTGACAGAAATGGCGAGAACATTTGAAACTATATTTTTTCGACAAAGTGTGAATTTGTTATGAAGTTTTGAAGTGTCTA
Organism: Straminergon stramineum; assembly: GCA_963920665.1. NCBI lineage: Eukaryota > Viridiplantae > Streptophyta > Bryopsida > Hypnales > Calliergonaceae > Straminergon > Straminergon stramineum. Next base: position 18,671,765 of record OY987265.1, on the reverse strand, counting down.
GCCCATCACAGCCAAAAAGAGTCTGTAGACTACTCCTAAACCAACAAAAACTGATCTATAACACTCATCTTATTTACCTATTGCAATCACAATATTTTCTAACACAAAAGACCTAAAAAAGGCACTTCCTACAATGAACTAACACTAAAAAACTGAAAAGTTCCTATTGCACTCCTTAATTACTTTATTCCAGTTAGCTAAGACATTGAATGTAGCCCAAATCTCAATAACTAAAAAAAACCCATATTGGGGTCATTCTTAGGAGTCCACAATGGGTAAAAGGTTCATAATGGGTTGTTTTACCTTAGTAATACTCATAATACTTGAAGGAAGCTCCCTAGCTAGTTAGGCAAAATATCATTTTTATTACATTAGCAGAATTCCAACACATTGGCACCTTGTAGAGTTGTAGAACACTTAATATTCTACAACATAAATACAACTTATCCTAGATTTTAGACCTTTATGTACATATATGTCAATTTTTGGAAATGGAATCATGCCACTTTCATGAAATAGATGTTACACATGGATGACATCTTTGACAATAACTATGTGGTGGAAAGAGACTTTCTTTAGTGAAATCCACCATATAAAAAATATACTTTTGTTGAAGTAACAATAAATTTCACTAGAAACAGATGGAGGCATTAGAAAAATCTTGGACTCTCTAGAAGGCTGCCAGCATTTGACAAGCCAATCTATTTTTGGAGCCTATTGAAGCTACTTAGAAGAGGGAATTTTTGACAAAACAAAGATTCCCTTGTATGAATATAGGGAGTTCCAAGAAGTATAATTTAATTTTCTATTCTGCAATTGTCAAAGGAAGGTGCTTCGGGGGTGATTTCAAATATCAAAACAACACTTGTCACAACCCTAACTAATAGTACTTGAGAATGAATGCTATGACATTTGGAAGTGACAAAGTGCAAAAATAGGGGAAAAGTTCCTCAAGCAAAATAAATATAATGCACTCAGGGTCCCTCTTAGCACTTCCTGGTAGCCTTGTGGAGAGTCCACAATTTCTCTAATGGAGATGTTCCAACCAAATAGGCTAATAATACTCATAGCACAAAATGGTAGAAATAGAAAAATGAATCAAATAGTACAAGAATAAAAAAACACTTGACAATGCACTACTTTTTGTCACACATTGCACGTTGATTTGTTTTTTGGCCATAACTTTTGCATTGTATCACCAAAAGATTCAAGATTAATAGATGTAGTACTCATGACTATTATACACGTTTTTAAAAAAATCGTTTTTCAAAAAAACTCACTATCTAAAAATATTGTGCAATTTTATATCACTCTTGCCAATTGGGAAGAGGTTAGTGTTGTTTCTAGCCCCAAAAAATAAATTTGGAGATAAGATTTGTAAAATATGTTTTTTTATTACAATAGAAAATATGAATTGGAGGAATTTTTAAATAATTAATTCTATATTGTATAGAAGATAGTCTACAAAGTGAACTTCTTTCTGCTTGCATTTTGAAACATGTAAAATATTATTTGGTTGTTCTTTTGGTGAATGAACATCTCTATAGAGTTGTTACAAATGGCCAATTTTTATTTTTTATTTTTTAATTCCAAATTTTTAATAATTAAAATGTGAAAGTACTTATTTGTGTGATTTTGCACTTTTTAGATCTCCTACTTAGAGATTTTTTCTAAAATTTATTATCCTAGGGGTGCAATCTTCATAAAGCTATATACATTGGCCATATTTTTTTAAATCCTAATTTTAAAACATTCAGAAAAATAATCAAGAGTATAGTGAAACACAACAAAATCAACAAGTGTTTTGTGCAATCGCTTGTTGTACCATGTCCAAATACAAGACATCAAATTAAGAGTGTAGTTCTAGAAAATCTACCAATTCCACTTTGAAGAAATTTTGTATATAAAAGAAAATTATTTTCCATTTTCAAACTTGAACTAAGTTTAGCATCAATTTGTGTAATAAAAATAGACAAATTCAACTAAAAGAAATTGTTGTAAGACAAATTTGTTTGATTTCAGATGATCTTACCTTAGTGGTTCGAATTGTCCACGGAATGGTCATGAGTCCCATACTCATAAAAAAGCATGAAAGAAATACATGAAAGATGAGATTTTCAAATACAATTGTTCCCCTCTAATTCTAATAGTGCAATTGAACAAGTAAAGACTGAGCATAAGCTTATGTATCAAGATCTACTTCCAAAAATCTATACACTAAGCTTTCTTGTACTAAGGTGAAAACATCCAAGAATGTCCATGTACCCACTTATGACAAGTAGACTTCCATTAAACCATGTCCCTCAAAGTGTCATTAAACCATTTACATATTTAACTGCGGTTGACGAACTACTATGTGACAGTTTAGTGGCCTAGGCTCGGGGGAGTAGTAAGCAGTTGGAGTAACAACATACATACGAACAAATGATAAGGTATCTTAAAATAATGGGGGCTAAAAATTATAAATGGGTTTAAAGTTATAGGGTACGGAATAATAGGTTCCATTAGAAAATTACATAATGATAGCATGTGAACCAAAAAATTAATTCATACCCCCCCTATAAAATAGTGGTTGTTCACACCTATATCCTTATTTTTTTAACACATTGTCCCCCCCCCCCCAAAGGGCCTAGGGAGTTCCACTTTGAAAATTTATAGAAATTAAAACACATCTTATTTAAAAATTCTATTTTTCATTTATGATTTTCAAATTTCAATACTACAAAATATAGTTTAAGGAAGAAAGTGCCCCAAATTTGGTTGAATTGCTTATTTTGACAATTTAAGGTGATTTCACCTTATTGGTTATTGGAACTTACAAAAGTAATGTATAGCAAAAAAAACATAACTCTTAGAAGATGGAAAAGTAAATTTAAACTTGAAAAGAGAAGAGCTATCACCAAGGTACTTTGACCATTATACCCCTTAAAAAAAAATTGTAATATTATATTTGATATGAATTTTATTACTTTTTCTTCAAAAATTTACAATAATTTCAAACCTTATTAAAAAAACATGAGATTTTATCACTCATAGATATGAGATATGACCTCAAAAAAATAAAATAATAAAATAAAATTCATATATAGTAGCAAAATGGAGTAGAGACAAATAAGGATTTTAAGGTTTGACAAAGTTAGGGAAAACAAACTATGGCAAGTATAATGATTGTTTTGCCCTATTGGCATTGTTGAAAATTTCTTAAGGGTCATTGCAAAATAGACTTGCCATCATTGTTCTACTTTGACCTACTTTTGGCTAGTAATCCCAATGTTGTAATCTTTTGGAAATAAATAAAATAAAATACTAATAATTAGTATAACATTAAAAATAATGTATCACCAAAATTTCAAAAATAAAAAATCTAGGTCAAAAATTATTTATGAAATAAAATGAATTGAAATTCTGAAAAAATAGACACTGACATTTTAATTTGTAAAAAATACGAAAAAAAATTTACAAAGAAATGAAAACTTGTTCATTTGGAAGGACTTCATAGTGAAAAGATTTCACCAAAAAAATGATCTCAAAACCCTCTTCAATGTTTAGAAGTGTATACACAAGGAAGCCCTATTTGCACAAAGTAACATAGAGGATCTAAAATAATATATTTTGAGACCCTCCTTGAGAAGAACATGCCCACCTAGTGTGGGAATAGATCACCAAAATTTCAATTCTAGATCATTAATTTTGAGTACTCCTTTGTATAGAAAACCTCTCAAATTGAAAACTTGACAAACTAATTAAAGTAAATTTTAAATAAAAAATGAATTTTTGAATTTTTGAAAAATATTGGATATGATTACACTCAAGGCAACCATCTCCAATAAAAATTTAAAGTTCATATGAGTTGTGCTTCATAAATTATTGTGAATAAGTGCTTCAACACTCCCTTTGTGACAAATAACCAGTACTGGTGTTTCTTGCAATGATCCTAAATTCTTTCCATATAAAGACAAAATGTGAGAAGTGGAGACTGAGAGCAACTGAAATTTTACCATTTTGACAAAGTATGAATGTGTTATGGATTTTTGAAGTATGCTGCCCAATTGGCCAAGGTACTACAAACAACAGAGCATTATTTAGCAGTATCAGTTGCACGACTTTTGAGCGACTTTGCAAGCAAAATATTCTATTCCCAAACATGCAGGAAATCTCAGAGAAATCAATATTGAAGAAGTGTTCTTGCACTAGTGTCAATATCTCTACACCGTAGATATTGGTTTCACATGCGTGATCTTCGTTTTCTGATTCCCTTTTCACATGCCACTAGTTGAAAATCCAATTGCCACCAAAGTGCTGAATGTTCTCCCTCGCTTTTAAGAAAACAGAACCAAGGACAGCCTTTTTGAATTGCCTTGTTGAATATATTGTTATGAATTCACGTCTCACCCCAGGCATGATTGAAAGTATTGAGTTTAATACAAACACGTGAAGCATCCATTGAAACTTTGCGATCAACTGCACCTGGAAATGATGATCGATGTTGTAGAGCAATTTTCTGAGCAGAAGTGTACCCGAACTCCCCATTCCACTGAAACCATGACAGCTAGAGTTCTTCGAGCGCAAGTTGTCTTTAATCGATCGAGTTCCGGACCTCTTTGAGCAAGTGGCACGTCTTACTTAGTAGCACTGCACGCCTTTTTTGCTCAGCAGCTCGAGGCATCCACAGACTGAAGCTTCACGCAATTATACTCTTCATCTTTCCGAAAGCAAGGGATAGAACTTTTTCTCAATTAATCCGTATATTTTGAGATGGAAAGTACTCGGAGTACCAATGTTTTTTTTTCCAGCGATTTGTCATCAATTTGCACCAAAATATTAGGCCTTGCACCAAGCCCATAGATCATAAATGGTAAAATTTTAGATGAAATCGCCAAAAAACTTCAAATTAAAAAAAATTCTTGGATGAAATTGCCAAATTGCAAATGAAAATAGAATTATGGATGTATGATATGTGCTAATGTGATATTTTTTTTCCAATAAGTAGATGAATGTTGAAATTTGGAGCACTACTATAACATCTAATATTGCCACTTTGGTGCTTCACTAAAAATGAAAAAAAACACCCTACGGAGTACGCTTAAAGCTACAGTAATGAAGAGCTCTCAGAAGCATCAGGCGACCGAAAAGGTGATGAAAGTGTGACACGTGTTGACTGGGGTTGTAATAACTTAAACACAAGCTGAGCAACTGCATCACTCAGAGTGATGAGACAGTCACTCTGTCATTTCTTGCCTCAAAAGTACTGTGAGGCGATCGAACTTCAAATGTGTCGCTGGTTTGTAAGTTGACCTACTCGACAGTCAGCCCCGCCAGCCGCCGGCTTGTGGTTGGTTGGTATTTGCTTTTATCTTTGCAATAAAATTCCATTTCACTTGAATGTGACTGTCAATAAAACAAAAAACAAAACTTCTGCCAAAAAAATTACAGAACTCATATTCTTATTTAGAATCAGCGTATTTGGAGAGTGTCTTTTCATCTGAGTGATAACATCACTAACATTGTTGTGGACACTAAGGGCCTCTTCACACTATGGCTGTCCAAGTTGAGAGGCCGTGGGATTGAGTGGCCAAACTTTGGTGAGAGTCCAAGGAAATGAGCAATAAATAGGCCAGAAAACTAGGAATTGGAGCCTTCGGCCTGCCATAGTGTGAAGCCTCCAAAGGCCAAAGTCCAAAGTCCAAGCCCAAAGTCCAAACCTATTCCATTTTTTCGACTTCTAATCCATCCAATTTCTGAAATTTTCAATAAATCATCACCCATGTGACAAGTTTTTCAAGCAAAAGGTTAAAAAACATGAGAAAGGAGTCAAAAATGGCCTTGGAAAAATAATTACAGCACATGCTCTCATCATTAAACAAGGAATATGAAGGATATAAATGGAATAAAAAGGTGGCATTAGACATGGAAGGGAAGTAGGTTCATAGAATGCAAAGACTCCCCATTGTAATGGTGGAGACTAGGGTTCAAACCCCAATGGGGACACAAATAAACAAATAAACAAAGGAGGGCGTCCTACCTATTTCTACAAAAATAGTCCGATCTAATGGCTCAGATTTTGTCAAATTCTGAAAAAAACTTGACGGACTCTCGATTAGAGTTTGGGTCGGCCAAAAATGGAGACCCAAACTCTAATCGAGAGTCCGTCGCCATGTAAGCATTTCGATGCCATGTAGGCTGCCATCAAGGCGACGGACTTTGGATTGTGCCACCTTGTGTGAAGGGCCGAGAGGCCAAAGTCTTGGGTCTCTGAAATTTGATTGGCTAAGACCGACGGACTCTCGACCTTGTGCCGTAGTGTGAAGTGGTCCTAAGTGTCCGATGGATGCTACAGAAGTTATGTAGCATAGAAGTGCAAATGTTCATCTTTGGAATTTGATGTGAAAAGGGGAGGTCTGACACAATAGTTTGAATGACCTCCAATGAGTGCTCTTGCAATTTTTGTAAGCAAATAATATGCATAGTACTTAAAAGGACAATTTCCATGGTGAGCGACCTAGCGTTTTAACCCATTAACCCCTAAGTAAAAGAATAAAAGCCCATTCAAGGTTTTTGTCTGAATATAAGTTCTATAACTTTTTTGAAGTTTGCATCAAAGAAGATAATGTGAAGCATGAAAAGTCAAAAGTATCCGCACAATCAAAAATAGAATAGTATTTTTAGATTCTCTTCAAATGAGTTTTGAAGATATAAATTAAATAATTCATGAATTTAAATACAATTTTTATCTTTATCACTTGAATGATTTTTCCCTGGTTAAAATTGTGGTTTCTATTGATTTGTGAAAAAATGCATAAGATCTAGTAATGAGAACAACAACACTTTTTTCAAATAGTAAATTTTTCAACACTAGGCAAATTCTAAACACTTTGAGCTATTTCCCTTATAATTTTCATTTGACCATAGTGATCTTAGTTTTGAATATCAAAATTGAAAGACAACCCAATCTCATTTGTACAAAGAAAAAAAAAACTTGAAAAAAGTTTATTTTCTGCCCCCAAAAGCTACCCAAAGTTGGGTAGCGACTATAAAATGGTCGCTTGAGCCCTTAGGGGTTAAGGACTAGGGTAGTCCAAATTTCAAAAATTATATGTTACAAAATGCAGCTTAGAATAATAATTTAAGTGGATGACCTTCACACAATAGTTGCAAAACATCATCTATAGATCATATCAATACGGTGAGATCAACTCATACACAAACCAAGATTTTTCAATAAAATTTGAAGCCAAAACTTTAAATTTTCTTCTAAAATTGATTGTACATTAGAAGAGATTTGAGGGCATGAAGAGGCCACAAGTTCTTTTGAGTTCCCAAGGTGTGGGAACTCGCCACATCAACAATATGACTTGGCATAGACATTGCCACATTAAAAAAAATTAATTCAGTTTTAGGTTTATTAGTTTATTTCATGAATTTTGAGAAAACCGAATTTTTAATTCTTTTTTCAAAAAAATGGAAATTCAACTCATTATGGGCTATTGGGTTGGTTCCCAATTTCTGGAAGCACAGGGAACAATGCAAAGAACAACCTTGAAATGGGCTCTTGAAGCCCTCAATTCTCCTCTAATAGATTCAATATTTAAGATTTTCACAAAAAATATTTCCTTCAAGTTCACAATGTTAAGTTCTAATACTTAATGATTTTTGAAAATTTTAATTTTAATTTTCTATTTGAGTTGTCTTTGAAAGGTCATTTCTTGAACTAAAAAAGGTATTTTTTGAGGCCAAACCTACAAATACCCTTTGAATTATAGAATATTTGCAAATCAAAGTCTCCAAAATCTATATCATAAAAATGTTAAAGAACTAAGACAAGAATCGGTTTTTAAATTAACAAATGATAAAATGTATTTTTGTGTGCTTGGGATGTATTTGCATTCATTTGTTGTTTGGAATTTGAACACCTCATCCTTAAGGGGTTAAGGTCCCACATCAAAATCTATTGAAAATTTTATGGAACTTAAAACTACATACCTTTTTTATGGGTTAGACTCTATATTCTATGTAATTAATATCATTTTTGTACATTCTTGTATGCATATATCTCAACACATGACAATACATTTGAGTTAAAAAAAAAAGTAAATATTGTAAACCATTAGAGAAATTTTGGACTCTGCGGAGGGCTACAAAGGTTTGACAAGCCACTCTATTTCAAGACCCCTGCAAGGCTACTAAAAGAACAAAATCTTTGACAAGAATAAGATTCACCTTGTTTGAATATCGGGAATGAAATGGAGCATATCTTAATTTCCTATTCTCTTTTGACATTAGATGAGAATGAGCTCCTGCAGAAGACTGCGAGTTCCCAGAAGTTCTAAGACTGTGGGAACTCGGCCACAACAGCTCGCTGACGTGGTCAGGCGATGGCCATGTCGAATAATAATAAAAAATTAATTTTTAAATATTTTTTTGGAATTTTTTTGGAATTTTTTAATATTTTTATTTTGTTTTTTAATTTTTTAATAAATTTTTAATAATTTTAAATTCTGGACAGCCCTGGCTGGTTCCCAGCCTTGGGAACTGGCCTGAAACGGCCCTCCAGGGCAGCTGAATCCCATCTAATGATATAAAATTGTAAATGCCACAACCTTCCTCCATTAAACTACTTGTGTACCAATGCTTTTACAATTGGTAGGACAATGATTAGCAAAAATAGGGGAAAAGTTTCTACATAGGTAAAAAGAAAGTAATGTTGAGGTCCCTTTTGGTGCTTCTAAACAGCCCTGTGGAGAGTCGAAATTTTCTCTAATGCTTCAAAGTATTGTAATCTTGTACCCCTTTCTTTGGTAGAATTTAGCATCTAACCTCTAAATGACTAATTGGTTATTAATTGAACAACCCATTGAAAATTTGGGTAGCTAGGTTCCTATGAAGTCTGAAATTTTGAATGGATCTTTTTGAATTTCTAACACAAGGTGTGAACATATATTCCCTTGGTAAGTATAGAATTTTTTTTCCAATTGGTATCCAAATCAAAAGTTATGTTGTCTACATTTTTCGGCCAAGTCAAGCAACTTCGGGCAAGATGTAAAAAATTACTATTCTACCTCTGAAATTTGATGAGTATATAGATAATATGATATAGAATACATCTGTTAAGAAAATCCATATGTAGAGCACAAATCTCACTGTAGGAGGAGAATCTAATAGTCCTATTGCCAATCGGGTATGGAAACAAACTTTTTATTTTAACTTGAAATGCTATAATCTTTTGATCCATATGGTCAATTTTCTAAATTTTTTTCCATACATTACTATGGTAGTCTAGTACAAACTTGTATGGTTAAATTTCCAAATTATATGTGTTTTATTTCATTTTTTTCTCACTATCCTAAAAAGTGTCCGTTTAAGACAATTTTTGCCCAAAACGATATGCCCCGGTCCTTTAGGGGCTAAATATTGAAGCTTAGTCAAGTTCCTTACTAGTGTAGAAACTTCATTGTTGAATAATCTTATCAAATGATACATTATTAAAATTCAAATGCTTTATAATATACAAAGTGGTGGTAATATGTGAAATTTCTTTGTAAGTCATTTGCATTATTTATCAAGTATTAAAAAATATCAATGTACATACAAACATTAAATTTTAGAGTATTTGGAATAGTAAGTAAGTTGATTAGTTGCTAAAGCTAAAAAATAATTGATAAAGTCACAATTATTTAAAGAACTTAGAAGGTTGGATCAAGGGATAAGATGCACAACCCCTAAACAAGAGCAAATTTAGGTGGTCAAATTTTTACCTTGCAACTTTGATTATAGAAGACTTCACAAGCAAATCACTATGTTTAAAATTTTGGGGTGAAGACATATATTTTATAAAAGTTGGGTATGAAGGGATACTATGAACAATCTACGAATTGAAGTCAATGATGTAAAGAAACTACACTAAATAGGGATATAAAGGGGACCAAAACATTTAAAGGACTTATTGTAGAAAACTATAGATGTTTGAAACATGATGTATGTCCTCCGAACACTTCAATAACTATTGATGTACAATAAAGGTAGATATTTATATGGAGTGGAATGTCGATTAATTAGTATGGGTCCCCTAAATATCCCTATTCAATATAGTAAAGAAACTTCAACCCCCCAAAAAATTAAGAAAAAATTATTTTTTAGTAAGGAAACAATTTTTTTGACCATTTATAAGCCACTCCATTAGAATAAATTTGGACCCTACACAAGGCCATTTGACTACATGAAAATGTGCAATTACGGTAAAAAAAAATTTAAAAATTGGGCCACATGATCACCTAGTGTGCTATGCAGGACTAGGGACTAAGTTGTTGTTTTTCAAATTTCAAATTTTTAAAAATAGCTTTTTTTTCCCCTAAATTTGCACATTGGCCGAAAGTCAAACGGCCCTCCACATGGGCCAAATTTTTTCTAATGATTTGACTTTAACAACATTTTAAGCAAAATAGTGTGAATGTAAAAGGTACACAAGTTAGAATGAAAAATTGTCTAGATAAATTTTTACTATGAAAAGTGTCATAATTAGACCAAAATGAACATGCAAGCATTTACAAACAAAATTACAAAAGTGAATAAATTTTAAAAACTTTTGGTGATTCAAGAAAGATAATTAACAAAAATATTTAATGAAAGAATAGAAAAGGTAAATTTTCTAAAAGAAATCCAAAAAACTAAAATCTTGTGAGTTTATTTAATAAACTTGTAAAGGTAGGACTCATTTAATAGTTCTTATCAACATTGATCCCTAATATTAAATGTAAATTAATCTTGTCTCAATTTCATCTATTAGGATTTCATCTATACACTCTGTCATTCAATTTGTCTTACAAAGTCTAAATGACATCCAAACATCTTTCCAATGAAATTTTGCATCTTGATGAAAGCTTTCTATTGTTGTTGTACATTTGCATTGTAACAAGCTCCACTCTAGTTAAAATTTAGTGCAACTTTTGAACAATGCAAAATGATTGAATATGTTGAAGTTGCAATCTCTCTTTGTCCAAATCGAAATTATAGAATTATATTGTGTATTTTCATTTTCACTTGTTTATTTTGGAAAGTTTTTTATATTAAAATTATTAATTAAAACTTCATTACTAGAAAAAAATTATTATTATTCCAATATTTATTGTGATTGATGTAATTTTTTGTCTTTGCGTTTCCAAAATCATAATAATTTCATTTTTCTACAAAGAAATTTAAAATAATATTTAGTTCTAGATTAAAAAAATTCACATATTAACTTCTACATTATCACAATGTTCGGATTTCTAAAACAACTTTGAAATATTCTTCCTTGAAATGAGGTTAAAATCTTGATATCTTTCTTGAATCAATCATCGAATCTTTTGTTTTACTTGTTCAAATTTGACCTCATAAGATTTTCATTAAAATCCCCATTAACTACAAGATTATGCCTAAACTTTAAAAGTAATTATTTTTTAACCTTCCCCAAGTTGAAGTTATGTCTTCAAATATTTCTATTTAAAAAAGGATATATCCACACAATTTACATAACTTAACAACATGTTGAAAAATGATTCAAAATACATGTAGATGAAAAAAATGAGCATTCAAAATACAACTTTACAAAAATAATACAAGAGAATGAATTATATATTAGATGAAAGAAAACTTGAACTAGTAACTTTCTCATGAAATTGATAGATTCAAATCCCAATAGTGGTAGTAAGAATGTTTTAATATACAAAACATGTCCTATGTCTTCATTTTTTCTTGAAAATTAAAAAATTATTTATATGTTAATTTTTACTTTACTACCTAGTAAATAATAATCCCCATAATTATAGAATAATTTTTATGTAGTTTTCAATCTATCATATACAATAAAGTACACTAAATTTTAACCTTTAATGGTATTTTTTGTATAGTTTAGATTTATAAAATGACTTACAAATGAAAGATGTTAGTTGTCAAATTTTCAATCCAACAAAGTATGTCTTGCCATATTATAATACATAATTTGTATTCAATGAATAAAATGTAATACAATATATATAGTCCCTAACATTTGTACAATATAGAATATGAAGATTTTTCCTTGCAAATATTCTATAATTCAAAGGGTATGGCAAGTATATTTCTTACCTCAAAAAACAACTTTTTCAATTCAAAAAATGACCCTTCAAATATTTCTTGAATAAAAAAGTAAAATAAAAAATCATCAAAAATCACTATGATTAGAATTCAATATTTTGAACTCAAAGGAATATTTTTTACTAAAAATCACAAATATTCTATCTATAATCAATTTTTGAAGGAATTTTCAATTTTTGGCTTCAACTGTTATTGAAAAATATTGGTTTGTGTATTAGCTAATTAAGTTGTATAGATAAGATCTATAGATCATATTTTACAACTATTTTTTGAGAGTCATCATTAAATTATTATTCTAAGTTGCATTTCATAATACATCTTCACAATTTTGAAAATCTAGACTATCCATTGGTCCTTTAGAATTTAAGGAATAATCCTAGAGGAACGAAGGCCTTCTGGAGGTCAAAAACACTCAAAATTGCTATTTTTAGTGCAAGGTGAAAAACTTTCAAAAATTTGTTACTTATATATTTATATCTAACCATATGATCTTACACTAACTAGTATGAAATTTTCAAAACTTTGACTAAGTAGATTGCAAGATATTTGCATTTGAAGTGAAGAATATGTATTTTTTTCACCTTCTTTGACTCAATTATAAGGCTATTGATCTTCTTAACTTGAAATTTTTGCAACACAAAATTCAAATCTAAAATTTTTTATAGTGAAGAATTTAGTTGAGAATCTTGGAATTTTCATTTTTTTAAAGTTGATCTTTCTTCTTTTGAAAATTGTTAAATAGAAGTAGGATAGGATAGAGGAAAAAACAAAATTGTCAATAATTCTAAGATGGAATTGAAAATACACTAATTCCAATAGTAAAATTGTTCTAGCAAGCAAATTAAACCATGAGGGATTTTTTTTATGAGAAATTATGAAAATTGAGTTCAAAAATGAAATCTAGAAGTTTGTTAGTTTGAAATCTTGAAGCCATGCTTAGATTGCCCTAAAAAGAAGACTCTCTGTAACTTTCTCACCTCTAGTCCACATAGAATGAATAAAATCTTTCTATGTAAACAAAAATATTTCCTATTAGAAACAAAAAATTTCAAATTTTATTTTTATTTTTTATGATTCTTTTTGTGTTGCTCAAGGAAGAGAGTTTTGAGCTTAGCGTGGCATAACTTTTGCTCCCCATTATTGATTGGAATAAAAAATGCACTCACAATAAGCTAATCTATTCATCTATTTTCAAAAAAAGTTTCTAAAAGTTATGCTAAAAATTGGGATCATAGGGCCCTACCCAAACTTTCATTTGTCTTCCACGGGGACACTTAGTTGGTCCTTGTAATCAAAAATTTCGCCTTCCTCAACAAAACCCAAGATTATAGTATAGGGGTTCAAAATCCAAGGAATGATCAAATAGTCTAACGCATTGGGACTGAAGTCACTTTTAAAATAGAAATGTCTTATAAATTAGATTCTAATGGAAAATAGTACAAAAATAATCCATTGGTTTCAAGGGAAGGATATCACTCTTTTACCCAATCTTCTAATTTCCGTCCCACACATATGAATGCAACGAAACAAGCATGCAATCCTTGTCTTATCCTAGTATGGGGATAAATAAGGATTACGCTTAAAGCAAGGGTAAACACAGCATATAGCTTTAAGCACCATAGTCTCCATTTCTTATTGCATTTGCTTTAAGCATAGGTTCACAATAATTCGCTTAAGCATCACTCATCATTCAACAAGCCATAGTTAGTATTCTAACTTCACTCAAACCATCACAATCTCAATATTGCTTATAGCATTCCCTATTCTAATTTGCTTTAAGCAACTACACAATGTACTATTTCAATAACTATCTTTATATTTCATCCTCAATCTACATAGTCATTTGTTTTTAGCCTTACGACATTGAATTGCTTCAAGCCATTCTATTTTAGCAATCCAACTGTAACATCTCATCAGTTCGCTATGGAACTACACAATTGCTTTAAGCTATTTAATATTCTCCAACAGTCCAACTTTTAAGCTCTCTTATGACACATGCACAAGACATTAACTTGAATTACATAAACTACCCAAATCTGCTCCAAGCATTACTATCACACACAACGCTCAAAGCTTATACAAATTGGTACATCCATTCAATAAAAATTCTCACTGGCTTTCACTTAAAGCTTCAATCCTTACACTCAAACCAATTGCTTCAAGCTTATACAAACAAATATAATGATTTAATCAAATACTCACAAATGAACAATTGCTTTAAGCACAACAAATAATAATTCCTCTCACAAGAAAATTCAACACATATACAATTGCCCTATCACTGGGATTTTAAACTCAATCTAAATACAATAAATACATGCCCTAACATTGGAACTTATACACAATTAAAATATATGTATGCTTAAAATTTCTTATTATAAAGAGCATCAACAAAAATACAAAAGTGTTCTGAAACTACACACACAACCTGAAAATAAAGAGGGGAAAAAGAGACAAAGGAAAGAGAGAGAGAAAATCACTTATCAACACAGCTTAAGTGACTGTCCAAATCCTTTTTGGTCTAATCGTTAAACTCATTCATTGTTCACTTGAAATCCACGGCAATTCCTCAAATCACTTGACAATCGATCATCTATCACCATGCATTCCTAAAACCAAAGATAAAATGAACTCCATTCACATTTTAAAACAAAAACAAAATATTGGAGTTAATAGTTTTAGATCTATAGTCCTTTACAAGTTGAACTAATTTTTCTTTTAATTAGTTGCTTGGTTTCAAATAAAAATTGGAAATTGATCATGAAACAAAGTCTCATATAAAAATACAACAATAAAAATCTATCAACATAAAAATCGGATGCAAGAATACTAAAAAAATAGTCATTAGAGACTATGCAAACTAGAAAAAAAATTCAATGTAGATTCCATAGTTGTAGAGTATAAAAAATCAAAACTTGTTATTTAATCAAGATAAACAAAAAAATTCTTGATAGCTATGGATATTTATGGTATCAAATAATCATTAAGAAGAAATTCCAAATTAATTAGAATTTTTCGTTTCTTTATCAATAAATTTTTTTCTTTTGTGCTAAAATATTATTAAATCTCATTTTTATAAAACTAATTGAGATTTTCAACATGAGTTTGAATTTTCAATTTATTCAAAGAGTTGAGGGTTGAATACAATAGTTTACTTGCATACTTTCCATGAATGCGACCATGAACAATGAATTGGATTGTAGCAAATCAATTACCCCAATCCACTTATTGTTGAGCCTTGCACATTAAACTACAATTTGCTTTGAGCAAGAAGTCTACAATTGAAAGATAGGAGCCCCCTTTGAACCAAGAACTTATAAGTTCTGAAGAAATATTGACATCAATGGCAAAAAGTAAAGCCAATACATTTTTTCTTGATGGCTCATTGGGAATGGGAAAAAACTTCTTATATGATGTGCTTGAAGTTAATTTTTGCCATAAAGATAGACTCAAGTTTTGTATGGCATAGTTGGATTTTGTTGCTAAGTCATTGAGTAGAGAAATTCTTCATTTGACCTTTAGGTTGTGAATTTCAACCTTGGAAGATTTATTATGCTTCATCAACAAGCAAGCAATTGTTGATACAATACAAGAGGTTACTTTGATCATTTGAGGTGAAGTTTTCGTGCAATATTGATATTGTTCAGAGTAAGCAAATTGAACACTATATGATATTTGAAATGATTTTAAAACATTGTTGGGCAATATTATTGTAGTTTTAGGAGAGATTTTTGTCTAATATTACATGTTCACAAAGGATCACAAGAATAGATTGTCCATGCATTGCTTTGAAGGGCAAATTTTGTAGGAAGACATGAAAGCATGTACTAAAATTGACACAAAATATGTATTTGCCTATTTTATCTATGAAAGATCAAGCATTTGCAAGGTGATTGCTTGATCTTGGAAGCAATAGACTTTGGACAAATATTGATGGTACAATTCTATTATCTTGCTTTGAGAAATAAAGCATGGCAATGATATTCAATCATAGATTGAAGAGAATTATGATGATATTGGATAAGTTGGGCCATTTTCAATTGAATACTTTAACCCGTAAAGGACCAAATGGTGTTTTTTGGCAACATAGCGATTTGGGGCAGTTCACTACAAATGGAATTTTTATTTTTTTTCTTTGAAATTTTCACACAACATGTGCCCGAGGAGTAGCTTTAGGACCCAACAATTCTTATAACTTTTGAATATATAATTAAAAATTTATTGTATGATATGTTTTTTTTTTGTTTTTTTTTTCTTGAAACACATGGACAATTTCCATTGAAAAGGGGAAAAGGTACATCGAACCAGAGGCACAGACCTCGGCGGGGAACACAAGGAACCAACATTTTCAAACCACATTTTTCACTTTTTTATCAAATTTTCAACAACAAACTAAAAACAGATGCACCCAAGCTCGCGGAGAGCCCCCACCCACCGCACCGGGCAGCCAGAGAGCAGCATCTTCGCCCCGCAGAGGCTACCAGGGCACGAGCAAGTGAGGCCCCCATTATGTGATCACTCCCATCTTCGGGAGAGCTAAGTGCCAGCTCATCTGTAGATGGGATCGCACTCCAAAGAAATCCGTTTGAAGCCAAGAATTGTCAAAACGCTCGAGGAAGATCCGCATCTTGTCCGGGTAGAGTTCACAGAGCTTCGTGGTTTTCAACCAAGCCACCCGGGCATGGTCCACAAATGCCTCCCACAGCACTTGCTCGAGTTGTCGATTAGGCCAGAGATTGTTGTTGAAGCAGATCGCATTCCTGTCCAACCAAACAGTCCAGATGACGGAACCTCGCAAGAGGGACCACATTGAGGTCCCTCGTTGCAGGCACCGAGGCAGTTTAGACCCAAGAACACACTGTTGCCATGTGAGAGCTGGCCACCGGCCAGCTATGGGGGGGACCTGAAGGGCGGAATATAACACTGACAGGGCAAAATTCCACGCATGTCTGGTTTTACTGCAATGGTGAAAGCGATGGATGATCGTTTCATCAATACCTGCTTGGCAACTGGTACATAGAGATGAGATGTTCGGGTTGATCTGCTGGCGCCAGCAGTTAACAGCGACCGCGCAGTGATACACAGACCAAAGAAACCCAGCATCCTTCTGAGGTCTGGACTTGTTCCAAACTTCCCTCCAGTTGGGGCGATATCCATCGACGATAACACCATGCCACTTCTCGGGGATAGTTCTAGTAAGTTCCTGGCGATTAGTTAGTAATCGACGGCCGAGCTTGGCACTGTAGGAGTGGAGCGGGCCCAAGGCCCCCCATGACCAACGACCAGGGTCAAAAAGCAAGTCAGTTACGATGCCCACATACCGGAGTGGCCCATTCATGACTTGCAGGACGCGGACTCGTCTAAGCTAGCCAGCTAGAAGTAGAGAGCCAGGGGGCACTTCAGGAGGCCGGGCCCTTAAGGTCATCGACGTGGCTCCCACCGTATAACCAGTGATGTCAGGTGGGATCTCGATGATCCTCCAATCGGGAGAGAGGCGAGGTCTAAAACGGGAAGTGGTAGGGATGACCAGGGAAGGGAGAGGGTCGTTATCGTGCTCAAATAATCCAAGGAATTCGTTGCGGCGGGTGACAAACTGGTTGTCTCAAAGGAAGAATAGCCATGAAGCCGGGATGGAATTCACTAGTCGATTGTATGCCCGCCTTTCACTTGGAATCAATCCAAATTCCGCTTTGGCTCTATCCCATGATAGCGTGGAGGAAGACGAGGCATCCCAAATGTGCTGAAATTGCCACATGCCGTTCTTCATAAGGACAGCAGCTCTGCTAGCAGAGAATCCGTGTAACCCTCCTAGAAAGTGTGTAGTCCACCATAATGGGGATGTAAGAACTTCGTCACAGTTCTTAGGAGGAGCTGCCGTGATGTGTTTCCCGAGAAGGCGCCAGGCACGAACGATTCGATCCCATGCACGAGAGCCTTTGTGCACCCGGAATTTATGGAGCATCACCCATTGAGCCAAGGCCGGCCATGCACCTTGTGTTTGCGGCCGGATTTGAAGGATGCGGTACCGAAGCAGAATTTGTAAGTTAGAGGAGCCTGGAAGCAGTGCCTTCAGCATCCACTTAGCCATCAAGGCATGGAGGGCCTCCTCAGGGTCCACTAGGTTGAGACCGCCAATCCGTTTTGGCGCACAGCAGTCAGTCCATCGAACTCTGGCACGACTGCGGTGTGCAGACCCGGACCACAAGAAGTCCCGCATGTTGGTTCTAATTTTACGGACGACGGATAATGAACCTCCCTAGATGGCAATAAAAAACCACAATGTGCTGAGAAGAATGGAGTTGATGATAACTGTACGACCCGCCAAAGATAGGTGGATATTTGTCCAATAGTCAAGTTTCTTACTGATTTTGGAGGCAAGGAAAGCATCGACGTCTGGAGTATGGAGCTCAATCCCAAATGGTGTCTCGAGGAGTTTCGACATTTGATGCTCTACAGCCCATGGACACTCGATCTGAGAGAGCCAAGGTGGAGCGGGGTCAACAGAGAGCCAGTACGCCAAACTCTTCGGCCAGTTGATCTTGAGTCCTGAAGCAAGGCCGTATCTGTCAATCAGGAGAGAGAGGCGGCGAAATATCCTTTCCTCCCCTTGTATGGTGAAGTTTACGTCATCTGCATATTGGCTAATTATTTGTTCAGTTGTCTCCTCTGGAAGTTTGATCCCAGATAGTTCCCCTTCCTTCATCAAAGCCTTGGCCGCAACGTTGAGAGCCTCGCCAACAAATAAGAAGAGGTATGGAGCTAAGGGACACCCCTGTCGTACTCCCCACCGGACTGGAAATGCCATGGTGTCGACCCCATTGACACACACTGTGGTCTCTGCGTTGGCAAATAGAACCTTGACTATATTTACGAAACTAGGGGGAACGCCCATGGCCAACATAACTTCAAAGAGGAACGGAAGGTGAACAGTATCGTAGGCCTTCTTAAAGTCCAATTTCAGCAGGATCGCACTCTGCTTAGACGCTTTGGCCCATGAGATAGACTCGTGAAGTAGAAGAACATTGTCAAGAATGTATCGGGTAGGGATGAAGGCCGTCTGGTCAGGGCTAATGACCTCGGCCAACAGGGGTTGCATGCGTCGCTGCAGGGCTTTGGCAAGTATTTTATAAGCTACGTTAAGTAGGCTTATCGGCCGCCAGTTGGTAAGCTCGTCTCGGGCGCCACCTTTATGTAATAATGCAATTTGGCCACGGTTTGTTCCGTTAGGGAGGGAGCCTTGAGCGATCGACTGTTGCACCATGGCTGTGTAATCGGCCCCAATCAAGTCCCAATACTTGATGTAAAATTCAGTAATGAAACCGTCTGGCCCTGGACATTTGTTGGGAGCCATTGCTTCAGCAGCTAGTTTGAGCTCACTGTCAGTAATGGGACTGGAAAGGGACGCCTTGGCGTCGGAGGAGGTACAGTCTGTTAGTAGATGAAGGAATTCCCCCATAGCGACAGGTTGATCAGGATCGCCTACGTCGGCAGAGTATAATTGACTATAAAAGTCGGAGCATACCCTGCCCATTGCAGCCTGATCAGCGATGAGCACGCCGTGAGAGTCACGCAAGCCTGTGATAATTGAAGACGCTGGTTTTTCCCGAATAGCTTTGAAGAATTCTGAGGTAACCATATCGCCTCGGAGTTTCCAGCGGATCCGGGACCGAATACGGCGACCATTGATTTTCCTAGTTTCAATGTCTTGAAGGCGCATTCGGGCCACTCCGTGCAGGCATTGAGATGCGGGATCATCAGGAGACGCCTGAAGGGCAGATGTGGTCGAAGCCAGATGACTCCGTGCCCCTTCTTCTTCGAACCGGGACTCTTGGGCCTTGCCTCGACAAAACGATCTGTAAACTCTGGAGACTTTTTTGATTTTGGAGAAGAAGGTAGCAGATGGTGAGGATTCTGACCATGCGCGTTCAATGGCAGGACGAGCTGCCTCGAGCCATTGGTTGCTCATCTTCCAACAGCTAGGTCGAGCCGTAACTGTCTGAAATTCCACCGTAGCTGTGACAGGTGAATGATCAGACCATGCGTTGTCACTCCTGATTGTGTAGTCGAGAAGCTTCCGGTTTGACATACCTGCTTCATTTTTGAACAGGTATACTCTATCCAAACGGGCCAAAATTCTGTGGCCATCACTCCGGAAGTTGTCCCATGAGAAAGGAAGGCTGCCTGACGACCGGTTATTGTCGTCAATATGAAGGTGGCGTTTTAAGTTAGAAAAGAGGGCCCGTTCTGTAGCCGGGACCAAGCGACCACAAGCATTCGTCTTGTCCTGCCGAAGTTCAACCATATTGAAATCACCCACCAGAATCCACCGACAAGGGGTGGGGAGATCCCTAATTAAAGTTTCCCAAAGTTGACACCGAGACGGGGAGTCATTCGGCGCATAAATGTTGACGATGCCAACATCTCCCCCTAGAAAACCGTGAAAAATAGTCCATTGGGCGCGGTTCTCCAATAGAGTACCAGTGCGGGAGACCATGGGTATAAGTTTGGGGGCCACGAGAGTAAGCAAGCCCCCTCGGCCTGCTCCGGGCCCAAGAGGGTCATTATTGTAGCCTGGGCTTGCTTTGGCGACCCAGGAAGCGGCTTGCCTCCAAAGAGATTTGCCTAAGTTGGCAGATTCGTGGTTACGTAGTTTATGTCCCTGTAGAAGGACAATATCTAGATGGGGAAGAGATTGGAGATAGTTTCTAAGTAAGGGAATGGAGGATTTGTCGTTAAGTCCCCGAACGTTGAAGGATAGTAGGCGTAAAGTCATTGAGGGGGAATGGGTTTTGAGGGTCGTTGTGCGGTTACCTCTACGCATGGATGAGACTGAACAGCCGGGTAACCCCAACTATCAAAACCGGCAGGGGCTGGGCTACTCGGAAGAGTCGTGGGAGAGGCGATGATGGCGCGGGCTGCAGCTCTCGCACTGCGAACCGACAATGTGAGTTCAGCAACAGGGGGTGAGGGAGTATTCATCTCCAAGGTCGTGGGCACCATAGCAGGCGGATTAAGGAGGTTGGGTCGACTCCGAGTAGCAGTGAGTCGTTGGATGGCCTGGAATGTACGCGCATTGTCCCTATCTTCAGCTCGGTTAGTTTGGAGCTGGGAGCGGGCAGACGATGGCTCTGAAAAACTTGTGGAAGGTGGGCCAATGGATTGAGGTTGAGAGAAAGATATCGCTCTAGGCCTGAGAGAGGTGGATTTGTGTGCATGAGGACTCCCATTGCCCAGATGGATCGGTGAGAACTGCATATTCTGGGCGTCTTCAAAAGCTTCTTCTTCTTCTGGGGTCGGGCTTGCGATCCCTGCGGGAGGAGGAACATCATCCTGATCTTCAGTGAAAGAGAATCGATTACTGGTTCGAGGCGGGATGCCTAAAAGCTCCAAGGTGATGCTAGCCGGTTCCAGGTGACCTTGACCATGGTGTGGCAATGGAGGTAGTAACGGGTTTGGCTTTGCAGTAGACAGGGTACCATGGAGAGGCAGGACTTGGCCACCGCCAGTCAGAAGGGATGGTGGGGGACTTATGGAGGTTACCGACGGATCAGTATGGGTAAACGGCGGGGATGACAGAGAAGCACCCTCTTCCCTTGAAGGGCCCTGCCAAGAGCCTGGATTTTCAGCAAGATGTAGCATGTATTGTTCGATTTCCGCCTCAAGTTCCATGTCGACATCGCCATCGTCAGGAATGGTGTTTGTAATGTCAGAGATGTGAAGTGGGTTATCAGACGAAGCAAGAGGGGGGGGAGCTGGGAGGCTGTCTCCACTAGGATGGGCTGAGGGCAGAGGAGGCGGCTGTTGCAGGGGCAAGGGATACGGAGAGATGTGCGAGGAGGAAGGAGAGAGCTGTGAAAGCGACACAGGGAAGCTTGGAGAATGGGAACTGTCCAAACAGGGTGGCCGGGTTGAAATGGAATTTGTGGCAGCTAGGTTCAGTGAGTCAGAACTAGGATGTTCGATTTCCATCGCTGTGGGCTCCGACTCGACGGGGTGATTGTTGTCGAACCCAAGCATGGACGGCGGGCGGTTACTTGGGAAGGATTTCTGGTGGCGAGACTTGGAAGGCCGATATGTCACAACCTGAAAGCCGTCTGTATCTGGGGAAGGCGTGTGTGAAGCCAAGGGTTGATGACGACGACCACGGCTAGAGATTTGATGCCGACTATT
Organism: Straminergon stramineum; assembly: GCA_963920665.1. Lineage (NCBI taxonomy): Eukaryota > Viridiplantae > Streptophyta > Bryopsida > Hypnales > Calliergonaceae > Straminergon > Straminergon stramineum. Next base: position 18,649,487 of record OY987265.1, on the reverse strand, counting down.
ATGCGATCCCTGTTGAGGTTTGCCAGGGCTCTGGTAAAGATGTCGAGGTGATGCCCGGCGTGAGGAGTTGATTGGCGGGCTCAGAATTCCTCGGCTAGGGCACGAAGCAGCCTCATGCATGGAACCATGGCATCGACGACAAGTTGTGTCGATGACCTCATATTGCACAGTAACCTCAGAGAACAATCCAGTCACATTGGCAACGGATAGTGTGGAAACGTACCCAATGGATGGATCAATGGCCACACAAAATCGTGGATCTGCAGTTGCTGACGCCTTGTGATCCTCCTCCAAGACGGTGCCCACGACGCCAGCGATGTGTCGTGCCGCATGTTGATGAAACTCCAACGGGAGATTGACCAGGTTGATCCAGCAGGGGGCAGCGAAGCCAGTGGGTTGGCAGGGATTGAAAGCAGGTATCCAACGTTGGAAGATGGCCGTACCGGCTTTAAGGTGACAGGGTGTCAAAGCGAGGACTTGGTGGACCACTTCTAAAGATGGTAGCTTCAGGAAATGGAAGCCGCCCCCTACGTCTCGATGGAGGGAGACTTTGGCCCTAATCCGATGTTCTAGCTCCTGGATCCAAAGATCATGGCATTCCAAAGGGGAGAGGTCAACCACAAACCTGGCAATAATTACGTGTTGTTTGAGGTAGGCAGCTTCGCGTCGGAGAGCGGCCATGTCCAATGCTATAGCAGGAACGACAACGCGATCCCGTACGAGATGGCCATTAGGGTTACGAGAAGTGCCCTCAGGAAGGTCTGTGTCCCCGTATTGTGGCCGGTCTCCCACGAGTTGTGACTTGCAAGAACTGGTGAAGTCAGCTGCTCCAACGCGACGCCAGATCTCAGCACCAGTAGGCGGCATCCGTGCAAGCAACGGGTCAGGTTCGAGTGGCTTCCTACGGGTGGCAGCTGCATAGTTTGCAGCCGCCATTACTAGAAAATTAGGTTACGCTAAGAGGTTCATGAAACTAAGTTTGGATAATCAACCCTAAGCTTGATTAATCACTCACATGCCAAAGCATGAATGCAAACAAAGCTAATTCGATTGAACACGAGGGGCAACGATGATGTATTCAGTGCGAAAACAACACGAAGATTGCTTGCGGCAGCGCCGCGCAGCTCCTACTCTCACCATCGGCTCCCAAAAACTCCAGACACCTGATATGTTGTTTTCATTGCTTGGCGGGCAGTTCAAGTAGAAAAAAAACTTCTTTAAAAATCACTTTTTTTTTAAATAAAAATTTGAAATTTCTTATCCTGATTTATATATAAATGGAAAGATTTGAATCATTCCATTTTGATTTATGAGATGAAAGTTATGAAGAGTTTTAGTTGTGAGTAGTTTGTAGGTAGTAATGGAATCTCTACTCTAAAATAAACTTTGAAGACCTTTATTTAACTCAATTTTTAATATTTTTGGAAAAAAATAAAAAGATGAGGTGTAGATTGTTTATTACAACAATTTAACCATTGGGATTTTCACTTTTCAATTCCATAAATAAATGATTAACAATTTAGTATTTTAAATCATTCTCTACTTCTTTCAACTTACTATTTTTTTCCTATATGTTTTACAATTCCAAATGATCTAAAAATTTTCAAGCATGTAGACAATATGACTTGGAAAATGAATCCAAAGAGTTACAACTATTTTGGACATTTTTTCGTAATGATCTGACCTTGTGAAGTGCAACTGCCCAGATTTTCGCAGGGCCAAAAAATGGCTTTTTGTCACTTCAAATGCCGATATCTTGGAATCCAAACGGTGGAAATTTCTTAAATTTTTTCTGTATCTTCCCTAACCAGCGTACTACAAGATCCTACGATTACATTTGTCCAAAAATGTATTTTTTCTAAAATTTGGTACTTGTACTAGAGATGGCAGTTTTGGAGTGTTTTTGGTGAAAACATAGTCAAATACCTTTAGGGGTTAAAGATCAACTTGTTATGTGTGTGAAGAATATTGTTGTTGATGCCATGAACGACTTAATTCTTGAGTTATTGACAATAAGACATTCTTGGTGGCTAACATGACTACATTATTAGAAATGGGATTGAGATAGTGCTAATATTTATTTGAGAAAATATTTGGATTTGTTAGAACTTCCAAGTTTGTTACCTCCAAAATTTTGTCTCAAAGTTTGATGCTCAATTTTTCTTTTGAGAAACATCCACAGGATAAAATTTTAGAGTGTTTTTTTGAACCTACATGCCTTCCAAGGATATTTGAAGAGGGGATACAAGATAATACAAATGTTTTAAAGAAAATTTTAGAAAATTTAGATAGTTATAGAATAATCTAAAGATATTTTATAAATATCTTTAGAATATTCTCTAAATATTTGGAGGAGGTTTAATTTTACAACTATACTAATCTTCGTAAATGGTCCATTATTTATTTACATATTTTGGAATATGCAAAACCCTAACTACAAACTCACGTGTTTTCTTTAAGTCTTTTGCACATTGTACTCCCTAAGGAAACAACTCCAAAAGAAGGTTTATATAATTCTTATAGACTTAACAAACTTTTGACAATTTCTGCCCCAAATGTATTCTACTCTATTAGGACTTTAGAAATTAATTGTCAAAATTCAAAAGTTAATTTCAATAGTAGAAACCTAATTTACAAAAGAAATACTAATATTATTCAAAAACAAATGGAGTATTTTACTTTTAGTTCCATTTCTAAATTTTCAATTTAAATCCTTTTACTTTAGCTTAAGGAAAAAATTACTTTTACTTTCACTTTTATTTATTCTAAATATATATTATCAATGATATATATATTTATTACAAAATATTATATAAAAAAAAATTCTAGTTCTTCTTTTAGACTTACATAGACTAGTACTTCAAAATTTAATTTTGTAATACATAAGATGTCATTGGTTCAAAACACATACAAGCATTGTAGAAGAATCAACAATAGTTCTCCCAAGAAAATATACTTCAATTCTCAACCAAGTAACAATAATTTGATTGCAACCAATAACCTTCTTATTTAGAAACATAATCATAGATTTTTTATAATATTTTTGCACACTTATTTTTTAATATATATTTTTAGAATTTTCTACTTACAATTTTATTTCTTATTCCTTGACATATTAAAGAAACTCATACTTATTAAAACTATATTTTTCATTTAAAAACTATGGATATAAATGAACTTAATATATTGTTGACTCGACATGGAGGCTTGGCAAAGTATGAAGACATACCAAGAAGGTATCTAAAATTGTTTCTCTATGTATTGCCATCTAATAGTAATAGGGATTTGTCCATACTCTTGGATCCCCTCTTGAAAACCCAAAATAAGTTAATACTCGACAATATCATACACCCAGAGCTCCAAATATTGTCCACTATACCTCCATCTCTTTTACAAAACAACATTATAACAATAGACAACAAATTTGTGGGACTACAAATTTTGGGTTACATGCTCCATCAATATCAATCAGTGTTTCTCAAAACTCCAATCATCCGCAAAACGTTACAAGTGTTGCACCATTTGGAAGATCTTGGAGTGATAATAGGGAGTCAACTTCATGGGTGCTCTCCTTGCTTTTGTATGCTAGACTTTTCAAAGACTCTTTTCAAACTTACCAAGCACGCCGATCTCCAAGTCCAGGAGTTGGCTCATGGATTGCGAACCCTAAGTTGTGCGATGCCCTTGCACGATCCTTCGCACGATTATTGCAAACGAGTCAAGCACCTGGAATTGGAACTGGCGAGGCAAGCGAAACTGGTGGAACGAACGAGAGCTGCGAAGCAAGCAGAGCTGCAGAGGTTCACGGAGCTCAAGAGGAAGCAAGCAGAACTAGTACTGAAGGAAACGGGAACTGATGAGGAGACACTCCGAATTATTGAGGCGGAGATTGCCTGGCGAGAGGAACATGCCGAGGAAGCGGAGCTTGAAAGGCAATTTGAGCTGTCGAGACAAGAGGCTCTAGTGGCGGAGCTAGTGAAGCAAGTGGAACTAGAGAGGAAAACAAGAACTAATGAGGCGAGCGGACATTGCGAAGCCAGCGCAGCTACCGAGGCGAGCGGATCTAGAGAGGCAAGCGGAAATAGTGAAGCAAGCGGCATTTAGTATGAGGCAGGTTCGAATCATTGAAGCGGAACTCCTGAAGCAATTAAGGACTTCCGCTTCAATGATTCGAACCTGCCTCATATTAACGAGACTGGCATTGAACCAAAGGAAGTGCTGATGCATTGAAGGAAGACAAGCTCCGTTCCTGCTTCTCTTTGAGATTGACAGAGCAATGGAATGCTTAGAAGAGCGTACTCTAGGAGGCATTGTTGCAAGCAGTCTTGTAAGCATTTTGAGTAGTTGTGTGAAGGATAATTGAATACTTAGTTGTGTATTCTATACTTAGTGCGGATAGATGGGCTGCGCAGATGAAGATGCTGCAATGAGAGCAAGGAGCTTTGAAATTTCCAACAATGCCTCCTAGCTTTAGTTGCATTTTGTGAAGGATTGTATGAAAAGCATTTGACAGTTTCTTTCGTATTTCACATTAACTCAATATACACTTGAGAGTTGTGATTAGAGTTCTTCGTCTTTCGATAGTACATGCCTCCTTCGCTTTTGAAATAAAGAATTGAAGCATTGAAGGAAGCCAAGTTTTAGGTTCTGCATCTCTCTGCAGTTGAGCAGTCGATGTAAAGCTTACGATAGAGTATTTAGGAGGCATTGTTGCTAGCAATTCGAGCAGCTGTTTGGTGGATACTTAGAACAATTATTGTGGATATCTCAATGCAGCTGGATTATCTGCATGAAATATATTGCTGTTGCTATGAGAGCAGACTTTTATTACTGTGTGAAGCTTTGTACAATGCGTTTGCACAACCTTGCCTAGGCAGAGCACTTCTAGCACTCTCTTTTTGTAATTGCTACTTCTTCAATATAAACTTTGCAGTACAAAAACAAGGTTGAGGGTGAGAGTCGTGATTGAAGTTTAGAAAGTGCACGCCGTCTTTGCATTTGTGAGGAAAATTAATATTCCATTAGCGAATTTCAGGCACGCTATCATGCAGGTAGCTCGAGACGTACACTTCTCTGAGCAATCTCTACGGCCGTTGGACTATATTTATGGTCGGGTAGGCATATGGCGACGATTGCGCAAGCAGAGATGCACTCAAGGATCGTGAATTGGATGACAGTCATGTCCTTCGGGTTTTCGTCGTTCAGTTACTGACCAATGCGTTTGAAATGAGGATGCTAAATCTTAGAGACTGCACTAGTGGCGTCCAGGTGTTTTTCACAAGTGCTCAAACGACATCCTAAACAATTGAGGAATGTTGTTTTCAAGGTAACCTCATTCTTGGAACACCTAACCCTAACACCTAAGCGGTGGACATGGTTACGGTTAGGAGCAGAGGCTGATTTTCTAGCGAAAGTGCTGTAAATGTTCAGGCGAAGTCTTACGCAGTTTTGTGCAACCTGGTTCTGTAAATTTATGCGCTATGAATTTTAGGAAGGGCCTAAATTGTTGCGTGTAACTATGTTTCTTTTGCATTTGCCGGTGTTGATGTGATTAGCGTTCTCTTGTGTCAGAGGCGAGATATCTTCAATTGGGGGATGCAATGGAGATAACATGAAACTCAGCACCCGGATTATTGGGAGCATTGTATTGTCTACTTAATTGTGAAGGAAAATGAGTAGTCTTCGTGAAGTGATGTGAAGGGCGGAGAATTTCAACATGCAGAGCAGCGATGCGGTTAAGGAGTGGATTGACTTGAGATGCGTTGTGTAGTGCAGAATGTCCGTTTGTTGGAATCATTTTGAAGGAGAATTTTTAGAACAGACATCCATAACATTGTCTTGGGCAATAAAACCATATTCTTGAGATTTTCTCAGCTTACTTGAGAACAAGGGCAAAGAGGAGTATGCAGTGCTGATTCTGGACTTCCTGATTTTGCGAGCAAGGGTATCGTCATGTCATTTCAAGGTTTGTCCTTCAATTCCCATTCGATTTGCACGTGATAGTTGATTGGTTCAATATGAACGAATTTGATTGTTGCTGGTTCACTTAATTTACAAGGTTGCAACCTAAAATGGATACCTATATTTCTCTTAATATGCAACTATGAGGTAATGCTGTGACTTGCATGCTTGTACATTGCTTTCTTTTATAGCAGACATAGCTTTATTCAAACTTGTCATCAAATTCCATCAATTGTGTGAACTGGAAAATTCTATGGTTAGAATGATTTTCAGGTACCAAGGACGATTGAGCTCTCAACACCCACCGGACTTTCGCATGCAAATGTTTACTCCCTCCGTCCAGAAATAAGTGACCACTTTGTACCTCATGTTTTGAAGGTTGTTTTGAGTAGGTCAAATAGAGTTTTTTGGGTGTCCAATTTTATTTAGGTTGCAATGAACACATGGAATGTTCTTCATTGATTCAGGTGATATAAAAATTTGAAACCCTTTTGAATTATGTTATTTCACAATATGATCGATGAAATTGGAATCAAACGTTTTCAACAAAACTGTGGACACTTATTTCTGGACGGAGGGAGTACTTCTGTATAGATTTTGGCAAATTTTAAAATGCAAATATCAGAGGGTTGTTATCAAATGCCATATGAGTGTGTACAGCACAAATAATTTAGTAATGTTTAGTATGCTTTAGCGGGGAAGGATGGTTCAGAAATTCAAGCATCAATAGACTTGAAAAAACTCTTGTGTAGGGTTCTCAAGACGGTAGTGCGCTTGGAGCATGTCACCCCAAGTTCCTGAACCTGCAGGAACCTTTTGGGGTTGTGTAGTGATAGCAGCAGCTGTTGTGGTGGGATCTGTCGCCATGGCTCACCAGAGTGGGAAAATCGCGCACCATATGATGACCACTTTGGCCACCCAGGGAGAGCGCATTATTAACACCGCGGAAAGGATGACCAACACATCGGAGCGACTGGCTATGGCTCTGGCGCACCAGAGCGACCGTCTTGCAACAACAGGAGAGAGAATCGCTTCTGTTGCGGAAACGATTGACATCAATGTCAACTTGAAACATGTATGTGCCCCCGCCTTTTTATTTGGTCCCTCCATTAAAATCCCTCTGTTAAATTCTCTCTTCATCAATCTTGCAGCGTCGCAGTGGAAGCTCCTTGAAAATTGTTCTGGTTGTATCAGCATATCAATGGCATGTAAGGTAGAGGATACTACATGCATCTCTTCAGGAATTTAGAAAAATATGTATGAGCATTGATATTTGGGAGAATGGTCAGTACAGAGCCTTGGAGAATATGGGAGGAAAATTTGTTGAGAACAATTTTTTTCCACCGTCTAAGAATTTCTAGTGCAATTTCAAAGAGGGAGGTTGAAGACTACTATAAATAGCACCCATTTCCGTTTAAAGACGGTTGGCCATAGACATGTAGCGAAGACATGCTCACCACTTGCTAATTGAAGCCAGTTGATGAGATCAGGTCGCCATCAGTTTTAGTATTTTCTATGTTATCAGTAATTCAATTGCATGTACAGTATGACCTATGTTTACTGTGCACAGGATTGACAGCCCTATCAGAGTGATAGTTTCAAGAAAGAATATCCGTCGCCAAGACTTTGGTAGAAGTTTCGCTGTCTCTCGAGCATTCCCAGTGAGACTTTTCTTGCACGATGACTGAAATCTTCATTGTTTGCAACATGGTGGAAGTCCGACCACAACTGTGATGAGACTGCCAGTTCCAAAAATACCCTTTGCATTTTGAAACAGCCAGCTACTAGATCATGATCGTAGCACCCCCTGAAATTCTTAGTTAAGAAACGCATTTGATGAGATTTCTAGGATTGCATGAGATATGTCGATTTTCATCCAGGTTCTGTCCTCGGTCTAACCGTTGAAATATCTCTTCCTCAAAACCATGAATATTGGCTCTGGTTCCATTCTGAGACTTCGAAACTACAGTGGCAACTGCATAATCCATTCTCAGATCTTGATTTTAGCTGCGAGGATTCCTTCATATATGTCAAGCATCAACAGCGTACCACATTACCAATGTGGAAAAGACCAATGTAGTAAACTTCCCAGGCACGGCACTACCCCATTTTTCCCTTCAAGAACAAAAGAAACTCCAACTTTCTCTCCTGTTATCATACTATCAACTTTTGTGCCACATTGGTTTCACAAGCCTAATCCCAATCCTCAAATTAAGAATGAGTAAGCGTTAGTGGATGTCAAAAGTAAGAGCCTGGCTTGGAGAAAGCAATAACTTACTTTCAGTGTTCCTGCAAAGATGGAGAAGAGCTACATACACTCCTTTCCAATCAATTTCCTAGCCCTTTGAAAATGTATATATATTTTTAAATTACATAAATTTCAAAACAGTGTTGATTGCTCGACTTTGTCACTGTACTTGCACATAAGTTGGTAATCACTACACTTTCCTAAATTAATTGGCTGACTACCAAAACTTTCATTCTTGAACTCAAGATGTGAGGATTTCTACCAAGGAAAGATGTCGAAGAATTGGAGCATCTTGCATACCCTAATTCCTTATCGAATTAGTTGTTAAACCCAAGATGTTTGCAGCTCCTTTCAATGACGTTACGTACTGGATATCGATAAGGTGGCAACTTCTGCAAATCCAGAGAAGAATCGTTTGCAGAATAAAAACAGGATCTGGGACCCCATTTTGACACGCACAATTGTTCTATTGCCCTTCCCGCTTGAGTGGTAGTCACTTCCTTACAACACCCCCAACAATGGCGTCTCTTTCGTTTCTTGCGACATAAGAAAATTTTCAGTCATACGGGAAGGACCTTAGTAGAGGTCTCCCATGATAAGAAGTATTAGTGACGTCCACCCCGTAAAAGGATGTGATCCCTTTCCCTTCCCTTTGTTGGCGTTATCATACTGCTCCCAAAGATATCCGCTCTCATGGTATCGCTTCACCACATTTCTACACGCATCAGAAAAAGGGGGTCTTCTATTAATCCAACAGAATTGATCAAACAGGAGACCCAAACAAAATATTTGACCCAAAATTGACTTCCAAGACAGTGCAAAAGGGACCTAAAAAGAGAGATGTCTTGGAAAGTAGCATTCTATGGACCTGATCAGATTCGCTCGAAGTTGAGTATAAATTTCGCTGCATCTGCTGCTATGCTGCCTTTCAGCTGCAGTTTTACAACAGAGTAAGATGTTATACAAACGACGGTTTTGTGAAGAACCTAAAACAACCAATTGATGTGGTAGTTCTAAATCTCTAAATAGTCTATTGTCTAAACATTCTTTGGATGCATTCAGACTTGAATTTTCCCCCTTTTATCCAAATGTTGGATGCCAAACTGGGGCAAGCTTACATAAAATCTTTCTAAATATCTTTTGAAAATTCAACAAGTGGTTCTAACTTGAACTAACCTTTTGAACAACGATCAAGCGCAGAGAGCACCAGATAGTTCATATTCATCCAGACAGGTCCTCGCCAATATGGTGCATCATGCTCTGTGTTTCGCTTCATGTAGAGAGAGCTACCCAAACCAAGAGAAACCAAAACCCCATGAGCACAAGAATTGAAATAGAAGACGCCAAATGTGGACTTAGCATGGTGATAGTCTAGGTAACCCAATAGGGGCGATAAGCAGAATTCAAATGATGTAAGGTGTTGAACTTATTTGAAAAACCCTACTTGATGAAAGATCCTTAAAAATTGAATGAGGCCTGGCTGGAGTAAAATAAGAACCACAAGTGACAGATATCTCCCATTTGTGAGCATATTTTACGCAATAGTTGATGATTGAGCTTTGTAGTATTACCTCGTTGTGGCAAGTGAACGAAGTCCAAAGGATGTCCACAAATTGGACTCATTGCGCAGAAGTTCTAGCTGGTTTTTAAACTCTGGCGAGTCCTGCACGGATGCTGGAACTTTAAGTGCAGAGAGACATTACGAAAAGGAGAACCGTAAGTAAATACTGGACTCCTACACTATTGTTAACGACATAAGACGGCATTGACCAAACAGACGCCAACGAAAATTCAAGATTACATCAGGATGACTTACCAGAGGCAGGATGTCCATGAGCAAAGGGAAGAGACTGTTGTAGCCATAGTGTGGAACCCAACCCAGCATTGGAGGTTTCAGTACTACCCGTTCTACTTCCGACTGCATGTAACCTGTTTGATGGTCCATGAAATTCTGCCGCTCAAGCTTCACCTGTAACAGGTCCGTTAAAAGCGTTCCATGTACTTACCAAGCAACGTTCTTCAGAACCACCTTGAACTAATCACATTAATCCAAAGTACCCAAGCTAAATATCGAAAGTTCACATATTGGAGGCTAATAGCAGATTATTGTAGCTCTCAACATATTGCAGCATCCAAAAGTAGAGGATATGATTTCTTCTTTCAATTGGTACATTTGTCACCTTCCTAAATGATTCATCTCCACTCCCATAGGTAAGGAAGAGGCCACTTTGAGCCATTGGAGTATTTAGGTATTAAAAGCATACCTGTTTAACAGATTACGCATTCATTCAATATGATTCATTCAATGGGGGTGAAAGAACGTGACATGCCTCTTCAGTGTGGAGTCCATAGTCGAGGTAACGCCCACTGTCTGCATCGTAGTGAAGCTGCACAATTTTTGCAAATAATTCCATCACTAAACCTCAAGCGAACAACCAGAGAGATCGGATGAATACAAATTCACAGAAGTTTAAGTTTACAGCGACGAAATAGTCAAGTGAAGCTGTAAAAACAAAGCGAAAAACTGGATGAACACAAAATTCTTGCCTTGTTAAGGAGCCGTAGGTCTGTTAGCTGTGCCGCTGTTGCCATGTAGGCCTGCGCAAAAAGAGAACTTATCTCACTGCTCAAGTGATTAACCACCAATCAAAATCATGGACCGATGATGTCTTCATGTTATGCCATTAAACATCAAGAATCGCATGATGAGAACTCAAACCGTATTTCTATCATTTCTACCGGTAATATATCGCATTAAAAGGGCCATAACATACGGTGGTGCCAACGCAGGTAGAACACGATAAAGAGGAATGGGTTTTTAATATTAGTTTTAATTCTTTTCAGTTGAACGATCTCAAATAGAAATGTAAAATTGAACTCCAACTCGAGAAGGTCTTACCCCATTTGAAGCCCCAACAATGGACGCTATTTTGGCTAATGATTGCGCAGCCAAAGCCATCCAGCATCGCAGATCCAGATGCCGCTCATGGTCGGAAGGGTGTGATGCTCTTGGATAATCGTCCAAACCAGACATCAAGGTCTGCCACAACAAAAGAAAACCCAAAAAAGTGTCAAATTCTGATACAAAAGATAATTCTTCGACAAATTTGCTATATATTGTTGCATTTGATCCCTCCAGTGGCACCGTCGCTTCAACAATCAACAGTAGGTTTCCAGCAAAAACTAAATGTACAAATATAACCCACTCACAGTCGGATTTAGTTCACGCTTTGTGTGTGCATTTCTTCCATGCCAGTAATAGCTGCTTGGCACGTTCCCTGCTCAAACTCCAACTACACGCTGTAAGTATCCCAACGGAGCTCACCATTTCAATGCACACCAGATTATGAATCGGGAAAATTTCACAAGCGCCTACAAGAGCTATCAGACAGAGAGAATGAGAATTTGGGGAGCATAGGTGCACAAGTTCATAATTTCTCACTAGAAGCACCTAAAATTGAACAAAGTGCACGCTGAACAATAGTTATGTAAAGAGGGCACACCGTTTTGGGAGGTGTTGAACCATTGAAACCAGGCTTCAAGTCTTGGATATAACCTCTCAAAAAACTCTTCGTCTTCTTCGTTTGGAAGTCCTAATGCTTTCTCTTCTTCATAGGCTGATGCAAGTTCTGCAGACATGAACCCAAGAACATCATCATCCCCGCATCACTCCAGCAATCTTCGAACAAGGAAATACAATCCCAATGAGTTCCGCAAATTTTTTGCAGGCTCTAGAGTAAACAGGGAAACTTGACCGGATCTTATTCAAAATCAGAAATGACCTAATTTTTTTGGAGAAAAAACATGATATTAAAAACGAGAAAATCAAGCAGTAGATCCATTACTGTGTATAGCCATGAAAAGTGCCGGGGGGTTTGCATTGCTGGTATGTTGCTTTATAAATTGGTCAGGAACTTTGCTGCATCACAGATCCAGCCGTTATAGGGTCTCATCCGGTTCCCTCTAGTTTACTTTGTTCTCCTCGATGTCATAGTCCATTGCATCAAAACATCAAAAGCCATGGGATATGCAGGCGAGACATGAAATGATTCACACTAGCTTGCAACGCAAATCAAGAAGATGAAGAATTGAAATCATGCTTTACTACATACCCTTCATACATACCTGCGAGCTTCATCTCCAAGAATTTGTTCACGAGGTATCCAACCATCTATGTTAAGAAGATCAAGCCAGTGAGCTATGATCTCCTTACTGATTTTGCGATCCCATCGACTGCACAGTTTAGAAGTAAGAAGTGGTATTTCAGAACTCCAAATTTCGCAGATGACTACAAGCTTCATGGCTTCCCAACAGGTCTCACAAACGTACTCTCAAAGCACATATATATAGCAGGATTGGGGGAATCGGTGACTGATTTCTAAGACTCGAATCCAGGCAGAATTTAAGGCAATCTTACCTTACCAGGAGCTGATGAAAACCCTCATCCCAAAGAAAACCGCGCGGGAAGAAGGAACGGCTAGGGACAGCAGTATACAATGCCGCAGGCCAGTATTTCCAAACATCTCCATCTTTTGTTTCAAGGTCCTGCTCCCTCAAAAGCACTTACTATCAATAAATCACCTAATCTTCTTATGCACTACCTCCGTCCCAAAATGATCTTCTTGTTGGACTCAATTTTTTGTCCCAAAATGATCTTCCTATTGCACTTAATGAAGTGAGAATTAGTCAAATTCGACTTTTGGTTGCTAATTGGGACTAGTAAAACAACTCTAAGCAATAGTTTCCCTTCCATCCATGCAATCATCAATCAAAATTCAAATTAAACGACTAAAGATGTCAATCAACACTCTTCATTTTTGTTTTTTGCATCTCTTTGCGTGTTTCTTGGTTGAAGGAGATGAAGTTTTGGAAGGTGGTACAAAGGTCCACACATGGTCTTGGGCACATTCTAAGTGCCTAAAAAACAATGACCTCACACTCAATAGTTATGTGTCCACTGGTGCTCCTTGAAAATGCCCAAAAAATTCCACTTTTCAAAACTCCCAAACTGCACTTTGACAAGGGTTCCGAAACTCAAAATTTCTAGGACATTAGAAGTGCACCACAACCTACTTACAATGTGAAATGGGTTCAAAAATTGTTATTTTTCGCCTTAAACTAGAATACTTTGTCCAACAGGAAGATCATTTTGGGACGGAGGGAGTATTAAATAGAAATATCTTAATTGATAGATTAGCATAGCAACTAATATTTGCAGTCGAAATTATGGAAGCATGGAATACCCACTTGATGCTCAGGTGGAATTGCTATCAAAGACTGCCCATAGAAGTATCCAATGCTGCCCAGAAGGTTACTGAGTGCAACCCTCCCAACTTCCAGCTGCTTTTCATCCTTCACCTACCCAAGACCATCGGAAAAAATGGCTTATAATGTCAGGGTTCAAACTGCAACAATTATTGAGGTTTCCTCTATGTGATAATATGAAAGCACAGAGTCTGATAACCGTCATGGGTAAAATCTGGACTCATAAGAACAAAGATTACCTCATCAGAAGTACTTTGTCTAAAACTTACTAATAATTATTTCTAAAGAAAAGATGAATGCCTCCTAGCACTTCAGAAAGAGGCAGCAACATGCACTTTAGAATCTATTCATCTTACATCCATCTTTCTAGGCACTAATTTTTCTGAAGTGATGACAGACGGACCGTTTATTTCCAATGAGCTAAAGTGAAACATACCTTGTCTTGCAGTTTAAAGGTTGACTGAAACCGCTTTTCAAACATCTCTTCACGATCTGATAGTTTTTGGGTGAGCTCGATACCTAAAGTAAGGTCATCAAAGGCCGGCATGCATTAGAAGATTGACAGGAAACCCGTGCTTAAAAGAGTAATCGCGTTGCCGGAACATCTTAACAATCTTTACATCAATAACCGTCTTGGTAAGCAAATAGGAACATTTTACACGAAAACTCACTTATCCACAGATACTCGGTCTCAGCATGTATAAGTGTATAACGGCAGCTGATTAACAATACGTATCTACTCTTGTTTTTTTCAATTGAGAGAAGCTTTGAATAATTGAACAGAATACCTGAAAGCTTCTTAACACGTACGCCAGTTCCATCACTTTTTCTCTGTGTGCCAGACACAAAGACAACGTCGAACGATAGAGGTGCCACACCAGTGATCTGGGCATGAAATAAGTTCCATTACAAATACATCAGTATCCTAGGAGGGAAACGTCGAAAATGGAGCATTGACTCCGTGAAAGCACGGGGAATGAAATAGGAACATGAGTGCTCAAATTCAAACAAACAGCTCCAAAATACGCTCACCAACTATCGAAGGAAAACACAAGATGGAACAGAACAGAAACGACTACCTGGATGACACCAATGTTTGAAGACTTCTCGGCTGCATTTGGGAGTTCAATTCGACCATGTGTCCGTGCCTAATATTTTCAAATTCAGAAAAGATTCAGAAGCACTACAAATCACGATACTCATCTCGATGCAAATTGGAAGAATTCTGAGCACATAACATAACTTCAGTTGGTTAAGAATCTGAATAGCACTAACTGCCTTCGAATGTCCAGCCAGCTGATCAATGACGATATCAAAATCTATGGTCTCCTACATAACGTTGGAACTGGAACTGTCAAAAGAACCAGCTCAATTCATCTGAATTATTATGGCCACGTAAAGGCTCAGAAGTGTACCTGCGTCTCAAGCACTTGCCAAACCAACTCAGTCAAATTGTGTGTGTGTTGGCGGCTGAGTCCCACAAAACTGGTCGAAGCTTTGGTTCCCTTGAACCACAGCAACCAAGACATTGTTAGCAAAACTCCAGCCAGGATCCATGCAATTCTTCAACTTTCTAACTCAAGCTCACACGCACCGGAGACTTTTCAACTCAATTGCGGATATGAACGTCGCATACCTGGCCTTTGATATGAAGCTCCCAACCACCGACCTCGTTTGCAGTGCCAGATGCAAACCTACCATCTCCAGACACATCCGAAGAAAGTTGCACAGCACTTCCACCCTCATCTGCAATGTAGAAGAAAAGTGACACTTGACGACCAGGAGCTTGGATTTCTTCCCTTAACACACAAAACCAAAATCCTCTTCAGAACAACAGAATTCAGTACCAAGCACGATTTCTATTAAACATGCACACATTTTTTAACCATGTCCTGTCCAAGATTGCTTCTAGCTCCTCAAAAACAAACCTGGAAATCACACGAGAAGTGTGAACATCAAGGAAGAAGCGACGTCAACTACAGGACCAAGAAACACAAATTGGGCCTCATGATTTTCTTGGCAGTTTGGGGGACTTTCTTTCGTCCCGTTTTATTTACTTTTTGACCAACAAATGCAATGTTCTTCACTACCTCTGGTGATATAAGAGTTGGCACCACTTGGATGAACGATATGATCAATCAAATCGCTTATTTTCAAACCATGCATCCATCATCTTTTCGCGGTTAAGAGCAACGTTAGAGATGGGACACCTTTCTGTGGGTAGTTTCTCTGCCACTTGAACACGAACTGCCCAATCCCCTCCATATCCACTTTCAGAATCTTGGTGCTTCAAGAATGATGTAGATATTGCAAGCCCTTGATCTACTATTTCCTGCAATGTAAGGAAGGCAAATCAACCACGTGTGCAGTATCTAAGGGAGACCTAGCACATTGATTTGAAAAAATTTCATTACGATTTGAAAGAGCTGGTTGCAACTACCTGACGCCCATAGGTAGTTCCATCGTGACGCACCCAAGCATACTTTGTGAGTTTATCACCTTCCTCACATGTGTGTCGAAGCGAATAGCGGTTATCCTTCACTCCCAACCACATGAGCCCCGCCAGCAATGACTTGGGCGTCCTGCAATCAGACAACGCGAGCACCATCACCATCTTTTCACGACCTCCATTCGGTGTCCCTGTATCATTTGTTCTCTATCTAGTTGATTAAATGTTGAAGCAGGGGCCCTCCCGTCAACTAATTGAAATTTAAGGTTTAGGGTTTTAGGATTTAGGATTCCGGAACATAGAGGATGACCGGAACTTCTTCAACACTTGATCTCTACACCAAAATCCTTATTAGGTCTAAGTGTACAATTACATCGAATCGAAAATCACTCTGTATTTTATTGCACCTGAGGTCTCAGATTGTACATTCTCATGAAAACCGAAATCAGGTGTCCCTTTAAAAGACGAACACGAACAAAATGAACCAGAACCACTAAGTATTGCAGTGTCGTCGAAAATCGACCCCTCAGAGGTCTTCTAGAAAACCTTGCTGCATTATAATTGGCCTGGTTTATATTAGAAAACGGCGTTCCAACAGACAGGGTTTCCAGCCACTAGATATTCTAGAATACCTTCAGGGGATTTCTATCAGTAATCGTAACCATGCATCTGTTGATCATTCACCACCCCAGCTCAATTCACAAATTCTGATCCATGAGCACCCCACCCATTCACACTCCGACAATTGAAACCAATCAACAAGGCCAGGCTGCAATACCTAGCTCGAATCCCTAAGTAGAGCGTCGAACGGTACGTCCCCCAAAACAGACGCTCTCGATGCTTCCCTTGAAACTGCACCCCATTCCCATGCACAACCACAACCACTAAGAGAATATTCAAAAATAGCAAATCCAACTGAAATTCATGATGAAACTCCACCCAATTCCCCACACCCACCCAAACTAAGAGAACATTCAAAAACCAGCCACTCCAGCTGAAATTCATGATTATCGAACCCCACAGAATTCACAATCACAACCCCAACTACCAGAACATTCAAAAATTGATCAAATCCATGGGAACTGAGCATCTAGTCGTAGTACCTGCGGCAAAGCGGAGACAAGCTTCCCAGGAAACGGCGTGAGAGTCCGAGGCTTGGATCTCGACGTCCATTGAAAATTGCCATAAAAGTGGTTTCCGGCAACGACCAGGCCAACCAGAGCAGATGCCACGATCAGGAGAGCCAGCCAGCCATGGCAACACGGTTTGCAACAACAGGGTTTCTTCGGTTCAACTCGGCGTGCTCGCAACGGAGGCTTCGGAGGGCGAGATTTCCCGGACTTGGGATTCGAAGAATCGTCGGAAGAATCCCAAGCTTTACCTCCTCGCCGATCCCGCATTGCTGTCTGTGCTCAATTGCACTCCTGAAGAATCCTGCTCGTCAGAAATCCTGCTCGTCAGATATCCTGCTCGTCTTGCGCCACTTCGCGATTGTGAGGAAACAGATATCGATGCGGAGTCGGTTGAGCATTTGCTCGATCGGAGCAACGGATTGCAACCCTAAACTCCGATGATTTGGAAGAATATTTCGACCGGAGATTCAAGCCCAAGGGTGTCCGCCAAACAGTCTCTCTCTCTTTAATTGTATAATACCCCAAAAAATTGAATTTTTACATGTTTTCGCTTCAATATCTCTTTATAAAAATGTATTGTTATCCTCTAACTTAGATTATGAAATCAGTCATAAAGAAAGTGTACTGTAGTTATTAACGATTCAAAAATTACTTTGGTTACAACTACAAGGTTTGTTTGAAGCATTTTGTCCATTGTTCAAGAATATAGACATCGGAGCATGAAGGGGGTAATTCCTTCATTGCCTTAATATTTGTTTTAAGTTTTTTTACATTTTTGTTTATGTATTGGTAGTTGTACAATTATATCATTTATTTCATTTCATTTTATCAAATTGGTCATAAAGGGAGGTTATCTTCAAAGAATCCAAGATGATTTTGAATGGAGAAGTGACTTGGACAAAATGTTGTCCACAAAAGTACTTTGTTCATCATCTAAAACATTGACTTCACAATGCCTAGTAGTTAAGGTAAATACACCCAAATGAAACACTTTCTAATCTCTAATACCTAAACTAAAAGTATATTGGAGTAAACTCCTTTATGAATCAAAACCATTACATGTTTTTAAGAAAAATATATAAAAAGTAAAGAGCTTTTTAAAGCAACAAATGGTAGTTGAGACATTCTTGTACTTCAAGGATTTTTCTTTCAGGTGAATCTAGTGTTATATATAGGGTTCATATGTTATCAATTTAGAAAATTTGGTAAACATTATCCCAACGACAAAAGATTTCAAAACAACATGGGCTAGATTTCTCTTTGATTTGCTCATAATCTCATTAAAAAACTTGTCATTTGAAGACCAAGATAGAGCACCTAGAAAAAAAAATCATTTTCAAATATTAAAAATTTAATCCCCTTGAGATCCTAGTAGGAGGCTAGGAAAAATGTATATTTAGAAGATTTTCAACAAAATAAACTTTGTCTTGAGAAGAATCTAAATATGTAATTTTCAATTCTCCAAATATTCATTTTTTCCTTGTCCTTGCATCCATTGATTTAGAACCTTGCATAAAAATTATGAAGAACTCAATGTCTAAATTAGCTACATCCCTTAAAACACAAAGAAACTATTTAACTTGTTTTTTCAACATATTAATTTGTTTGCAATTAGCTCTTATAATAAGCTATTGAAAACTTTCATAATAATCTTTGTGATCAAATGTGAGCTTCCATTAGGGTCTCAACAAATGTTTTTTGTATTTGCAACTAAAAAAATAATATTTATAAAGTGTCTAATGAATGACTTTCAAATTCATCTAGAAATGATATTGATGATAGACTTGTCATTTCAAGTCAAAGACAAACTCCATTGATATTTGATCAAACATCATATCTAAATACAATTTAGCCTTTGAATATATATATATATATTTGAGTTTTAAATTTATTACATGGAAGTATGAAGTCAATCCCCTCCACACACACTTTTAGAATTTGGGTGCTTCAATAATGATATAATGTAGCAACAACTAAAAGAAACTTTTTGTCATTCCACTCCCTCAAAGATTGAATGTCAAGAAAAATTGATGTGAAATTATTAGCAAACTCTAGAGAAATGCAACCTATGTAGTTTTGTAATTTAAGACACTCTAATAATATTTTGCAGTTTATGGAGTGAAAAATAAAATATTCAAAATTTTGAGGTCAAATTTCAATCAATAAAAATCCAAAATTCATAAAACTTGTAACATGTGATTCTAGTCAAGATGTATATTCTTCCTATAAAAAGAAATGAGACATTTTGACTTTTCACAAAAAAATTATTTTCACATAGAAGTTTCATTCAAGTAATGATAGGTCTAAAGAAAATCCGTTCCTAGTGAAATTACACGTGAAGGTAGAATCCCTTGTTTACAACAATATGTCCAAATTTCACTTTATAATTTCAATTTCTCAATTTATGAGAGCAATTCATATGGTAGCCCACTACTTTGGGAGTCACTATAATAGATTGCTACTACTTTTTATTTCAAATATTCATAGAAATTTTGAAAAATTTTGAGATTAAAAAAAAATTCCATTGAATTTTTCTCAAAAAAGCTAATCAATACAAATTAATCAATTATGACTCTTGATAATTGAGGAAGGAAAATTTTTTAAAGGAATGAGAATAGGTTCTTTGATCTACTGCTCTTTGTAAAACCATGTAAAGAAAACAAATCAACCAATCATGTGTAGAGTATCTAAAGGAGACCTGATACATTGATTTACAAAAAAATGTATGTAGAATGTGAATGAGTTATTTGCCACTCCATAGGTAGCTACATTGAGATGCATGTAAGTATACCTTGACCATTTAAAACTTGAGTTGTGTAGGTATTGCACTTTTACTATCCATAAGGGAATTTGTATTGAAAAAGAGTATTGAATAATCAAATAAATGCCACATTTAACTACTTTTAGACTTTTGAAAGTCTAGAATTGATCATAGATTAAAAATGGTCATTGGGAGATAATGCAAAACAATAGGAGATCAATACAAAACAATAGGAGATCTATATCTCTCCTTGTTTAGTCCAAGATTCATTGAATGGTCTAGAAGTAGTAAAATGTGGTATACAAGAGTACTATCTAATTTTTGTTGTAATTTTAAATATTTGTTGCATATCAATAATGTATTATTTTGTCAAGGTGAATAGGATTGATGTAAGTATACATCCTAGGTATCATGTGGATAGTTGCTCAAACCAATACCAAGAAATAGATACCTGCTATTAATATTGTTATAGGTATTCATACTTGTACGAATTTGGTTATTACCTCCCTCACAGTAGTGTTGAAGCAAATAGCTTACCTCCAACTAGGCACTTGCGGCCTTCAATTGGCTCGGTGGCTTTGGCACACCAATGAGGTAATTGTGAGTTCAAACTTGGGTGTTGGTAGGGCACTTACTACCATTGTCCACTCAACTATAGTGTGGATGCAATTGATACCTTGTTGTGATGTTGAAACTTGAGAATTCACCATCTAAGGGAGTCAACCCATTTTTGACTATTGAAGCAATTACATGTATCTACAAGGCGGTTTTCTACAATGGGAAAAAATTTCCGTGTGCAAAAATAGAGTTTGGAATGTTTTCATAATTTTCTAGATTATTTTTTCTCAAAACAAAATTACCATGGATTTTTTAGCTAAAGATTTTGTTCCTCCTATACTAGTGATATAAGTCATCCTATTTCTGACCAAGGGTTGCAAAATCAAGAGTCTTGTAGCCCAATCATAATGCACCATTGTTGATCACTTGTTCATCTCAACACTAATAGAAATAGACCACCCTATGCTACCAAAATGACAAGGGGTGATTAGGAATGGGTTGCCTCCCTTATGTCCACGAGTCTTAAATATAGTAGAACCACCCATTACCAGCCAAGCCCCATGGATAAGACACAGGTAATGAGAAATTCAACAAAGAGATGATTGATATCTAACCATTAGTTTCTTGGTTTCCAACTATCTTCTAGCCATCATTGTTATGACACATGTGCTTCGTTTCAAGAGCCACATTAGTCTTTAATTAGATGAGCAGTGATGGAAGAATCTATGTGCTGGGGATGGATGTAGGCCAACTTTTGGCTTCTAAAATTCATAACAATTTGAATTTCAAGAGAAAATTTATGAAAATTTGCCAACACCCATGATTTCTATTGTTCTACAAGGCAAAAATTTTGCATTGCTTACACTGCTCTAGATCATGTATAGAATGCTTAAGTGGTTGGTAATGGGTGGAAGTTTTTATCTTATCTAGTTCATTGAATATTAGGTTAACCCCTAAGGGACCAAGGCCTTTTTTTCTGCAAAAGAACATTCAAAACTGCCATTTTTAGAGCAAAGAGTTAAAAAAATTGAAAATTGTATTTTTTGCACATCTAACTGTAGGATCATACACCTAACTAGTATGAAAATGTGTGGAAAACATTTCAGAAACTTTGACTGCATAGATTGCAAGATATCTGCGTTTAAAGTGAAGAAAACAAGTTTTTCCACACATTGCAGAACTAGGTTATTTGACTTTGAACCTTCTTAACTTTAGTTTTTTGCACTACAGAGTTTTGAGCTTTAAATCTTTGTGGTATAGAATTGAATTGAGAGTCTAGCAAAAAAAAGAAAATGCAAAAAAAAAATAATTTTGATTCTTTAAAAAATTGTTAAGTAGAAGTAGGTACAAGATAGAAGGAAAATCTAAATTATTAATATCTCTAAGATGGAATTAAAATGTACTAATCCCAATGGTGAGATTGTTCTAGAAGGTAGATGAAATAATATGGACCTTTAGTTTTTGAAAATTATAAAAATTGCATTCAGAAATGAATCCTACAAGTTATTTTTTTAGAAAGATGCTCTAAGTGCCCGAAAAACAAAATTGTCTATAACTTTCTCATGACAATTCCAAATGGAATGAATCAAATCTTTCCGTGTAGACAAAAATACAATATATAAGGGGGAAAAATAAAAAATAAAAAAATTCAAATTTTTGAAACTTTTTTTTGTTGCCCCCTCTCCCTTGTTTTGAGCTTATTTGGGCATAACTTTTGTTCCCGGGCACCAAATGAAAAAAAAATTATATTCCCACGAAGCTAATCAATTTTTCTATCTTCATAAAAAGTTTCAAAAAATCAGGACAAAAATTGAGACCGTAGTTACTTGCCCGAAATCTCATTTGTCCCCTGAAGGGACAATGGTCCTTTAGGGGTTAACTTACACCCTCCCTTCAGTTGGTTGAAGTTGTTTTTTTGAGGGTTTAGGGTTTACAAGCGATATGGTTGACCGAAACGTTAATTAGAATCATCACTTCTGCAACACTTGATTTCATCAACGAAAATTCTTATTAGGTCTACGTGATCAATTAACTGCATTGGAAATTACCCTGCACGTGATTGCTCCTGTCGCCGCAGCTACTTTTGAAAAGTGAACTCGGGTGACCCGGCCTCGCAGATAGAAATTCAAGCAAATTGGTACCAGAAACAAAATGACCCAAACCTCTGAAGAATTGCAAGATCGTCTCCTCGGAGGTATCCTAGAAATCCTACAATTGTCGTGGTTTACATTAGAAAATACCTTACGATCGGCTGTGTTTAAAGCGACTTGGTATACTAGAACACCTCCACTGGGGGATTTACTTGAAGCCATGCATCAGTTATCTGAGTGTAGTGCAACAAAGTTCAACAATGGTATGACAAGAATCGTCAAATTTAAGGAATCCCAGGCCTTGACACTTCCTTGATCCCGCATTGCTGTCTGTGCTGAATTGCACTCCCCAGGGCATGGATGTCAGACATGCAACCACAGTAGGCTTGCATGTAAAATTTGGGTTTGCATAATCCGGGGCTGAATTCTGAGCATTCCTTGATTCACTCTGGAAACATGGTAGTTCAGGTTTGAAATTAGATCAAATGTTCGTCTTAAAGCTTAGTCTACGCATTAAAGCTTAGTCTACGCAGGCCATGTTTCTATTACTGATTGGTGTTTGGAGTAGAAAACTCTATCTACCGATTTAGACGTGGGTATCAATCGATCAATGGACCAAGGCAATAATGGGCCAAGAATGGTTGAGAATGGTTGAGAACGGTCAACAATCCCACCAGGACATAAATTTCCCCATTGTCTCCTATATTTGGATTAAACCTCCTCTGATTTTAGGTTTTAGTCAATATATCAACTACCAAACAGTTCGGTTGTGGTAGTCATATTATTCACAAACACTTGATTTTGTTTCAGATTTCCAACTAAAACAACCTTCACAATTTTATACAAAGAGTCTACATAAGCATGTCAATTACAACAGCAGCTTGTCGACTGTACTTGATTCGTTCCCCTTGTTGTGGCTAAGGAGCATTCTTGAGAGATAGTTCTCTGTCATTTGCTACTCATGAATTTTTTCCAACAAGTGTCCAACTGCCTCACTTTCGAGTAACGTCCTCCACATTCTGCCGATTATCACATGCAAAGTTACCTTACGCCTCTCGCAAGCGTCCTTCGGTCCTCCTCTTCAGTCAGTTCCCATCCAATAAACAGCTGGCTACTTACTCCTGCACAGCATTTTTTCGGGCAACAGAAACAAGAATGCAATTAAGTCTGTGAGTGCTGCTAGCTAGCTTCCCCTGATTGCTCTGACGTACACAGCGCGTCTTCTGTCATCACTACTTTATTATCAGTACGTTAATTATCACACCTGAGCTTTGTCCCAACTCACTCATCTTTGATTTCAGTTAAGTTAAGTTAACTTACCATAATTAAGGTAGCGGCAACCACCTTGACTCCTTGACTCCTTGAGCACTCTCTCGCATGCATGCGCGCAAGGTGGCTAGGATGGCAGGAGTGCAGGACGTTCAGTTAGTCAGTACTGATCGATGACGCCCCATCCAGCCCCGGAAAATAATTAACGAGCGTCCATTGTCTCACCAACTCCGTCGCTGTTGTAGACTTCATGTTGGTTGTACGCCATCAATGCTCTGCAACGCTTGGCAGGCACGGCGTCAGCCTTCATCCGCGTACCGTCTGGCCGACATCATTCCTTTTGATTTGCATTCAAGGTTCAGATGCGTTGGGGATGCGACGGCATTCATTTTCATTGTGTTTTTTTTTGTTTTCTGGACATTAAGACCGATCGATCAAGTCCCACGCTGCTTTGGTAAATCAGAGTGAATGTCACCAGCTACAGTAGTTGCTTGAATGATCTCTGTGAGTCTGGGACTGACGGAGCTCACTTATCAGTAATCACCTAAGTTAAGCTTACTGTGATCGGATGACATTGAGAACGTGCTGGAGCTGGAGATCTCAATTCCAAACCTCTCACAGGACAGCTGGGGCTCAGGGCTGTGAAATAAGACATTCATGGCACTGGGGATGATTTGCAACAAGAGGGTGCTCGCAAGGAACATTACTGCCAAGAATTTGTAAGGGGCTAAGTAAAGAGTAGTTGGGTTTGGTGGGATGTTAAGTCGGTAGTAGGAAATTTTTAATTCTTAAGGTGAAAACACCTAATGCCATTCATTGTTTGAGAGAAGACAGAAAGGGGTATGTTGGAGCCCTTAAGTTGTGCCAAAATTGATTATAATTTGTTCCCAAGTAACTATAGTAGAGGCAATTTGTGTTGACTTAGTTACTTTAATGAGATGGTGGCAACTACTTAGTAGGTTGTCCCTAATATCATCTCACTCATCGACAAATCAATTCAATACATGTAGAACCTCCCTTAGTGCAATCTCTTTGAACACATAATTGACAATTAGGGAGTTCGTAGGTGGGGCCAATGTGAAGCATATTTTAATAAACACACGATATTTTAAAGGATACTTTAAGCTATGAAGACTACTACGAAATTGTAGTGGAGGTTCCCACTGCAACAAGAGTCTTCTTCTCCAGCTCTGTAATGAATTTCATTATATCTTCCGAGTCATTTTTGCTCTCAAACTCCATACTAGATGGGCCCAATTACAAGTGACTTGTCCTACAATAATACAAACTTGAAATAATATTGTACTCCAAACTTAGAATAAAATGAGTACTTTAACAGACTTCAATAAATGTGCCATTTCAAAATGCATAAACCTCCCTTAGTACATAGTCTTGGCACCATGCACTAAGGGAGGTTGTACATGTAATCACCTTGAGATGTTCCTACTATTCTCCATGAATGGCTTCAAATATCCTTTCCTTATACTTCAAGCATCAAATGATAGTTTCAATGACAATCTATTGTTAAATTGAAGTATTTTTAATAGGTGGGCCAAAGGGTACATGGATGTTTTTTTAGTGTTTTTACATTAATGTAATTATGGCTTGATTATGGAGAAGATATGCTTCAATCCTACCATACCATCTTTGCTTAAATTTTGAGGTCTTCGTTCATGAAACACCTTTAATTTGTTGGCATTGGGTGTAAAATGGTCCCTATGAGTTGATTTTTGTGGGATGTACTTGCCTAAGGTAACTAAAACTCAACAAAATTTAAACAATCATTGAATACTGTAAGCTAAATATGTTCAAAATGTTCATTATTTTGGGTGAATTTGTGTGGGGTATCATGAAGAGTGAGTGCACCCATAATCACTATTATCTAAAATGCCCCCCCCCCACCAAAAAGCAACCCTAAGCTTTGGTAACGATGACACAAGATGTACACAATGAGAACCAGATAACTTAGAAAAGTATAGTGTTGATTTTTCATTGACCTACAAACCATACTTTAAAATGTCCAAATAATAGGTGTGCATACCTTAACAGCAAGATCCGCTTCCTTCATTTCTAATAACATGGAAATACGCAGGTGTGAACAGTCCTGCGATGAATCCACGCCAACGCAGAGTCGCAGATAGGATAGTCATTAATGTAAGTCTCTGTTCAACAGAGAGGTGCCATTCACCCCACTTCCACTTCCAACATATTCTCATTTAAAGAGGTCTGTCCAGCTGCAGGCCATGTTCACTGCTAATTAGTTTCCCAGTCAGAGAGAGTGCAGCAGAGCTGGTGTGAAAGCTCCGTAGTCCGGTGTGTTTTCAAGTCTCTCATACTCACAGTTGGTGAGCCACAGTGTGAAAATCAGCTTCATAGTCCAAGCTATCGTAAGAAATTAGCTGGCGGTACACAGATCATACAGCAATGTTGCCACCGGTGGCTAGCTAACGTTGTTATCACAGTACTTCCACTACTGCTACTGAAACGCACACACTGTGAGCTTGGTCGCCTGCAACATCAGTAAATAAACTGTTTGCGTCAATTGCTACGAGTCTTGGCATGCATTGGTCGTGTCCACTACCCAGAATAGCATAGCAAGCGAGCTCTTTGCACTAGAGTTCAATAACTCATCGCTAGCTAGATCAGACCCGAGACCAGGAGCTGGATGGTTGGTACTAGTTGCAGGCCTCCTGCACTCACTTTGCGTATTCCGAGTTCCAGTTTTGAATCTGCATTCGAAGTTTCCACTGGTCGATCAGGGACTGTGTGAACTCACGCCCCATCACTAGCTCTCGACGTACCCTCGTCACGGCTTTGTCATGCAAAATCCACTTCAGAGGCTCTGTCAGCGCTCGTTTTCAGTTCGAGCTGGCGTTCATTGTCGACGTCTATCTGTTTGAGTTTCCGACGCGCATTTCAATCGCAACAGTAGCTTGAATAATTTACATACGCTTTCAAACATGTATTGATCGATGGGTAGGAGTATAATATATAGTCGCAGCTCGTGATCGATTTACTGCCTGTGGAGCTAGAGTAGACATAACCAGCCATGGAGGTATTGCAGTTTCCCTCTTCGATCACCAACTGGTTCCACGATGAGCGCTTCCTTGCAACAGCGGCCACACTAGTCGTTGCATTATCTCTCTTTCTCTCCCATTACGTGTTTTCTTCACACAGGAAGCTCCCACCCGGTCCGAGGGGATGGCCCATTATCGGGAACGCCCACCAAATGGGCTCCCATCCTCACCGCACCCTCCAAGCGCTCCACAAGAAGTACGGCCACATCTTCTTCATCCGCCTGGGCAGCGTCCCAGCAGTGGTCGTGGACAGCCCGGAGCTTGTGGCTGAGGTCATGAAAGTGCAAGACAATATCTTATGCTCCCGCCCTTTCACAACATTCACTCATCTCGTAGCCTACGACGCTCAAGACTTCATCAATGCACCCTACGGACCCCACTGGCGTTACATGCGTCGTATCTGCGTGAATGAGCTTCTGACGCCCAAGAGGTTGGAGAATACAGCTAAGGAGAGGGGGGAGGAAGTTGCAGCGACGATAAGGAGAATTTTTGAGTCGGAGGGGTTGCAGGATCTAAGAAGTTTATTGGCGGGCACGTCTATGAGAGTCATGTGTCGAATGATTTTGGGGAGAAGGGAGTTTGGGGCCAGAGGAGAGAAGAAGAGGGATTTTCATCCGCTGATTGAGGAGATTACGAGACTGATGGGAGCGTTTGTGCTGAGAGATTTCGTGCCGTGGTTAGGGTGGTTGGATGTGAAGGGATACGAGCGAGACATGCGCAAGGTGAGTCTATTTCCAATCTTCCTAATTCGTGGTTCCATTGCTGTGATGTTAATGGATACTGCAACATGAGGCAGCAGTTGTAATGGTATTGTAGCGGTTAAGTTCATCTAGAACAATATGCGAAAGTGTTGCAAACATGTCGCAAATGGCTTGTACACAGAACCAATTCGTATCTTCGGCTAAACTGTTGCAAAAGCTATTGCAAACTCAAACCGCTGCTAGTGTATTGCACAAGATTTTCAAAAACCATGTTAAGAATTTCAATAGATTTCTGACTGGGTACCACTGCAAAACCGTTGTATAAACTATTGCTATTGCCAGTGTAAGAGACAGTGCCGGATCTCGAGGCGGATAAATTTCAGGTGATGGTGGCACATGCGAAGCACTCGCCCCATCGGTATTTGGTTGTGATTTTGATAATGTCCGAGCGTGTAGACAATGGGAAGCGGTAACGCACATATTGTTCCTCTTCTAAACGCTCAGATTTGAGTATTTTGGTTAATCTCAGAGTTCAGAATGAGAAGTATGTTGATCCATAACCCTCGTTTTACGACCGACCTTACGAGGCATAATTACTGGCATTGTGACTAATATTAGTGGGTTACATATTCCAAAGTTTATTGGGTTCAACAACTTCGTTGTCCTCAAAAGTCTACTGTAAGGAGCTTGTTTAATTCCGGTTTCACGAAGATGGTGAAACTCACTGCAAGATCTGCTGCACTGCATTGTCGGAGTATTCTAACTACGGCGCTTCGATTGATTGTGTGTGACAGCTACGGATTGCCCTGGACGAGGTGCTGGACGCAATCGTTCAGGAGCATCGGGACTTAGCGTCGGGGAAGCTGCCCGGCGGAAATCCCAACGACTTCGTCAGCACGCTGCTGGAGCTTCCAGGCGAGAATGGCGAACCGAACCTGGATGAGAGAGCCATCAAGGCCATCACTATCGTAAGTCGATCTCTTTCTCAAACGCGTGATTCTCCGAAAATGTGCAAGTAAGTTGCTCAGTCGGGAAAAGCCTGAAATCAATCATAGGGTAACTACAATTGATACTAGTTTGACGACTATCCCTGAAATGGACATTGATGAATCTCGGAACGCTCAAGAATACGCTGCAACTCCCAGTCGTTACTCTTGAGAACTTGCGACGCCCAAGGTGTGTATGTAGATACATTTGTGTGCGGAATCGAGGTGTGTACGCAAATCGAGTGGTCCCCTCTGTGCTTTAAGGCTCCTAGCCTGTAGAGATCGAACGTAAGTATTAGGAAAGAATGATATGTCTAAGATCTTTCTGCGCTTCTCTCAAGGATCATTTCTTTCTGCCAATCTTTGTTTTTTGTTATTGGGAGTTCTACAGTCATGGGGATCCGTGATACAGAATGTTGTGCACAATTGTAAGAAAACATGCGAATTCTGAATCGAGCGGTTGACACATTTTGTGTGATGCGCGTGCAGGACATGGTTGCGGCCGGCACCGACACCTCCAGCGTCTCCAATGAGTGGTCGATGTCGGAAATAATTCGCAGTCCCGAGATTCAGCGGAAGCTTCACGCGGAGCTCGACGCCGTCGTCGGTCGCGACCGCAACGTCGAAGAGTCCGACCTCCCCCACCTCCCTTACCTGATGTGCGTGATCAAGGAGTCGGTGCGGATGCACCCCCCTGCTCCTTTCACCATTCCCAGAGAAGCCATGAGCGACACCACCATGAAAGGTTACCACATCGCTAAAGGCACGCGCGTGATCATCAACCTCTTCTCGCTGGGACACAGCTCCGAGAATTGGTCGGATCCTTTGACGTTCAACCCGGACCGATGGAAAGACGGAAATCTGACTTCGTTTTCCGACCCTGCGATGAGGATTGTTGTGTTTGGGTACGGAAAAAGGCAATGCCCGGGGTACCATCTCGCCACTACCATGGTGTTGTTGGTGTTGGCGAGGCTGTTGCATGGGTTTCAGTGGTCCTTGCCGCCAGGTGTGACGGCTGAGAACTTGGATATGGCGGAGGATTATGGTTTCATTTGTCCAAGGCGAACGCGTCTAAGGGCGGTCGCCACGCCGCGATTACCACCGCACTTGTACGTGCAATAATCTGCAAGTCCGAAACCCTAAACCAAACCAAGCCGAACCCTGAACTCTCACACGGCAATGCAACTGGAGGTTTGAATTCGATCGCTCAGCTGCAATTTCGGCCTTCATCTCAAGGCCAGTTAACTCTCGTTGCGTTACGGGATTTTGAGTATTTCAAAAAGAGAATTTGAAACTTCGAAGTTTGAGAAATGCACTTCGTCTTTCACGAGGCGAAGCAAATGGGATTTACGTAGGGTTTAGGGCGCGTGTCTGTCTCATTGAAATGCTAAGATAGCTGCTTTAGATCGATCTAGCTTTAGTTAGCTTGTTCATGAGCTGCAGTGGCAATTGCTGCAACTGTGCACTTCTTACCATGAGGAGAATTGTTGTCCGAATTTGCAAGGTTTCTCCTCATGATAGGAAGTGCTATAGCCCATTCATGTGTAGTTAAATTACCGGTACTAGATTAATACCATGATTTTTTTATTCAGGCGTTTGAGCGTTCCATTTGCAGGCTCGGATGGGATGATTAGTGCGTGATTCAGCATTTTCCGAAGGCTAGTTGATGCCAGGAGAGTGCAGGTTTGTGTACTGATCAGTCCTTAATTATCTGTAAATAAAGCTTTGGAGTTGAATCTACTCAAGGTAGATAGACAGAAATGTTAGTGTGCATTTGAGCACCTGCTATTTTTCGTGCATGGCAGTGCGTGCTACTTTTCGCCTGATTGTGGATTGTAGCTTGCAATTTATACCGGTTGGCCCCTGCTTACCTGCCTATAGACCTGATCCTGTTCAACCCTCTCTAACG
The DNA here is from genome assembly GCA_963920665.1 of Straminergon stramineum. Lineage (NCBI taxonomy): Eukaryota > Viridiplantae > Streptophyta > Bryopsida > Hypnales > Calliergonaceae > Straminergon > Straminergon stramineum. The sequence continues at coordinate 18,619,080 of OY987265.1, read as the reverse complement.
ACAATGCTTCAGAGTAGCAATTACATCGACCCATTAACTTCGGATTTGATGGGTCCTCAGTCCTCACCCTTGCACACTCGAAATTTGGAATTCAATTAGATGTGCATGATACAAAATGTCAGATTCTTAATGAGGGCACACAGCTAATACGCAATTAGACAGTCACACAGGAATGGCTTGAGTGCGTCTTACATTGATGACATTAGCTTCAACGTTAATTGTTCGATTGCTTCAAGCTTTAAAAGCGGTCAGTCACCTTGGTCAAGTTCCCGACTTCCCATTCCAAGAGTCAAGATCTGTGTTAATGCAGTGTCAGAAAGCAGTTCATCACTTTCATGGTGACAACACCACGCACTGCTGCAGGGGCATGCAGATTAATGGATTGTGCCATAAAATATCCTACTGTAAATGGTGTGGTGGCATGGCTGCAATGTCTGGGCAGTTCTGAATTTAAGTTATAATTGTGGCTGATGGGTTTGTAAGTTAATATATTTTGCCCTTTTGCAATGGAAGTCGTTTCACTTGTTTCAAATTAATTAGAGGAACTATAAGTGCTGTCATTGCTGTGTCTGAATGGAATAAAGAGGTATGATTGTGAAAACAAATGAATGTCGAAGTCGGAGGTTCTGACTGCGTGTGTCAATGCAACAGCTGGATCACCTGCGTGAAATGAACAAGGAATAAGGAACAGTGAGGTAGTCTGCTCATAAACCGTGAGTTTAACCCCTAAATGCCCAAGGCGTGTTTGGAGCTTCTTGAAATTTGCTCTAAATTGAACAAAAAGTCAACATTTGCAGAAGCTGTACCAATTTCTTTTGAATTGTAACCGTACAAATTCAAACTAGACATGTTAGAGATCACATAGGAAAAGAAAACATAACAAAATCACTTACAAATTGAAAGATTATAATGTTTGATCATGAGGGTGTAAAAACTATGAAAATTTTTCAATTCCCTTTTTGCATGTCAACTCTAAAAAGTTGGTCACTAAAAAAATATGAGGTTATAGGGCCTAGCATGCACAACCCCAATCAATTTACAGTTTTTCAAAATCTATTGTACAATTTTTTTAAATGAATTTCTAATGCGATTTTGCCTCCAAGATCTAGTGTATTTGAGGCTCATTTCCAAGAGCCCACAACACTATGGGAAGTCAAGATTGCACTGGGTATCCTTGCACAAAATCTTCAATACAAAAATCATAATCCTTTATTTTTAAGATCAACTTTTTGATCCTAAAACTAGACTTCAAAAAGAATTCTCCAAAAATATGAAATACTAATTATAGCAATTTGGTTGGGTTTTACTTAACTTCAAAGTTTTCCAAACACCACATTTGGGTGCCTTGGGCATTTAGGGGTTAAGGGCTGGACGGCCTTTTCAATGGTTCTTCGATGCACGAAAATATTTTTCCTTCTTTTTCACTCGAAGAAAAATTGATGTGGAATCTAACCCAAGTGGTTTCATATTTTTCGGAGCATTTTTGAATTACTTATGAATTTTTAAAGAATTCTGCCATAGGTATCTGTTTCTTGATCATAGGCCTTACAAAACCCATACATGTGTAGTCTGAAAAAAGATATGGCTTCATCATAAACAAGGACTGTAGCATGTAGAAAGTAATAGACAAGGTTCCAAAATGCAAGCTTTACTAAACTAAACTCCTAGAGGACCAAGGCCTATTTTTTGACAAAAATCACTCGAAATTGCCATTTCTGTTGCGTTCTTTTAAGAAAGAAAAATTTTCAAAAATAAAAAATCCAACCATAGGATCCTGTACTATACTTGTATGAGATCATGTGGTAAAATTTATATCAAGTTTGACCGTACAGATTGAAAAATATTAGCATTCAAAGTTAGGGGAGAATTTTTTTTTCTGAACACAAGTAAACATTTCAGAAATGGACCCACCTTGGCTCTTATTCCATCCACTAGCAAAGCATAAAGGAACATTTGTCAACTTTTAAACCACTTTGACATATTGACAAAACATTCAATGCTTTACACATATGCATTTTACAACTTGTTAATGTCCATTTTAGAACCTGGCTCGGGGCAGTCTTTAGAAGATGAGCGGATTTAGAGCAAACTATCATAGAGCCTGTCGAGAGGCTTCACTTTTTTTTCTGCTCGTTGAAAACTGAAGCTTATTTGAGATTGTCTCTTTGGTTTGCCATTTGGCAGGACATTAAATCGTCCATATGAAGGTGGACCTGCGTAACGTGGCGCCTGGGCTGGACTACGGGCCTAGCCAACCTTCAACCATGGCCCCACTTCCTAGCCGGCCCACCTCAAATGGATCCCGACCTAGTACTCCCAACCGGTCAAGACTATGATAGTAGTGCAACGAGCTGAATGTAGAGGTTCAACCAAGGGTGAATGTAAAAAACAAGCCCCCTTGTTTTGTACTTGACTAATCTATTTCTCTACACTACTCCTACACTAAATAGTGAAATTAGGTTGCCTTATCTCAAGAAATTTACTTTATAAGCCATCAAAGTCAACAAATTCTTCTACAAATATTTCCATTTGTATACTTGGAGGTTTATGAGTCCCAATTACAACAATACTTAATTCAAAAGTAGAGCATTCTTGTAGAAAAACAATAAATATTTATATAGTGTCAAATGTCGAGAAATTAGTTTAGGGAAACCAAATTTCATTATTTAATATAACTAATTTGGGGTCTCTGATTGCAAATATGAACTCAAAACTTAAAATTTTTGTCATGCCTTGCAAATTAATCATTTATGCGTTTTTCCTAGGGGTAAAATGCGAGAGGCAAAACAGTCTCCACATTCGGCTCGTCGCACTACTATAGTCTCAAACCTCCTGACCCAAGCACCTAATACTCGCTCTCACCGCAACAGAGTGTTGTTCAATAGAGGGGCCTTGCCTTGGGAAAAGACGGGGCTTCTAACTGCAACTAAATGTGGCCCAAATAATGGAAGATCATGTGATCATATAAAGTCAAAAACATAATAATAAACCCCCGGATGATGCCATATGAACCAAAATACTATCACATCTCCATATATCCCTCACAAGATGTCATGGAGTCTCAATATACATCATATGTTTGTAGAAAATAGTGAAAAAATGTCATACCCTCTATAAACTCCCCATGAAGAAGTGTCTGATAGAAAAATGAGTGTCATAGCCTCTCTACAACTCCAAACTAAGAGTGATATGTCCTTGGAAAGTTAACAAAAAGTTCTACAACCTCTCTAAAATTCACTCAAACCTAAAATACTATCCAAATTTTATGGTTGGTCAAAGTTTACCCTTCCCAACTCAAAAGCAGCTCACCTATACTTCACTCCCAAGCTCATAAATTTCACATACTAACACAAAACTAAGAAAATAATATCATTTTGGAAAGATAAAAGAAGTATCTACAACCTCTGCAAGTTTCACTCAAAACTAAGGTACTATCCAACTTTCATAGTTCTCCAAAGTTCTCTCTCTTAAGAATCCGAGGCAACTCCACAATACTTCACTCTCAAACTCATAACTTACACATATTAACTTCAAACTTCGTAAGTGATAGCTTTTCGAAAACACAAAAATAAGATATACAAGCTCTCAAATTTTTATTGCATAAACCTCCATGTATAATGTGCAATGCCTCCCTAAAGTAACGGCTTCTCCCAAGCAAATATGGAAGAGGAAAAAGATGACCTTCCACCTCAACCTCCATATCATCCACCCAAGCTAGTGAATTTTGGCCAATAAAATGCCACATGGATCGTAATGCCACCCATGTACCACCTCCTATCCTCCTTAAGTCTATCCACGTCATCTTCGTGGACTTCTAATCCATTAAAAACAACCAAAGAAAGGTAAAACAAGCTTCATCTTTTGTTTTTACAACTTCAAATAAGCAAACTGAAAATTTTTAAAACATCTTCAAGTATAGAAATCAAAGAACTAAATGTTTGTCAAATAGAGGTAAAAAAAAAAAAGATCAAGTGGAGTATGATCCCCATTTGTTTCTTGAGACTCTAAAAAAAACCCTCCAATTTAACAAATAATTATGTATTTTCACATAATAAATGCATTTACAATGCAATAGTGTGACAAAGATGGAGCGCTAGTCAACAAAGGCGGAGGTTCATGCTTACATTTCCTTTATTTTCCTTCGTTGCATCGCCGTTTGCTCTTAGGGTTTAGTGTATGCGATGTATTTTTTTCTGTAGTTGTTGAGGTTTGTAGTATGTTCATTGTCTGTGCCTCATTCGTACCTGCTCCACGTCTCTTCTATAGGCTTGGAGAATGTTTGCTCAAATTTGAGTAGAAAAGTGTGGATATTGATGAAGATTTTGAATTTAAGTTCAAAATTTAGTGGAAAATGAATTCCATTATCTACAAAGGAGTGTTGAAGGAAGTGGAAGCAAAATTATGCTTGATTGATCAAGTAATTGTTAGAGACATAATTACACTTACCTATTAACTGATACAAAGTCATGTCCACTATGACAAAAAGAGGTTATCTCTACCTCCATTCTAGTAGAATCATCCATTACCAACTACTTAAGCATTTTGTACATGGTCTAGAGTAATAGAAGGCAATGTTAATTTTTTTTCCCTATAAAAAGATAGAAATGATGGGTGTTGTCAAATTTTCATTTTTCCTTAAATTCAAATTGTTGTGAATTTTAGAAGCCCAAAATTGGCGTACGCCTGTTCCCAACACATAGAGTCTTCCATAATTGTACATCCAAAGACTAATTTAGCTCTCAAAACCAAGCACATGTGACATGACTATGATGGCTAGAAGATGGTTGGAAACTATGAAACTAATGGTTAGAAATCAATCATATATCTATTGAATTTCCTAGTTCCTATATATTGGGCATTCGGCCTAGGTGGTAATGGGTGGTTCTATCATACCTGCCATCACTAGCATATTGTATAAGGTAGAACAACCCATCATGGTCGGAATTAGGAATTTGTCCTCATGCCATTTCTGAAAATAAAATAAAAATTCCTATTGATAGAAAGATAAGTTAGTGTGCAAAATGGTGAGAGCAATTGAAGTTTTTTTTAAAGTATGAATTTGTTATGAATATTTGAAGTGTATTGTCATCATGGCCCAAATGAGTCTCCATACTACTCCAAAACCAACAAAAAGCATATCCATAATTATGGTCATCTTACTCAATGATTGTGTAAATTGTGCTACTAGTTCAAAGTTATCCAATGGAAGTGGGAAAAAACCCAACTCAAATTTGAAAACAAAAGATATAAAATTAGAAGGAAATTAGTAGGTTCAGAAATCAATTAATGTCCCAAAAAATTTAGAGGATATTTTACCCACCTCCTTTCAACACTTTGGGGATTTGATTCACCATGGAATAATATTCACTAGCTAATAGTTGGGCAAGGAGATGGTTGTCAACCATGTAGTTGATACTTGGCCTTTGGATTTTCATTTTTTTCGCTTCTGTTCATTCATAGTCGAAAACATCCCAAAGAGTGTTCACATTGTGTTGGGCAGAATTGTCTCTCTAAATTTTAGAAATCCACCATGATGACCTACATAGAGGTCACCATCCAATTTGCAAAGAATTCGAAAAGTCATTTTTTACTCCTTGCAGGTGAAATCCACAAGTTCAAAGATTATGCAATTGAGATGATGGATGGAGATGTTTTTAGCTTTAAAATACACCAAGATTTCAACAATGAACTCAGTTCATGAAAATTTCCCTAGTATGAGTCAAAATTTGATGAACAATAGCCATAGGTTGAAAACCAAAGGTCTAAGGGAGGCAACCCATTTCTAATTACCGCCCCCTATTTGCAATATAGAGTAATCTCTTTCTACGCAGGAGGAGATGACATTGATTAATTACAGCACAGTTCCCCATGCAATAGTGGCACATTGTGATTGTTTTACAACACTCTCAATCCTCGGTGGATTTTTCAACCAACCTTTGTGGGAAACACAAAGGTCTACATGACCAAAGTGGGAGGAACAGAATCTTCCATTCAAAAAATTTTAGTAATTATGTTTTGAAAAACAAAAATCTGGAAAATTATGGAAACCTTCCCAACTCTATTTTTGGGCACTGGAAAATTTCGCCCCCAAGAAACTCGCCCTCCAGATAGGTGTAACCACTTATTAATAAGTGGTTGGAAATGGGTTGCCTCCCTTAGTTAGACTGAATTTAGAGAGAAATCACAGGTCCAAGCACCCCGGCCAACTGCTCATTACTAACCGGCAGCTGACATAATAGCGGACCCAAGGCCACGGAAGCCGGCACCGCAAGCCCCAATGGGACCGGTACCCGAGACCACTGTGCACTCGGCACGTGTCTCTGCGGCCGGTGAAGGCAGGCTTGTACATGTCAGAGTTTGTTATTGATCAGTCCAGGTCAGTGTTTTTCTTTTGGACTAGTGTCCCCTGTGTTGGCTTCACTGCACAGGCCAGATTTTGGAGGGCCAGATTTTTAGTGGTCAGATTTTGACAGATTTGGCGAAATTTCGCCCCAAAAAAACACACTGGTCCAGGTGGTCGTGGAATCTAGTAGGTTGTGTGATTTCTCACATAAGGGAGGCAACCCATTTCCAACCACTTAAGTGGTTACACCTGTCTGGAGGGCGAGTTTCTCCCGGGGGGGATTTTCCAGTGCACAAAAATAGAGTTGGGAAGGTTTCTATAATTTTTCAGACTTTTATTTTTCAAAACATAAATATTATGAATTTTGTGAGTGGAAGATTCAGTTCCTCCCACTATGGGCATGTAGACCTTCCTATTTCCACAAAGGTTGGTTGCAAAATCCACCAAAGGATTGAGAGTGTTGTAAAACAATTACAATGTGCCACAACTGCACAAGGAATTGTGTTGTAATTAATCACTATCATCTCCTCTTGCATGGAAAGAGAACAATCTATATTGTCCAAAGGGGGCGGGGATGAGGAATGGGTTGCCTCCCTTACATCTCATCTAGGGATACAAAAAATGAAGAAGGGACCCTACGGGCTTCCTTTGTCTCTTAAAATTTGATTTTGTCCACTAGGTATGTAAGGTAGAAACACCCATTAGTGTCCCTAATCCCATCCTTGTATCCTAGATATCACTAAATGTATCCCTAGACTTCAGTTAATGTGTCCTCTATATATTTAATTCTAATTGGCTGACATGTGTGAAGGACACATATTTAACTGTGATTCGTTGACAACTGATTTTTGCAAAGTTCAGATTTGGGTCCACCTATGTGACACATTCAATGGTATAGGGAGCCAACACTTAGAAAAATCATAGAAATTACATATGACGTCTAAATTTTTTTTTTCTTGAATATTCATGATACTCACTTGCTAATACTACAAAATATAAATTATAAGAAAAGATGCCTCCAACTATGCTACATTGCTTATATTGATGCTTTTGGGTGCTCCCACCTTGTTGTGATTTTTTAAAATCATCAAAGGTGACAATACTTTGACAAAAGGACCTAAAATTTCAAATTAGATTCTATGGTCATTCAATCGAGATGGCTAATTTTTGGATTTTCAACAATTGTGAGTTGTCAAAAATTAGGAAAGGATTTAAATTCATGATAGTGGGATTCATATCAAGAATGAATATTGGGCGGATTTTTGAGATTGTGAAATTAGCCTACAGGAGCATACCAGTAAGGAGTAAGGTGGGAGGTGCAAAAACTACCCACTTAAGAGCATTCTGACTTAGGATGTCTTCTATGCTGATCAAAGCATTTTCTAACAAATTTTCAAAGAAAGAAGAGAGGGAGACACATCCATCGCAATTTGATTTATAATTTTTAGTATTAAATTGAATTAGATATGATTTTCTAAAGATCACAATAGTAGGGTGCTTTTTGAGTCCATAGGTACTACCATAAAATGGCAAACACTTGTTCTTTAATGGTGCAAATGGAGTCCAAAAATGATGGTGTACTAACGTTTAGGTGTAAAATGAAGGTGTACAACAACATGGTGCATTTAATTGTCCAGGATGACACAAAGTCTCCCATCACTCATAACTCCACATTATGTACACTGAAATTTTGTCAACTTCTTAATCAAATTCAATCTCCAACCATTCCTAAAACTGTGCAATGAGAATCCTAAATTGACACCAATACTTCAATGGGCCATTTTTCATTCCTACAATGACAATTCTTGGTACACTTTAGGAACAATTCTTGGAGCATGGGTAGAGTTTGCACCTCCTACCTTACTCAGAAGGAACCAAGCTACATCAAATTCTAAATTGAAAAAGTCAACCTATTTGACTTTGCTTCCATTTGGCCCTCTAGAGCACCTCCACCAATGCCCTCTAAAAGGGACACGCCAAAGCAATAATGCTGTGTGTATTTTATCAAATAGGACCTACATGTTTTCCGGCCCCCCACCAGAAATGGTCTATAGGTGCGGCAATTCTCGAAAACCAAGGTGCGTAGTTATGAGATGTTCAGACATGGCTATAATTTTTTCTTTAGGCTTTGGTTGGGCAATTGGCCCTGAAAAAAATTAGCTAAGGTAGACCAACCTATTATCACCTTGATTTGCAATCTAAGTATATTAGGACCAACTCTAGGAGGGGTACATATTTTTCAGAGGTGTGCGCATGTTTCATGAATCAAACCCAAGTGGAATTATAATTTTCCGATAAAATTGTAATTTCTATGAATTTTTAAAGTGGTCTGCCCTAAATTACAAATCCACCACTAGACTAGAGTCATAAATTTCCTATCCTAAACCTATAACCGCCATTACATTTACCTATTAACATCGGAGTTTCTACCAATCAAAGGCTAACACGTTACCCAAGTTGAAATTAATGCACTGAAATTGTCAGTGTAGTGAATGGACTTGGGTGAGTTTTGTGGTGGTGATGGGGCCAAAACTAGCATGGCGGTTATAGGAAGCTGGCGGAAATGGGCTGGTCTACCTTACTTATTGGTGAAAATTAGCTTGCAATGGAGGGGCGAGACATTAATTACCCCCCCTCAAGAAAAAAGAGGGCCTTCGTGGCAGTGGGCCTGCTTTGCCCAAGTTGCCCTACCCTGCGACTCCCGACCCGCCACTCGTCTTCCTTGCTCCCTCCTTCATACTTGGGGGCTTTCTTGCCAATCTACACTAAATAGTGAAATTAGATTGCCTTAACAATTAGGTTGCTTTACCCCCCAAAATTTACTATACATGCCATCAAAATTGATAAATATTGCTACAAATATTTTCGTTTGCACATGTGGAGGATTTTCTTGTTGCGGATTCGCTACTGATCATGACTGAACTTGGAGATTGATTTGGACAATCCTGTGAGTTTGTAAAAAATGGAGAACTAATCGCTAGTAGAGGGCAAAAGACAAAATGACCTATGAAGTTTGCAAAATGAATCTCGAAACCATCCATTCCCGAACATGTGGATAGTGCTCCTATTCAGCCAAAGACCAAAAATTCTTGAAAAACTTCATGTCATACACAAGAATAAAGTAGTTCAATCATTTGCCTTCGTGGTATGTTATTAATTTGTCTGCCTTGATAGCAGTGACAATCTCGTTCATTGAGATCAATGAGAAGGCATCACAACTTTGGTTTGTTAGATTGTCTCTATAATTTTTTGGCGAGATGTTTATCGTGCATTTTGTACACAAACAAGGCACAATTATCATCAACAAGCCTGTGCATGAGTTCTTCAATTGATGTCTTTGGTTGCCGGTGGGTACGATATGACAAGTTTGAGGAAGCATTGTTAGCTTTCAATACCTACATGGAAATTTCTAAGAGAGTGAGATTCTCTATATCTTCAATATTAAGAAAACTTGAACTCTTTTCTTTTACCTCTATTTGACAAACATTTCAATTTAGTTCTTTGATTTCTTTACTTGAAGATGTTTTAATATTTTAGTTTATGTATTTGAAGTTATAAAAACAAAAGATAAAGCTTGTTTTACCTTTTTTTGGTTGTTTTTAATGAATTAGAAGTCCACATAAATGATGTGGATAGACTTATGGAGGATATGAGGTGGCATATGGGTGTATTATGGCCCATGCGGCATTTTAGAGGTCAAAATCCACTACCTTAGGTGGATGGCATGGAGGTTGAATGTTGAGAAATTAGTATGGGGCAACCGAGGGGGCAACCTAATTTCACTATTTGGTGTAGCTAAAAGACAAAAAATATAGAGACATCAACAAATCAAGCAAAGCCATGCCAATAGTACATCACTTTTTTGTGCTCACTTTCTAGAAGATAAAGGCCAAATCAAAACCTCAAGAGCTTAAACCCTAAATTTCATTGGATCAAAAATTATAAAAGACTCTTCAAATTGAACAAAAATAATACTTTCTAAAAATAGATATGCAAATCAAAATTTATCCACTTTTTAGAATTTGTAATTGTAAAATTCTTCAACAATGCTAATGGGTAAGCATGAAAACGTGAGCATGTGAGCCTTGAGCATATGTACAAGTAGATATACTACAACCATAAAAGGTGTTTATAACATAAACACTTTTAATATAGGTACCTATAACATAGCCACACTATAATCATGGAAGGTTTCTATATATAGACACCTGTAACATAGGTTTATAGTCTTCTAGACTCCTAGGCTCACACTTCTAGGCTCACATAATAGCAACCCTTGATTAAAGAGCAACACAATATTTTTTTTCCAAGATTGCGCGAGCTTTTGACAAAGTAGCTTTGTCAAGCTTTCAAGCCCCATAACTCAAAGTCTATTTGCAAAAATATCTAAAGACTTTAGATTTGGGTAAAACCTCAACTTAAGAAGAACAATGCAAATTTTCAAAGCAAAATAATATTGTGTTCTACTTGCCCAAATTGGAGGTCTAAACAAACAAACATACAAAGTTTTGAACCACCCCTTGGATCTTTGTAAAAAACAAATTTCCCAAAAGGTTGTATGATTTCACAATTTAAAAAAACAAAAGAAGAAAAAACCAAAATCTGATATTCTATTTCATATGCCCCAAATACCACAAAACCATTTGGGATTAAAAAAAGCTTTAGAAGTTAATCAATTTCAAAAGTAGCCAACAAATAATTGATACACAACCACATATTGGCATAGGCATGAATTGCAAAATTCAACTATTTGCATCATATGAAGGAAACAACAAGAGTCACTATAGCAACTAAGAACATTGCCAATGTTTCCTCATAAGTAAGCTTGCCTCAACCTAGGGAGTGACTTGGCTTCAATTTCATTCCCAGTTTGTGCCCGCTCAAATCCAAAATTAGCCTAGGCATGCTCAAAATCAAGCTTTGGACATCATCCTATCATGTCTAATTATTCGCATTTTGATCTTGTTGTCATTCTATTTTAGAAGAATGTTCAATGAATTGTGACTCTGAAGCTTTGGAAAATGGATAGTGCTTCCCTTGAATCAAGCAACAGACTAAATCAAGCTCTTATTAGGCCATCACACTAAGCATGAGTGGGGATTTTGTCTAGCCCATCCTACATTCTCAAATTATGAGCTTGGACAGGTTGCACCATCATAGCATTTTGACAAGGAAGTGTTGCCAATGCTCTAACTAAAGGCTATAAACAAACTTGTAATTGTAATCTAGAATTTCACCTTCCTCAACAAAACCCAAGATTATAGTATAAGGGTTCAAAATCCAAGGAATGATCAAATAGTCTAACGCATTGTGATTGAAGTCACTTTTAAAATAGGAATGTCTTATAAATTGTATTCTAATAGAAAATAGTACAAAAATAACCCATTGGCTTTAGGGAAAGGATATCACTAATTTATATGTGACACATATAGATGCAACAAAACAAACATGTAGTCTCCGTCTTATCCTAGTATGGGGATAAATAAGGAATACGCTTAAAGCAAGGATAGACATGACATATAGCTTTAAACACCATAGTATCCATTTCCTATTGCATTTGCTTAAAGCATAGGCTCACAATATTTGCTTAAGAACCACTCATCACTCAACAAACCACAGTTAGTATAAACAACTTCACTCAGACCATCATAATCTTAATATTGCTTATAACATTCCTTGTTCTAATTTGCTTTAAGCAACTACACAATATACTCTTTCGATAATCATCTTTATAGTTCATCTTCAATCTGCACACCTACTTGTAGCAGTACTATACTAATTTTGCTTAAAGCCATTCTATCTAAACAGTCCAATTGTAATCTCTCATTAGTTCACTACGGAATTAAACAATTGCTTTAAGCTCACAAACACAAGGCTATCAATTATTGAGATTCCTTCACATAATCAATATTAATTTAAATTCAAACACATAAACATTAATATAGCTTCAAGCTAATATCTCAAAATTCACTTATCCAATCCCTAGTTACACTCACAATTTCTAGCATCACCCAATCACTGGGATTTTTTATATTCAATCTCAATAATCTATAGACTCAATAATTAATTCTCTCTTTCAATTACAATATGCTTTAAGCCATTTAAACAATTTTCATCAATACAACTTCTAAACTCATTCACATCACACCCATAAGACATCAACTTGAATTACATACACTACTCTCAAATCTGCTTTAAGCATTATTATTACACACAACGCTCAAAGCTTTTACAAACTAATACAATCATTCAACAAAAATTCTCACACCACTATTTAAAGCTTCAATCCTTACACTCAACCAACTACTTCAAGCCTTAATCAAATTACACACTGCTACAAGCTCATACAAACAAATAGAATGATTTAATCAAATACTCACAAACAAACAATTGCTTTAAGCATAATAATAACAATTCCTCGCACACAAAAATTCCACACATACACAATTGCCCAATTACTAGGACTTTGAACTCAATCTAAATATACAATAAAAAAATGCCCAATCACTGGGACTTTGAACTCAATCTAAATACACAATAAAAAAATGCCCTATCATTGGGACTTTGAACTCAATCTAAATACACAATAAAAAATGCCCAATCACTAGGACTTTGAACTCAATCTAAATACACAATAAAAAAATGCCCAATCACTGGGACTTATATACAATTAAAATATATATGCTTAAAGATTATTATAAAGAGTACCAACAAAAATACAAAAGTGTTCCAAAACTCATACACAACCTGAAAAACAAAGAGAGGAAGAAAAGAGAGAAGAGAGAGAATCGAAATCACTTATCAACATAGCTTAAGCAACTATCCAGATCCTTTCTGGTCTAACCGTTAGAACTCATCCATTGTTCACTTGAAATCCCATGGCAATTCCTCAAATCACTTGACAATTCATCACTTATGACCATGTATCTCTAAAACCAAAGGTAAAATGATCTCCATTCACACCTTAAAATTAAAAAAAGATATTTGATTTAATAATTTTATATCTATAGTAATTAACAATCAGACTAGTCTTTTACCAAATCTTTCTCTAAAAAATATAAATGTAAATTAGTTTCCAAGATTAAATAACCAAACATTGTTTAGTATTGGTTAGAATTGATGTCAAATAAGCTTACAAAAGCTTTGAAAACAAAGTTCAATTTGATTCAATTGTAAACAAAATCCTAATTTGACAACACAATGGTTGTCAAAAGACATGATGTTTCACAAAACTAACATTTCTCTTCCATCGTTGAATGGATAGCATCATTGTTGGTATGATACATCACATATATCAAAGTATGTATGACATTTGATACATGAAACAAAAAGAAAGCAATTACAAATAGCTTCATGAAAAAAGAAATGTCTATAAGGTGAAAACACCCCAAACCACCCTTCATGAGGCAAATTTGAGAAGTCAATTAGACCTTGGAAAGAATCTTGAAATTCAATGCTAGCTCTATTTGTAAATAATTGAAAATTATGCAAGCAAGAATAATTGAGAAGAAAGCAAGAAGTTGACATTAAGTAAACCCCTTAAGGACCATAGGGTAGTCCAAATATGCAAAATTGTACAAATGTATTATAAAATGCAATTTAGAACAATATTTTAATGATTAATTTCAAGAAAAACTTTTAAAATTTAATCAATAAATCATATGCATACAATTAAATCATTTGCTAAACTAACTGATAGTTTTCAATAAAATTTGAAAATTCTTCTAAAATTGGTTATTGATTGAATATTTGTGATTCTCCCAAATCTTTATTACCTTTAAGTTCACCTAATTATGGTGATGTTTTGATATTTTTATTTTACTTGAACCATAGAATATTTACAAAGAATTTTTCTAAGAATTTAAACTAAATAAATGTAAGAAAACCAACACAAGAATGTACCAACAAAAGAATGTACCAACATGAAGATAGATTAAAAAAAACAAGTTTCGATACACTTGGGACATGTTTGCATTCATCCATGCATTGTTCAAAATTTGAACACATAGTGCATTAGGGGTTAAACAAGCATTAATTGAAAAATTGTTTGATAAAACATATAATGTTGAAAAAGAACCTTGGTAGTTTTTGTGCAAGAATTATTTGAATTGCAATATCATATGCATATCATCTTCATAACAAACATTTGATATGGGCCTTGCAATGCAATCCTAAGGATAATCAAACTCCTACATTTTTGTTTCCACTCTCCTTAATATGCTTCTTCAACACTCTTTAACCTGTAAGTACTCTAGTGTCCACTTTTTGGATGACAAACAGATTGAAACTTATGTTTTGTTCTCATTATTGTTTGGATGAAAGTCATCATAATTTGGGAGATAATTTATTAGATTTTTCTCCTATCTAATGATTGAATTTGATGTTATGAGAGTTCATGTTTTTCTAAAATTACAAATGTGCAAGTAGGTCAAGTGGTTGACCAAGCCAAAATTGCATTGACTCTAGTTCAAAATCAGATTTGCCAAAATGAGGTCATAGATTTTAAGAACACAAAAATTGCAAAAAATCATTGTGTGAAGAGAACCTTATTCCAAATCCATTCCAACAAATTTTACTCAAAAAATGATAATATTTTGCTTGTAATTGGATTTAGAAGGAGTTTTGAAATTTCCCTTTCAAAATTTATAAAAAATATTGGTGATAGCATTGATGAATCTAATTGCATGGATGGAATCTACAACTCACACTCTACAACTTTTATTTGAACATCAAGTCCAACATATGCTTCCAAATAGCACCTTATAATGATTTTTCTCAAATTGTCAATTATAGAGAAGACTCAAACGTTTAGGGGGTAAAGGGTTTTGGGGAAGACCTAATAGTGAAAAAAAAATTTCCCTTGAACTTTGAAGTCATAAAACTTCTACATAAATGGTGTTGACTTATGTGATCTACTTTAGGTCTTTTTTCTATTTTTTTAGATTCTCCATTCTTACAAGAAGGGTGGTTTTGAGGCTCTATATATTATCACTAGGCACTCAAAATGACACACAAGAAGGATTCAATAATAGTATGATAACATCCTCAAGGATAAATGCTTGAAAATGAATTGGGACCATTTAGAAGTTTGCAAGCTACCTCTTTGACATTGCTTTGTTTAAAATCTACTTTGAATGTTAGATAGCAATTGTGATATATAAAACATTAACTACTCAATTCCATATATTTAAAGCATCAAGTGAAGAAACTTATATGTTGAGTAGCCAACTTCAAATAAACTCACATTCAAATATGGAATTTGGCAATATTTTGGTTGATCTTCTTTTCTTAGATTTTGTTCACTAGTTTATTAAGAACAAAGATTTCTTCTTTCTATTAGGCCATAAATTTCACCAATTGAAGTAGTTGCATTTGATGTATAGAGCTACATTATGAGTTGGGGCAATGGTTTCTTGATTTCTACTTGAGAACTTACAACTATAGCTTGAATCAATTATATGTGTTGTAAACTCTAGTCTTTATACAAAAAATCTAAACCAAAATCAAAAAATACAACATACAACTTCAATGTATAATTTGAACCCATTTTCCTATTCAAAAAATATTTCAAATATAAGGGCATTAAGATGTAACAATAGTTCATGTTGCAACCTATACTCTCTCTACAATTGTTGATGCAATTTTATGCTCTCAATTCCCAAAAAATATTCAAATAGTGTTGGAACCAACATCATTTGCATGTTTGTCAAATTGTGAAATATTTTAAATTCTATAAATTTCAACTTCCTTCAATTATTTTTGTGTACAACAATTTGAAAAGATGTATACCAACAAGGCAAGGCACAATGTGAAAACAATGATTAATTGTTAGAGTGAAAAATCAACCTACGCTCTAATTTGAGACGTATTACTATATATTGAGAAGTTGAAAGTTCTTCACCAACATCCAAAGTCCAATCCCTCAACAGAGTTTGTTGTTTCATTTTGAGGATTTCAGAGATCAAGAGTTGACAAAGGTACTTGTCAAAAATGGCATGGAACAAAGAAAATAATTACATCACTTCATAACGAGGACAAAACTATGTACTGCACAAAATTTGTACAACTGACTGACTGATCGGCGCTTCGATTCCAACAGACTCACTCACTGTCCTGAAAACCGCTTGCTGACTTTTGAAACAGAGTACGGTAGAAGGACGATTTATAATATAAAGAAAATACAAAGGTTGAGAATTCTACTCCTTGAATAATAACATCTTAAACATTAAAATCCTGCACCACACCTTTGAGACCGTGTACCACTGCTAATGACTAAACTGTACAACAAAAAAACAGATACAAAAAACAGCAGAGATCAATCAAATATCCTCAGTAAATTTCACTTTCTCAATGGACCCTCGGTTAATTGGTTTCTTCACAACTGTGTACATCGCCCAACATGAATGCTAAAAGTCCACCCAAAAAACGATCTCGTAGACTCTAAACCCTAAACCCTTAAACACTGGGCCCCCCGACAGAGCGTTCAAACTAGAGTCTGCGAGACAAACCTGGACAATGGTTCCTTGAATTGAAATATGTCCATCTCGCAATTGAAAAGGGTAATGTCTCCACTCACCATACAGCATGGGAGCGGTTTCATTCACATACAGGTGAGATTTGAACCTTTTCCTACAACGAACTAGAAACCTGCACCATCTTAAATTTTGCACATTTAGTTTGTGCTAAGCCATAAATCAGTTGCAAAGCAAAAAAATGTCCATACATAGATGAAGTATATTCACACTTACCACGAATCAAAGCTCACATCTATGGTCCATGGAACTCCAATGTAGTAACTAGATTAGGGAGCCTCTACCTTATGTGTCATAATGGAGTTGCTATCCAGTGGTTGGAGTCCTCATTTTGGCCACAACATCCATCAAATCCTTAAGCTCCGAAAGTGCATTATCTCTCTCTTGCGCCAGCTGCCCTGCCACTTCTTCCAGCGCTTGTTTCTCCGCCTTGGAGATCGCTTTCAGCGTTGCAGTCTCCTTTAAGGCCATATCTCTCTCCTGCGCTAATTGCAATGCCACCGTTTCCAAAGCCTGGTTCTGGGATTTCAAAAGCCCAATCTCTCGATCCAGCATCGCCTCGATCCCTTTCATCCTCTCACTCATCGACTCAACAGTAAATTTCAAGGCCGTCACTTCCGACATAGCGGTCTCTCGCTCCTCCGCAAGCTGCAAAGCCACTGTTTCCAAAGCTTCTTTCTCTTTCAGGATTTGAGAATATTCACTCGTCTGCCGCTTCATCTCCTCCACTTGGTTCACAGCACTGTCACGCTCCCTGGCTAATCTCTGCATTGTGGCGACAGTTTTCTCGTCCAAGTCTTCTGGGAGTACTAGACTTGTTTGTTGGATTAATCTTCCGTTTTCCATGAATTCTATCACCGCCTTGACGGGGGACACTTTGAAGCTCGCAGGTTGGCCTTGGATCACTCGAGTAGCGACAAAGAGGGAGCATGCCACTCCAATGAGTTGCATCGTTTCGGGTACTATGGGATAGGATTCGAGAGAAGTGAGTAAAGCTCCGGAGAGAAGAACTCCTACAGTGGCAGCACCGCCATACAAGAGAAAGACGCCTGGGCCTTGATCCTCCAGCTTGCTTTTGGCTTCCTCATATGATTTGGGCCATGTCGCTCCACTGGAATGGGTTAAGTCTTTTGTGGTGTTCTTCTCACCATCGCTTTCTTTCGGTTGTTTTGGCAAGTTGAAGTCCTTGTTTTTGAAATTCACTTTCTCTTTTGTAGGGGAGAAATCTTCCTGTATCGAGGATCTTACTTGGACACATCGAACCTGCAAAATTTATCATAGCAAATCCCCATTCAGGCAATACTATTTTTACAGCACAGGAAATAACAATTACACAAATATGTAACCTAACCTACCTGCCCCAGATTTGGCTATTGTACCCACTGAATTGATCTTTCCAAAGATCATGAGCGATCTCCCCAAAATCACACTACTCCTACTATACGTTAAACTGCTTCAAGTGCCGCAATTAGTATTCTCTACCTTCATGAATAGTATCCTCGTAATGTGGAGACAATTCAAGAGAGTGTCTGATAACATGCAGTGGAAATCAAGCAATAAAAAAAATTAGTAAAAGGATGCAAAAATGGCACCTGTTGAGCACAAGAACGATGGCGCACTCTCAAAGATGCGAGCTGAGATTTGTTGCGCCAGGAAGCTGCCTCGGATGCCCAGCATCGAGGGATCGATGCCATCGTGAGCATCCCGACAGTTCCCTTCAAGAAGAAAGCATGAAATCCAGAAACAGTCTGCGCAGCAAAAACCCTGTTTTTAACATAAAGAGCCTGCACAGAAATAATTTGCCGACACAACAATCTACGAAGGAGCTCCTAAAACCTTTGGGCCATTTTTTTAATTCTAGGAAGAATCAATTCAAAGAAGAATCAAGGTGTCCAAGATGCTCCACTCCTTTTACATCTTCTTTCTCTGACAAATCCTCTCAAATCTTCATTTCAAGAATTTGACAAACAAAGCCCCTCAACCCTTAGTGCTTGAATCCTTTCTTGAATTTTTGTATCTTTCTCCTTATATTTTTATATACATATATTTTATTTACTTCAATTTCATCAATTCTATATACAATATACAAAAAGTGTGGTTTTTTAAATGTCAAACATTGGTTTGGATGAATGAGAAATTTTGTGGTAAGAAAAGCCCTCTTTGTTCATCGTCCAAAATTTGGGACGTCGAGACACTAAGGGGTTTGGGGGTTAAAAAACAAACTTCATTTCCATGTCAAACTAATATACTGACAAGAAAAGTAACTTACAAGATTTTCAATTGCACTCCCATAGAAGCATCAATCTCTACTAGTGCTTTTTTTGTGAACAATTTTTGCTGGTTGGCTACTTTTTGTGAAGGGATTTTTCATTTCTTTCAATCAAAATAGTCAGATTAATGGGGTTTTCTAAGACCATCAGCCAAGTTTTACATAGGTATCACCTAGTGTTGATATAGATATCATCAAGTATTACCTAAGTATCACATGAATATTGAAAAAATAGCTGACTACTTCTCCCAAATGATAAAAAAATCACTGATCTTTTTACAATAGCTCCTGAATTCAATTCAATCGCTTCTGAATTGACAATGGTGAGCAAGCAGTAGTCTATGGTTGCACACCATTCTCAAGCAACTCTATTGATTGAATCCAACTCATATCCAGTTTTTTTCCTATCTTTTGTAAGAATGTTGTAAAATGGACATAAAGATAGCTGCACTCGTCGAAAAACTTAAGAATGCACTCCAGAAAAGCAACAAAACGAAGCTCAAATCCAGCTCAAACTTCAAGAAATTTACCTCAAAGGTCTTCTACTCGGAATGCGCTTCGACAGGCAGATGGATACCACTTGTACTACGACTACAAATCAAAAATTGGGAACCCAGAATCAGCCACAACCAACGAATGCTTCTTCCTGTGACGGACAATTCACACGACCCAAGAATCTCAACTTTGGAAGAGGCCAAGTTCCTCAGGAAAGAACGAAAAAGAAGCAGACAAAGAAACAAGTGAAACAAGCTTACGAAATTGTAAGTGAAGAAGGCGGTGCTGAAGCCGACGAATACGCCGCAAAACTTGTTTCTCCCCAAGAAAACGAAGGCGCTTGTAAAATAAAAATTGCAAAATGGAGGCCAAGTGTGATACAAGAAGCAGTGTATTTGTCAGTGGAATTCAAGACCTAATTTGAATTCCGTGAACGAAGAGGTGTTGTTGCAGATTGTGTTGCCTGCACAAGGAAGTCGCAATTGGTCAAGCAACCGAGTGAGGAGATATTTCGAAATGAAAAATTGGGACCTCCGTCCACGCTGGAATTCGTTTGCTGGAAAGTGTCAAGTGGAAGGGGAGGCAAAATTTAGCGTGGTTGAGCATCTCCACCAAAGGAGCATTCTGTTTTTCCCGTTATAACAACTGGGCCGGTATGACGAAATGCATCCAAGTTGCACCCGCCAATAGGGCTACTTAAGTTTCGCCGGCCCTAATTCAAATGGGATGAAAGTCTTTTTTTTAATTCCATTTCAAGAATTTTCAAACAATTAGGATTCCCTCACCTAATCTTGGGAGGATTTCCATGCACCTAAAATTAGCCAAGCCTTGCATACACAAAAAGAAATTCAAAATTGTATACACAAGTTTACATTGGAGGAGGAGAATTGGAATAATTGGTTCGTAGATTCTATTACAAGAGGCTCATGAAAAGTAGGGGAGGTAAGTTTTCAACTTACAAAAAAATATTTTTAATAGTAGGCTTGAATTCTTGAGTATGACAAGGCAAAGATATGTCTAAAATATTGTCTCTCCCTACTTACATAGAAGTGTAGGCATCATAAAACTCAAGATTGACAATTCAAACTCTAGAAAACTCGTTTCCAATTTTGATACAACATAGAAGCTTACTCTACCTAGGTGGAAAGCATAGTTCAACATTTTGTGCTATGATAGAGTGCTAACTAGAATTTCGTTAGCTGAGTTGTTGGATTTCCAAAGCTTGAGGTATTTCTTAAAGCAACATTCTAAAAATCTTGTATACACCTATTCAAAGAATAGGCTACTTTTTAAAGCAAGCTACAAAGCAAATTTGCATAACCAAATGCCAATGTATTAATGAAGGAAGTCCACTCTGGACCATTTTGTCATTGCTCATATATAGTTGCACTTACTAGATTTACAATTGTTTTTTCTCTATATATAAGAATGACATATCATGGAATATTTAACATGTATTTCTGGTCATCTAATTTTTGGAAAATAAAAGACACATTATAGGTGGTAAAAGCAAAATCACTTAGAAGGGAATATTCTTGTCCTTTTGGATGCTAATTAGCTCTCTTAATTCCCTAAATGGTTTTGTTGGCAATCCAAAAGTGTCCCTTGAGATTGTGAAATAATGAATCCACCTTTTGTTTATGTGATGAAAGTCAACTCAATTCCAACTCTTTGATCGGTCAATTCTAGTCATTTGAACCCCAATTCCACATTGCGTGCAATTTTTACTACCGACACATTAGGATGCAAGAGAGCAAAATTGGGTCCTGGACTAGAAGTCTGCCACCCAATTCTGCTTTAATGTACCATCTCTCTGCCATCATTCCATCATTCTTTATCCACATGGCAACACCAACTGGAACAGAATTGGTTGAGTTGGCAGGGACGACCCACCTCTGCAAAGTCTCAAAACCCCCTTCCCGATTGCTCAAAATCCCACTCGTCTTTCAGGAAATCAATGTGGAATCTAGTTGCAAGACTAGTGGATCCAAGACTTCAACCTCTCACCAGGCTAGGCTAACACCAATCGAAGTACCAAAATACAACGGTCTTTTATCAGTCTGTTTCATCCTTGTCCCTCAGTCTTCAAAACTTCCTTGTGCAGATACTGGAGTTGATATGCAGATCTCTTCGGTTTGTTGAGTTCAAGCTCTACTTTCCAGGTCCTTCAATAGTCACATAAGAGGGTCTCCCGAGTTGAGTTCCCGGTCACAGGGTTTGTTCTGCAAAGAAGAAGATTACTCAGTGAATTGGTTTTATTGGAAAGGAGTTGGTAATGTGAAAATAGAGCGTAGTTATGAGAAAATGTTGTGAAACCATACGAGTGGCAAAATATGTTATTTCGTAATGGTGTTGTATTTTCATGTTACCATACGTTACCTCAATGATAAGATCCAATTCCATCGCGTTTAATCAAGGACAAAATCATATTAAAGAATGAAAAAAATCATGAGATATAACCATGTCTTAAATATCCAATGCTTGGTTGCAACCTCCATAGAAATGGGCTCCACTGAGGTCATGCTTATGGATTGATTTTGGTCAGGAGGATTTTTATTCTTTTCTTCAATTCTAAATTCAAAAGTACAACAATGATGGAAGGTGGTTGCCATAATTTACCCGTCAGCGACTTTGCACAGATCTTTCCGCTGGTCATCTCTCCAGCCTACTTCAGTGAAGTCTGTCATAGACAAAGTCACGGTCATGGGTAAGCAAATTTAATTAGCTTAAGCAGTAGGATGACGACATCGAAGAAGGTACACTTTCGTACCCATAAACAATACGTTTGGATGATAAGACAGACCGTATTGATCATTTCTGATCATGATACTCAGGATTCAATTCAGGAATGTGAGCTAAATTGAAGACTACTTTCGAGGAATATTACAATTTTAGACTTACCAGCACCAGTGATCACGGTATTTTTAAACGATGTGTTACCGGTTACCAGAGCTCCCTCCAGATTGGCATTGGTCAAGTTTGCCTGTACAATTGATCATGCAAGCAGAAATCAACTTCTCGTGCTCAATACACAAAAGATCTCCACAATAGAACCCCTTCAACATTTGAACCCGTTGATAATTCAACCTTAAAAATTCCACGTGACCTCACATTCAAATATGTCTACTGAACAGTCTATTTAACAACCTCATTTACAGAAGAGGATCACTCCCAAATGATGCCCAGAAATAACAGGAATATATACCTTCTGAACATTTGCTAATGAGAAGTCACACCCCCTGAGGTCTGCGTCAGTAAGATCAGCTCCTAAAAAACAACACAAGTCTCATAAGCCCACAAAAACTTACATCCACAAAATCAAAAGTTCATCACATTGGGAGGATCTTGGACTTTAGTCCGGGGCTAAAAGCCGTGTGCTAGGAGGGGCTCACGGGCTAAAAGGGCACTACTTGTCTACTTATTTTTTTAGCTCCAAATTACTTCAAAATTAGCCCCAACCAATACTTGAAATTCTCCTAGAGTCATGTATTATTGAAAGGACATTCTTGATCTTGCCTAAAAAATCTACTAAAAGTACAATTTTGCGTGATAGAGGAAGGGCGGCGAATGCAATTACCAGTCAAATCCGAGTCGAAGAAACTAGCACCTAGTAGCTTTGCCCCTTTAAAGTTTGCTTGCCGCAATATAGACTGCATGTAACAAAATATATGAAGTTTCATAATTGACAGTCTCAATGTGATAATCAGATGAAAATAGGGAAGTGTAAGCTTCAACGAGACGAAGAGTCAAACGAGACGATTACAATGACATTACCGTCTTGAAGTCTTGTTTGATCAATGTTTGGCCACTGAAGTCTCTTCCTGACAAGTCTTGCCCACGTGTCACCTCTTGACCATATGGACCGCCACCCTGCAAAATCACAGTTCACTAATTACATCAGAAATGGCATTCATCTTTAACACGTAAAAGTCAACAAAAAAGCATTTGGTCATGATCCCATTTAGATACGGGTTGCCATTTGCTGTTGTTATCTTACAATACGATTCATTGCAAGTTTAAACAAGTCTACCTTGTCAAGCAATGGTATTATTAACCAGATAGTACACCACACACGCCATTAACTGTAGATCACGACAAATACAAGAGGCCACAGTAACATCTGTTTTCCAAATTAAAAGTTGGAGATTTCGACCTCTTTAGAAGCTGCAATATAACTTACACCCAGAGTATGGAGTGTTGACTTTAGTAGAATGGTATCAAATCATTGGGATTGACTTACCCTAAAGGCAAGCGCAGGGTCTGGAGCTGAGTAACACAGTGAAGCTGCTGCAAGGGCAACGAGACTAGCACGTCCAAACCTTTGCAACCCTGCAAATTCATAATCTCGTTCCGTGTACTCAACCTGTACAAAAAAAAACACTCAATTAAATTAAGGACCCATATGGAAACCGCTTGCAAACTGGAAGAGAGAAACTCGGTTACAATCCTTCATTGACCCTAATTATTCTGCTTGGTTACTGAATTACCGCAAATGAGTTTCTAATAGCAGAAGCATCATTACAACCAGTGGAATCGAATATGGCTCGATTATTACTTATTCTTTTTCTACAGAACATGTTGAATCCTCACTGTTGAATTCTGAATTTGTAGCAACATTTTAGTGACATTCATAACATTCTTGAGGAGCTGACTTAAACATCTATAAAACCAATCGTTGATTTCAAAAAAAGGGAATCCTTGTCCCTTTCGGGCACAATTGCAAGCTCACCTAAGTCTTATTGAACCAAGAATTCATTGATAAAGATTTACTTAGGATTTCTCTATCTCCATCTGATAGTTCTCTACTCAGGCAACCAATAAAAAGTAACTTCTCACAATAAACTCAGTCCCCATCAATAACCAACTGTAATTACTTTTCTTTTCAATCTCAGATCTACAACGGAGAACTGGAGAAGGGAGAGTTGTCATAACTATCCAAAGAATGCTACTATCCACTCAATAAAATTCTCAAAAAACACCCCAAAGCAATCGCCGATTACAACCTTAAGTCTACTTGCAAGAGAATCTGGCAATCACTGGCATTGCTGATAGAACACACTCATCCAATGAAGATACACTCAAACTGAAATTCTTGGAAAATGGCACTTAGCAATTCAGAGAAACCCTAACATGCACCCACCTCTCTAGACTTCTCATCAGCTTCTTTATAATAAAGATTCTCGTCCACACTTCTGGAAGTCGCCAAATACGTTGTGCCCGGAGACGAAGACGAAGGTTGTGCAGCATTGCTTGTCAATTGCACACTGGAAGGCGCAGCAGTGGAGCCATCGGCTCCATGAATGAGCGCCCTCAAAGCTGACAAACAAATAGTGGGAAGAGCAGCCATGGACAAGTGCTGTGTTCCCCCTCTCGCGCGGATTTGCAATCTCTACAACTGGAATTATTTGCAGAAAGGGAAGAAACTAAAATGGAACACAAGCATTACAGAAGAAGGGAATGCTGGAATTTCTGGTTGGAAAGAGCGATGAAGAATTGAGTGGAGCAAGCAAGGCGCAGGCAACGTGGATTTGAAAGGGGAAGATCAAAGCTGCGCAAATGGCAATTGGCAAAAAGGTCCAGTATAGAAGTTGGGGTGGATAAGGAATTTTGCTGATAGGACAGATAAGCTTCTGGTGCCCACGGGTCCCTCTTTAATATCACATCGTGGTGACGTGGTTTTCTTTATTGGGGCCTACAAACTCTTACTTTCAGTTTTCATTGTGGAATATGATACCCACCTATGATACCGCCGTGAGATGAACGCCGTAACTGTTCACTTGAGTTGGTCCTAGGGTGAATCCCGCCTCCCCTCAATACTCCTTCCTTTACTTTTTCGTTCAAGGACTGGTATGGCACAAGATCGCAGCCAAATTGATGAGAGCCGGAGCCGGAGCTGAACCCTTAAGTGTGAAAGTATTCGTGAATTGCACATTTTTTGAATTGCTTAGAGCTTCACTAGGTTTTTGCGGTTTTGTGTTCAAAGAATTGTAAACAATGAGGGTTAAGAAGCAGAAGCAGTTGCGACGTCATGTGAGCTTCTACAAGACCTGTTTCGGATTCCGAGAGCCATTCAAAGTGCTCTGTGACGGCACTTTTGTGCATTACAGTCTCACGCAACGACTTGGGGGTTTGCAAGATTCTCTCTCGGCTATTCTTGGCGCTCCTGCCAAGCCTCTCGTCACCAGGTTTGTCTTTTGGAGGGTTCGATTTTTCGGCTATGGATTGGCAGTATTAGGGTTTCGGTTTGCAGATTTATGGACTTTTGCGAATTGGGATGAATCGCAGGTGTGTGATCGCGGAGCTGAAAAAACTTGGGGAGGCGTACTCTGGATCTGCACTTGCTGCTCGGCGTCTTGATTTGATCAAGTAGGTGTTTTTTTCCCACTCTAATTTCTGTAATTGCTCGTGATGTTCTGTTTAGGGTTTATGATGCTGGGTTTAGGGTTTAGGGTTTCCTAGTCGGAAGCTGTGATTGAGGAGTCTGTCGGATGCGTTGTTGGAAATTTAGGGTTTAGATGCAGGATAGGGTTTAATTGTCAGTAGTTGTGATCTAGGAGGTGGTTGGATGAATAATGGAAATTTCCTTGTCTTTCTTAGTGTAAGCTTGAATAAACACCTTAAACCAGAAACAGCAGTACAAATACCGTACTGGATTTATTTGAAACCCTAGCCAGAGAACTTGAATCAGTCACTGGAATTCAAAGATTGAGAATCAAAACATGGACAAGGCTTCTTGGAAGTGCATGTTCTTGAAATCCTTCCAAATGAACAGTGATA
Organism: Straminergon stramineum; assembly: GCA_963920665.1. NCBI lineage: Eukaryota > Viridiplantae > Streptophyta > Bryopsida > Hypnales > Calliergonaceae > Straminergon > Straminergon stramineum. The sequence goes on along the minus strand of OY987265.1, from coordinate 18,592,664 downwards.
AGTGCTATCACTTGCAGGATTTTGACCTAGAAATCTAAAAAACGCGAACTGGTCGCTGGCTCTCTGTAGGCTGTTTTGTAGTCTGTTTGTGTATTCACCGCGCACCTGTGATTATTTCCTGCGATCTAAATGCTTTGAATAAGGTGGCATATTATAGCTCATTAGAAACTTGATATCTCCCATTACATTTGATTGAGAATTGCGCATGAAGTCTTCTGTTAGAAATTTTTAAGCAACAATTGATAATGTCATCTCTAGTTACCAGGGCCTTTTATACCCGCTATCCCAGTTTGATTGTCAGAAGCTGTGATCGAGATGTTAACTGGATGGGATATTGAAACTTCTTTTGTTTTGTTTTGGGCCTAGGGTTTAGGGCTAATTTCTCAGAATCTGTGATTGAGGAGTTGGCTCGATGGGAAATTGAGAAATTTCTTTGATTGTCTCTGAGTAAGCTATTGGTGGTTTGCGTTAACATCTTAGAAAGTGTAGTATATGATTATAGTCTGTGGCATTGATAGGTGTGAGCATGAGCCTTTTCTCCCAGCAGCAGAATGTTTGTCTACTTTGGTGGGTAGCCACAATGAGGAGCACTATTTCGTGGCTACACAGGATTTGGACTTGCGAAAGCGGTTTCGCAAGGTGTGTACTCTTAACAGATCCCCTATTTTTTTCCCCTTTTTCAGTATGTGCACCATTAGTACGAGTCCTTCTAGGGGAGAATACACACACGTCTTTATGTCTCGTAATGATGGTGGAGGGTTAACTTGTATTTTATTTATACTAGGTTCATGGCGGGGCTCTGATATATGCAAACAATACATCACTTGTTTTGGAGCCCCCTTCAGACACGCAAAAACAGTATGCCAAGATGGGTGAGCTAGAACGAAACCGTTTGAGTGAGCGGGAGAAACACTTACTGAGACTGCGACAAGAGAAGAAAAAAGAGGAGGATGGCGTAAAAGGAAGTGATGTTGCTGCTGCCGATGGCTCAGTTTTGCCTGTGCAGCGAAAGAACAACGTCAAGAGGGGTCAGAATCCCCTTGGAGCGGCTGATCGACCGGTATTCAAAAGGAAACGTGCTAAGGTGCTCATCGTTTTCAGACTTGGAAATGGCAGTAATGCTGCATAGGTGTTCTTGAACCTTGATTCTGTCTTCACTAGTGTTAGGGTTATGTCTTCCTATACAGTTGGAGTGGGATCAAGCAAGGGTTGTGATCAGTGGTTGGAGTAATCTTGAATATGTTTACTGCTTCCATGCTGAGGACCTAATCACATATTCATCGTGACTGCGGGTGACTGTACTTCACTTTAATTTTATAGAGTCTATCATATTTACTAATAGAGGATCCACATTTAAGTGAAATAATCTTGAGTAGCGATCAATGTAAAGTCTCAATTCACCATACAGTAAGGGAGAGGCATACAGGCGAACTTTGAACCTTTTTCTACAACAATCTAGAAACATGCACCATCTGAAATTTTGCACATTTATTTTTTGTTAAATTAAAAATCAAGTGCAAAAAACTAAATGTCAATAGATTGAATATTTTCTATGATAAATTGCAGCTGACCAATGTGTCTTGTTGTAACAGGGACCCAATCCTTTATCGTGTAAGAAGAAGAAGACGATTAAAGGGGAACAAAAAGGCACCGAGCAGGTCAGTCGTAATGCTCTTTTGCCCATCTTTGTTGGTAGTATCTTTTTTGTTAGCGCTTCATTTACAGTCAGGCCTTTCCAAACTGACGTATCTTTTTTAGTAAAGTTTCGTGATCCCTGATTCTCATAGTGACCCAGGGCATGCTTTCTGAGCTTAAATTGGTTGAATTTTGGTTTGTATATTGACCTATGACATAATCAGGGAGGGCATATCTACTGGTCAATTTATTTAGCGTCGTATGGAGGTTGAGAAAAAGTGTTGTTTACACGATGTGGTTCTGATGGCTTTTCCAAAAGCAGAATTCAGCTGCAACTAATGTTGGAGTTGAGCCTCAGGAGAAAAAGAAGACCAGACATCGGCGGAAGAAGTCATCACAAAACAAGGGACAGGAGAAAATTAGTACCTTAACTGCATCATAGTTTTTTTCCACTCTGTATGATGCCTGAGTTATTGAAGAGAACTTTAGCTGGAAAGCAAATTTTTGTAGAAACAAGTAGGGCACTAGATAAGCTTGGGATCGGTGTTTTCTGTCTCCACCAAGGTAAGAGAACCTATTCAGATCCTTTCATTAGGAACGGAGTCAACATGTGGACAAACAGTGACTGCCTTAATTGAGTTGGTATTTGCATCATTTTCTTTGAGGGCTATACAACTTTCTTATGCGCATGAAAACTGAACAGGATTGCACAAACGTTTTAGTATACAAAGGATTGTATACTTTGGAAAGAAGTTTAACCCTGAGGACATTTGATTGTCCTAAAACACAAGGTGAGTTCTAGTGTTTGTTGTTTGTAAATAAACGGAATTCAATGTAGGCCACCCCTTCCAGTCATATGTGATTGTGTTGTAGATATCACATGGGAAATTATCAGTACTTGTTTCTTCAAGGTAAAACAGTGTCAACACTTCTTCGCATGTTGGTAACATTATTCCCAACATGTGAAATGTATGAAAGAGCAGAGACTAAATATTAGTTTGAATGGTGTTTGAATATTAAATAGAATCAAGGCCATGGGACCTAATTTGCACCTAGTGAACAAACAAACTAGAATTGGTCGAATTTGTTTTTCAATTGCGATTTTCCAAATGGCGTCCGATCTATTTCTAAGAAAATTATCTTTACTTATACGGAGTAGAAGATTAACATTTTCTATTGTAGAAGTATGTTCACAACCAAAGGGAAACTATATGGAATGCTTGGTTTGCTCCCAGATAGATAACGGCGGTTTTAACGTGACATATCCTGAAGACCAAAGAGTCTACTATCATCTTATAAGAACTTCAGAAGGAATGACAACACGGGAGAGAACCACAACACATATGGAGATGCATACAGGGAATACACAGAAAGCTCATGAAAAATAAACAAAATCTATCTTACCAACAATAAAATTTGCGACTGTAAACGCCTGCACATAGTATTTACAACCCCGTCTCTACAAATCCCTTGAACTGGAGCTCTGGAGCTCTGGCACAAATCTCAAAAACTTCACGTTTTTAGGTGTATCTCACACTTATACTAGGTGCCTCGTATCTATTTTTTCGTACAGGTGTTATCACACTTAAATAAATTCAATGCTGCCTCACTTGGGAACACTCCTCAGAGCCCTGCAGGTTGGCTTGTGAAACCGCCAGTCTGTAGCTTGGCACTCATGTCCGCAGTAGTTGATCGATTTGCACCCGGCGCACACTTTTAATTTCACGTCCACCTTGCGACAAACTGCACAAGCATCAGATGCCGGGGAGACAACAGTAGCTCCAATTTCTTGATAAAGCTCTTCTCTACAGGCACATTCAGAAAGGGTCCGTAGGGGTACAATGAACGACGGACGGACAAATTTCTGCCTTGGTTTCCATCGTTTGTCGTGCTCAGAGATGACGCTTTTCGAAAGAAGACGCTCGTGAGCTTGAAGGACCTGCGAGAATGGGAGTTCAGATTCACAACAAATTAATGAAAATTAACCCTTGACATCTAAAGTCCTTATTTGAAATATTGTATACTTTTCGCCTACATCTTCGTACAAAGATACGGAGTCTTATTTATCTGGATTTCAGCAGATTGGTCAAAAAGAAAGGACTGGTTGATATTTATAAAGGAAGGCAACAGAGAAAAATGCGTTGCGAAGGAGCAAAAGACGTTGCATTCGTTGACAACAAGTGTACATAAATGATAAGATCTGTTATACCTGAAATACGAAGTGAACTTGGTGTTTGGTTCCCAAACAAATCCGAATCTTGCCTTTTGGTTGCTGCTCGAGGAGTTCCGATAAATTCTTCTCATTGTCACTGTGTGCATCTTTCCTATCCATTAACGTATATTCGACCTGAAACACATTCCCCATTGTAAGCAATAGAAAGACGTCTGACTATCACACTGTGCTGTGATAATTAAAACCAGAATTTCAGAATGCTAAAATTAACCCTAAATCCTGAACGTAGATAAACAATCTAGAATCATCTACACCGAGACATATTTAATGTCACAGCCTAGGTGCCCACACTCCACGTGATAATACGGAGTTCTGTAACATTGTGGTAATGAAGAGTTGCATGTTAAAGTTACATTGAAGAAATCCGTACTTGAGGGCCCATGAGTCAACAAGCTAGGTTGTGAAGTTCTAATTCGTTTCATAGTTATCAATTTCCTTACTATCACATCTGTATTCACGAAATGAGTTTTGAACTGCGTGTCTCTCTTCTCTTCTGTTGAGTGAGCTCCAACAAAGGATGTGTGATTAGAGAAGATGGAGAATGATGAGAGATGATAGGATGTCAAAGTAGAAGGTGAGAGAAGAAAGGATGTGCTATTCGAAATTAAAGGAGAAGGACCACGGGAATGACAGGATGTATGTGATACTAGAAGAGGTGAGAGAGACTAGAGACGGTTACATTTCAGAGGTAGGTTTGTGCAGAGGATTGAATGCACGTCCATTGCTTTACCTGGAACAGAACTGTTTCCTTCTCTGCCCTAGAAACAGTTCCCGGGGTGGTTTTGAGCCAACGCAGCGATTTGATACGCACAACCAGCCCAATCCTCTGCTCCTCCTCCCTCAAAACCACAATGCGCATGCCCTGCTCCACCGCTTCCGCCACGACACGAAAGAACACGCGGCATCCCAGAAAGTCGTCCGTGTCCAACGGAGGATCTATGAGACTCACCGTGCCACTGCAGTCCAACAAATATATTAGCTCCCATATATATCAACTCCTCTTTACAACTAAGAAAGTGGTCCAACCAAAATTTTTATGTCACTTCTCCAACTTAATTACGAGTAATGCCAATCCATTTGAACTAAGTTATGCTACGTATTTGTCAAACCTGGGCTCCTGCGACACCAAGGTCTGGATCTCCCGCATGCTTATGGTGGTGAAGTAGGGCTTCATGAGAGGGGAGCGTGGGTCTCCCAACAGACGGTCCTCAATGCTGTCGTTTTGGACCTCGGAGTAGGCGATCTCGGGCAATGCCGTGGGGTTGAATCTCTGCTCTGGAATGTCCAAGTCTTCGTGGCATTCGCTGAAGACGAGGAACTTCGCGAATGGGGCATGGAGATAGTGGTCAGATGCATGGGTGAGATGGGGAATCACCTCGTCCAGGCCTAGCTTCTGGACGACGCGATGAAGACTGGAGAGCCGTGGTTCAGCCATGGTGCGATTCGAATTCGATCTTCCTGCACGCAACCAGAAAATCAAAGAATTCAAAAACCCTGAACCCCCCAAGCTCTTCACTTGTTTCAATAGCGGATTGCCGTGGAATTGTCGCACAACGGAAACCTCGTATCCATCTCATAAGAAAGCAAATTAAAAAGCCCCTCTAACTGAAAACCACCATTCGAACGAATATAATTCTATTCGCACTAGACGTAAAAAGAGATCGAATTGGACAATTGCGAAACAATAGACACCTACCAGCAGGCGCGCACGACGCAATCAAATCTGGAAAGAGCTCGATTGATCGACGCTGTGAACCGATCTCCACGGTGCTTACCTGGCTGGGGGATTTGAACATGCAGTGTTCTCATAATCAGATAGATGTGCTCAATTCTCGTAATGCACACTCTACGAGAGCCACTAGATGATGCGCCACCTCCGAGAAGCGTCCGTCGCGGCGATTACGAGGATTACAAATGGGGCAATTACGAAAGCTAGGCAGCATGAAGAGTGCAAATCAATAAGATATATACTAACTGCAATTCTGAAGCTAGCTCCCCGGAGGCTAGGGAGTTAAGCTGGGTGACGATTGTGTTAAGTTAAGAGCTACTGTAGATTAGTTGGAGCTTGACGATGGAGAGTGGTGACGTGATGGTGCGGGAGCGGCAGCAGCGCGAGAGACGAATCGGAGGAACTGGGTGGCAAACTGAGAAAGGTGACGTCCATAGGCCGGCGCTGTAATATCGGAGGTGTATGGGCCAGGACCAAAATAGACAGACTGTGAATTCAAAAGGCGGCGCAACTGAATGCACCCCCCGGTATTTTAATACAAAAGTACCATTGTTTCATAATTATCGCAGGATGCTAAACCCGGATCTGCAGGGTGAATTTACCCCTTGCGAAAACATAGAATTTTAATTATTTTCCACAAATGATCAAATTTGTATTTGCAATTTGAGAGGCCCACAATTAGCTGGGAGTGGTGGAGAGCATAGAATTAACGTGGCATAAAATAGGATGCTTTTTTTTTACAATTATCTTGTAGAAAACAAAATTCATACGACAGGGCCTACTTTGAGGGCCAGGGTGAATTGACCCCCTCATTGCCCCGAAATGGATGGATGGACGGGATGAGGGGGTCCATTCACTGTCCATTGAATGAGCCAGCGACCTCCTCCCGCCGACCTCCTCGCTGAGCCCTCCCTCCCTCCGACCTGCACCCTCCCGCCTGCGCCCTCCGACCTCCCCCCTCCGACCTCCCCCCCTCCGACCTCCCCACTCCGACCTGCACCCTCCCGTCTTGCGCCTTCCTCCCTACAATCTCCCCTCATTCCTCCTGTCTGCAATTTTTCTTTTTCTCATGCATGAATTATTTTTTTGAATTTTTGCTAATATTTCTTTTCTTATGCTAATAGAAACTTGAAATGCAGATATTTGAAAGCAATAAAGTCAAGTCACACAAGAATAATTGTGAGGATCCTTGACTATCTAATGCAAAAAAATATATTTTAGACATATCATGATTTATAAACACGCTAAATTAGAATTAGGGTTTAGAGAGTTGGAGCTTCATAATTCAAAGTAGTAGGATTATGACTTTTAAAGAAGCAATGGAGTGAAAATTTAGGGTACACTTACAAGATTGTAAACTTGCATGAAATATTTTGAAATATGATGCAATTTTTCATATTTGTAATGGTGGATTTAATGTTTGTCCCCCTCACTCTCAACAAAGCTTTCCACCCGTAATTCATCTTGCACTCATGCCTCCACCCATAATTCTCTCTTTGTAAAGATGAATTTACTTTGGTTTAGGATGCAAAATATTTGATGTCAAGTGCTTGCAATGTTACAATAGGAAGAAGGCGAATAACTCAATTAGAAAAAAGTGTTCTATTGAGGACGTATGAATAGGAATGATTCATGTTGAAATTGTAAATAATTGTAATCCTTAAAGCTCCATAACTATTGTACTTGTCTATTGGGTTTTGAAAAAAATAATTTTAGAAATAGGCTCCACATTTTTTAAGAAGGGATTACTTTTGTGAAAAAATATATTTTAAAGGAAAAAAGTGCAAATTTTAAAGGAATGCTCCTATTTTAAGAATTTTCCAAAAAAATTCCAACTTTAATTACATATTGAACATGAAATGGCTACTATGATAGTGAAGTACTATGATGGTATAGTACTCTATGTTTCACCAAAGATCATTCTAGAATTATCAATTCTTATTCAAAAACATGTTTTCTTTTAAAAGTGGGGAGAGGTGAAGGTTGAGACCATATGATCTTGTACTAAACTCATATAAGAGTATGTGGAATACTTCAAATGTATTCAAGCAATAGATCATGAAATTTATTTCTCATAGTGAAAATAAACAAATTTTTTCTACTTCACCATTCTTTGTCATCAAACTTTAAATCCTCTTAACTTCAAATTATTGCATTGTAGCTAGCATTGTAGGTCTTCAATTGAAATTTTTTTATATACAACAATTTGAAGGCCTAAGTTTCTGGATTTTATTTTGTTTTTAGGATTTCCATAAATTGCTCTATAAAAGTCGTTTCAATATACAAGAAAACATTAAACATCAATACTTCTAAAATGGAATGTAAACATATCAATCCTAAGGGTGAGACTTTTGTATAAACAATCTTAATTCTATTTGGTTTATTTTTTATTGGAAAATTGAGTGAAAAAACAAAATTGGATGAAGTTACATTTCTAGGTAAATGAATAATTTCCGTGAAAAAAAATTATAACTTTTTCATCACTAGTCCTTTCCATTTGAAATCATCAAAGGTTCTGATTTACAAATAGACATAGTTTATGAAAAAATAAATTTACAAATAATTATTTCAACTTCATTTAAATTTTTAAGAATTTAAACACATTTTACTTCGATATCATTATTTAAGCTACAAGCTAGGAGGAATTTGAACGGCATGTTCTTATAGAGTTTTAATTCCTTAGTTACAAATATTTCATATCCATAGTTTATAATGTGATCCATCAATACAAACCTATTATAAGTTGCATTGTATAATACTTTGCTACGATTTTAAAAATGTGGACTATCTTTGGTCCTCAAAGGGTTAGGTATATGTTATCTTAGATTACTTTATTATAGTGATGATATTCATTAAATTCTTGATGTACGGTCAATGAAGGGTTAGTCCATAAAATCTTGATATTTATATAATAATTTCACATGTACTTATAAAATATATGAATTTGAACATTGTAGAATTATATAGTATCTCACAACAATCTACATGTTTTTAAGGTGAATTCATATGCAACAATATATTAATGGTATTTTCCTTTGGCTCCCTACAAAATAAGTGTGTATATCAATCAATAGAGTACATTCCATCATTTTATTTATATTATTTTAAACATTGAAGCTATACTTGAGAGATTCAAAGCTTGGAAGTAGATCACAAATTCATCCAACATTGGAAGTTGATGGATAGAACAAATGACATACATATCTTAGATCGTTGAGACTTTACAAATCCAAATGCACATCCAACTCAAAAGCCTCCCTAAAATATTGAAGTATTTGAAAATCCATCTTGAAACTAGAAAAGGAAGTTTTAACAAAATAGATCATGAAAATCATAATTTGTATTGAATACAACTCATAATAAAATTCATACTTGTGGAAATTTAAAATTTAAAATGTCAAAATACATATGCTTAGAATAATGCATTTGAATGCAAAGCTATAAAATGAAACTCAAACTACAACCAAATTTAAACAACAGAACAATTCCACATAGATTTGGAAAAATAAAGATAAAGTGAAAATATTACAAAGATGTAATTCTATGATAAATTTTAAAAAAAAAAAATAATAGTAATGACAAAAATAAAATATTTGAAAACAATAAAAATATATATTACTCAAATTTCACTAGTTTGTAGTGGATGTCCTCATTCTCTTTCTTGCTCCTAGAAGTTGTTCTGTCCAATCCTTCTTTCTTCTAACCGAGTTGCCATCACCGTTTTCTACAACTTCAAACACAGCGTGAGGATGTGAAAGGTTGCTACCTTGTAGCACTCGAATAAGTCGAATGTCAACTAGCACTTTAGTCATCATAGCTTGCATGTGGTTTAGTAATCCTAAACCGCTAGCAGTTGCTTCTTCTGTAGCATCCTTCACTAATTTTTCAATTAGTGCTAATGACTTTCCGATGGATGGTTGAGATTCTTCACATTCTGTTTCTTGAGTACCACTCATGGAGATATCATTCTTAGACTCCCCGACATTATCAATGATTGTATTATCGTTGTCATCGACATCACTAGAACTCTCAAATGGATCAAGTGGAATTTGTTGTTGAAACATAGCTTCCAAGCCTCCTCGAATGGAACCATAATAGGTCCCTAAATGCTCAAGAATAGTATCCCAAGATAAGTCTGTGGAAACTTGTAGAATAGCTAGTTGATGCTTACAGAAGTTTCCACGTATACTCCATTTGCATGAGCAACAAGCGTATTGAGTGTACGGTTCTGGAATTTTGTACCACCGATTTTGTACAATTTGCGACTTGACTTTCCAAATATTTTCCTCGTGTGTCAGTTATACAATGTCTTCAAATGGAATATCTTTGGCTCATATCATTCCATTTTTTACAATGTCTTCAATAGATTTGTTCAAAACGAAGCCATTTATTTTTCTTTCTTGCATGTACATGTAATGGCTTACCACTGGAATTGTAAGGCGCCATACAAGAAAATCAATTCTTCTACCTCGTTTATCCTGATTATCAACTAGCATCTACCATTTCAATGCTCCATGATAAGCTTCGATGCTTGATTGAGTGTCTTGATTAGAATGATGATGTCGACAAGACCAATGAGATACAATTCTACAAAAAACATGTGAAAATCAAATTATCATGATCATAATAATATTAAATATTTGCAACATTAATTATGTATTGAAATAATAATAATAATAATTATTATTATTATTATAAATACTTTTATTTACAATAATTTTGATATGAATGCAACAATTTTAGATTTATAATAAAAGTACACATACCTTGATGATTGTAGTGTTTCTCGAAATAGACTTTCATGTTGTCTACATAAAAATATTGAAAAAGAGATTCCCCTAACTTTCGAGTGCGGTCAATGAAGGTAGATTCGTGGTCTTTATACTCAATGGGCATGTATAGATATCCATGCAAAGCTTTTAATACAAGGTCTTGCAAGTTCCCTAGGTTTGGAACTTTGTGTAAGATATGATTTTTCTAGTTTTTTCTCACATGAAAAGTTTACAAATACATTGGAACATCATCTTCTAGCCATGCACGTTTTACGGCATTTCTTATCTCAACAACATCATCTGTGAGAAAACATGATGGTAGAAAAGTGGGCATATCTTTCATGATATGTCTCTTCAATGGCTCCAACCACATAGTAAGGTCTTCTTTAGTTGATCGGCTAGATAAAATCCAAGCAATAGGAATACCATTATTCCAATTGTCAAATACAAGTAAGGACCACAATAGGTAATTCGGAATGTTTGTACCATGTGTAGCATCCATGGAGATGGCTCCCTTATGACCAAATTTCATCATAATTTCTTTTTGCCATGGAGTTTGAATGCCCAAAATAAATGGCAAGTCTGTGACATCATCTTTCTCATGCCACATGAAGACATTATGTGGATGTTGTTCGGCCCACATTTTGACACTGGAATAGTCATTAGGATCTCGACGCCCAATTCCCATCTTTGCAAGTCTTTCATATTATGCTATATCCCACAATTGTACAAAATCATCACGAATGAAGGGTAGTTTCAACTTCCTTCTCTCTGTCCAATTTTGCCTATGTTCTTCAAAAATTTGGAGGGATGTGAACCTTTCACTTAATTTTCTTAGAATCCAAGCCTTCAACTCTGTAGACATCCTTGGATGATGTGATGTGGTTCTTCCAATAGAGTGTGGGTCATTAGGGCCATGAGCAGGAGTTCCATCTTCTCGTGTATGGTCTACATGATAGTACGCTACTTCTGCTATATGTGGATGCAATTGTAGTTACTTCACAAAAAACTCCACAATGCATCCACATTTTTTCGAATTGAGGTGCCTATGATCACTCCTATGATCCTTAGGGCCATATGCGCACTCATACCATGTGTGTTCAATGAAGGAAGAAATGTAAGGTCTCTTCTTTTCCTCCCCTTTCTTTCGATCCTTTACATTCCACCCCACTGCCGAGCCATCTTCACATGTTTGTCCTTTAATAAAATCTTCAACCCTCTCATAAGGTATATATGCATGAACAATTGCAATTGCATTGCCAAATCCTTGCCTACTAGAATGGGTCTATGTGATGTCTTGAAAACCAATATGACCAAGTGGAGGTGTTTGTACTTCCAATGTCTTGCGTGACTTTCGCATGTTGTACTTTCTACCAATAAACATTTCAACGTGAAAATGCAATAACAAATAGATCATACATAGAAATAGAAGCCAATAAATAAGGTAAGTAACTTGAAAGAAGACATTGAAAACAAGAAAATGATCACTATATGTATAGCAACAACCTTTAAGTGAATAGAAGTTATTGGTATACCTCTGTTGTGGAAGGCAAAACCTATAGAAAGTAGTTTGGCAATTAATTCTAAAATTTTAAAAATGAAATTCACCATTTTTTTCATTTTAATATGTAATGCTTTAATTTTAACTCCATAATTATAGACATACTACGAGGAACATCAAGAGGGTGGCAAATTTATAACTCTAAGAGTAGTACGAGGCTCAATTTTGGATAGTTGGCATTTAAATCATCCACTACCTTGAATTCCAACTAACAATTTGTAGAATTTGTCTTGAAAACAATGTAAGTGCCCTACAATGAACTTTTTATAGATGATACTTTTGTCCAAAAAACTAAACAACTTTATAAGTAATGGCTATGTAATCTCCCTAATCTAACAATAAACTTTCAAACTTCAATGAAGATGAACTATAAATCTCTTGGCCCCCCTAAACATCAACTTTGTTAAAGTGGTGTGATTCTAAAGCCAAATATTTTAACAATTATGAATACATAAGTTTAAAATTTGGAATATGTATAGAATTTTATATTAGAAGGTGCATTCTAAGAGTGCCATAATATTCAGTTTAACAAAATGGATACTCTAAGGATTCAACTTCATTGGTAAATCCAAAAACAAAGAACCAAAAATCATATTATATCCCAATAAGCAAGAATAAAGCTGGCAACACATAGAAACCAAAGCACCACTAGAAAAGGAAATGGAACATTGTATAAAATGTGTTCAAAATCATTATTATGGGCACATGAAACAATGAATGAAAACATAGGTTCAAATGCCTTGATTTCCAGTACCTACTCTTCTTTATAATAATGCTTGTAATTGGAAAAATTGTAGAAGCAATTGAAGGAACAAATTGGCAATAATCCAGTGCATCCTCAAGAACTGCATGACGTCAAATGTAACTTCATCCACCTTCCAAGGTGACCAAGTGCCTGCAATCCAATGAACAACACAATAGCTAAGGTAGGCAAACTCATACCCGTCTCTTTAAGAGGATGGGGTACATCAAGAACTCCGCAGAATTGCAAATTGCAAATCATCACCAGTAATGAGTTCAATGACATGTTGGAAAACAAATCTTTGGGATCCATGAAGAGATTTGAGGACCAATTGCCTATCTTGACCAATTCCTAGACTAGAGGCACTAAGGTAGGAGGCTCGAAATCCGCACATGCTCTAGAACTGGCCACCTCCTCAAATGTAAACTATTCGTACATGGGTTTTTTTCATCTTTACAGAGATGTACCAACAGTGTACATTTCAAGAGGTGGGCAATTTTAGAGCCCTATGCCATTTCAACTTCAAAAATTCATAGCTAATTCCACAAAGCTCCAAAAATTATGAAACGACTTGGATTAGATGTCAATTACACTTGTCTTTCAAGGAAAATTTACTGAAAAATATTTCAATAAATTTCACCTTCCTAAAATTCAGTTTCAGCTCTTAGATGGGTGCTTCATGAACCTCCTACCTTAACTCAATGACAGAGTCTCAATTTGCAACCACCCACAATTCCATACCTCAACTATACAAATCATTCAACAAACTTCAACACAAAATTCTAGTAGAAATATTGTTCAATTTTCATTAGATAAGAATCAATCATAAATTCTTGACAGCCAATGCATTCACTTGTGCACCGTCTTGCAACAGGCCACTGTGGCTGACAGGCCCTTGTATTTTTATCTCTCTGCAATGGAATGCATTTCATTTGTTTCAAAAAATGAAAATAAAAATAAAACGTCACCTTTAGTTCAGGAGTACGTACTTTCTAGTCAGCAAGCTCCTGTACACACCCGAATTTTAGGAGAGAGGAAGAATAGTTCGCCAGAATCGAATGAGGGTGCTGAGCTTATCTGAGCTTGCAACGAAACATAATAATCCGAAGCCCACCAATGTGGATTAGCTTAAATAGGCTATTGTATCAACAGTTGGAGTAGTGCACACTGCAAAGTGACTGATTAAATTCAAATGATCTCAGCAATGCAACTTCAGAGGCAAGGAACAAGAAGTCAAGAGCAATAGAACGTGCAACGAATTGAAATGGAATATCATTGTCAATTGCGTTGAATGAAGTCAACTCTAGCGAGAGCTTTAATTGGAATGGAATTCTGGTGAAGCCTATCAAAATGTGGACATTTGGGGCGATTCAATATGGCCACGACCTATGGAGGCGAACTCAAGTCCAAATTGCACAATACCGACTCCCCTCATGTAGCTAATGAAGTTACTTTCAACTTGGCATGGCACTGACTCCATCCATTCCCACAGATTTTTGAATTCCTGGCACATTGGAAACGAAACACCAAGCTTCTGAAATCTCCAACGTGCCTTCAATTGCCTCTTTTCCCAAGCTCCTTCCGCATGCTGGGCCTTGCAAGTGTCCTTGTCGATCCAATCCAATTGGCTCGCAAACCCAATCACTTGGCTCACTCAGCTTGCAAGCAAGCACGAAATGTCAAAGGTATGAGACTAGCCTCGCAGCAGCGTCCTGGTGAGATTCCTTCGAGTTGGGGCTGCATTCGAAGATCGGGAGGTGGTGCAGAAAACAGCAAGAAAACTACGGTGAGGTCGAAGCAACTTCGGAGCATTACCCTGCATCTTTCAAGCACTTGGTCGCAGTAAGCGAGGTTTGCATCATGCAGTACACTCCAAATCATTTTGAAACTCCAAATCAATTTGAAATTCTAGATCCTACTTCTACGGAACTTTAGATCCACAATTCAAGGAATTCCAACAAGATCTAAAGAACTCTTCAATAATAAAATCGAACATCAACAAGCAAGATTTCAAACCTTCAAAGCAAATTGATGAGGAGCATTCAAAGAGTATTCAAAGATCAGAAGCGGTGCAATATCGATAAACAAGAAAACTACAGGAGGGCATGAAAATGCGATGAGAGGTCGTAGGTGGGTGGGTCGCAGGTAAGAGGTGGGTCGCAAGTGAGGAGGGTCCCAGGTCGGAGGGTGAGGAGGTCGCTGAGAGGACGAAAGGCTGACGAATAGTGAATGGACCCCTTCATCCCGTCCATCCATCCATTTCGGGGCAATGAGGGGATCAATTCACCTTGGCCTTACTTCGAGGGTGTCACGACCCTCATCACAAGGCGTGCCCGTGCCACCTTGTTGAGCAAGGGGGACATTGGGGGTGACTCCCCAAGCCTTGCAAGAGATGAGGTGAGGGGGACTAGGAGTCCCGAGCGATCAGAGCATGGTAGCGCTTTGATCCGGACAAATTTGGGGGCGTGTAACACATGCTTGAAAAGGTCTTGAGGAGACGCTTCTAGCCGTCCAAAGAATGCGTGATTTGGACTTGTGAGTCAAAAGTTATGGGCGTTCAAAGGTGGGGGTGTCCCAATGGCGCTGGGACACTTAAGGGCTAGGAGAGAGGAGTTTATGAGGAATCCCTCCATGAAGTATGTCATGTAGCATATCCTTGGAAAGATAAGAACAAAAGGATGCTAGATTGACAAGCATTACGAGGTTATAAGGTAGGAGCCTCAAGTTATGGCCAAGAGAAGCGCCGTGGTGAAGGCGTGACGCTTCTCCCGGTGGATCCGAATCTTTGGAGGGCGATAACTTTGCAAGTACTTGTCCAAATGGGGCAAGTGAGTAGTACATCGGCATCTACTCGTCGAGTAGATATCGAAAATGGGCTTGCATGTGAGATTTGGAGCCCATACCGCAAAGTTATGCCGGGTGGAAGTTCGGGAGTCCTAAACAAGGGCGAATCAAGAGAAATGGGGTGGTCTTCCAAAACCAAAGTGGGTTTGGGAGTCCCCTTTGACATACAAGGGGGGCGGGGGGGGGGGGGGCACTGTTGAATCCCAGAGAGAGTACTATAGGAGGGGTTGGTCTCCCTCCTCACTCCCTCTTGGAGCCTTGGTGAGTCCCAATGACTCAAGGTTGGTGATGTGGGTTCACCACCATCCCAAGACACCATGGAACACTTGTGTGTGTCCCATGGCACCAGTTAGGTGGAGTCCCACTCCTTATTAGACTATGTTGAGATGTCCCGAATTGTGAGTCCTGGTTAATGACGAAGTGGAAAGTAGCAAATACACAATGAGTCTAGTATGGAGTTGGGGTGACACTTAAGGGCGGTTAGGACCATAGTGAGTAGTGCTACCATAGGTCCTTGCACAATAAGATGGAAGTCCCGCCCCATGTTACCAAGTAACATGCCCCAATGTCAAGATGGGTATGTAAGTGCTAGTAGTCCCGGTGATTAGGGCTTAGCACAAAGAGTTGGATTTGGGGACTAACATTGGATGTGCGTGGCATGTGCAGTATTAAGAGAGCGTGACCCTTGGTGCCACTAAAGTGTTAAGTGCTTGGAAAGCATTGGAAGGTGAACTTAAGGTGGTAAACGTCACTAAGAGGCGTGACAGAGGGACAGGCATAATTATCTATTTCTCATCACAATCGGATGAGGATAAATTTTTTACCTTCAACAATTGTCTACACTAAATAGTGAAATTAGGTTGCCTTAACAATTAGGTTGCCCTTACCCCAAGAAAGTACCTTTACAAGCCATCAAAGTCAACAAATATTTCTAAAAATATTTCCATTTGTATACATGGAGGTTCATGAGTCCCAAATACAATGATATGAAATTCAAAAGTAGTTCATTCTAGTACAGTAACTGTAAATATTTATTTAGTGTCAAATGTTGAGAAATTAGTGAGGGGCAACCTAATTTCACTAATCAGTGTAGAAGGCTTGGTGTAACTTACACTAGATCCAAAGGTAAAGGTCAAAGAATTTATGAAGGTTTTGATTTGGTTGAAATTATTAGAAGATATTTGATGGCAAGATAAGGCTGCGAGTTAGTTTGAATTCCCAAGGTGTGGAAACTCACCACATCAACAATATGATGTGGCATAGACACTACCATGTCAAAAAATAATATTATTTTTATTTGTTTTTTAAAATTTTTATTTTTATTTTTATTTTTATTTTAAATCAATTTTAGGTTTATTAGTACATTTTAGAAATTTTGGAAAAAACTAATTTTTTATTTATTTTTCTATAAATTCGGAAATTCAACTCATTATGGGCTTGTTCCCAATTTGTGGCAACACAAGGAACAATGCAAGAAAGAGCCTTGAAATGGGCTCTTGAAGCCCTCAATTCTCATCTAATGTGAAAAGTCCTTAGAAAATGGTTTTACCCCATGAAACTAAGAGAAGTCATGGGTCTCCAAGGAAGGTTCAATAATGTGAACTACATTTTTTTTTTCCTACATGGCAGAAAATTCATCAAATTTTAAGATCTTGGAATTATTCATAGTTAGAACCACCTCAAACAAGTGGGTGTGATTGAAATTATAGGAGATCTTCATTGTTAGAAGTACTATTTGTTTTTGTTTTGAGGGGCCCTTTCATAGCCTCTTGGTTGTTTACACCAATCTACAAGTCATGACCAATCTCCACAAAAATAATTTTCAATGGCAAGCCAGGAGGCTTAGAGAGGGAGACTTCTCAATATTTTAGCCCCCTCATTTTTGGTATAAACAAGACTTAAGATGAAGATGCTAGTTTATAATGTTTTTAACTACTTTCTTCCATTCATATTTCGTAGGGTACTATAATAATAATTAAAAGATTTGGTGAAATCCCAACCCTTTCTTACATAGAATTAGCAAAGTATAATAAAAAGGAAAGGAAAAAATTATAATCTATACTCTTGTCAAAGAGGGCTAAGGTAGGTTGTTCTTTTGCAATATATCAGCAAAAAAATATGTCAAGTTAGATTGATCAAGGCTACAATTGAGCTTATTTGGCCTTATGGTCTTTTTACCTTGAAAGAAAGAGTCATAGTGTTGTTCATCAATGATTTCAAAGAAGGGTTACTTACCTCAAAGAGCAAATTGACAAAATCTTCAACCACTTTGGAGAAGAAGATTTTTTTATTCAATTCACAAAAAGACTTTACCAAATTAGAGGAATATGACTTGTTTGCTACTATGACTCTTTCTATTATACACCACCAAGTGATTGAATTTAGAAAAAGTAGATTCATAATTGGTACAAATTTAAAGATTCTAAAATGCCATAAAAAAATTAAGAATTACAAAACTATTGACTACTCCAAAATAGGGAGAAGATTTTTACATTTATCCCCCACTCATTTTTGACATGGTGAAAAGACCACAAGAGTAGATTAACTTTAGCCCTAGCTAGTGAGGTATGTCTTCCTTTGTTCCAATAAATTTAAAAAAAAATAACACCTATGCAACTATCCACACTTATTTCTCTTCTTCGATTTATCGTATAAGAAAAGACATAAAATTAGTATTACTAAAAAACAACCACATGGAAACTGCAAAAGTTACTTTAATAAAGACTAGAGTCTTTTGCAATTAGTCACAAACAACTCTAGTTTGCCAAGTCATCTTCGATAAGTTATTCCATATGCCATTCATAAACAACTCGTTTTTAGTTACTCCAGAAAAAAATTGTTATAGATGCGTTATTTCGAATGGCATTAGTTGTAAGAGATTAAATTTCTTCTATTGAAATAGGCCCTATAGTAATAACACTAACTTGGAAATTATACAAATTTGGGAGGCAAGCATTTATAGTAGTTTAGAGTGTTTCAATCAAATCAATGTAGTGTGGTTTGAAGTATTTTTTCATGATGCCAAATAGTGTAGTTTTCATCCCACTTTCAACCAGAACTATTCCATTTCCATAGATGTTTTCATCCAATTTCATCCACATGTTCACATTAGTTGTATTGCATTCATCCATAATTCACTTATTTAGTGTGAGGTCTCTTGCAATAATTGAATTAACTAGTGTAGTACAAATTTAAGATATTAATATAATGTAAAATCATCAAGAGTTGAGTTAAGGGCAATAAGGCAAAAAGAGACTATTTCAACTTTTGAGGTATAGTTGGAAATTCAAATACATTTCTTCAAAGACACAAAGACAGTTTTAAATGGATATTTTCAAAATTATAACACAAGGTGCACAAAAATATGCCCTTGGCATGGAAATAACCTTTTTGCAATCGAAAGTTATGTTGCCTAAAATTTTCTATCTAACACCTTCAAGAAACTTGTATTAACTTCGTTTTCTAGCTACTTTCAAAATATTGCAAATTTGTAACCTACATGATATAATGTGCACTTGTGAAAAAACTATGTATAGTATAGGAATTTCATCCTAAATAATCTAAGTCTACTAATTCTATTGAGGGCCACTTCACACTATGGTGAAGAAGTGCACTACTCAAGTATTGTAGTGAAATACCTAAACTATATGATTGGAGGAAATTTTGTTCTTTTCACTAGATTGGGTTTACACTACAACCAAGAATTATCAACGGGAGAACTTCAAGCATGAATGAAAAAATCACATGGCTACCTATATGGCAACACTTTTTTTGTAAGGTTGGTTCTTTAGAGGGCAAGTTTTTTGGGCAACCTCCCCATGCCAAGAAATTTGGCTTCTCCAGAACTCCAACTTCATTTATTGTCTTTTCATCATGGCATATCTAAGCTGTGTTATTGAGGATTTTTTAAATTTCAAATAGCATTCATTAGCTCTTCACCTCTTCTTCTTTCACATTGCAAAATTCTCCTCTTGGTGAAGTTGTCCAATGGACTTCAATTTGTGAAGTTGTCTAGAAGACTTTTCTACTTGGTGTTTACACTTCAAAGTTTGGGTCAAGACTTCTTATTGCTTATTTTATTGTCTTTTCATCTTCTCAAACATCCCATCAATTGCCTCAAATATCTATGTCTTGGCCAAAACTTCACTTGAGTTATATACTCTATGCATTGGGGCATTGCTACCTTATCTTGCTCATTGCCTCATAGTGCAAAGAGATGCAAACTCATCAATTCAAATGAAGGAATTCATATAACATTAGTTTTCAATATTTTCCACTAAGGTAGAAATACTATAAACAGTCCAAGTCCATAAATCGCATAATGACAAGAGTATGTACATTGTAATTGTTTAACCCCCAAAAGACCACTCAATGTTTCTTGGCAACATAGAAATTTTGGGCAACTCTCTAAGAATGAAATTTTTATTTTTTAATTAAAATTTTTCACATAACATGTGGTCAAGGAGTAGCTTTAAGGCGCAATAATTTTTGTAACTTTTGATCCTATATGGTTAAAAAATTATTATATGATATGTAGTTTTTTTTCAACTCACATGGCTAAAACAATCACTTTTAAAGGGAAAAAAAAATTTGAAATCAATATTCTAGATTTAAATCGTTCCATTTTGATCAATGAGATATGGATGAAAGTTATAAAGAGTTTTTGTTTGTATGAAGTTATGAAATCTTTATTCTAAAATAAAATTTGAATTTCATAATTTAATTGAAACCATTTGGGGCCGGGTAGAGGCAATGTCCAAGCATTATGCTAGCTTCAACTTTGATTCATATTAATATAAAAATAGGAATATGATGTACATGGTAAATTTTTTGTAAAAATACAAATACAAGTATGAATACAACCACACATTTGTAATTCTATATTGTTTGTCAAAATGAGGATTCTAGAAATTCATATATTGAAACACCATAAATTTAAGATAATTATGAGCAACATGGGCAATGGCAGTCACCTTGGGGTATTACTTTTTGGACACACTTAATTTAGTGATTTTGGTTTAAAACCTCCAAAGTTTGTCTAATTTGTTCATTTTGATCAATTAAGAAGACCCTAAAATGAAAAAAAAATTCTTGCAACTCAATTGGATCAAAATGTATATTCCTAATGAGTTTGTTTTTTTAAATTTGAAATTTTTGGATCTATACATAGACATGAGAAAAAATGCTAAAATTTGGGGATTTGCAGGCATCATAATGCACAATTTATTAAATTTTTATTGATAAAATTAATTATTTTATGTATTGGATCACTAAATATATGTAATATCCAAAAATCATATAAAAATAAAATTATTTGATATTCCAAATGCTTGTTATTGAGGATTTTATGTACATAGGACAAAACTTAATTTTTCAACTAAATAAATTTTTTTTAAATTCTTTGATTGTGATGAATTTTTTTTCTTGATACATTATCAGTTTAGGTAGTTAAAACCACATTTTTTGAAATCATGCTTTATTATATTTAAAAGATGGGGTCATTTGATATAGGGGAGTGGATTAACATTGTAGTTAAGACAACCTTTTTTGGTAACCCAAGATGACCATTGCCTACATATGTAATTATGCAGAAATATGAATAAAAAACAATTTCACACTATAATGGCTGTAAAAAAACACATGATTATGAAATGGTATTTGTTGCATATCTATACAAAATGCAATATATGTCCCTCCCTAAAAAGCAAGACCAAAGGCAAATTAACCTTATCTCAATGACCTGATACAAAAACTTCAACTACCCATTGGTTGGAGCTATAACTATGAAACACTAAGATGAGGTATGAACAACCATTATGGTCCCTCTACCCAATATTTCATTGGCTAAAGAATAGAAAAACTGTAAATAGTAACATAAATGGACTAATAATCTATAATAGGCAGACATACCTTCCAACATTCAAAGAAATTTGCAAGCAACATATATATATTTATGCATAAATATAAATATAAATCAATTTCACACTATAATGACCATAAAAAGTAACATGATTATTACATAATTATGAAATGATATTTATTGTGTATCAGAGTACCTTTCAAAATGTGATACTTGCAAACAAATTGCAATGACCCCCTTTACTCCCATCATAGTGGTCATATTGGGGAGGTGTCATAATGGAAAAATTAATTCACATTCCACTATCATTTAAAAACACCAGCCAACCTTATTCAATAAAACCATAAGCCATTGTTGCTACAAAAACTAAAGCCATCCTCCAAAAAAATATACGTAAAGAAATACAAATATAAGTCCAAATATGGTCTCAAGAAGGTCATGAGAGTTGGACTAGCTATGCAAATAAAAAATAGAAAAAAATACTATTTTTATTTATTTTTATTTGCACTTTTGCGTTGTTAGTCTACCTCTGGCAACCTTCTTGAGAGTCCATTCTTTGACTAATTCTTCTCATTGGAAACATCTACAATAAGTACACTAGTTTCAAATTTTATCCTCATTCATTAATAAAAACACCCATCTAGATTTTTGTCCAAAATGTATAGTTAGGTCCAATAATCTCACAAATTTAATTTTTCTTGTCATATTTAGCTATTAAAAAATTTATATAATTCAAGAAGTTTTAGCATGCTAAAAAATGGACAGATTTCAAAACTGCAAATTGCATTATAATTGTAATGAAGAATACTTTAATATCATACAACAACTTGTATGGAAGTAGAGGCAAGTTGATGGTATGAAGAAGTTAATCTGGCTTCCTTATTCTCCAGAAATAACCTTTTGAAGAAAATCAAAGATTCTTGTGACAACATAGGAGGGCAAAGAATAAGCAAGAAGTGATACAAACAATTCAAGTAGTATGAGATCAAGTATCTCTACAACAATTGCAAATGCTCATTTCTAATATGCCCAATAGAATGCAAACTATAATTTCAGCAAAGGATGGTACCACTATATGGTAGATAGTGTATAGAAAAGATTCAAATAGATCATGTAGGATTTTGATTTTCACATGCATATATTTGTTATGATGATCATACTCTTTACTATGATTCCAATGCAACTTGCAATTTGGGTTTCTATCCATTTTTTAATATGCTAGAGCTTCCTACAATTTATGAGCTTTTTATGGAATATGCCTAGGAACACAATTTGTAAGATTATTAGACTCAATTGTATTGTACATTGTAAACTCTCTAAGAACTTAAGAGCATAGTAACAATGTTAAATACAATACATCTTCAATCAACAAATTGAAAATTCAACCATTACTTGTTTTTTAGCAGCACTAAAGGGTTGTTTCAAGCTTGTTCCCCATGTTGTTCCCACAATAGTGAGGGAACAACTAACTATTGTCAGTCATCATAAATACTAAAAAAAATATATTTTATGCCTTGAAATTGAAAAAGAAGTCCAAAAGATAAATTCAAAAAATTCAAAATAAATAAATTTGACGTGGTCGCCTCTTGACCACATCAACATGTTGAAGTGGCACAGTTTACCAAGTTCCCCACTATGGGGAACTCGCAATCTTCTAATGGAACCGAAGCTCTTCTAATGAAAAATTCATTTTAATTGAAAGGATGTTAAAAAATTATTTGCTTCAAAAAGCTAGAACTTTCTTCAAGAAGGCCATATTCGTTATATTGAGACCTTTCACAGTCTCAATTTTATCCTCGACTCGAGGATAAACCGTTTTATCTCTTTACTGGTATTTTTTTATAAATAGGTAACAACACCAACTTTTAGAATTTCATTATAGGATCACTATTTGAGCCTTATTTATCTTTGTTTTCAATTCCTTCAAGTGCCAACCTTACTCTAAAGTCCAAGGTTATGAGTGCAAAGATGAACTTAATTTTTCATAAGCATGCATGCAATCTTTCATTATTTCAACTTTTTCATGTTGTAAACGCACTCCAAAATCCCAACAATTATGAGATGATGGGAATTTTTTCTTTCTTAAGATTCAAATACATCTTGTGTAATCAATAGAATTTTTCGTAAAGTGTATGCATTGGCCAGACGGGGAGTTGGAGTTTGGGAAAAACATAGGATGAAACCCCTTGGAGGACCCAAACTCGGGTCTAATTGAGTTTGATGTTGTGTTTATTTTGTATTGTTCTAAGTTAACCCCTCATCGCCTAAGGCCTAGAAGGGTTCAAAAACATCATTGCTTTTGAAGAGTTATATATCTAAATGTCATTGAATTATAGAGATCTCAAACATACATTATTGTAGTATACATGTTGTAGATGATGGGAATCAAATTTGGAGTCATTTGGCCATATGGATTGCAAGATTATAATGTTCAGGGTTGAAAAAGGATGCTGAAATTTTCCTAAAAATACATCTGGATTGTGGAGGTAAATTCGATTTCTAAACCTACTCAAATGAAAAATCTTTAAAACTACAAAGTGATTCAAAACCAACATACAAAAACATTGTAGAAAAAAAATATCATTCAATTGACTCATTGTGTTTGCAAAATGGCTTTGAAATGTCAATAAATAGCAAGAGCAGTTGCCCAAAACACTTAAAAATTTGAACCTCTTTCTACTAAAATACTTCTCAGTCACTCATAACTTCTTGGATTGATATGAAATTTTATCGACATAAACTATACTAATATGCAAAACTTTTTCAAAAAGCATATTGGAAACGAATCCTATATAAAGAAGAAACAAGTTGCCAAAGTTCCACCAAAATCCAAAAATGTCTAGATTTTGAACTTCAAATTGCTCCCAAACATTCAAAACAACTTGGATTGATATGAAAATTCTACAACAATAATTAGACTTCAAGGGGGACAAAATCCCAAATCTTTTTTTGAAAATGAACATTGGATGAAAGAGATACTAGCCCCCAAAGTTGCAACCATCAAATGTTGTTTGGTGAATTCAAATTGAACCTATGAACTTTGATTGGCTTCCGAAAAATCAGTACATCTTGGATTGATCTGAAAATTTTACTACACAAACTAGAAGAGAGAGTGCAAATTTTCCAACAAGTTTTATTGAGTTTGGACATCCGATGCAAAAGTTACAGCACTTTGAATTGGACTTAAAACTCTGTGTGGACACTTTTGGTCCCCTATGGCGATGAGGGGTTAAACCTTTGTCTTACACCCATTTATAAACATAGGACAAACTTTACAATTAACTTTAATATCTAGAGTGTCTTACACTTTTTTTTTTCCAAATATCCATGTCGCATTTTGGGCAATGAAGATTGTTGATGTACATACCATTTGCTTTTCTAACAATTTTAGTGCATTAATTCCAACTTGGGTAACATGTCAATTCTTGATTGGTGGATACTCAAGTGCTAATAAGTACATGGAATGATAGTTATAGGTTGTTATATGACAATTATGACTCTAGTCTACAAACGGTTTTGTAATTTTAGGCAGACCACTTTAGAAATTCATAGAAATTATAATTTTTCAATAAAAATTATAATTCCAATTGGATTGGATTTGTGAAATATGCGCACGCCTTTCGAAAAATATGTACCTCTCTTGGAGTTGGTCCCAATATACTCAGATTACGAATTAGGGTGGTAAGAGGTTGGTCTATCTTAGTTCATTCACATGCTTAGAGCATCCATGCCATGGCATGGAAAATTTGACTCGCCAAATGTCCAATTAAGGTAGAAGCACCCAATTGTAACATGAGTCATTCACAGACACCTAAAAAACAACCTAAATCCAAGGGCTTGTGGATCCAAAGTAGACAAATGGGGTTCTAAAGTAGACATGTGGGATTCCAAGAAGTTGTCACTCTTCCAAGAAATAGCTAATCACTAGCACTTGATCTAAGTTTAGGTGTGTCTCTTTTGGGTGTTTCCTTGCCTAATGCCTACTTTGGTGTTAGTCTAGTGTCCACAAGAGGTGCATCTACTAAGTTGTTTAAAAAATTTGTATAATATTCATACAAGCTCGGAAAAATACGAAACCAATTTTGTTGGTTTCCTAAACCATTTTCTAACAGACTCACATTATTTTTTTTTGCATGCACCATCCATATCAAGAGATCTAAAATAAGTGTCGCATATAGGTGCTTCTACCTTTGGAGCTCCACAATTCTCTTTCTTGATTCCCCATGCCAAGGCCCCACTCTGAGATGGAATACCCAAGACATGTAAGCTACTATTCATGAATTCAAAGCTATTCATGCCACCATTACTGCTTCTCCAATTAGTTATTTGAATGGGAAGATCTCAATAGTGAATCCGAAATTGGGGGTACACGGAAAGGGTGATGAAGAACACTGGAAGATGACGTGCCAAGCTCATCATTAGGGGAAATCTGAGGCCTCTACATGCCCATTTCAGGGCTATTCCCCTGCTTATTCCCTATGCTATCCAGGAATGGCTAGTAGTTGTCAGTCAAATAAATATCAAAAAAATTTATAAAAATATATATTTATATTTAAAAAAAATCTGATAGGCAAAAATAAGTTGAAATTTTTTTTAATTTAAAATATTTTTTTTGACATGGCACAGTCTCGGACACGTCAGATTGTAACAGTGCCGCAGTTCCTGCGTTCCCCGCAACCTAGGAACTCACAGGCATGTTGAGGCCTCAAATTTCCCCTAATGAGTTTGACGAGCCCAGGCTCTTCTATTCTGTCGGTGAGCCAACGGTGTGGTAGAAAAAAGAGCCCGGGCCCAGCCATTGGCCTTCCGGCCAGCATTTCAGCGTCACAGTGCGGATGCTCTTATTACCAATGACAAATCATTGAGTGCAACTCAGTGAGATTCCTGCCAATCCCACTCCTACGTAGTAATCCTCTAAACTTACTCCTCGCAACTTCTGTAACTAAAGTGAGGATCAAGTACTGTGCAGGGCACTACCACCTTTTGTTGCTCATTGGCTCATGTTCATCACGTAGCGTACAGTGCAGATGCACACTCATGAATTCACTACAGTACAGTACTGAATAGGCCCATACAACAACACTAAACATTCAGTATTTTCCACTTTGTATGGGTCATATAATTCCTGCAACAACGTACAACCCCAGAAAAACAATTTCAAAAGTTAGAAGAGGTTGTGGAATCTCATGCATTTCTCTCGTCCACTTGAATTCTCCACATTTTACTAACAAGAGTTTGTGCTTCCTGGTGCCAAGTTACAGAATGGTAGCCAATAGTCATGCATGCACTAGCTGCCATTGAGCTTACTGACTGTCTCACATACTGTTTGCGCAACAATGTGGACTTGGAGCCATTTACACGAGCTAGACTGAAAACAATCCTGTGTCTGAATTCTGAGTACCAGGACTTCTGGAACATGCATGAGTTTTTTCACTTGCATTCAAATTGTGCAAACCCTAACATCAAACTTCTCGAACGGCCATGGTGACAATGATGCTGCCTTTAGGAACTTGGAGTGTACGCTTCTAGCTCTTCTCTTCTCTGCTTTCCAAACAATCTTATGCAAGCTCTGATTCCCTTTTGAGTATCAATATCAGTTTAGTCTCAAAAATTTGCTCAAACTAGATACTGTGTGCATGCAGCTATATATAGGAATATGTAGATGCCAGTTTTATTAGTCTCAAATTTTTTTCTCAAGGTGGTCCGCAACTCCGCACTAGCTATGCTCCACAGATTGCATGTGTAGTTATCTGTTATCTGAATCTCAAAAATTTGCTCAAACTAACGTAGAGTGATCTTCACTGCGTGCAACTATAGGAATGTTCAAATCGATATTAGAGGAGTCTCAATGAAAATGTTTGCTCAAATTAGTTGTTGTGCGCAAGCACATGAACGTGGCTATAGTGTTGTGTAGGTTGTCAGTGCAGTGGAGCTTGGCATTCTTCTGCTTGCCAAGTTGCTCACAAGCAGGAAATTCAAGAATTTACCTCCAAGCCCACGGGGTCTCCCCATCATCGGGTCCTTGCACTTGTTGGGCAAATTTCCACAACGCAATTTTGCTAAACTGGCCGAGACTTATGGACCGCTCATGTCTCTATGGTTGGGGCCAAAGCTAGTTGTGGTGGCTACCTCCCCTGCAGCAGCGGAGGAGATTCTCAAGACTCAAGGCTCCAATTTTGCAAACCGAATCCCAACTTCGTTTTCCGATGTGATTGTTCCCGGAGGTACGGAGTTGCCTCTATCTTCCTCACCTAGCTTGGGACTGACTGATAAGATTCAAACTCCTAGTGTGCAAGGATGTCGAATGTAATGTGAAAGTACAACCTCATTGTTTATGAGAAGTAATGAACAAGCCATGGTAGTGGTGAGGATCTTGAGGCTGGTTGTTATTTCAGTAGCAAATAGCAAAGTTTTGTTTTCATGTTGTTGGAAATAACTTCAATGAATAGGCTAAAAGTGAAAAATCGTAATGCTACACGGACCCAAAGTTTTGGAAAACGACATGCCTCTCCTTACTCAATGAGTGATTGCCGTTTATGCAAATTGAGTGTGGTTGAGATTATAGAGATGTTGTTTTAATTGGATTGTTGCATTTTGTCTTCAAGTATGGAAGAGATAGAAGCTTGAGTATCTAGTCAAGATGGTTAGTAGTAGTAGAAAGCTAGAGTTCAAGAAAAATAGGGTACATACACTGATAATCAACACTAATGACATCTCAACATGAGTATAGTTAGTATTTCTCAACATGTATTATTTTTATTGAAACTCATTAGCAACTAAAATGGGATTCAAGCATTACAAATGGATTATGTATGACAAAGATATGAATTTTTAAGATAATCCCTCTAGGTCTACCAAAAAACTAAGAATAGGCTTTCATAGACTTTCATGTTTTCATAGTGTACATTTTGAGTAATCAATATCTAGTTTTCTTTTAGGTTTTTTGAAGCAAGTGTAGGTGGCACATCTAGGGTAGTGTATTGATAATGGGTGAACATACCTCAATGCTATTTCAACTGTTTGAGTAACATCTCTAATCTAAAACATTTCTATTTTATAGAGCTCTAGGAATTTGAAAGTACTTCATTTCTCAATTTGAATTGAAAGTCATTTAATTGTAGTCCTTGTTAATTGAGTTCAATTTTTGTAGTTTGAAATTCATCCTTTTATAACAATTGTGACTATATTTGATATCAGATATAGTCATGGTGTCTAACTCACCTATGAGGCTACACTTCAAGAAGGTACTACACATACAACTCAATACCAACAAACAACTTCAACTAGCAACAAATGTGCGAATGGAAGAAATTGCTCATGTCTTGCATATGATTCCCCAAGATGGCGTTATAGTGGTGTCTGTGAGGAGCTACATTGAAGTAGCCATAACTAACATCATGTTGTGTGTGATTCTCAAAAAGCGTTTCATGGCAATGGCTTCTGGTAAGATACATGATGAACAAGAACTTGAACAAGTGAGCGATTTTAAAAAGATTTTGAGGGGTATCATGAAGTATGGTCAAATTATAAATCCAAGTGACTTCATGCCTATTTCCAAGTGGATGGACATCTTTAGGCTTGAAAGACAAATGCGAGAGTTGAGAGGGAGAATGGATGCTTTCATGTCTCCAATCATATCAGAGCATGTTCTACAAAGCAAGAGTGGTTCCATTTTTGTCAAAGATATGGTAGATGTCCTTTTGGACCAAATGGAGGATGAGACATTGCAATTTGACATCACCAATGACAATGTCAATAGTACATTGTGGGTAAGAATGAAATTTCTTTTTCTTAAGTAGAGGTTATTAAGAATTTATATTTATTTTATTTTATTTCAAAGACTTTTGTTTGAAGTTAAGAAGTGAAAGATAATCACAAGTGACTACTTGAAAGTATTTTCATGTTGAGGTTGATAATCTATTTGTTATAAAATTTTATGATGAAATTCACACATGAAAATTCTATTCTATTGTCAAAGTTTTTAAATTATTTATATTGTTGATCTCCCATCTTCAAGTTCATCTTGTGGATAGATTTAATTAACATACCTTTAATTGTTTCTTCTCTTTTGAAAAACATAATGCTTTTTTAGGAAGTATTAGTACCACTACTGATACAATAGAATGGGCAATTGCTGAATGCATTCGGAATCCTGTTGTGATGAAGAAAGTGCAAGCAGAGCTTGACATGGTTGTAGGCAAGTCTCGAAGAGTGGAAGATGCAAATATTCCTAACCTCAAGTATTTACAAGCCGTCATCAAAGAAAACTTTCACTTTCATCCAATACTCCCAATGTTGCTTCCTCATTTGAGTAAACAAACTTGCAAGGTTTTGGAATATGACATACCTGGAAAAACACTAGTTTTTGTAAATTATGCTGCAGCAATTGCTCGAGATCCAAGGATATGGGAGGATCCTATGATTTTCAAGCCTTGAAGATTTTTGGATGGAATGCCTCATGCTCATATGCAAGTTGAAGGCAAAAATTTCGAAGTCCTACCATTTGGAGCCGGGCGGAGACAATGTCCAGGCATTATGCTAGCTTCCACATTGATTCACATTATGGTTGCAACTTTTATGCAATCTTTTGATTGGTCTCTTCCTAACGATTTCCAATCTATGGATTTAGATATGTCCAAAGCTGAAGGGGTTGGGCATGTGCTAGCTCACCCTCTGATTGCCATTCCGAAGGCTCGCTTATCCATTCCTTAAAATTTTTAATGCCTTTGATAAAGCTATTTACAAATAGGATATCATTTGCAATTTGTTTTCAAGTGTCGCCTTTTGTATGGATATGCAGTAAATACCATTTCATAATTGTGTAATAATCCTGTTTTTTTACAGCCATTATAGTTTGAAATTTATTTTTCATTCATATTTATATATAACTATATATGTTGTTCATATATACCCAACAGGCCACAAGCAGGACATTCAAGCAGTAACTTAGACCCAAATGACCAAGTTACCATGTCAGTGATGCTCCAGCAGCTAGCTCTTGTGGTACTCTCGTTCATAAGGGAGGCTTCCATGGAAGTGCACGTTTCCTTAGTGAACTCAGGGTACGGTGGATTCCTCCCTGCAGTTGTAAACTTGCAATCGACCACAGGATGCTATCAAAAAATTTACGATTAGTCTAGTACTGACAGAAGATTCAACAATGCTACACAGAACTTTCAAATAATGCTACTAACATGAAATCTGATTGTGATATAATTCTATGAAAGAATACTTCCTAATTTCCAGAAGAAAAAAAAAAATTGAAACCTCCCAGGTAGCACCTGCACACGAACTTCGGCAGCACGCGCCTCTACACTTCTGCGAGATACTGTATTTCCTGCAGGGATAAGCTTAATCTGCACAAAAACACCAGACGTAGCATACTTAGTGAGGAAGAAACTCGATCGTAGTAGGGGTTATGAACTTTACTGGGCAATGAATTGGAAATCAATTTAAGCGTTTTCATTTCATGGTCTTCTGCAGATATCTGCGCTTTCAAAGTTAGATCTTTGTAAACTCCAGCAACTCAGCTAGAAGACATTGATGTGATTTCGTCAGTATGAGAAACCTTGATAAGGTAGCACTTGACACAGTTTCATGCAACAACCACCAAATTCGGTGAAACAGACAATCAGACTCTATGAATTCAAACTGAAAAGAATGAATTGAACCACCTATACTGCTTCAATTTCCATGCAGGTCTTCACTAAGCTTCCCTTTACTGAAACGGTGACACAAATAACACCACGAAATTCAATTCCTAAAGCTCCTCCGAGCCACAGACAATTTTGCAGACTAGAGGCGGAACGATCTATAGTTACGGATTGAAGGAAATATGGCGATACTTCATAATTTTTATGTAAGGTTTTTAATTAGTTTATGGAGACATGGGAAGAAACTGATGGAAACTTACAGAAAGTTATAAAGTCTTATGTCTAGACTCTTCTCAAACCATAATTTGTTTTACCTCAGGAGCTTGAGATTTACAATTCTCCACTCAACATAATGTAAATGTACCACGACCCATACCCAACCTGTAGGGCGCACTATTTCCAATCAAGGCTGGATCAGGTTTCCAATCAAAGCTTGGAATGGTTGTTTTTTCTCCTTTTTAAGGTTAGGACTTATAAGGTTCTGACACGTGTCCCGAAGTAGTCAACAAAAATGTAGGAAGTAGTGAGTGGAAAGTAGTTCTCAAATGATTGGAATTGGAAAAGTCTATGCATTGGCTATGGGCTCCAAGCACTTTTTGGCTCCCAAAATTTATAGTTATTTCAATTTCTGTAAGAAAATTATGAAAAAATGGCAATCCCCATATATTTCCTAGCTTTCTACATGGGATAAATTTGTTCCACCTTCAATTGTTCATGATCTTCTTCAAATCCATTAAGTGATCAAATATGGTTACATTTACCATCATTTACATTGGAAATTGTGTCCTATTTGACAAAAAATTGGCAAAAGTCTATCAATTGCTTTATCAGTGGAAACTTGTAGATTTGGCCAATAATTTGACAAAATTTTGTCACCTATTTTGTCACTTTACTGAAATTTTTGTCAACTTCTATTCCCCAATACCCTTCTTTATAAGTTGTCCTATTGCTATGCTAGCATGATGGCCTAATCAATAGTTACAAGTATCCCTATTCTCTACGAATGACTATATATTAAAATTTAAATTGCTTAAAATTTAAATCTTCATATATGAAGCAAAAATGCATATTCAAAATAGCCAATTGCCGTTACTTTACAACACTTCATGAACCATTTATGTTTTGTAGATTTGAGAAGAGAAAAGAAGCTTTATACATAAATAGGGTGGTAGGAGGTAGAACAACCCATGTGGGATATGTAATTTAAAAGTTGCAAGAGCTCAACTGCTCATAGTTAAGTTTGAAATAAGAATTGTGTTAAAACTAGAATTTCAGACCTCATTTAAGCATAGTAGAATAATTTTTCACAAAAAACTTTGAACTAAAAAAAGTTGGAAAATCAAAATCAAGTTTCATGTCTAAAAATTCATTCGATATTTTGATCCTCCAATCCAAAGTTATGGACAAATTTCAAAGAAACAGTGAAAGGGAATTTTTTTTACCTTTTCAAACATCCTCTCTGAAATTTGTCCATAACTTTGGATTGGAGGATCAAAATATCAAATGGATTTTTGGACATGAAATTTGATTTTGATTTCTCAACTTTTTTTAGTTCAAATTTTTTTGAGAAAAATTATTCTACTATGCTTAAATGAGGTCTGAAATTCTAGTTTTAACACAATTCTTATTTCAAATTTAACTATGAGCGGTTAAGCTCTTGCAACTTTTAAATTACATATCTCACATGGGTTGTTCTACTTCCTACCACCCTATTTATGTACAGAGAGTTTTTCTTTTATAAACAATTCATACTATGATATCTATAGCAAATGGTAAAAAAGTGCGTGCATAAAATACCTAATGAAATCTTTGGGTTTTTGGCAAATCATCTATCTTAATAATCATTAGTGAGTCTATATATCATCCATGAGCAGTTGTTGTCTTGAAAATAGGAGGAAGAGAATCAAACATCAATTATGAATTCGACAACAACTTAACAAGTTCTCACAAATTGACAAATTAAGGTAATGATAACATGGCTATTGTCATTTCAAACAATTCTCTGTCAAAAACTTGTCATCTTGGATTGCATCTCCTTGTAGTGCATACTCTTTTAGGTGACATTGATTTTATGTTATTAGTAAGTATTATAGTTTAAAAAAGTCAAATTGAATAGCTCTTAACCCCTAAAGCCCTAAAGTCCCTACATGAGACTCTTGAGATTTTGAATTGGCATGTGTGACCTCAATTCTTGATACAATATTCTAAAACTTTGTTTTAACCTCTAAAAGACTATCCTTGTATTTTTGGCAACATAACTTTGGGGGGCAGGGATATGTAACTGGAGATTTGACTTATTTAGGCCAAATTTCTTTTACAAGGTGTCGATGAGGAATATCTTCCATGAGTACTAAATTTCATTTCATTTGGGTGTACAAGTGAAAAGTTATGATGCAAAATGTTGTTTCTTTCTCAACTTGGGGAGCCAAGCAAATAAAAGAAATCACTTTTTTCAAAAATAAAAATTTGAAATTGATTTTCTAGAGTTATAAATATGGGAAAAGCTTTGAATCATTCCATTTTGAACAATGAGATGAAAGTTATGAGGAGTTTTAGCTTGCAGCTAGTTATGAAATCTCTAGTCTAAAATAAACTTTGAAGTCCTTTATTTAATTCTATTTTTTATATTTTTTGAAAGAAATTAAAATCATAGGATATAGATTGTTTATTATAGCATTTCAACTGTTGGAATTGTCATTATTCAATTCTATAACAAAAATTTTCATATATGTTGTACAATTCCAAATGATCTGAAATTTTTCAAGCACTTAGCCAACTTGCCTTGAAGAATGAATGCAAAGATGCA
Source organism: Straminergon stramineum (assembly GCA_963920665.1). NCBI lineage: Eukaryota > Viridiplantae > Streptophyta > Bryopsida > Hypnales > Calliergonaceae > Straminergon > Straminergon stramineum. Next base: position 18,558,829 of record OY987265.1, on the reverse strand, counting down.
CCACCATTTTGGACATTTTTTCATACAAATATGACCTTGTGAAGTGTTGTTGTTTGGTTGTTGTTTCATCCTTGTCTTTGGTTGTACAATATATAAAGTTGAGGCACCAGTAGCCAATTATTTAAGCAATTTTGGAGTAGACCATGAGTAATATGAGGTGGTGGAAATTTTTTCCATGCAGGAAGATAAGAAATCTAGGGATTGTAAAAAGTTTAGAATTTTCTTCCCCCTAAAATTGATATTATTGTAAATTTTGGGAACCAAAAAATATTCATGACCTATAGTCAATGTTTAGATTCTTCCAATTCCAATCATTCGAGAACTACTTTCTTGCTCAATACTTCCTACTTTCTTGCTGACTACTTTGGGACATGTGTCATAACCTTATTAGTCCCAACCTTGAAAAGAACCAAAAAAAAACATTCCAAACTTCAGTTGAAAATTTTATCTAGTCCTTGGTTGAAAATAGTGCACCCTACAAGTTGGATATTGGGCGTGGTTGACAATTGATGCCTCTACCTTTTCTTTTTCTTTTTTTCTTTTTTCATTTTTTTACACACAAATGGTGCCTCTATCTTAGCTTTATTGAAGATGGGCCCTTTCTGCGCTGCCCAAAATAAATGAATATAAGCTTTACAAAACCCTGGGATACATTTCAACGGTCACTTTGAGGATGAGTCTGAGCTGCCATGCCAGATTGGTGAATATGCGAACTGCAGGACTTTGAGTTACGTAAGCTCTTTCGTGGCTTCTTCTTCGTCTTCTTTGTCTTCACAGACAACGGAGCCGAACCCTAGGGATCAGTCTGCAGGTCCTCGCAGAGCTTGTCTGCATCGGAATTCTCTTCCTTGACTCAGGATTTCGCTTTGCGTTCTGGTTTCCCTGCGATCGGACGAGAATTTCAAGTCTAGGGATCGTCCTTTGTGTAATTTCTGAGTGGGAATTAGGGTTGGGATCGAGTAGCTAGCCATGTGGGGCGGGAGAGGGCAGGACAAGCTGCTGGACCAAATCTTCCAGTTGAAGTTCACTTCCAAGACGCTCGTCCGCTCGGCGAAGAAATGCGAGAAGGAGGAGAAGAGCGAGAAGCTGAAAGTGAAGAAAGCGATCGAGAAGGGTAATATGGACGGCGCTCGGATTTACGCCCAAAACGCCATCCGGAAGCACAACGAGCAGCTCAATTACCTTCGATTGTCCTCCCGTCTCGACGCCGTCGTGGCCCGGCTCGGCACGCAGAGCAAGATGCAGACGATCACCAAGTCCATGGCGGGAATCGTGAAGTCGCTCGACAGTGCTCTCGCTGTCGGTAACATGGAGAAGATTTCGCAAACCATGGATCAGTTCGAGAAGACTTTTGTGAACATGGAAGTTCAATCTGAGTTTATTGAAACAGCTATGGCTGGGAGCACTAGTTTATCGACTCCGGAGGATGAGGTGAACTCGCTTCTGCACCAAGTCGCGGATGATTATGGTCTGGAGGTTTCTGTCAATCTCCCGCAAGCAGGTGCCACGGCTATGCCTGTCAAGGAATCGGCACCTGCCAACGCCGAAGATGATCTGAGCCGCAGGTTGGCAGAGCTCAAGAGCAGGGGATAGAGGACCCCTCCGCACTGTCCTTCCATTTGATTTCCTCCTCGCCGATTGATTTCTTCCAGCTTTTGCAACAGGTTCGTTTCTGATTTTTCTATAGAAATTGCAACTGCGATCTGTAGTACTTGGTAGAGGCTGGTTCTTCATGTTCTATCAATTCCTTGTTGATCTTCGATAAGCGGGATGGAATCATTCCTTAGTGGATGTCCGCTGTAAAATATTGTACCTCAGGATATCCAGTTTGCATCTAAAGCCCTCGAGGATTTGTTGAGCCTCTGCATTTTTTCAAAACTAGCTACTTAACATCCTCGAGGACGGGGAGGCCACACCCTCCTTATTGTTCCCCCAAAGCTTGACAGACACTGTAGACTGCTTAGCTGAATCGAGTAAGAAATCGAATACTTTCTAGCTCCAGCTTAATATGCTATGCGAAAAGAATATAGATTTTTCTTGCAGGTGTGTTGAAGCAGCTTATCAAGAATGTCATGACCTATTGATTTCAGAATTAAGGATGATAGCGGATGACAGCTTCAGAATCTTTTTCGATTTCCTAATTCCTGTGTATTTGCTTTCGTGATTATTCTACTACACATTCATGTGTAACACTTTCGTGATTATTCTATTTTGTTTTTTATGAAGCTAACTTATTGGTTAGTGAGCATGAGGTGATCTGTAAACATATGTTGAAATCCACTCAAAATGCAGTTTACATGTAAGAGTTGGCAGTAATGTGTTTTTCAATTATCGGCGTATAATCCTGTTCTGCATCTTACTCGAAAGGTAGAAAGATTTATATCCTCTTCGCTAACAATTTGCTTGTGATTACTGGTTGATTATTGCGTTGATTTTAAGCAATTTCTTCTTACTCATTCTTATCAACCTTGATTATTATTCCTCAGTAGTAGACAGGTTTTTAATTTATACGTATCATGTCTTACGAAGCGGTGACGAGTTGGAGATATTCTTCACTATCGAAAGTAGTTTAATCCTGTTGTTTGATGGTCTGGACTCTGGAGGTATCCTACATAACATATATAGGACGTCAGGAACATTGTTTTGAAATATTGGAAGTGTTGTGCACAGTGTTTGTATTGAATGTAATCGGATTTAATTTTATGATCGGCTGCTGCTTCAATTGGATCACTTGAGTACTAAGTTAGGCACGGTAACTGGTTACTGGAGTGCATTACTATCATACCGTTTGTCTAATCAATACAATGCTTGTTTATTGTGTAACTGCTATGTCACGAGTTACCCCACATGTGCCTCACATCAGACGGCCATGGCAAGTGGGGGTAGGATTACCGGTAACTTACTGCTCTGCACCACAATCGTTTTTACTAAGTTTAGAGGTTAACATCAGAGCTATAAAATCAAACGAAGTTAAGATTTGTATGAATTTAATGACCCTGATGTTCAATTTGGCATATTGATGTATTTTAGATCAATTGAGAAGAAATTCGAAATTTCAATTTATGAAGGACTTGATATGACTGGTGTGCATATGAAGTTGTATCTTAGTAATATGATTACTGTCAATTGCAAAGGTTTATTAGCATTACAAAATATTAAGGTTTTGGTTTTTAGAAATGAATATGGTGTGAAGTTATGGTACTTTAACCCCTAAAGGCACATTTTGGGCAGAAATTGTCAAAAACTGCCACTTTTTAGGGCAGCAAGAAATAAATGAAAAAAAGTTGTTTTTTCAAAATTCAACCGTATAAATGTGTATTAGACTTCTTTGGGAACATGTAGAATTTTCCAAACTTTTGACCCCATGGATTGAAAGATTATAATGTTTGAAGTTAGGTGAAAAAGTTTTTTTCCAACCTTGCCCAACATGGCTTGCAAACTTTAACTCCTAGAATGAGGTTTTCACACTATAAATGGTTGTTATTTTTGACATTTATCTTGTATTATGTATGCTAGATGCCAGCCAAATTTCAAAATCATAGGAGGATTTTTTGCACATCCTGCCCAAAGCTGCCCGAAGCTGCCCACAAAGTTTAGGGCAGCATATCTTTTGATCTGGGCACTTGATCGGGAAAAAAATTAGATTTTCAAGAAGGGCGTACATAGTTAAATATCATATCCAAGTTTCAAGTACATCCAACCAAAAATGTTTTTGTAGGAACCTACTCGAGATTTCTTGTGTACGTTGAATGGACACTTGGTCCTTTACGGGTTAACCCCTAAACACCCTTGCATCCTAAAATTATCAATGAATATTAACCCCTAAATGTCCAAAATCTTCTCCAAAATTCCCGATTTGAGAAAAATCATCATAAAGTGCTATTTGGAAGAATATTTTGGAATTGGTATATAAATAAAAGTTTTAGACTTTTGAGTTGTAGATACCATCTGTCCAGCTAGATTCACCAATGCTATCATCTATATTTTATTTATTCATTTTTTAAGGAAAAATGTGAAATTCTTTCTATATTTGATTACAAGTAAAATATTATCATTTTTTGAGTACAATATGTTGGAATGGATTTGAAATGAGGTTCTCTTGACATGGTGATTTTTTGAAGTTTTTGTGATCTTAAATGTATGACCTCATTTTTGCAAATCTAGTTTTGAACTAGAGTCAATGCAATTTTGGCTTGGTCTACCACTTGACATACTTGCACATTTGTAATTTTAGAACATAAACATCAAATCTAACCATCAAATTTGATAACAATTTGAAAAAGTATCTCCACAAATTAGAATAGCTTTCATCCAAGTAACAAAGAAGATGAGTTTTAATGTATTCATTATCCCCAAAATGGATGTCACAGGGCTAAGGGGTTAAGGTTCTTAGATGTATTGCAATATAGGTCAACAAGTTTAACCCCTAAGCGCTTCGACATCCATTTTCTGGATGATGAATAGATTAGAATTGCAGTTTCATCGTCCTAACTGCTTGGATGAAAGTTATTCTAATTTGTGGAGATATGTTATCAAGTTGTTATCCTATCTAAGGGTTGGATTTGGTCTCACTAGAGTATATTTTTTTTTCTAAAATTACAAATGTGCAAGTATATCAAATGGTCAAACTGCATTGACTTTAGTTCTAAACTTGATTAGCCAAAATGAGGTCATAGATTTTAAGAACACAAATTTTTTTTAAAATCACCATGTGAAGAGAACCTTATTTCAAATCCGTTCTAACAAATTTTACTCAAAAAAATGATAATAATTTGCTTGTAATCAAATTTTGAAGGAATTTTCGAATTTCTCTTTCAAAATTTATGAAAAAAGTATTGGTGATAAAATTGGTGAATCTAACTGTACAAATGGAATCTAAAAATTATAATCTACAACTTTCATTTGTATGTCATTTCCAAAATATGCTTCCAAGTTGAACTTTATAATGATTTTTCTCAAATCATCAATTGTGGAGATGAATCTAGACGTTTAGGGGTTAAGGTGCTCATGACAAGTGTAAGATAGAATAACCCTTTTATAATCCTTTAATATATGAAGGTCCAACCAATTAAAAATTAGATGCTATGTGGTCAAACTTAATTGTAAGTAGTATAAACATCTACCTTAGGTGTTTGATTTAAACTTAAAAAAGAAAATTTGGCAACTCCAACATTAATTACATTTTAATTTTTCAAAATAATTCAATGAAAAATTGAATGAGTTCTTGCAATTGCAATCTCCTTGTGTTCAAATCCAAGATATACAAAATATTGGATTTTATCTATATCTTTAATATTAAAAATGAAATTAAAATTATAAAATTATTGTCACTCATTCTAACCTTTATTCTGAATAAAAATTCAAGATAATTTACATTAGAATTCATATAAATTTCCACACATTTAAAATACTTAAAATCACAATAATTTGATTAAAAGTTAATTTTGAAAAGGCAACACCAATAGGAAAATTATTCTTTGTCATATAAAAAAATTATCAAAACCTTATTAATCAACATGTATATGATGAATTTAGTTGATAGTGGTAATCTAATTTGAAGGTAATTCTTTTTATATTGTTTTAGGTTGAAAAAATGAAAGTATTTCTTGAAAAATTTCATATTATTCTTCATTGCTACTTCAACACTACAAAGAAATTTGAATTTCATTTGATTAATTCTATTGTTCTCTAACCAATTGGTTTTCAATTTTTGTTATAAAAAGTAATCAATGACAAATTTTCAAACAAAAAAAGAGTTTTTTTCTATTTGATAGTCAAAAAAATGTTTTATTTTAGAATAATATAATATTGAAAGCTGAATATAGTTTAGCCCACATATGCCTAAGTATTATGAGTAAAACTAAACATGCAATTATACAAGGCTTTCGTAGCTCCTTAGATCTTGAACTCAAATTTCAAATTTTAATTATAACTTCAAAATGTCATTTATTAGCATGGATTTTTAAAAAATTCAACAAGGTTTTGAACAATTTAATTAAAGAATGATTTTTTATTTACAACAAATGTTTATAACCAACAAGGGGGAAAGTGGACTCAAATATCTTGCTTAAGGACAATATTTATTGCCAACCAATTAAACATCATGTTTGAGCTAAATGTAGCATTTTATATTGTGTTCAAATATCAATTCTATATTTTTATTAGTCAAAAATAAGAATTGCATATCATTGTGAGAAATTTCAATTTGTTTCGTGGAAAATTGTAATTTTTATCATTTTAATTTGTTGAAAAAATAAAATAGAAAAAAATCCAAATTTTTTGAAATTTTCTCAAGAGCTACAAGTACAAATGGAAATTAGTTTCAAATTTCCACATTTGATTATTTTATTTCTTACACCCAAAATAGCTACATCAAAGACCTTGACTTTGAAGTCAAATTTCTATCAAACCAAATTTATCCTTTTATTGAATTGATATGTAAAATTTTAATATTTTTCACTAATGTAAAAATATGTTTTCTATTTTCCTTTGTCGTTTCCAAAAAATTGATGAAAAGAATCAAATTATTTTGATATTTTAAAGTTAAAGGTGGAAATAAAATTATATCAATAAAAAATATGTTAGAATAATCTGAAATTTTCACCACCAATGAAGGTTAGAATGAAAAACTTCATTTTTTAATTTAAGTTGAAAAGAAATTTTAGAAGGATAAAATATAAATGAAAAATACAACATATTATCTGATTTAAATTCTAACATGTGCAAAGCTTGTATTTTACAATAATTCTTTCAATTTTTTGGACTTTTTAAAATTTCAAGATGAAATAGAAAGATATCTTGTCAAGATTTATTTTCTTAGTTTATATCAAATACTAAGGATGAATATTGAAAGTCTTAATTAAGGTTAACTAAGGCGCTTTCACTTTTTGGATGCGTGGAGCTTTAGAGGTTAACCCCTAAAATGCCCTAGGGGACCAAAAGTGTCGTCACATAGTTTGGAAGTCCAATTTGAAGTGCTGTAACTTTTGCATCCAATGTCTAAATTCAATAAAACTTGTTGGAAAATTTGTGCTCACTCTAGTTTGTGTGGTAAAATTTTTAGATCAATCCAAAGTGTACTAATGTCTTGGAAGCCATTCAAAGTTCAATGGTTCAATTTGAGTTCACCAAAGTACATTTTGATGGTTGCAACTTTGGGAGCTTTTATATCCATCATCCAATATTTGTTTTCAACAAAAAGCTTGTTGAGTTATGTTCCCCTTTAAGTCTAGCTATTGTAGTAAAATTTTCAAGTCAATCCAAGTTGTTTTGAATGTTTGGGAGCAATTTAAAGTTCCAAATCTAGATATTTTTGGATTATGGTAAACTTTGGCGTCTTGTTTCCTCTTCTTACAATATTTGTTTCTAACAACTTTTGAAAAGAAAGTTGCACATACTAGTCTAGTTTGAGTGGTTAAAATTTCATATTAGTCCAAGAAGTTATGAGTGACTGAGGAGCCTCCTAGGAGTTTCAACCTTATGTGTGTTTTTGCAACTTTTTTGACATTTCAAAACCATTGTGCAAACACAATTAGTCAATCTAGTTAGTCTTGTAGTATACATGTTGTAGATGATTCACATCATCTACAACATATACACTACAAGATTGTACAATTGAGATTTCATTGCTTAGTGACATTTAGATCTATAACACTTCAAAAGCCACAATGTTTTTAAACCCCTAAAGGCCCTAGGCTTGTAGGGGTTAAGGTGGCAAAATCCCTCCAAGAATTTGATCACAATAACCATGTGAAGGCATTCAAATACAAATTAGAGAATGAACCAGGGCAACAATGTAGATTGCCTCATTAAAAAGTAGCTACATTTGAATGTGAATCCTTCCTAAAACTAACCCTTGGATTCTTGCATAAAATGTCTCATGGGGTAAAATAATCTTACAACCAACCTATTTGAACCATTCAAATTTTTTGGTATAAGGTGAAGTATAATTGATATACATTGGTAAGCATAATGTTCCCCAATAATTACCTCCACAATTGAATTTAATAAATTCATCACCACTTGTTTTCAACAAAATATCATGCAAAACCATGAAAATTGACTTTAAAAATTCACCAAAAACAAAGTTTTGGTTTTCTAGAACTAAAATTTAGTATGCTTGATTGAGATTGCAGGAGGATGCAATGATAATTATGCTTTCCAAGATAAACCAATTATACTCGAAGTTCCCTCCCCCCCGCCCCCCCAAAATTGAATGTTTCAAAAAGGCCGGTTATAAGATTATTGTAACCCACTGTACAACTGCTACTAATGAGAGCCTGAGGTAATTTACTGGTACACATATGTTCAACACTTCAAATATTCTTTTATTCATCCGGTGTCCAGAAAATGTATAAGAAAAACTACAATCCTCTTTCACTTCCAACAAGATCCAACAAAAAATTAGGCAATTTCATAATAGGAGCAATGCTCAGTTGCTTAGTCACATTTCGGTGTAGTTACCTTTCTAAGAAGCACACTTGATTCTGGCCGAGCCATTTGAAACATGCAGAAACCTGTGAGTGCATCTAAAATCTAGCACCTAAACAACTACAGTGGTGTCCAACAAGCGTCTGTTCTACAAGAAATACATACTATCAAGTTTCGAACAACCGACGTGTACAAAATGGAAACAAAGTGTTACAAGTCTCGGCATCCGGCAAGCACTGTCACAGGGTGCACGATGTTCTCCTAATGAGCAGCAGGTTTGTTGAGCATCAGTCTCTCGTACATGTCAAGAAGCTCTTTCTTGGATGGATTCCGTGATGCCAATACGTCTGCCCCAAACCCAGCCTCTGTCAACTTCTGCTTTAACTTCGCAATAGTCAACTTCCTGTAATTTGTGGTCTCCACCACATCACTTGACGTAGCTCCGCTGCCCCCACCTTCCTCACCTTCGTACTGGTTACTACCATTGTCAAAAGGATCCATCTTGTTCTTCTTATATGCGGCGGTCTCAATATCCATATCTTGTCCCGAAATGTCAAATCCTGATTTTCATAATATGAAACATTATCAGTCACGAAACACATTCATGGCACAAAAAAAAAACCCTAAGAATCTGCTTCACGATTCATGGAGAGATCTCCCTCCAGTCAGAGTGATCACAGAGAAGCGTCTGCATGATTCAAAGGGAACCCTTCACCGTCTTAGTATGATCAGTCTGACAATAGGGAGTCGACCTCATGAATCGTGGATCCGATTCTCAATCTAAAAGTACTTGAAACGCTCTATCTTGACTAAATAAACTGTGTTAATGCGAAGTAATATACAAGAACAAGATGAGTGCACAAACTCATCTTAACCAACGAGTCCTGCACATGGAAGCTGCTCAATCAAGTCCAACCATTTGCAGCTCAAGAGCTTCAAGAAAGTATATAGTAAAGTCAGACCTTCATCTTGGAAAGCTCTTTTGTTACGAGTGGGGCCCATAGGTGACCTGCCAGGTGGAGTGTCGGTAAAGCCTCGGACTCGGGTCTCCAGAGCTGTTTCGTGGTTGCGAACTGCCGTAAGCTGTCCCTGGAGGTTATCTATCTGTCCCTGCATGTGTTGAATTTGCAATGACAGAGACTCGGCTCTTTGGCTTGCCTCCGCTTTCGCAGCTCTTTCACTAGCCAACAACTTCTCAAATGTCTCCACTGTCTTCGCACGCTGATCTCGGGAAGACCCTAGCAATGCTTCCATTTCCTTCTCCCTTTCGTCATGACGACTCTCCAACAAAGTGACCCTTGAGAATGCCTCTTGTTGCAAGTCCCTAGCCTGTTCCAGACTCTGAAATGTTCCAATGCAGTACATATCGCACAAACTTAAATCGTCAGAGAAGTCCAACAGAGACTACCGGTAGATGTGCCCCTACACGACTAGGTCAAGAGCGATTATAAGCATCATTCCTGTTCTGAAAGACGTAGTTAATGCATTTTTGTTGAGGGAAGTACATGGGCCCACACCAACCAAGTAGCGCCAATTTGCTAACTGGAGCGAATGTTAATTAACATAGTGCGTGTCCGCACAATTGGAGGGTCAGGCTTCCAATTTTCTAATTCCTGCTACTTGATGCAGGTGGATTTGGCACTTCAACCCATTTGTATAGGTACAATTAGATTACATAATTACTAGTGCAAAATTGAAGAGTCAACTGTTAGAAATAAATGTAAACTCATTGCGATTTAGCAGGAGTTAGCATCAATTTGCTGACACCACTTGGGCAGTGTAGGCACGCAGGTCCTAGTTCCAATTAGTTAATTGGCGCTATTAAGTTGGTGCGGACGGGGTCTTCAGGTGACAATAATTTTAGTGTCGAATAGCTCAGAAGAGACACTAACCTGGATCAACTCGTTTCTTTCCTGTTCCAACAATTCACAACGCCTATGAGTTCGTTCCATTGCTGTCAATCTCTCTGCTGCCAATTTCTGAGTCTCCAACTTTTCTCTCTCCTCAGCAGTTGCTTCAGCACGAGACTTCTCTGCAGCTTCGATGGCACGCTTAGAATCCCGTTCTGCCATTTTCCTCTTCTGTTCTGCCTCTTCCATCCTCGCGATGCATTCGTTCATGCGTTGTTCTGCGAGTGACTTGTCTATTTCGGCCTTCTCTAGGTCTCTCCTCAGGGTGATAGACAGTGACTGTGTGCCCTCTAATTCTTGCTGTATATGTTTCAGCTCTGATCGCAGGCTCACCGCCTCGTCAGACCGATCTGATGTTATGGATTCAAGCTCCTGCAAAATAGATAACCGGATTTAGAAGCAAAAGTTCGTCACAAAGGAAAAGGCGTTGATCAAGTCACACCATTGCCATAGACACAAATCTTAGGAGCTTTCATTCTTGAACTACTTAGCAAGACGAAAGATGAGGGTACGTTACATTAAGGCGAGTTGTCAGGCCAACAATGCGACGCTCCCCTTGCTCTAACTTCGACAGCAACTCCTTAGTCTCTTTCTCCTGCAACATGAATTCACATCCTAAAATCAATAGAAAATCCAGAAGGATCGTGCCCACAAACAGAAAGCTTTTGGTATCCATGGGCACAGGACGCTCAAAAGTTTTACATACGCACGCAAGTGCAGGAGAATAAACACTACTCATCATACTGTAACCATCTCTTCCTGATTCGCTAGTCTCGTGACTCTTAAACATATTCCTGATGGTCCACACAGCAGAATTCTAAATCGCATGATATTATTCACTCTCATAGCTAAATTATCTGCAGATACACATTTCCTGAACAGGAGTAAAATCTGGTAATTAGATTGTCCGACACGATATCTTAGCGTACTTCAAGAATATCAATAATAGTAATGCCATTCATAGGATGCATTTCAATTTCATTGCGTCAACGAGGAGGGTGCGATAAGCTGAGAATTGCACCTTTTCAGATATTTTCTGACCATAATCAGCTCGGATGGAATCCTCACGTGCCCGAGCTTGCGCCAGTGCTCGCTCCTTTTGCGAATTAGCCTTCCCAACAGTAATCTTGGTTTCAGTAGTAATCGACTCGTACTTTCTCTGCCATTCTGCAGCCTCTGCTTTAGCCGACTCAGATTGCTCTTTCACTGCCGCAAACCTTGCCTCCGCAGTACTGCACCGATTCTGCAAGCATATATAATGAAAACAACTGGTCAACCCACATGCCAAACATACTAAAGAACAGAGGTAAAGTTAAGGCCAAGACAAAATCAAAAATCAAAATTAATACCTGAAGAGATGCAACCTCTGCGTTCTGGCGCTCGATCTGAGCTCGCTGGGATGAAAGGTCCTGCTCATACTTGCTCTTCAAGTCAACAGCCTCCTTCTTAGCACCTTCAACTTGGATTGAAAGAGCAGAATTCCTCTCTTCTAAAGAAACATTTTTTTTCTGTAAGTTAGCATATTGAGCAGCTGCATTCTCGGACGCTCTGTTGTAGTCATTCATGATATTTTCATAACGCTTCTTCCAGTCTTGGGCATCGCGTTGGGCAGCCTCAGTCTGCTTGGCTGAGAATGCTAACCGTTCTCCCATTGAACGCCCTTTCAATACAAGGCTCGAATGCTCTGCTGCTGCATTATCACTTGCTCGTTTCACGAGATCGTGTATGGGGCCAGCCAAACTGTAGTTTCATACAGCAGTTGTCACATACCAACTCAAAGAGCAAAAAACGCTTTAATATAATTACAGATAGTGGAAAGTAATGGAGAACAAATTCTACCCACTAGAGACACCATGTAGAACGTTTTCTGAAGTACAGAAACCTTTTTTTTCTAGGTAAATTACAGCATACCTCTTCAGCAAAAATTGGACGAGCTTCTGATACTTGAAAGCACCAGATGCTTGGGATTCATACTCAGCCACCATCCCATCCAGAACCTGGAAAAGAGAAGCTTACGTCACTACCGCTTGAAACAGGTGATGAAACGTTGCTGTGGACCATTGAGCCCGCGGTGTACACAGAATTGTAAATATCCAAAAACTGAAAGAACAATCCGTAACACACCTTGACAACGGAACTGAAGGTTGCCTCGGGGGCATTACAAGCATTTCTCAATCTCTCTTCCATTGTGCCCACAGCTCTTAAACATCTCAATTCGGCTTCCATGGATGACTTCCGCTTGAACTCCTGCAAAACATGTCGCAGAATCAGAAGAAGGATCACTGTAAATAATAATCCAACTTATACTACCACAGAAAAACTTTCAGAAAACTCCTTGAAACATCTAAGTACAAATGCAAATACAGAAGCTCAAAGAATCATTTAGTACATCAAAGTGCCGTTTCAGAGTAGCATGCAGTTGCTTCTCGTAATTTTTACGGACAGGACCATTTCCAACAGCCTCCGAGTTGAAAACAGAGAATGCTGCTTGCACAGCTTCCTCTTGCGCTTCTTGCATTGCAGCCTGCACTCAGGGGATAATAGTATTCACAAGCTAGTCAGCATTTAGTACTCAAGTGCCTGTAACAAGTCTATCCTCGCGAAGGTTTCCGTTCCAAAAGTCTAGCGTGAAATTACCAAAAATTTAATTTATGTGCAATAAATAACTCCATCTCATTTGGACAAGAGATTGATATCTCACCGCATCAAGAACAGCATCCTTATTGAAGGCTTGGGTGTACTTTTGAATTGCGAGGTCATGAGCGCGTCGGCACTCACTCTCTTCCACACTCTGCTCAAACACTTGTCAGTCAATACTCGGAAGAAACAATCAAACAAATAGATCCGAGATTCACGTAACTCTTTCTGATCCTGGCCACACCCAATTGCATCATAAAAGAAACTGAACACCAGAGGCTTCTCAATTCGTGAAGACTAACCTGCCATGACGTTGCTATAGTGGGAACAGCACCGGCATTGATAGCATCTAGAAAGGATTGGGTCAATCCAGCGAACATGGGGCCATTCATAACAAGAGAGCCGAGCTGTTTAGGTCGCGTCCTTTCGAAAATATACTTCGTCAACGCATCGAGTCCTGACCTAAACTCGGGACGCATTTTCTCCATCTGTAAAATCAGCAATACCAAAATTTAGAGCGTTCACACGATAACATAGGATTTGGAACATACATGAACAGCAATAAATGGAGATACAGGGATAAATATAAATATAAATCAATACACATTGAATATTGTAAGGCATGCCCAGACTTACGCTTATCTGGTCAAGTTTCTGCAGCTCTTTCTCCTCGTTAAGCGGCCGAACAAGTGTGAAACAATCACGCTCAGGAAACAAAGCCCGAACTGAGTTTCGGATCTGGGGATATCAACAAGCAACCAACTCAGTACAATGTGAATAAACTCGACTTAACTGCGTTTCCATGCATCATAAAAAACAACCATAGTAAGCAGCCTTGCTAAGCTCAATAAGCAAAATAAAATATGATAGACTGACCTCGTTCTTTGATGCAATGGCTTTACCCGTGCCGGAAATGGGTTGCAAAGCTGACTCTAAATAATCTCTTGGAGTGATACGCCGACCATCTTCAGTCAAGTCCAAGTAAAAATCCTGCACAGTAAACCGTTAATGGCTTTGATAACTAGGAAAGTAGAGAAAGAAAAAGTAGGTATCAAATAGGGAAAACTTGAGCAAGGAACAATCATGGAAGAGCCAAACAGGAAACGCCACTTCGTGTTGGCCAATGCACTCAGTGCCACTGCGCTAAATAAACGTCAATGGCAAATAAGAGCAGAGGCTGTTAAAAGCAACAGTGAAAGAAGCTCACCCGGAGCAACCATAGGAAAAGAGGAGAGAATTGTCCAATCTCAGACGCTGAAGCTCCTTGGGGAGATGATGATGATGCCCGGACTTGTATATGTTTCGTCATCTCTGTTACGAGTGATAATTTGTCCAATGCTGCTTCATCAATGCCACCCATCTGTTGGATGCCAAAAGTAATCCATCCCGGTTACCACACTGCGGAATAAAATTTACCTTTCGACCTTCATGTATGGTGCCTCATTCAAGACTCCTAAACCCTCCATTTCACGTCACTTGCTCAGGCATAAATGATCAGGAATGGTTACGGGAAAACACTGAGTATCATGATGAAACGAGGGCTAACCTGGTTGTAAACAAACATACTCGACAGTAAGACAGCCAAGGAGAAAATCTGTGTGCTATATGTCCCCTGTCCAAAGTCCAGACATTCAACAGTAAGTGAAACTCAAAATCAGAAACAAACATAAGGATCGAGCACAAGCATTCTTCAAAAGCAAGAGCCCAAATTCCGCTAATCACGAAAATCCAGTCAAACTAAGCACAAAATTATCAACACTATAATCAAAGAAAAACTTACAGTTTGATCATAGGCATCTATCCCTTCGCTGTCCAGAAGTAACAAGCTGTATTCACTGCCATCAGGAGCTGTTCTCTTCAGAGGAGAACTCCACATCCACAAACCTTTTGTACAAGGTCTGTGTGTGGGCGCAACAGTAAAACCACTACTCCGTCCAAGCAGCTGTACAGAATCAAACAACATCAGGATGTCTGTACCCATCTAAGACTACACATCAAGTTGAGGATAATACGATCAGAACAAAAGTGTAACTCGTAAGAGCCTAAATGGCGGAAAGTTGCTGCTTCCATATCAATAGAAGTTGAAACAAATCATTTAGGAGGATTAAAGTGAGGTATCATGATGTACTAACAAACACAAGGTATCATACCCCACATTCCTGACCGAAGGAAAACTGTTTTGAAAGTTACAATACTTAAAAATTATATTCCAAATTGAATATTTAGTTTTAGTTTGGCACTTAGAGGTTTCAAATGCCGGACTCCCACGGTTCTAAATGAGATGAAAAAGAGACCTGAAGTTAAGACAAGACACTCTACAAGAAAGAAAAGTGCTGTTTAGCCTAGACAATGAAAAACCAACAGAACAGAAAAATTGTCTACATTTTCTACACTCCTATCCTGGAAATGAAAAGGAAACGATCTCGGCAATACCAAGAATAAACCCTAATAATTTCCACAGCCAGCACATCAAAATTGACAGCGATCATCTCCCAAAGATCCTCTGAAAGTGGACAAACCTGATTTAAAATGAAACTCTTTCCCTGCCGCGCCCGCCCGCAAACAGCTACTACACCAAGAGGGCCTTTCACCATGTGCAAGGCGGCCACGGCTTCAGGATCCATCTTAAACTTCCCTCGCTCATCACAATACACCAGTCGTAAAGGACGAGCTGGACCCCCTCCGACACTCGTGGTACTGAATGCATACTCGGGTCGCTTGGTTTGAATAACAATAGGCTTCTCAAACTCCGGTTCAGGCGATTCATCTGGTTGTGGTGGTTTCTGGGGAGTCCCAAAACCAAATCTAGACAACATCGTGAATTCCACGAACTTGACAACAATTGTCCCTGCCTACTATATTCCAAAAAAAATCACCAAATGTGTGATTTTAGCTCGCTCCTTATCGTCTAACCACTTCCAGAACCTGCATGACAAAACTACGTTAAAACAACTGCACCAAAAAAAACAAAGAAAGGACCTCCACAAAGCTCATGGAAAAGCATGACAGTCAAAGCGATTACAAAATGGAAGAAACCTAGCTCATGAAGTAATTCAAGGCAACCAAGTGAGCTTCACCAAATCAAAAAAAATGGCCAAACCCGACCTCCTCCTTGTACATTGTCCCACCTTCAAGAAACCCTAAACTCGCTCTTCAAGGCCCAGACACTCCATCACCGACCAAAAACCTCAGCCAAAGGTGGATCCCAATGCCCCAAAATTATTTCGAAAAATCCTTCGAAGGGAAGCGACGTGCGCAGGATTAACAGAATTGTCCCAAATCAGTTGAGGCCGAGGAACAAATTGAACAAGCAGACGGGAATGGCGGAACGGGAAGGCGAGAGCTTCGTGGGACGGAGGAGACTCTCGGCGGGAAGTAAGTTAGGAGAGCGGGGAACATGAGAGCGGGCGGAAGGGCCGGGAGCGCGGGAGCTTTCGAGGTTCAAGCTTGAGAAAATCCCGTTTCACACTTGTACATGGTGACATGGCGCGTCCATGTTGGAGATTTCGCCACGTGTCGTGGATGAAATGGCGACACACGGTCCGTTGTCAGGCAAGTCGTTGGATGAATAATAAGTAGTCTTCGTGAGTAGGGGATGAAAAGGGCTCCCATGGCCGGCTACTTTACAAGTGACTCAACCCTCCAAATAAATTTAATACATATTGTAAGCCCAAGAAACGGCTTCACCAATACTGACCCCAGCTCTAAGGTAAGGTGGGTACCCCCAAACCGCCTCCAGTTTTGCTACTGTGCCTTAGTTACTATTATTAGAATGATTAAATTTTCTTGTTGGCAAATAAAGGGAGGTTCCAACGCTCCAAAGAATGCGACATTTGAATACAATATGCAAAAGTTATGAAGGAACAAAGTCTGGTTCAAAAATCATTTCTTCTATGTAATAGGCACAAAATTGATTTTGGAGATGTACATAGGGTGTAGATGGCAATTTATGGCGCATATGGGGGGGGGGGACTCCTTAGCAACACTTAATTACCTAATTGTGACTTGTTTGCAAAACAATCCCATCCAAAATGTGCATGAGAATCTAGGGTCAATTTTAAATATGTCTATTTTTACATCTCTGAAAACTCATAATTTATTCCCATGAAGTCTAAAATCTATATCTTCATGATATTTAGATATTCCTTTTTTCTATTGATGAGACCCAACAAAAGATTTGACTATTCAATTGTAGGAAACATTCTCAAAACCTAATAGAGCCACATATTGGAGTTGATACCTTCCATCAAACCCTAGTTATTGAAGTAACTATACCAAAAATCATCTAAAATAAGACTAGAATAATGTTGTGATTATTAAATTGTCTAAACTTTTGTTGAATATTGTAGTAAGTCAAGAAAAAATTTCAAGCATTCTGAAAATGTATTTGATAAATACCATACATATGAATAAATTGTGAATTGTCAAGGTACAATTTTGAATTAAGTGTATTCAAAATTGATTCCTTGGGTATCTAACTTATATATTACAAGCATATATCTTCAATATTATAATTCAATCATTATTATTTGATTGTGCATATTATTAAATGTCTAAAAATTTATTGATTTTAACTTTACAAAATAAAATATTTTTGCATTGATGTATTTCATTTGAGTCTAAGACACCAAATTCAATACATATTTGTATATATATCTCCTCCTTTGAAAATAAACTAGTCTTTAGGAAAAAAAATATTAAAATCATTATAGGAATAGATTTATTAAATGTATTCTTATTAATTTAATACAAAATACAAAATCCTAGATAAATTAGCCCTAAGAGACCTATTTCAAACAAAAAAAAGTTTATATGTTGGTTATCTAAAGGATTTTTTTTCTAATTTTATTACTATATAAATTAATAGGACATACTATCTTATAGTAAATATGTTTTGCAAATTGTCATCTCAAGTAAATCAAGCTTCATAATGCAGCAAATCACTTGTGTGAGCGAGGAATATTAAAGAGGGCTATATAGAATTAGTATATTTATGGAATATTATAATAAATTTATAGTATATTTGATTATATTTTAAGAATATTCTACAAATATTTTCATATTGAATTTCCAAATCTCTACTTTTTTCTGAAAATTTATAAAAATTTAATCTCTCATTAGAGGACATTTGAGGGCTCCAAGAGTTTGTTTCAAGGTTGTTCCCTACATTATTCCCTATGTTGCAAGAAATTGGGAACCAGCCCATAATGGGCTGAATTTCTGAATTTTTGGAAAAAAAATTAAATTCTTTTTTCCCAAAAATTTCTAAAAAGTATTGATAGACTTCAAACTGAATTAAAAAAATGTTTTTTTCCAAAAAAATAATTTTGAAAATAATTTAAAAAATTAATTATTTTTTGACTTGGTAGTGACTGTGCCATGTCATACTGCTGCTATAGCAAGTTCCCACAGCTTGGGAACTCAAGATAACTTGTGGGCTCTTGGAGACCTCAAATTTCATCTAATGAGTGAATTAACATCACTTTATCTTTTAATCCTCATAGTTTTTTAGTAAGTGTGAATGAATTCTCTATAATTGTCATCTCAAAAGCATCATATTTTTATTTTAAACTATAAAGAGTTATCAATACATTAAATTATGTTATTTGTTTGGTTTTGTTCAAAGGGGGGTCACTTAGAAATTTTTCTTCAAAATGGTCCAATGAAAGGTCTGGTGGATTTAAATCTTTACACCTAAAATTTAGAATTTTTTTGGAGATAATCTAGTGTGGTAAAAAAATAGGTACTTTGGATTATAACTAAGATAATGTCTCCAATAATATATAGAATTTTATTTTTTTAGATCTAATATATACCATTGGTATAAATTGGGCTAGCATACTTGATGGAGGTATAAATGTATAATTATTGTCTTCAATACAACTAAATATAAGTTATAATTGGGGGGATCCGAAGTTTGGATGAATGTTGTTGACTAACCTCTGGAGGGATGAAATGTGATAGTGCATAGTCACTTCTAGATAGGGGCACAGCTTAGGATTTGCAACATTCACTTTTTGTATTCTCAAAGTTAAGGATTTGCAATGGTCAAGATATATTCTTGATTAGGAGGTGCTGTGAGATTAGGATTTGTTTACATTCTAGGTAGCCATTGTGATATTAGTATTGCATAGTCCTTGGGGTATCTTCAAGATTTTTGGAGTCACGGGTGAATTTGGTGTGTGATGTGAGATTGGCAATGTGATTCAAGTTTGGGCTAGGGGGGGGGGGTGCTGCATCGATGGTTTCAACGTAGAGAATCAGGTTCTAGGATATCTATGGTGAGATTTGTGAAGATCTAGACATTGGAGGTGGAGTCCTCTACGCTCGAATTCTTTGACAAGGTGAAGTAGGAGGGAATAGAAACTTTAGCATCCTTTTGATTGCGGTTTGCAAAATGGATCCCACGTTGAAGGAAGAAATCGACCAATGAATGACGATGGCCATGGGGACTTCATAGTGTTGAACAAAGTAGGCGGATTACAAAGCCTTGACCCTATCAATTCTTATAGGATTAGCGGAATAATTGCAACAATTGTTGGAGAGAACGATCGGAGCGGCTTAGCATTGTGGTCTTCGCTTATTTCACTTGAAGCCATACATTGACATCATGCTCAAGCAGAGAAGCTGCGGAGAGATCAAAAGGACTATGATCTTGATGATCAGAAGTAGGAGCTGTGATCTTATTATTAAGATGGTGTTACAATTGTGAAATTGTATTGTTGTGAGTGTCGAAAGGAGACAGGGGGGCAAAGTGGAAATTATAATAAGGTACACTAGAAGAAAATGTGTCCACCACAATTGATTGAAATGGGACTAAGTGTCTTATACAACTATCATGCGACTGTAGCCCTCTCAATTTGCACCAAATTCATACGTCATTGTTATACATCAATAATACAATGTTTTAGTTGCAAAGTAGTTGTGAAATGAAGTGAATACATTGTTTTAGTTGCATAGCAGTCATAGAATGAAGTATAGGATTACAAGAGTTGTAATAGAGTTCAAATTCAGAATGAATGTGAATTATTCTTCATCTAATATTCATCATAGTTGTCAATGTGGACAAGTCTATGCTTTGTGGAATCCACTGTGGCAATCTATAGTTGCAAAAAACGACTAGGAAACTACTAGAAAGCAACTACAATAGTAAAATGAGGCTAGTTATTTCCTAGTCAATTTCTAGTTGTTTTTTTAATCAATTCCCAATCATTTCTTTGTCGTATCCACGGTTGTATTAGAGTCATTTTTTAGTCATTTCCTAATTGTTTCTAAAGTCATTTTTTAGTCGTTTCCCAATTGTCTTATATCAATTGTACCATATCAATTGTGAAGAGCACCATTGGGTTGGACATATAAGACATGTAAATCGTTGTATTCTAATGTAATGAATTTTATCAATAGAATTCAAAGATTTCTAGATTCCATACATTTCTACATTCTATAGAGATCTAAAAATATTTAAAACCCAAAATTTTTTAAAACCTATGAAATTGTAAAATTTCCGAAACTGGTGAAATCTATTAAATACCAATATTATAATTTTTGAAATTTAAAAAAAAGATAGATCTGAAATCTACAAATCTATGAATCATTGAGATTAAAATTTCAAAATCTACAAATCTAAAAGTCCTAGACAAGTTGCAAATGAGTCACAAACAAGTGGCATTAAAGTTGCAATGAGTTGCAATGAAGTTATAGATAAGTTGCAATGAAGTCACATATGAGTTGCATTGAAATCATAGACAAATTGCAATGAAGTCACAGATGAATCACAAACAAATCATACATTAGTCGCAAATGAGTTGCCAACAAGTTGCACAATTGTTCAATTGAGTGACCGAGCTCAAGTGGAAGCAAATACCACATAAGCACCCATGTTAGAAAAGTTCATTAATGAAGTTTCCAAATAGGTTGCCTCAACTTGCAACTACAATCCTACATGCAATATGTCCACTGCAACTAGGGGCTCCAAATTAGCACGAATTGCAAAATGTCCTATGCAATTCAAAACTAGTTGCTTTCTGTAGTCGCAAACCCCCTCATTTTCTTCAAGTGGTAACTATACAAAACTTGTTCTCTAATTTTAGGACAAGTCACCTTCAAAGTATCCAACACATAAAATCTTGGTGTCACAAGTACAACATGGACTGCCTTGATCACCTTTAGTCTACAATGCGTAAGGGTAAAACCATGTTGCTCAATGCTAAAGACTATAGATGTCTAATACGGGAAGGAGTTGATGTCATGAATGTCGTGAATGTTGACCTCCAAGAAGGAATGAAAGAGTTCCACATTATGGAAGATGTGCAACAAGATAGACCAAAGAACTATTGGTTTAAGGTGAAATGACCTAATTGCCAAGATGGTCTATTCCAGTTGTGCTCATCAAAGAAGAATTAGAAGGCTTCATTGAAGGGTCACATGCTCAGTTCAAAGCACATGTAAGGAGTTGAAGAATTCAACAATGCACAACATAAAGGGGCTACACTGCTAATCGGTAGGATGGGAAGGCCACGAATATCCTTAGCACCAAGTGTACAGTCCAACCATCGAGACTTGCATGCTTTCTATAGGGACAAAGGTGGTACATACTTGGCAAGTGGATAAGTAGGTGAATCTCTGACTAGTGATAGTATTTCATTGTTCTTTATCATGTGCTGGGGTTACCATGGACCTAATGTTGTGTATAGAAGAGTATCATATTCTGTAAATTCGTTGTTAGAAGATCAACATGTTGTAATAGATTGATATCTCAAACCACACTTGCATGCTTTCTTGTGCTTCCTTGGTCACGATGATGTAGAAGTCCATGGTATGATTAGGCAGAAGAAATGTTGTAGGGTTTCTTTGTCCCCTTGAGGGTTTCCTTATCTCACTTGCAATTTGTGCCCTGAAATTCCATGATTAACTAATTCAAGTTGAGGGTCCTCAAGGGGGACAAGTCTATCATGAAGTGGGCCTCCATAACTACTTCTAGTGGTATTAGGGTGGGACATTTGTCAATCACTAAACTTTCTCATCACAATAGGAATGTAACAAAAAAGTTTAGGTTGGAGAAGTTGCAATATTAGGTAGCCTATGCCAAAATCATGCAATTTAAAGTGAAGCATCCTACTCTAGCTGAGATGGTGAAGAATGCCATTGTTGATCATAATGTGCAAAGATTCTGCTTTAACATACTAAATGCACATCAAATGGGGGCATTTGGAGGTAAGCATGCACTTTGGGACTTCATTCAACATGTTGCTAAAAATCTAAACTACAGTGACAAGGGTCATAGGCATAGTGAAAATATAAAGTGTTTTGCTCATGCAACATTGAAGGTCTACGATGGTAGGCGAATATGCGATCTGTTTGCATTAAACTTTGCTAGACCTAGTTACAGCACAATAAAGAGAGATTTGAAAAAAGGAGTTTAGTTCTTACCATGTGAGCACTCGGACATTTTCAAAGTATTTGCTCAAATTTACATAGATGCCAAGTTTGCCAACAACATTGTTGGTCCCATTCTGATAATTTTGGCCAAAGATGAGACTAAGGTCAAAGGTAGAATTTCATGGGAAGCAAAGTGGAACACACTTGCTAGTTTTTGTAGGCCAAAGGCTAATCATGTATGCATAACAATGTATAATCTTATATCACTACAAGAAAACGTGTCCAAATTGACATGTCCGAATTGACTAATAGTGTCCAAATTGACAAGAAATTGTCTAAATTGACACTATTCTCGGGGAATGCTGGTACGCGAGCGTGGAGCGGGAAAAAGTGAGCGTGGAGCAAAAACTTTATGTAAAAATAATGAAGCCTATAACCGTGGTTTTAGGGTTCCTAAAACCGTGGAATTAATTTGTGTCAAAGTTTTAGTCTCTAAAATTTAAGTATCCCACGTTGACCTATAACCGTGAAATTTCAAAGGGTCTAGTCTTTGAAGCGGAGAGGTGACCTCATCAATTTGTGGACATGATGTAAGCATAATAGTTGCAGAAGAGGATGTACAATTACATATTTATTACTTGAACAAATTAGCATACACATGCTCGGGATATCAATTGTGTAGTATACATCTTCATATCAATGGATTCATAACAATGCCCATGATTCATGCATTCTATAGATGTACATCAAATTATATTTTGAAAAGGGGAACACATTGAAGCCCTTATATTCAACGATTCTAAATTTTATTCATAATCAAAATCAATCGGGGTACAAATGTTTCTATTTAATTGGAAGCCCTATAAGTTTAGGAATTTGTGTAGGGTCGCAAATTCCTAAGGGAAATATTAGAAAGTGCCCACGAGCTCACCATATACTAGACACTCACCGTGCATTCTCTACAGCATATGACATATTCATTCTACAGGGCACCATTGAAGTAATAGTCTCCTTGCCTTTTCAACACAAAGCTATTTTGATAACAATGTCATTGTCTGTTTATGAAAGGGCAAGGAGTTTAGGAATTCAAGAGTGTCAGTAGATTAATTAGTCACATAGTGAAGAAAATGCACAATGAGTGTCTAGAACATGGTGTTCTTGGTTCACAGTAATCCTACTAGAATAACATGTTGGAAACACAATCTCATTTAGAGACTACAACATGGAAATCGTAACGAAGTCAAGATCTGATAGAAATGAAAAACCAAAATCTCCAAATTCTGCACTACCATCATGCGGTAGAAACACAAGAGTACTATATGTCCGTACTCGAACCGGAGTGGGTTGAGGTCGAACTACCCTCACTATTAGATGTTTGCAAATCCGACTCTAGAGCACAATCATCAACAAAATCCAGAATGCGGGGATCTATGGAATGGGCCCTAGAAGCTATTCTAGGGTTGAAAGCAACAAAATCCTTGGAAATGGCCTCAGCATAGACCGGGAGCTGATATGGTTTAGGAGGGCTTGGGAAAAAGCCCGGTGCCGCAAAGAACGGTACATATTTGCGGTTCTTCACATCTTGGGCTTGCCTACACAAAGCAGGAAAGAACACATTAGGACAATTGAACAAAATACCTGTACATGGTGACAAAGATTTGAAGTCGAGGACATTAAAGATGAACTTACTTACTGAATCGGGAAGTCTTCACGATACGTTGGGGTAGTACCTCCTCCTCATCGAGATCAATGGAAGAAACAACCAAGGGAGATGGTTGAGCTTGAGGAACCACCGTAGTGCGCATGACAGGAGCAATGAGAGCATCAAAGATAGCCTTATCCTCCTCAAAAGCAAGAATATGACGACGCGTAGCCCGACAAGCCTGAATGCTGGAACCTGATAAGAAACCAAGCAGATATGAGCAAGTGGCAATAAAACTGAATGGATGACATATTTTTATGAGACAAACCGGAAAGGAAAGTAAGAAACAAACCAGTAGCTGCGGTACAGTCCATAATGACGTCTCCAGGCTGCGAACATGCCTCGATGAGCATCTGCATGAAAGGTCGGGCCTTCTCACGAGGACCCCGCCATGGTTTGTCGCCATTCATGACCACGTCATCTTTGCCACAGAAGTTCTGGAGGATGTCGTCTTTAGCAACATTTACACCAACTGCATCATGAGATGGCACCTTCTGGAAAACAAATGGGGGCGCATTCTCTTTGACCACAAGAGAGATGGTGAACCTCATAGTCTGCAAAAGAAGCTGGGTAAGAATGTAATCCAATTGAAAAGAAAATTCAAGACAAACGTGGAATCCATGAAATATAATGTACCGTCAGATTTGGATCCGCTGGGGATGTGAGATGTAAACGGTTCATGCCCAACCATGTTTGGACAATCTTGAACCCGTATTCTTGACAGCATCCGAGAACATGGCTTTTGTGGGTCCGACTAGAAGGGTACATGATCAGAATACTGCCACGGTCCTGCAAATACTCAAGAACAAAGTCAAAAATGGGCATCAAGTATTCATCCCCAAACTCATTCCACTTTGGAATAGGGCTTGGGTGAACCGATACGGTTGGAACATGAAGACCTTTAGGAACGTCGACAATGATCAGGTCGACTGCTGATTGTGAGCTAAGAGTACCCTTGAAGTACCGGTCCTTGTCTCCTGAATGCTGCACCAAGAAATTAAAGATAGAATAAATGAATTAGTAAAAATTTTCATCAATAATGTAGCGTGAACCGACAATTGAAGAACAACAATGAGCTAAAGAAATGGACTAAGTGAACTTCAGTCCTGCTTTTGTAATTGGTTTAAAGTTCACAGTGTCAAGTGAAGTGGAAGGTAAAATTTACCATATCCAGGAAATTTAGGACGTCTTGGTAAAACGTAGAGTTTGGACCCTTCCCTGAACTGTTCAAACTACCTACGGATAGGTTGAGAATACACTCATCAATGTCAGGGACAGGGTCCAAATTCTGGATCGTTGGCGTCGGTCTATGCAGAAGGCGCTCCTGAGTAAGAGAGAACCCCGATGAAGTGTCTTTCACATCAGCGGCACTTGTTGCTGCTTCCTGCAATGGTGTCTCCGCCTTCCTCTTCGTTCCCTTCTTCTTGCCCTTCTCTTGGTCCTTCTCAGCTTTAGCCGCAAGCCTCTTCTTCTTGCTCTCCTCAGTCTTCTTCTTCGCCACCTCCCAGCGGTCCTCCTTCCTCTTATCGGAAAGTTCCCATCGCATAATGGCTTTAGCTTTGGCCTCGGCATCCAATCCCCTGAATTCATCAAATTCAGGCTCCAAGACTGCTGTCTCTTTCAATGTCCGAAAGAGTTGCTCTTCATCTTGGGGAGTGAAGCCTTGGTTGCATTCCAAATACCACGGACAAGCTAGGAGATGCGGAGTTGTCCAGTTCTTCAACTGGTACGAAGAGAACATGTAGTCCGGAGAAGATCGGTCCAACCAAGTGGTGAGGAACGATGGTAAGTCTGCCTTCTCTATGGCTTTCTTGTCATACAATTCGAACTTGAAATACTTGCACATGTGAGTAAGATGTGAAAGTGAAGTAAGAATAGAAACATGATTGCGGTCAAGACCTCGAATGTTAAAAACAAATACTAGTTGGTTCTTACGTTTATCGTGATATTCAAAATCGATGATGAAAATTGAGAAGGCAAGTAGACATTACAAATTGCACATGAAAACGATAAAGGAAACGCCTAAACTATAATCACTAAATTGCAAGTACAAGTATAGGAAGGCATTGGACTTAGCGGCATAGAATTCATGAAGTTGAACATGATTGGTAAGAAATTTGTATTTGGGATATAAATTCTAGTGTCAAAACACATCTCTCAGTATCGTCATGCTTTCAATAGGGTCCCCTCGCGGGCGAGGTTGAAATTCAAAGAAATACTACACTACATCCACAATTCTAGAAAAAAATAAAGGGAGAGGGCGGAGAAGTAGCTAGATGTGTAGACAACCAATTATAAGAGAATGAAAGCATTACAACAAAAAAGAATAATAACTAGAGACAAACCTGTATATTAATCGCTTCACAGCCAGAATTGCTCCCCTATAATCCTTGAAGGAATCTGACTTTTTGAAGGCCTCACTGCCCTTGAATATCCCTGAGTACACATGATCCCACAACTTCATTCTCCACCCCTCCAAATATTCAATGAGTGTTTGGGGTTCAGTGGGGACTGAGTAGTTGATTGGAATATTGTCAGCCCGAACAATGGAATCAAACATCTCCACGCATACCTCCTCCATCGATACTCGAGTAAACCAAAGCAATAACACATGAGGGCAATCCTCGAATGAGTAAAGAATGGATATAATGATTCTAGTATAAAATAAAAGTCACAAACAACAGCACAATGTCACGAACAAGCAGAGGAATGTAAAGAGTTTTACCCCGGCATACCAACATGCCTTGCAGAGGAAGACCATTAGTTTCTCCTCATTGACTGGGCGCGGAGGAAGTCGATGTGCCTCTCGAGATGGACCCGAGGCGTTAATCCACTTTAGCCATTTCACTTTGTGAATTGGACTTACATTGGCGGTGGCTATCAGTTGAAGCTTCTCCAAGGTCAACTCCGGCTGGGCATAAAGACTCCAATGCCTTTCGATCTGCGAGAAGTTGAAGGAGATAATATGAATAATTGAGTTCAATTGCACATGGTAACTTCACAAACTCGAGTAGAATTGCATAATACCTCCTCCATCCAATCCCGACCAAGGGCAGGATTGGCAACGGAGACTATCTTAGATAGCTTCTTGTACAACTTTTCTGTGGATTCCTTTATAGAAGTCCTCATAGCTGCCGCGACACCCTCCTTAGAGAACTCCTCCAGAGCAGTATCCTCATTATATTTTCGGACTGCAGCATCAGCTGCCGCAGCAATTTCTTGCTGGATGCAAAGTCAAACAATAAGTTAGAATGACATTGAAGGATATCCTATTATAGAAATCATTGTAATAATCCCTACCAAAAAATAAAGCGAAAACAAATATGAAACATATACCTTGAAAATGAAAGAAGTGAAAACCTCTAGTGGCATAGTATACCAAGTCTTCCGTGTACTTTGTTGGCAAGTCTTCACCTCTTCCGGACTAAGGAGCTCATTGAACTTGTCTAGTTCCATGACCCCATACTTCTGGACACGGTATAGCGTGTATACCAAGTTGGTCTTCATGTGGGAGTTTTCAGTGTGCCTGAGAAACAATTCACATGAAATACACAGTCAACATCAAATGAAGACATGAACCCTAATACATGCCGAGTAATGTTGAATTCAAAAATAATTCCAACTAAAACATAAGAGGTCTTACTTATTGATATCGTGCATGACTTGCATTGCAACGCCAATACGATTTCTTGTATCCAAGACAATGGAATCTACCGAGATGTGCCATTCTCTGTCTGACTTGTGCAACCGCTCAATGTGATTCATCCATGCCAGCCTCCGGTGATTCCCGTCGCAGATGTAGAACTTGTGGTCGACCAAATGTTTGAGTGTTGCCTTAGACCTGAGGTGCTTGTTGAAGTCGTCGTTCACCGAGTTCCACAAGGGTCCCCATTCTTCCTTCTCCTCATCTGTGAACACACTTATCTGTCCCTACTCATCTACAATGGAAATATAGAATACACGAGCGCCTTCCTCATATCCGTGGACAAACTGTTGCTCTAATAATATCAAATCACAAGATAAAGTAGGGCGAACCATCGGCATGGGTATAAGCCGACAAAGAAGAATTCTCATTCGGGAGAGGTTTGACGCTGTCAGTCTCAAACTGGAAATGGTAGAGACAGTGTCAATCTTCTGTGTCCGCCTAATGTCATCTTCCGTATAAGTATCCTCTGGTGCAAGATGATGCTCTTCATCGACATCATCAATCTCTATGAACGATTCAATTGCTGGTTGAGGACTGATGTCCATCATTGGCGATCCGGTGGACTTCGTAGGAGAGTCCAGAGTCCCAATGTCATGCCCAATCTACATCACGGAAAGAAGGAATACAAATTTACCAACAGTGCAATACAACTGCTTCCATGCATTTTGCAAGTCACATTATCCCATTATGAACATTAAATGAACTCTGAAACGATCACCAAGTTAATAAAATAGTACGAAATTATGAATGATTTTGATTACATAAAATCATTCAAATTCACTGATTAAACAAAAATACAGATAGAGGAATCGCAAACACTATTGATGGCCCGGTATTGGCCACAGCAAAATATAAGAATATCATCATCCTCCTCTAAACCTAATGTGACCTCTACATCCTCGTGGCCACAAGTGCAGAACTCAGTGGTATCCATTGAGGTAATAACAACAGGAAATAACTGGTTATCACCAACAGAAGTGCAGCTAGAATCAGCTGGAAGTATCTCGCCACTCCTGAAGAATTTGATAAGAGGGTCTTCTCGGTGGACAAGGAAGGCATCTCGGCTCACCACAGGCGACTCAATGATCAAGTCGGCAGCACCCACCTCCTGGGCAGCATGATCGGCAATGACGGGTACAGAATCCGCATCGGGTATCACATGAAGAGCAACCTAATATGAAACAACCAAATGCATGAAAACATCCTCCAACTCTAGATATATAAATTAAACTCAAACATATAAAATACAAGTAAAATCCCAACGCGACCCTCCTGAAAAAATGAATTGATCAAAGGGATGCCAAAGGCGCATGAACCCTGCCCTTTCTGGACCCATCTCGGTGCCGAGAGGCTCTGGGCAGGAGGGAGGCTTTTGCGTCGCCGCCGCCCTGTTCCACTAGGGGATTCCAAATCTAGTGACAAGGGCCGGACTTGGTCACCCGGCACGAAGACCAAATCCAAAATGGAAACACACCAAATCAAAATCAAAATTACAGTAATATGAAACTGCAAGGGCAAGCGCATAACCAAGGACCCTAGAAGAGCCCTCTCGGTGCCGAGAGCCACTGGGCAGAGGGCAACCTCTTGCGTCGCCACCGCCCAGTCTTAACAAGGGATCCCAAAATTTAGTCACAAGGGCCGGGACATGATCACCCGGCACCAAGCAGAAATCCAAAATGGAAACACACCATATTAAAATCAAAATTACAGTAATACAAAACTCGATGGAATGGCGCATAACCTTGCACCCTCGGGGAGCCCTCTCGGTGCCGAGAGCCACTAGGTAGAGAGCAGCCTCTTGCGCCATCGCCTCCTGGCTTCAACGGGGATCCCATTTCCGGTCACAGGGGCCGGGACTTGGACACCCGGCACCAAGATCAAATCCAAAATGGAAACACACCATATCAAAATCAAAATTACTGTAATACAAAACTGGATGGAATGGTGCATAACCTTGCACCCTCGGGGAGCCCTCTCGGTACCGAGAGCCACTCGGCGGAGGGCAGCCTCATGCGTCGCCGCCACCCAGTTTCAACAGGGAATCCCAAAATCCAGTCACAAGGGCCGGGACTTGGTCACCCGACACCAAGATCAAAGCCAAAACGGACACAAACCAAATCAAAATGAAAATGACAGTAATATGAAATTGCAAGGGCAGGCGCATAACCTTGCACCATCGGGGAGCCCTCTCGGTGCCGAGAGCCACTCGGCGGAGGGCAACCTCTTGCATCGCCGCCACCTAGTCTCAACAGGGGATCCCAAATCTAGTCACAGGGGCCGGGACTTGGTCACCCGACACCAAGATCAAAGCCAAAACGGACACAAACCAAATCAAAATGAAAATGACAGTAATATGAAATTGCAAGGGCAGGCGCATAACCTTGCACCCTCAGGGAGCCCTCTCGGTGCCGAGAGCCACTCGGCGGAGGGCAGCCTCTTGCATCGCCGCCACCTAGTCTCAACAGGGGATCCCAAATCCAGTCACAAGGGTCGAGACTTGGTCGCCTGACACCAAGATCAAAGCCAAAACGGACACAAACCAAATCAAAATGAAAATTACAGTAATATGAAATTGCAAGGGCAGGCGCATAACCTTGCACCCTCGGGGAGCCCTCTCGGTGCCGAGAGCCACTCGGCGGAGGGCAGCCTCTTGCATCGCCGCCACCTAGTCTCAACAGGGGATCCCATTTCCAGTCACAGGGGCCGGGACTTGGTCACCCGACACCAAGATCAAAGCCAAAACGGACACAAACCAAATCAAAATGAAAATGACAGTAATATGAAATTGCAAGGGCAGGCGCATAACCTTGCACCCTCGGGGAGCCCTCTCGGTGCCGAGAGCCACTCGGCGGAGGGCAGCCTCTTGCATCGCCGCCGCCTAGTGTCAACAGGGGATCCCATTTCCAGTCACAGGGGCCACGACTTGGTCACTCGGCACCAAGATCAAATCCAAAACGGACACAAACCAAATCAAAATGAAAATTATAGTAATATGAAATTGCAAGGGCAGGCGCATAACCTTGCACCCTCGGGGAGCCCTCTCGGTGCCGAGAGCCACTCGGCGGAGGGTAGCGTCTTGCATCGCCGCCATCTAGTCTCAACAGGGGATTCCAAATCTAGTCACAGGGGCCGGGACTTGGTCTCCCGACACCAAGATCAAATCCAAAACGGACACATACCAAATCAAAATGAAAATTACAGTAATATGAAATTGCAAGGGCAGGCGTATAACCTTGCACCCTCGGGGAGCCCTCTCGGTGCCGAGAGCCACTAGGCAGAGGGCAGGCTCTTGCGCCGTCGCCTCTCAGTTTCAATAGGGGATCTAAAATCCAGTCACAGGAGGGACCTCGGTGAGAAATGCGTTCAAGGATTATACCTCTAGTGAAGCATTTGTATGATCTGGAATTGATGCTCTTGTCCCGGAATCCGCGACGCTCACCACAGCTTGGCCTCGCCGCAGTCGAAGATTGCGCTCCATTCTGTTAATGTGTTGGAGAACTCGGTAATGCCAGAAGAGTCGAATGAAGAAGATGAATTGCATAAACGATAGGGGAAGGGAGGAATGAGGTTGCTAGGATGTGTTGATCCTGGCATTGTTGGAAATGATGAAAGTCGTCCTTTGGCCTGCATAGCGATTAGGGTTGCCGACGCCATTCCCCGTGGTGGATCCAAGAAGGCCGGAAGGCTTCGTGTGGGAGTTCATTATTTGGAATAACATATGTTTTGACATCGACATTCATGTCCCTTGCTTCGGGTTATTATTTTGTTCCTTATTGGATTGCATATCTGTGATGAGCCCTATTGAATATTAGTACTTACTATTGTCATGGTTTTTGTATTGATGTATCAAATGAATAGTTAATGCGGAGTATCCCTAATCTGGTAGGAATCATATGACGTTGGCAATGAATGGTGCAGCGCCATACAAAACTTCTTACTGTATAACACAATCGCGAATATAACGTCAAAAATTTGAGGGATCCCTCATTTAGTCGAGAATATGATTTATTTACTTAATATGATAATTGAGTATTGAACGTACTGAGATATCATGCTTCAGAATGACGCATTTACATCGACAGGTAATACATTTCATTGTTTATGACTGAATGTTTGTTCTTGACATCATATATGCTAAACGTAGGTCAGAAAATGTTTGAAACTTAGTATTTGTGATATTCATTAACAGACTTACCGTTAGAGTAGAAGCGGATTCTGACAACGGTGGTAATTTACCAGTGAATGAATTCGTGAACCCATTATTGTATTATGTCGTATACTGCAGTAAGGGTATTCACCTCTTCCATGTCTCCGCTTTTCCATCGTGCATATCTTTTTTTGTCTGGATCTGAGAGATTAATCTTTCTTATGATTGGTGGTGCTAATGTCCATCGCATGTTCATCTTGAGTGATTTCATACTTTAGTATTACACCGATCTTTGTTTGTATTTCTCTAGGATGAGTTCAAGTATGTCTTCTGAATCAATGGTAGTTGTTCGGGCACCCGGGCAAGCGGTACCAATCTCCTTTCAAGTCGAAGATGCCGGGTTTGCTATTGTTAGTGCATTGCGATTGAGTATGAGATTCCTCTTAGTTGAGACGTCACTACATATAGATTAGGAGGTTTTCGATACTACAAGTGGAGAATTGTTGCACACCCTAAGTCACGAGCCTGTATCCTTAGGCCCGTGTCGGCATTGGCATTTAATGCCAGGAAAATATTTAGCGTACGATCTATCTCAGGTGCTCTCCGAGGCGTCCTGTGGTGATGGAACTCCTCGGCTATCATCTACTTCTACGCCGAAAACATGTTTGCCTAACAAAGTGAAGATGGAACCTGGAGTAGAGGTCATAGCAATAGACAACGATGACTCAGATGAACGCTCACCTCCTCACAAGCTCCTTAGGAAAACCCAGCTTTCCTCGATCCAAGTCCCTGGCACTTTGTTTTCGCCTTCTCCAGTAGAGAATGTAGCCACATCTAGTTCTAGAGCATGCCAATCTATAATTTCTTGTCTACACAAGCTTTGTCACATGAAAGGGTCGAGGAATCCATTCAAGAAGGTAGACTACAATTTAATTCCCATCCATCACGTTGAATTTGTTCCACCTGTGTTTAACGGTGATGTGATTTTTGAGTTACCGCCCCTCGGTAGTAATGGTTTCCAAGGACAAGCGAAACTTATGAGTGGAATGGAGAAACGTTATGATGGACACGTCTGGTCGAATACACATACGACGGACATCAAGAACGATGATGCTCTCACATTCCGATCTTCTTCTTGTGTCGGTCATCTACGTTGCGACAATAGCAAATGCGACTATCTCATGCGAAGGCACCGCGTAGCGCTCATTAACGAAACCGAATGGGATGGATGTTCTCCTATTCCATTTGAGGTTGGTTCTACCCCCCCTTCCGATTCAACAATTACTTGTAAAATTTGCTCTATGGTTTCTTCATGTATTGCAAATTGCCCTGCGAAAATACACTATGTAGTCGGCACGGCAAACATGCGACGGGCGTGTGTTCACTTTGGAGTCCATGAGCACCCTGTGAAAGTTGGAGATTGTCGTGACTCCAAGGAAAGGACTCAAACCCTAATTTCGGATCAAGTTGAGAGAAACCCCTCAGCTACAAATTCTTCTATTGTCTTAGAGGCAAGCAAGGAGTTCTTAGGGGAGATGCTTCTTCAACCGGAAGGAGCCCCTATTGTTCCTATTGGGTTGGACGATCTCATGCCAGTTCTGGAGAAGTGCAAGTTCATGAGTTCTCCCAGCATTAGAAATGAAGTCGCAACCTTCAAGTACTTTCGAAGATTTGGAGTCATGGATAGCATCACGAAGTTACGAGGTTGTAGTAACTGGGCTTATGTTCAGGAGAACAAGTTCCCCGGGCAAGGATCTGATTCAGACAAAGTATTTGTCTTCAAGATGTCCGAGGTTGGTCCAAGGAGTGGCGTCGATTTAGTAACACGAATGCAACCTGGTGGTGATCTCAGAGATGCTTGGATTATGTTTGATCATGTCAAGCGAGTGAAACAGTGGACTACCATTGCCTGTCATGTTTATGACTCCATTTACTGTAGAGTCATGACCATTGCTATCTGCGACATGCAATCCGAGGATTCCATTGCTCAAACATCTTTCTGGACTAATTTGAACGCAGTAATGAGTAGGCATGGTATTGCCTTGCCGTATTTCAAGGGCTTCATGGCGGATTGTGCACAAGCAAACTGGAATGCGGTGCGCATTGTATATGGAAGTGGTGACCCTCTGAGTCCTATGGTAGATCGAGAACGGACATGTCTCTTCCATTGGACTCAGTCAATGGAGAAACATACGGTAGCAGACATTCGTGCCGACTTAAGAGATCAGCATCGAATGTTATGCAAGCAGTACAAGGATGCAACATCAACATCCGAGTCTGATATCCGATTTCATGCTATTCGTGCATGGTGGCACTCTTCGGGAGCCACAACAGAGGAGGGGATTAAACGACTAGAGCTGTGGCTAGCATTTTGGCACTTCCGATACAGGCAATGGGGAGGTTTCATGCAGATTGTAAGAATATTTAAACCCATCCATTTCAATTCTCGGTGTGCAATTCTCCTCATACACTTTGCATTCTCTAGTTTCTTGTAGTAGCTTGTAATTATTGCCTCCAATGGGTCGATGTTGCCTTCATTGACCTATGTGGAAGCCTTCCGCTTAATTTACTGGTCGAGTCTGCTAGCCTTTTAAAAACAAAACTATTTGTTTTTCATATCTCTAACACTTGTCTAATGGTTCAGGATTTGCCAACGAATGAACTTGCAGAGATGCCCTCCTGCAACCTCGCCGAGATGGTCCACAATAAATGGCTTCAGCAGTCTGGAAAGAGAGGGAATGATCTATATGTGGCAACCGTTGATGATTATGTTAGGGCATTCATGCAGATGGTTAGATACTACCAATTTCTAAAAGGTGAGAACCTTGGAACCGGTCCGGGCAAAGAAGAACTTCGCCTCCGAGTAGCACAATGATATGCTCAACGCACCGAGAATCCTAGTAACCTTCATGATGCTATGGCAACTGTCCCGGGTGTTGGAGAATATTGTACAAGAAATCCTCATTTAGAAGGTGAAGAAGTTTTTGGATCTCAACAGCGGATGCCAAACTTACCTCCAGGTTTGCAACATGATTCGCACTGCCCCGACAAGGTGAATTTCTCCCGACCCCGTGTAGGAACAAGATGCACCAGAGCAAATGCAGGTGTGATTTCTCTGAAGACTATTTCTGAAGAAACTTTACTTCATGTTGCTGAAAAAGAGCCACAGGTGTCAGAGAACCTTATGAATGCCTCAACAACATCGGGCTCTTTTCGAGTGACAAGTGTTGAAGAGAGTACTTGCGATGAATCCAAATGGCATATTGCTCGCTTGCCCAAGACGTCGGCTAAGGCTTGCTTTGCTTTACAAGCCCTTACTAGGAAGAAGTGCATCGCAAGGATTGTGCAAGGCAATAAAGGAACTGCCGCACCAACTTACACAGGTGACATGGACAATTACAAGAAGAACAGGATTGAGCGGATGCAATTCTTCTTCTGCAATGATGACATTGAGCATTGCGTCAAAGGTTCAAAGAGAAAATGGGTTATGTTCAAACCTGAAGTACCAAGCATTTGGCCAGTGAAGTTTGGAACTCATCTTACGCCTAAAGAGATTTTAGATCTTCAAAATGCGGGGTTCCGTCTTCCCCAACGTCTTGAAATCTCTCCGCGCAGGTTGTTTGTGAACCAGAATGTACCACCTGCAGTGCCAGAATTTGAAGTCCCACCGTATCCTACAAAACACTCCGGTACAAGGTCTGGCAAGAAAATTCGTAGGAATTCCAGCTCTCCCACAACTAAACAAGCAAACAACTACACTTCAGCACTTACGGTCAAGGCTCTTGTTTGGCAGGTTACATTGATACCACATCGTGGGTTCGGGTGCATCGTAACCCTTGACTCAGGTATAGCCCCTAATGTACAGCAATACATGATTACTATAGGTTCATTTCCAGATTGCAGTTGTCCTAATTTCAAGGAAATGTCAACAAAGGCACTAGGGAAGAGAGGACAATGGGCAAACTACAAGCACTTATATTTCCTATTTATTGTCATATGCAACTTGGATGCAGAGGTGGATGTTTTCATTCATGCTCCAAGCTTCAGCTTCAATGAAATCAAGCGGATTCTTGAGTGCGGGATCCTGAGGTGCACCCAAAATACATAGGTCACCTTAATTAATTCAAGACAATTCGTACAGAAGTAGTGAGGAGGTACACATGAAAGAATTCCTTGTATTTCCATTCACTTAGTACATGTAGTGAGACTAAAAGGGCCACTACTTTATTTATGCTATCTTTGGTTATACTCATGTCTACTTCTGACTTGTATTGCACCTCTTTTCACTTTGGCATGATTTCTTGTAAGATTGACTTCAATGTTTGGCTTTCTTAAAATGACTTCATGTATATATTGATCACAACAAAAACTCCATCGACTCTATTCAATTCCAGGACCCCTATCCATTTTGTAGACTCTAAAGATTTCTATGTACTTTAAGTCTTAAAACTACGCATTCAGATTCTACAAATTCATGGAAACAATGTTTGCCGTTGTCTGTCTATGAATTCACTCCATTTCCAAAATCCACTTTATAATAGATGAACAGGAAACTACTCCCGTTTATACCCTAAACCCACCCAATGTCCGGATTTACAGGTTTGAAAGTATATATCCATGCTATCATGTCACATAAGGGTGGTTAGAGGTTTCAATCCAGCATTTTGCATCCACGAATATAGGTTCATGTCCACGGTTATAGGCTATAAAGTGCATATGAATACTTTTAGGTCACAGAAGGATGGTTACAAATTCCAGTCCTACGTTTGAGTCCAACATTTATGTCCACGGTTATAGGACCCTAAACCCTAAACCCCCCGGAATTCTTTATAATTCCCAATATTCCCCCCAAAAATGTCTGTTTTTTTTATCCCAAAAATAAGTTTTTTTAAAATTTCTCCTTATTCTCCAAATCCCTACTCAATTTTCCCCGCTCTAGGCTCCACGCTCCCGCTCTACGCTCGTATACTAGCTTCGTTGCACTATTCTCTTGTAGTATATGTAGAGAAGGGAAACATGGTAATAATAAAATCGTTGAGTCCTTCAGGGATGATCAAGTTAGATCTTTTCTTAGAGTGATCATTGTTAATCCCTAATGCAAGTAGGAGCCACAATGTGGTCTCTTGTATTTGGGATTCTTCATTGTATCCTGTGTGTATGATCTCCGTAGACCAAATTTCAACCTGCATTAGGGGTTAACTCCCTCCATGACAAGCTTTCCCATCTTATACAAGTAGTATGCACTACTTAGAACTACTTTGAGTCCAAGTGGGTGAGGCAATAATTGAACGATGTTGATGCATTACGAGTCAAGATGTAAAGATCCACACAAAATAGAACCTCTAGACAGGCGACTTGAGGATTGACAAATACTCAGCGACATGATGGAATTGCCAAAGATCCTATCTATGATGTCTATGTAATGTCAACGCAACTACCGGTTGCAAAAGTAACATGATGTGGTTCAACCATTCGATCTCGTACATGTTAAACCACCTCAAGCAATTCTTTCCCACTAATTAGGGCTATCCTAATCTCGTGGCTAAATTTAGTGAATTTATAGTGTGGATATCCGATGCAACTCTCATAGTTGTGAGGCACCATATAAGCTTTGTTTATTCCAGAAAGATGATGGTTGAAGCATCGATCCAATGACTAAACCTTTAGCCTTATATAAAGACGTTGCAAAAGTACATTAGATTCAGAGACTCATGAAACTTGTTGGCTTCATGGTTGCCAATCTCTATATCCCTAGCCTAAAACCCAATGGGAAGAGATCTTGGTCCAAAATAAACTTGAATGTCACCCTAGAGGCCAATCCTATACCACACCATCCCACACCACTCTATAGTTGAAGTAGACAAAATAACTACACAGCATGAGGAACTTCACACAAGAGGCACGAGGGTTATTATCAAAATTACCGCCCACAAATCCAACAAGCCAATTCAAATGCAGCATTCATATTCCAAAATCCGACTTGTCGATCAAGTAGAGATTCCACAACCAAAAGGTGTGGTAATTATACACCGAAGTCTAACCCTACACCAATGACTAGTGTGCCATCTACTAGTTTTTCCAACCAATCAATGTAGTCCTCAAGTAATGCTAATAACTGTACGACTTCATTGCAAGCTACACCTCGTTACAACAACAAGACCATGAAGGTCTACATCCTTGACCGGGATGATGTGAACATCTAATTTAGAGATTCAACTTGTGTAGATCTAGGCCACATCCTCACTACCGATGTATATGGATGCGTCAAACTTCAAAACTACATACACAACGAAGTTATTGAGTATCTACCCATATTTTATTCGAGTCATGCAATAGAATGGATAAATTGTAGGTAGCTATTCACAAAGGTACTAGAGCACTTTGGGTTGATTGATCTAGTATCACTAGAACATATAGCCTTTTCTTAGACATATGATTGCAATCTTGCATCAGAGATATATAAATCTTCCTTAATTTTCAAATAATTTTCCTTTGTTTACTTGTTGGATGACGATTTGAAATGTATGTGTGCATTTGCACAAAGATTTCACACCTTTCTTGAATGATCCGCTACTAGCCAAAGAATTTTCTCATGGCAATAATTTGTTCTCACATGAGAGGACCATGGACTTGAACATTGTTCAACACCCTCTACTCTAGGCAGCTTTTAGTATGGGCTTGAACCATATTCCTTTTAGACCCACTAACTTCAAGGAAGCTATATCAGTGACTACAAAGGCTTTTTGTCAATTATACAATATGTTGCATTTATACAAGCACAATCTTGATTTGGAATAGGCCATCAATTTTCTTCAACACACTAGTCTCATACAGTTGCGTGTTTTGCACACAGCAACAAATACGGCTTTGAGGCATCTAAACCATACTTGTTTTCCATTCTTGCTATCAAGAATGAAAGGGAATGGTTATTATCTCACTTGTTTGTGTCCAAATTAGATAAAACAAACAATAATGCTTATTTCATGTGCATACAACACATTCCTCTCCAAGCCTATGACAGGCTCATGGGTGATGATTTCTCACATTGCAAAATTAAGAAACTACGGGCTCTTCCCATTGCAATCCTAGACGAGCTAAAAACAAATCTTCTATCAATTCCTCTAAAAGTTCCCCCATTGTTCAATGAGCTGCCATTTTTTATGGTGAGTTTTAAACAAAACATACAAAAGTATAGATGGCTTGGGAACACCTTCCATACTATTTTTACCCAGATTGTCAAGTTGGTCATAGTGGCATCTATAGTGGTGTATGAACACCCACTACAAGGGAAACTATGTCCTATTTGACAAAAAATTGACAAAAGTTTGTCAGTGGGAAAATGTAGATTCGGCCAATAATTTGACAAAATTTTGTCAACTATTTTGTCATTTCACTAGAATTTTTGTCAACTTCTATTCCCTAATATTGTTGTTTGTTAGTTGTCCCATTGCCATGATGGCCTAATCAATGGTTACAAGTGCCCTTATTTTTTGCAAAAGACAAAATATTAAAATTGCTTTAAATTTAAACCTTGATATTAAGTGAAAATGCAAGTACAGACAACCTATTGCCATCTTGACATTGTACTTTATGAACCACTTTTGTTTTGTGGATTTGGAAAGAGAAGAGAGCTCTCTATATACACATGGGTGGTAGGAGGTAGAACAACCAATATGGGATATGTCATTTAGAAGTTATAAGAGTTCAACCGCTCATAGTTAAGTTTGAATTAGGATTTGTATTAAAACTAGAATTTCAGACCTCATTTAGGCATAGTAAAATAACTTTCAAAAAAAAACTTTCAACTAAAAAGAGTTGGGAAATAAATTTAAATTTCATGTCCAAAAATTTGTTTCATATTTTAATCCTTCAATCAAAAGTTATGGACAAATTTCAAAGAGGCGGTAGAAGGGAATTTTTTTTGACCTTTTCAAACATCCTCTCTGAAATTTGTTCAGAACTTTTGATTGGAAGATCAAAACATCAAACAGATTTTTGAACATGAAACTTGACTAGATTTAGGAACTTTTTTTAATTCCAAGTTTTTTTTGAAAAGTTATTCTACTATACTTAAACAAGTTCTGAAATTCTAGTTTTAATACAATTCTTATTTCAAACTTAACTATGAGCGGTTAAGTTTTGCAACTTCTAAATGACATATCCCACATGGATTGTTCTACCTCCTACCACTCCATGTATATACGAAGAGCTTGACTTCTACGCAGAACTCAAGCTAAGATATCCAATGGTAATGGACGAAAGGGTAAATGTAAAAAGAACCTAATGGAATCTTCGTGTTTTTGGCAAATAGGGAGAAGAGAACCAAACATCAACTACAAATTTGACAAAAAATTGACAAATTTTCACAAATTGACAAGATCAGGTAGTAATAATATGGCTATTGTCATTTCAGACAATTCTTTGTCAAAAGCTTGTCATCTTGGACTACATTTCCTTGTAGTGACGACTTATTGGAATCATTTAAAATATGGGCTCGCAATATGATCAAGGGATATTGTAACATACTAGGGTGCAAAACATCAACCTTTTGGATTGTAGACTCTATTTTGTAAGTCACCTCAACATGCCCCACCAAAGCTTAGATGTCTATCTTGCCAATGTGACCAAATGCTAAGAGTCGATCCCATTGGAGGGAGAAGATAATTTTGTAGATGTGCTTAGATTTGTCATTTGGCAAGCATACAAGGAAACTTCCAAATTACACCCAAGGACTCAAACCAACTTATGAATAAAGATGTCAACTAATGGTTTTCCTATCTCTGTACATAGGTATTTCATTGCCCCAAATTCAAGGCAATGGATCAATATGCCACAAGAGCGCCTAATAGCATTACAAATTTGGTTAGTTCCCACTATTTAATCACATTGGGTAATAATGTGTGGAAGCAAGTTAAAGGCATTCCTATCGGATTCTCATGTTCACCTTTGTGGTGCAACATATATGTACCTCCTATATTATGAGGTGCATTTTATACAAAGACTGTCAAAATTAGAAAGAACAAACTTAATGTCCAAGTTTCAATTTGCATTTCATTACATTGATGACCTATGTTGGTTCAATTTACAAAATCCTCATAAATTTTTGTTCCTATCACAACCAAGGACTCTGAATAACCCTTTTACTGCATATGCCCTAGATGACCCAACAAAGGGAGTGGCAACAAACTTTATAAATATACAAATTCATTTGGATGAAGAATGACCTGGTTCCATTACCATGAGAAAATTTGACAAGAGACATGATCTACATTCAATTACAAGCAATTCATCAAGTTCTAGTCCAACCGACCAATGAAACAATCTTACAATATCATACTATCACAAATCTTAGCAATTTTATACATCGCCAACACCACACCAACAACGATACAAGAGATCAACTTATTGATCTACACCATAGTATCAAATGGGTTTTAGGAGATTAGACTACAACTCAATATTATATCATGGCTCAAGGCCAGCTATTTCCCGACCCTAAGGGTCGACATGACACAAGCATTGCACATGCTTGATAGCTGAATGATTACTAGTGATTTGGAAGATTTTCACCACATGGTAGGTCTACTGTGGTGGACTACTAATGCAATGCACAATTGTGTTTGATCTAGTTGTGACACTATTTAGAGTGTAAAAACAAAACAAGAGAATTTTTTATAAGGGTTTGCTTGAAAGAAGAGCCTAGTATGCAACTTTGATTAGAGAGTGTGACATACCAATTCTCACTTTTGATTCAAAGAATTGC
Source organism: Straminergon stramineum (assembly GCA_963920665.1). Classification (NCBI taxonomy): domain Eukaryota; kingdom Viridiplantae; phylum Streptophyta; class Bryopsida; order Hypnales; family Calliergonaceae; genus Straminergon; species Straminergon stramineum. The sequence goes on along the minus strand of OY987265.1, from coordinate 18,517,156 downwards.
ACACCAAGGGATGGTGGAGGGTTCTCTCTCTATATAGTGGTTCCATTGGGAAATGCTATGATTTTATTGTTTTTGGTTTTAAACTATTTTTCCATATATGTTTAAATAGAATCAAAAAATAATTTTAGTGGTTTGATCACCAATGCATTAAATATGCTTAGATATCTACATGAATTAAACATGTGGTAATTTCAAACTAGATATGGCAACATGGCATAATGACTAAGAATTAATATTTAGTCATGTAATTGTACCATGAGCTATTAAAATGCCATGAATACTACGATAGCCACAATCCATGTTGTATGGTAATTACTCTACAAGAGCTAGTTGCCTTCTAAATTATTACATAGCTTGGTCACAATAGCTAGACAATTGTCTTGAAGATTTAGAGGTGGCACCAAATAATGAAACGTACTCTAATGTTGCCCACAAGAACAAGTTTCTCATCAATCCAAATACCATATTCAATAACAGTATAATCAACTCCTAATGCTAAATTGCACCTCTTACAAGCTTCATTAGTGAGTTAAGCACATCTAGCTCCTACACATTGACTGTTCATTTCCTCCTCAAAGTGTGGAGGTTCATATTTAGGTGGTTGTAAGTAGAGTGGTTGGCTCAACTTACAGAGCATATTAGTGGATTGGTGTAGCTCCATTGTAAGGACGTAGCTCCTACACCAATGGCTAACAAGGTTTTTGGACCACACATTGTTCACAAGGAGATATTGGGAGATATTGGGAGATGATGGAGTCAGAAGCTAAAAAATTAAAGAAAATAATTTTCTCGTTCTCTTGCCTTTGTTGTGACAAGGATAACGATTAGAGTCCTATTGTAGACACCTCGCACATGACCAAAAATTGACTAATTGTTTGTTTTGTGGCCATAGGTGCAAGTGAGATAACTCCCTAAACTTTGGCTTGGAATTGCACAAATGGATTTTTTCCATTCTTTGCCGAATATTTCTCCTTTCTATTAGACTTCTTCTACACTTGTACATTCACTTTAAGAAATTGCATTGCCATGAACAAAAACATGTTGCCATGAACAAAAATGTCACCTAATTTTTGTTCACGGCAATGCAATTTTCTACTAGTGATTTGATAACATTTGTAATTGATGGATTATGCTTCTAGTTCCACTAATAAGTAATTTCCTAGACAATACTTAGTAACTTGTCTATGCAATATGATTTTATGCTAAAATTATTGGCTCATTTGGCTTCATTGGAAAGCACAACACATTAGAAGAGATTTCACTACACTAGAAGATTGTTCCAAGCTGGTTCTCCATGATGGGAACCAATCACGGCAGGCCTGAATTTTAAAATATTAAAAGAATTATTTATTTATTATAAAACAATAATAAGAAATTATTATTTAAAAAAATTTAAAGAATTATATTATTATTATTTGACGTGGCCATTGCTTGGCTACATAAGCTTGCTATTGACGTCGAGTTCCTATAGTCCGAGTACTTGTGGGAACTCATAGGCTTCCATAGTAGCTAAATTTCTTCTAATGTTTCCGATTGCATTATCTAGTTACAATGATATGCAAATGAGGTGGAGATTTGATTATTGCACAATTGACTTTTGATACTACCGAGTAACTCATATAAGTCCTGAAGTTCCTTGAAATGTGATAATTTTACACTCTTTCTTTTCCATCCGTATGTTCTGGTTATTTGAAGTACAAATAGCCTAGGTCTTGATGAATTGATTCAATAGATGAATTTACTGTGCGAAAATTTTGAAATGATCTCTAAAAATCTATTATTGTTAGAAAATGCCTACTAATGGGGTTTATAAGTCTTCTTACTATATATATTTAAGAAAGAATTGAGGCCTTTACAATGTCCTCAACTTAATTAACCTCATTAACTTTGTAAGGCTATTGCAGACTATAGTGGTCTAATAAAAGACTTCCACTATAAGAAACTGTGTGTTAGGTGATGGATTTTAGATGACATCAATGTAACAATCCATGTTTTATATCAACAATTATGTCTAACGTAACATTTTGATGTTATGTTAGACATTATTGTTGAATGACATAAATACATGTGTTTTTACATTTAATGTCACCTAAAACATGAGTTTTAGATAGTATTCAGTTTAAATTGTAAAAAAAATGCATATATTGGTCTAGTAATCAAAGAATTTTGGTGACTATCTTGGTTATGGAGGCACATCCCCTTGGGTGAACTTACTCCTAAATGCCCAAGGCACTGAATTCTAGTGTAGAGTAATTGAAAGTTAAATAAAACCTTGTTCAGTTACTATTTCTAGTAGTTTGTATTTTTTTTTAAATCTTTTTGAAGTCTAGTTTTATCATCAAAAATCCGATTTTGAAACCGAATGATTTTTTTTTTATTCAAGATTTTGTGCAAGGGCATTCATTGCAAATCTTGATTTCCTAGTGTTGAGGTCTCTTGGAATGAGCCTTACATACACTAGAAAAAAATCGCATTAGAAATTCATTTTAAAAAATTGTAGAATAGTTTTCGAGAAGCTATAAATTGATTGGGGTTATGCATGTTCTACCCTTTAATCTCATATTTTTCTCACAACCAATTTTTTAGACTTCAAATCATAAGAATAAAGGACTGAAAGACTTCCAATCACTTTTACAGTTTTATCACCCTCATGATCAAACACTATAATCTTTCAATTCATATGTGATACTGTTGTGTTTTCATTTCTCATGTAATCTCTAGCATGTCTAGTTTGAATTTGTGTGGTTACAATTAAAAAAAATTGATAAAACTTATCAGAGTGTTGACTTTTTGTTCAATTTAGAGCAAATTCACATACACATCATTTTAGTGTCATTTTATCCATACTAGGTTGGTATGGAGGTTGAGCACCAAATTAACTTAATTGCATTTCAATGCACCATCATGGCACCATGTTCACATGCCTTGAAGTTCCTGATGTGGGCATTTAGGGGTTAAGTTAAAGCAGGCATGCACGTAGCCAATCCCTCCCTTTCACCACAAAATCATGAATTCGACCTTTCCACATCACTTCTTCACTGGTTCCAACAAACCAGGCAACGACACACGTCACTCCCTTTCCCAAACCACCACCAGCCGGTAGCCTACTACTAACCCTCTCAGACACGCACGGAATAATCACTGATGACGTGACCTTAGTTGCAGTATTCAAGCGAGCCCTGCACCACGGGTCAGAGCTCCGTCCGTCCTTTCTTTGTCGCATTGAATTGAATCGTCTTTGAGCGCAATTTGACTTTGATGTCACAATTCAGAAATCAGATCTCAGAATTTCAGAATTCTGAAAAGTGAAGTGAAGCAACGCGGTGTTGGAAATTGATGGAAGTGGGTACAGTTTCAGGCATTAACTGCGTCTCTGTCAGGGGATGACTACAAGGCTAACTGAACTTAATCCGAAGCACGACCCCATATTCGTGATGGCCTCAACCGCTATCTTATATCAACTATTTGCTCCCTACCTTGAATCTCCTTCTTCTTCTTCTTCTTCTTCTTCTTCTTCTCCTTCCTTTAGCTAAGTTTTGAGCTCCTCACATTCCTATGTTGCAGCTCCAGTAAGCTGAGCTAGCACACGGCTGTGACGTCTGAGACTCTGAGCTGGTTAGTTTTGGAGCTTCAAATGTGTTGAAATGGACTTGGAGTGATGTCTGAGGTTGGTAGACTGAGAGAGAGAGAGAGAGAGAGTGAGTGAGTGAGTACGTACACTTTGACTGCTTATATATTATCTGCTGCTGCTATTCTCCTTCGGTTGTTGATGACGCCATTGCTGTTAGAGTGAAATTTGAAGATTGTATGGATTTGGATGATAAGGAAAGGAAGCTCGAAAGCCTTCGTGCTCTGGGTTTAGTAGGCTCACGGCCACATTATGAAGCTGTATGTATGTTTGTGGAGCTCAGGTTTCAGCATCGTAATGCTTTGGTCTTGTAATGCTGATCTTTTCTGTCTCACAGCTTTGGTTTGAACGTGTTTTTCTCTATGGTTTTTATTGAATGCTACTTGGTCTCACAATGCTGCATACCTGCTTCACAGGTTTTGTTTTGAACTTGTTTCATTTTGATTTTCATGACATTTATAATATTTTGGGTGTCATATTGCTGTTGCCCAGCTTAAAAACCTTCGTTCTGGTTCCTCATTCAGTTGGAGCATTCTCTGAAAGAGCTTTCATTTCGGGTTTCTGTTTTTCACTCTGGTGTAGTACCGGTAAAACTTACACGACTAGTGGGAGTTTTGAATCTTTTGCTTGTCTTAACTTCTAGCTATTCCAGAGTTCAAGGGTTATCTACAGAGATTTATTAGCCAAATGACTTATCATGACTTTCAGTTTAATTGGTGTGGCAATTTTATAATGCCACAGCTACCATCTATCCCTAATCATTTTTTCTTAACCTAACGAAAGGATATAACCAAGAAGCTTCACATAATTGAAGAGCTATAATGCTTGATTTATATGGCCAGCCTGTACGCAATGTTGTCGCACCATTTGTTTCAGAGTCGGCTTCCCTAATTATCTCACTTTGCCCATCTCTTTCCCAGGGTTTGGAAGAACAGAATGACAAACATGGAATGCACGGTGATGTTGCTATTGGGCCTGATTGCGTTCCTAGCTGGTGCGGAAGCCCAGAGCAAGAAGGTTCCAGCTACTTTTGTACTCGGAGATTCCCTTGTGGATGTGGGCAACAACAACTACATCTTCACCATTGCTACGGCGGATCACAAACCCTATGGAGTGGACTGGACTGGGCAAAAAGCTACGGGCAGGATGTGCAATGGAAAAATCATCCCTGATCTCGTCAGTACGTATTTTTTGACAGAGCTCTCAACTTTCACATTCCTCCTTAAAAAATCAAAATCAAATCAAATCTCCAAGTTAAAAAAATGAATGGTTGAAGCCAGGGTGCTCAATTTGAACATGCTGTGCAGATGACTATCTTGGGACTCCTTACCCTCTGCCAGTGCTCGCCCCAGAAGCGACGGGAAATAATCTTCTCCATGGGGTCAACTACGCTTCGGCTGGTTCAGGCATCCTTGAAGAGACCGGCACAATCTTTGTACGAGCAAACTCTTTTGTTATCGTAGTGTCACAGTTGATACTCCTTCTGTCCGGAAATAATTCTCTGATCTAGGGCTTTTTGTTTCTTCAGTAGTTTTCAGCAGGTGTAGGGCTTTCTTTTGTTTAAACTCTAGACATTTGTCTTGACAAACACTTGCAATATTCGTCATTGACTCTGGCGGCAAATAATTTGGACCCATTTGGAATCTGCTTTTCACAATGATGAATCTCGAAATTCGTGTCGAATGTTTTGACGAACTCGAATTTCTGGATGAATATAGTCAGTATGAGATTCCGAATTTAAGATTCTGTGTATCTGTAAGATTAAACATGTAATAGTTGTCGTGTACTACGTATTACTTCGCATTTAGCATGTATTAGCAAGACATATCACATTGTTTCATGAAGACGTGGAATATTCCAGCGTTGATCCTTCAGTGATGTTTGCTTTTATATATGAGTCAAAATTTGACTCTGCTGATGTTGTTGTTCAGATTGGGCGTGTGACGATAGCACAGCAATTTAAACACTTCCAGAAGACGAAGAAGCAGATTGCGGAGCTCATAGGACAACAACGGGCCGATGAGCTTATTAACAACGCCATCTACTCTTTCACAGCCGGAGGCAACGATTGGGTCAACAATTACTTTGCTTTAACCACCACCACCAAATTTACGTACACAACGAAACAATTTGGAGATCTTCTCATCACTACCTTCCGAAGTCAGCTGAAGGTAAGAGTCAAGTTTCCATGATACCCTTACAAGTCATTTTTGAGTGTTTGGGTGTAGAATTTCATTAATTAGCTAGAACAAACTCCAGTGTCATTGTTGGTCGATCGCCAAAACTCTACATTCCTTATTTTGACAGAGAATTTGTGTTTGAATTGCATCAAGCTTGACCCCATGTACTACGTGAAAAAAATTCCGTGCTAGCTCTCACATGCTCTGAATGACTCGATGACTGTTGGTATCTCATTTTGAGGGGCCAAATCTGCGAAGTTTTAATTTAAAGCTGGGCAGCACTTCAATTCTGAACACGTTCGATCTGATCGAATCCATCTGGTTTGATTGCAGACGGCATATAGCTTAGGGATGAGGAAGTTCATTGTTTCCAATATGGGTCCCATCGGGTGTGCCCCTTCGATTGTGAGTTCCAGGAGCGTAGCTGGTGAGTGTGTCCAAGAAGTTAACAACTATGCCCTCAATTTCAACGCCGCTTTGAAGCCCATGTTACAGACCCTGCAAGCTCAGCTCCCCAACTCGGTGTTCATCTACGCCAACGCTTTTGATGTGGTCAAGGGGGTCGTTGACAACCCCTTGAAATATGGTAACTCTCATCACACCCGGCCATTGAAAGTAATCCCATTCTTGAATGCAGAACCAAAGAAATACATTTTTGGTGTCGACCCCAAGGGAAGAGACTAAAATACTAACCCAAGAAAATCTTAACCTGAGTGTTTATAATGCAATAGTTGTATGTCAGGGTTCTTCATCAATTTCCAGAGACTGAGTTTCTTATATCCCTCAATCATCAAAGTGGTGTAGAAATAGTAACACTCTGTGGTTGTTATGCACATGGGTTCTTTCAAATTTTCAATCAGCGGAAGATTTTATCAATGTTTACATGAAAGATTATACAGAAATGTATCAATGTACTAGATAACCGGATGAAGAATGAGGGCAGTTTGGCGGTAATCGAACATAATGGATACAGAAGTAGTCAATATATCATAGGAAAGAAATCTGTCCTCCAAGTGGCCAAATGCAATGTATAGATAAAGATCTTTGAAGTAACATGCAAACAGGCCAAAGACTCATTTCATGAACCTAAGACACAATCATTAAGGAATTCAGAAGTGTCAATTCAAGCAGTTGATGACACATTCAAGAGCTACTGTAGTTGCCCTTGCCTTGACTTTTTCTTTTTTTCAGTTTTACACACTATTTTGAAAGCTCATAGGACACGGTCTTAATTTGTCCACATAATAATATCATGTACATTTCAATCGCTTTGTAAATACTGTGTTTTCTTTCTGCAGGATTCACTGAACCGGCCACCACAGCTTGTTGCGGCATCGGCAAATACAACGGCATAGACGGTTCCTGCCGCTCTATCAGTAACCTCTGTCCGGATCGCACCAAGTCTGTTTTCTGGGACGCTTTCCACCCCACGGAGGCAGTGAACAAAATCTGCACCGAAAGATTCCTCAACGGTGGGTTGGAATCGATCAGCCCCATGAACGTTAAACAATTGCTGGCCATGCCATGATCGAATCGAAGTGAGAAATATATTTTTAGAATCCTCAGAACTGATAAAAGTCGATACAGATCTAGCTAAGTAGAATGAATGAATGAATGATGTCCACGTAAAATTACATATCATTAGCTAGCTAGAATACCAATCTAGCTAAGTTAATGGGTTTTTTTTTTAAATGTTGCTTCCTGTAGCGTATGATCAAGTTGTGCTCCTCCACGCCTACATTCTGAATTCTATCTAGGCTGGGGTGTTCTATACTAATTTTTCATCTTAACCAATAAATTATTGAGATCAGGGTAGCTCAAATGGCGTGCTTGTTTCAATCACGGAAACTCATCGTGAAATTGTCGGTGCCTTCGTCGCCATTTTTATGAATATGAGGTGAAAGTCTCTGTTGTTGAACAATCGATTGACTTTCATTTGCTGGAACTCCTGGATTCCTGGAATTTCGGACCATTTTAACTTCAGTCTGGGCGAACAAAATTCTTTAGTACCGTACGTGAAGGTCTGATTCGGCACTCTGGTGTCGAAATTGAATTTCCACGTCAGATTCTCACGCGTCCACGTCACCTCACATCATTCACAAGATGCCATGTGGCCCTTTTGTACAAAGTGACTTAATTTCTAACAAATTTGACTTTTGTGTAGGGTAGTTCACAACACCAATCTTTTTCAATAAAACTTGAAGTCAAAGATTGAAAATTCATTTAAAAATTGTTTGTACATGAAATATTTTTGGTTTTTTGTAAGAGTTTTTCTTCCTTTTAGTTCAAAATGTTAAGTTCTATCTACACTATTTTTATTCAAGATGTTTTCGAAGGTTCATTTTTAGAACTAGAAACAGTACTTTTGAGGCCAATATCCTACCAATATCCTTTGAATTGTACAATATTTGCAAAGAAAAGTCTTCAAAATCTATACCTTATTAATGTTTCACAAGAATCTTCAAAAAAATTTGATGGATAAAAAACACATGTTTGTGTGATTGAAATCTATGTGCATTCAATTGTTGTTCAAAATCTGAACATTTGGTCCTTAATCCCTAAATGATGAAGCAGATGTTTTGTGTTAGATGAATGATGGGGGATTCTCTTGTGTAGGACAGAAGTGCAACTATTCATCCTCAGAATTAGGGGTGGAAAGGGAAAATCTTCTACAATAGTTTGACTCCCAATGAATATTTTTGGATTTTCTAAAGTAGATGATGTTACACAGTTCCAAATTGGTTGATTTCCACGATCACCAACCCGATGTTCAAGGGTTAAGGGGTTAATCAAGAAATGTTTTAACTCCCATTTGTTTCTTCAAAGAACTTGTCAATCCTCATTGGTTGTTCATATAGTGTTGTTGTAGTTATGGGATCAACATGGGTATAATAGAGGCTTCTTGTATCCAACATTCTATAAAAAAAATAGGTAGATAAGTTAGAAAAAAGAATGGGACTTTCAAGTTCAACTACCTTAGAATTGTAATGTCATTACTTCAAGGGGCACAAGAGCTTAGAATTTTCTATTATAACTATTTTAGTAAGACCCAATTATTCAATTGTCAAAGGCAAGTGTAGAGCATTCTATCACTTGTTCATCATCTTCAAGTAGAATTGTAAGACTCTAAGATAACATCTAATTTTGACTTGTTTGCAAAATTGTCCCATCTAGATTCTTGCCTAAAATGAATAGCCTCCACACATAACAGCCCCGAGTCACTACAACACACCATCCACTTGAGGCGCTTGAGTGAAGTGAGCCCTTCATGGAAAGCTACTTCAATCCAAGGGCTAAATACACTAGAAGAAATCAGCGTTCACCTGAACAAAATTCAGGTGACACGAAATTTCATTTTCTGCTAGAAAACGCAGTTTTTCAGAAAACTGTGTTTTGGCCAACACAGAAATTACGTTTTCTGGCAGAAAATGAAATTTTGCGTCACCTGAATTTTGTTCAAGTGAACGCTGATTTCCTCTAGTGACATATCCAAAAAATATAGATGTGGCTACCATACTAAAAATAATATAAACCACATTATATTGAATTTATCTAAAACACTACAGACTAATATATTACTTAGTGCAAATTTGCAAATTTGCATAATTTGACAATTGGTGCAAGTTAATATCACTTATCATTATAGGTGTTAGTGATTGATTTATTGCATAGCAACTTTGTTTTTTTTGTTAAAACTAAATTTGTCCCTTTACTAATAGGACAAATCATTGTAGAAGCTATAGAAAAGCCCAATAAACCATGTTTTAGTAAACCTCAACCTTGGTTTTGTGGCTCATCATAATTCTTGCTCCCTCTTGCTCTTACTACTTTGTTTTTGTCTCCTACTTGATAAGTAGGTGCAAATTCCTTTTTACCTGCAAATAACTCTACCGATGTACCAACTCTAGACTATTTCAAATGCATTGTTTTAGTAGACGTGACCATGCCCCATGGCCCATCATTCATAGACCCATCCATTACATTGCACCCCATGCCCCATGTATATATGGTGCTAAATGTCCATGTGTTTCATGGCGGTGTTAGGGATTCCATGGCTTAGAGTTCCATTGGTGCTTCTCTGCGGTTTCTATTACAATGGTATTAATCTACTTTTTCTCTATGTTAGTCATAGGATTTTGTAGGAGAACACTTAAAGAATGCATGGAACAAATTTCAGAAACTTTGATTGCATGGAATACAAGATATTTGTATTTAAACTAAGTAAAACAAGTTTTTTTGCACTTTGCTTGACCACATTCTTTACCTTTGAATCTAACTTGCTTAAAAAATTTGCATTCCTAATTTGGTGAATTTCTCATTTTTTTATATTGAAAAATTCAATTGAGAGTCTACAAAAAAATATTGATAAAAATATATTGAATTTTTATTCATTAAAAATTTATCAAATAGAAGTAAGTTGAAGATTGAAGGAAAATCTTAACCATTCATAGTTCTAAGCTCAAATTGAAACACACTAATCTAAATGTTGAGATTATTCTAAAGAGAGATCTTAATCTAGTCAATGTTTTTTAATAAATTTCGAAAGAAATCTGCAATTTTTCTTACAAATAATATGCTTTACTTGCTTGAAAAACAAAATTGTCTATAACTTTCACATTAGTAATCCAAATGGTATGAGTCAAATCTTTTTATATAGATAAAGAAGGTTACTATTACATGAGCCTCGGAGCCTAAGCCCATGAGCCTAAAAGTCTACACACCTATATTATACATATTTATATTATAGAAATCTACCATGATTTAGGTGTAACTATATTATAGATACATATATTATAAATGTTTATGTCCTAAACACCTTCAATAGTTGTAGAATATCTACTTATACATATGCTCAAGGCTCACATGCTCGCATTTTCATGCTCACACTAACATCATTGTACAAAGAAAAAAAACATATATGAAAAATAAATTAAAAAATAAATTATTGAAGTTTTTGCAGGATTTTTTCTTTGCCCGCCAAACTAAAATTTGGACTTGTTCTGCCATAATTTTTGCTCATAAGTCCCCATTGAAACAAAAGATTCTATTCCCCAAAAGACAAATATTTTTTTCTATCTTCACAAGAAGTTTTAAAAAAAACACTAAAAATATTGACAATGTATGAGTCTACCCACAATTCATTTTGTCTCCCAAGGGGATACTTTGGGACTTTAGCGGTTAAAATGTATACAAGATTTTGCCCTTGTGAGAAACAAAATTTGTCTATGTCAAATTCAAGTGTACTAATTTCTCACATATTTTCATTTCATGGTTTAGGGTCTACTTTTAGAGTTTAAGGCTTAAAATTTTTAGTTTTGGGAGTTTATTTTAGCCCATACAAATTGCCTTGAACTTATTGGCAAACTTCCTGTCTTATTTTTCTTAGCAAACATATTGCCATATTTTTGAAACCAAATGCATTGCCCTATATTTTTGGGCTGAAAATGCAAATAAGTGTGTCTATGTCTACTTGGAAGTATTGGGTGTGTAAATTAGTTTCAAGAATTGGCTTTTCAAGATGCAAAGACAACCCAACATTGCATAGCCTTTGTTGTAGATTCCTATCAAAGGAAGCATCACTTGCATTATAATAGCTTATTTCTCAATCATTGTGTGTTTGACAATTGTTTCAAATTCACTTTTAATTGGAGCAATTGCAAAAAATTTAGTGCGTTGAAGAGTGTTTCGTATACGTCAATGTTGATAGAGATGATTTTAGGTACAATGATTTATGCAAGTCTCTTCGAAAAAGCAATTGCAGTTGAGCTATGTAGGTCAACATTGTTATGCATGTCCAATACAAAATAATATAAATGATGCAAAAATACAAACTAGGATTGTGTTAACATAGTTTATCTTGAACATCTTAGATCTTGAAATTTTAGTCACTTCATTGAATCTAATTGGATTTCTATTTAAGCAAAACACAAATTGCAAAGAGATTGTGGACATTGTGAAAGCCACTCCACGGAGCCTAGAAGAAGACTTTGAAATAGCATTTCCCATTGCCCCAAAAGATATTGATATGCAATACATTCAAGACAACAACCGAGAGCTTGAAACCAAGAATGAGGGTGTAGGCAATGACCCTTCAAAAATAAGAAGAGCAATGCATTGTAAAAGTGTCACCTTTTTCCCTCTTTCTTCAAAGGAATGGAACTCAAAGCCTTGGTGTAGGCTCTCTATACCTATGATCCATGATTATTTCAAGATAGAAGAGCTCATAGAAACCTTCCCTATGTACTAGGGCTCTTTGTACTCTTATTTTGGTTTGAGGCTCACACAATCTTGTGAAATACTTAATTTTTAAACATTGCTTGTTAATATTTTGTGCAAAAGGGTAAAGGTGATGTCAACGGCAATGTCATAAACTTCTACGATAGAAAGTGGGAGTGACTACTATTGCTTATTTGTTAACTTTGAGACTTGAGGAGGTATAAAAGATTTCTCGGTCAAAATCATTAGGACATATTTGAGGGCATAGACAGATTGATTCAGGTTGGTTCCTCTCTCTTGAAACCAAATAGTGTTGTTTAGAATTTAAAAAATAAATAAAAAATGAAAAAGAATGAAAAAATAGTAAAGAAAATAATTTAATAATATTAAATTATTCATTAAATATTATTATTTGATGTGGAAATGTCACTGCCATGTTAGATTGCTGCTAAAGTAACGTTCCTAGAGTTCCCCACTATTCAGGAACTATGAGAATTTGGAATCTTCTAGAAGGTTGAAAGGCCTTCAAATGATTGTGGACATTTTAAGTCGCCCTTCAAATGGTTGTGGTGGAGCTTATCAATTGAGGTTCAAGGGTAGGTGTATGTCACCTCTTCCTTCATACAATGCCCTATCCAAAGAGCTTGGGATGAACATACAAATGTGGCACTCATGAAGTAGGGTAAAAAATATCTCATCCCATTCAAACTTTAGAATAAGTGCCCTTTTAACCTGCAAGTATTGCTTCCGTATGTTGGTTGAAAACATTGATCGTTATTTATTTTCATGCAAAACATAGCAATTCCCCTCACACGGATAGTGCACATATATACAACAAACCACAAGATAAAGAGTATGTGAGTTGAGTGCATAAAGTATAGGAGTTGTTAGTGGACTTGCTACTTGTGAAAGGAGATGTCCATATGTTTGTTCAAAAAATCATAAATCAGTGAAAATCTACATTCACTTCATGGAGTCGTTTATCTAAATCTTTCATGGTGAGGATTCTATTTTGGACAATGTTATAAGTTAGAAAGTGAATTTTCATTACCGCATTTGTTGACATTATTCACAATGCAAGTCATGTAATTCCTAATTGCTACTTTGTTATTCAAATTGCATGACTATATGGCAATTGATTGTATGTAGTGTTTGAAGAGAAAATTGTATAGAACCATGGATCACCACAAGTAGAGGCAATTTGCAAAAATATATGAATCACACTTTTTGGAATTTGGAAATAGTTGTGTCCCAAATATATATCCATACCTCTACACATCAAAAAAATGGCATTGCTTTAGCCAAGAAAAATATGACAATATATTTGCCAAGAAGAGTTTAGCAATTTCATTATCCCCTACCCCAAATACGGCAACACGTTTGCCCCAAAAAATATCGCAAAACAATTGTCCAAATGAATAAGGCAATATGCTAGCTCAAAAAAAATATGGCAAAACAATTGTCCCAAAAACTTTCACAAAATGATTGCCTTAGAAAATACGGCAAATGAATTGCCCAAAGAAGTAAGACAATATGTGGACAAATCAGTGTATTGTAGCTTCCCAATAGCTTAGGCAACTTTCTACCTAATAATTAATTAAAGTACAAAAAATAGTTTGGTACTCTAAAAAATAATATATTAAAATTGGGCAATTTTGAAATGTAATTTAAATATGTTAAGCATTCTTTCAAGTTATTCCTACACATTTTGGATGTTTGCAGTTACTTTCATTTAAAGTAGTTGCATTTCAATAAATCCTTGTCTTAACCTCCAAACCCTAGACTCTCTACTTTGTGTGCCATGGTTTGTTGTATGTGAGAGAGATGTTTTGTTTGTGAGAAATTGTGCTTAAACCCATTAAGGATTGTAGTTGATTTTGGAGGCAGGTGAGATGTTTTTTCGTCCCAGGTTGTATATAATAAAACATACCAAATCAAGATGAATTCAGGAGATTTGACTGTATTGATTGAAAGAGGTGTGAATACTTGGAGCTCTAGAGTACATATTGTGATGATTATCGGTTCCCAATTTAGATTTACGCACTCATTAGCATATTTTTAGCTCATATTTTGTTTGTTTTTTCAACCCCTACACCACATGCCAACACAAAATATCCTGATCTTTGTCCTATTATATCCATTTCCAAATTCCCTACACCTGTCCCCTTTCATCCAACCTCAAATTCGTTATAAATTCTAGCTACTTTAGAAAAGGTGTCAATTTCGCCCATAGAGTGGTCAACTAGACCTTAATGGGTTCAAATGATCAAAATGACAATGCAAAAAACTTTACAATGTATGTTTATAGTTACAAGCAAAAAAAAGCTGCAAGATTGTGTAGAGCAAGTTGAATTTCTAAGAATTGAATGTGAGTTGAATTTCTATAAATTAGGCAATCTCTAAATAAATATAATTTTTTAAGTACAATCTACATCAATGATTTCCCATTGATTCAAACACCCTTTTTATCACCTTTTTCTGACCAAGCTGCTAGGAAGCTATGATAGTTCATTCTCAACTGATAAAGTGATAAACTCCATATTATCAGGTGCATTTATGGCCTTTATATTACCTTCTTTTACCAAGCTGCTAGGAAGCTACGGTAGTTCATTCTTAACTGATAAAGTGATAAACTCCATATTATCACGTGCATTTATGACCGCGAGGGTTGTCACATTAGAAAGGTACAGATGCACCAGGTACTCATTTCCTTCGTATGTGAATCTTTTTGTCTTCATCGAAATCGCCGGAACGTATACCGGGACTCAAAAAATTGTAGACTACTTTTACATACGCCAACGGCAACGAAGCCCAACGAGCGCTCTCTGTCTGATGATTGGCCCCGTTCAAATTTGCCATTCTCCACGAATTAATGAATTTCCCCCCATTCCCGAAAGTCCATGCCCAAACGCCAAGTCTTTTTGGATGGATTATATATTGTTTCATCCGAAAAAGTAGGCTCATTCATCCGGTTCGGTAGCCTGCCTTTCCCTTTCCCACGCTCGGCGTTTGAAATTTTGCCTCAGCTTTGTCTCGACGTGTTTGTGATTTTGTGCTTGTTTCCTGCTGAGATCGAGGCGCGTGAAGTAGTTTGTCCGATCGTCTAGACAAGAAGAAGCATCACCAGTGCACTACTTTCAATTTCCTGAGTTCCGTTCCCGACCGTTGTAGTGGCAGTAATCGCTGCCTGTTGAATGGCTGAGTGATTTTGAGTTCATGAGTGTTTGAATTCGTTTGTGGAATCTGTGATACGGACGTCGAGGGCGGGCTTCGTGAGAGAGATTGGTGAGATAGTTTGAATTCGATAGAGATAGTCGAATGTAGAGCCCGTCGGAATTTTCTTTTTGACCGGCGATTGCTCATTGCACGTTGAGGGCATTAGAATTAAGAGTGGGAGAATTTCGAATGTTGCATTGAGGTGTTGGAGGTGGATCGCTGGATTTGTGCTTTTTTCTCTGTTCTTATGTATAGTTTGAATTAGAATTTTTATGGTCGCGTGAATTAGTAGCTCTGTTCGACACGGTTTGTTGTGTTCGTTATTTGAGGTTCTGTGATTGAGAATAATGTGGTGGCGAGGTGGTCCTATTTGGCTGTAGAGTTTTGTGTAAGTGTTATGGTGACGGAATGTACGTGTGTGTGACCTGGTGAGGGAGTGGGAATGTCTTCTTGCGAGCTGAGGTGATGTATTGAGCGTGCTTGTATTGTACAGGAGCGAATTCTTTTGTTCAGCGATGGGAGTATCGTTGTGAGGCAACTTAGGTTTTACGTTGGCGCAATCTTGCGTTGCATTCAGTTTCCGCAGTCGTCGCTGTAGTTTTGCCAATCACAGAACCACGGAGCGGTCTGGCTTTCAGTGATCTTCCTCTTAATTATACCTGTAGAGAGATAGTAAGAGAGAGAGAAAGAGAGTGTGTGTGTCTCAAGATGCTAGTAAAGCTGTGGAGGAGTGCGAAGAGACATATGCTTGTACGTTTTGTAATAATTATTAGGTCCATGGCGAGGAGAAAGCAGGGGAAAATTGTCGCCGAACGAGGCAATTGTTACCAGACTTAAGGTTATTTTCTTAGGTTGAAGATTATCGTTCTGGCGAATTGGTGATATGTCCAAGGAGAGATTGGATTGAGTTGTGATTTCTCTTGCGGTTTCTTACACAGTATTCTGCATTCGAAGCTGCACTGCCGTTCCAAGTCTATAGAGGGTTTTGATTGCCGCGACATGCCGTCCCGTAAGGGGGCCAGTGTAGCTGAGGTAGAAGCAGGAAGGCAGTTTGATCGTAAATAGAGAGAGGGAGAGAGGAATTCAGAGGAGGTATGACGTCAAGGGCATCATCCCCGCGACGCCTTCAATCGCAGAATTCGGTTAAGAAACAAGAAAATGGCATGGATTCCCCGGTGCGTCCTGGAAGGCAACCTCTTCGTGCTATTCCAGAGGCGTCCTCATCAAGATCCTCGTCAGCGTCGGAGCATACAGAAACGAGTTCGCCCTCCAAACCTCCTACTCCAAGAGGCAAGAAACGGGCTGCTGCCGTGTACAGACAGTCTGAGAACGTTGATGGCAACATTGGCTCCGCCTCCAACACTCCCGAGAAGCCTCGCGAGAAACGGACTACTCTGACAAGAGTTTCTAAGGCAACAGCACCCTGGTCGTCTAAGCTTCCTATTACGGCTTCCTTAGCTCGCGCACTTCAGGACAGCATGCAACAGACAGACGCTGCGAATAAGAGTTGGGACAGTGATTCTGTTGGCGGCACTCCAACCACGAGTTATCGAACGCCTCTGATTCCGAGCACTGGAGCTGGCAAGCCAGGCTCAATTGAACAAACGTCCCGTTCATTTAAAATTTCAGGGAAGCCGCCACTCGATTCTGAGCTTTCCAGGACTTGCTTCGGTTCAAGCAACTCGTCTTTCCTGCAGTCCACTCCTAGCCGCAGCGTCAATCGATCCCTTAGGTATGGGGCTACTCCTGGTAGCGCAGCCAGTGTAGGGAGCTCACGGGCGCCTGGGAATGGGGCGAAATCTTCAGGATCATTCCAATTTAACACTGGTCAGCAGATTTTAGCGCAGCAATTTGATTTTGAGGAGGACAACACGTTCTGGGAGGATCACAATGTCCAGGTGGCCAATCGAGACCAGACTTACTTGTTGCTCGCTTTCCTGTAATTTATTTTTTGATTTTGCATGTTTTGGATGTCAGATAAATTGTGAATACTGAGACATTCACAATACCCTCATAATAACCTAAGTTAGTCATAGCGAATTTAGCGATGGTTCAGCATTGGAGAGTAATGTTTTCTCGCGCGATTTTGGAATCTCAATTCAATCTCAGACATCAGCAAACCTGATAGTTCCCATTTGTTCCGGTGACTGCTTTAGGCAAAGGCTAGATGCCTTGTCATTTCAATTAATTCAAGCTCTGCCAGACTATAGTCCTTGCAAGTCCGTAATGCAGAATGTGATATACTTCATGATTATCTAGGGTGGGATACGTTGACTATGCTGATGATGAAATGGCACAGGTAATACTTCGGACTCGACCAATCAACGCATCTGAATCGGCTTTGAAGGGCTTCAGCAGATGCATACGGCAAGAAAACTCCCACAGCATCACTTGGATAGGTCAACCTGAAACTAGGTTCACCTTCGATCATGTTGCTGGCGAACACATCACACAGGTTTGCATTAATGTATTTGCTGAAAGTTTGTTGAGGATTGTGGTACGAATTCTCTTCTATGCTTCCTAGCCGTGAGCAGGCACCTGAGAATTTGTTGTTTCCGAGGTTGTAGGAGAACCTTTTCAAAGTGGCTGGGGTGCCCATGGTCGAAAACTGCATGGCTGGATACAATAGCTGTATGTTCTGTTATGGTCAGGTATGGTGTATTTTCTATTCCTTTTTGAAGCGACTTGTTTCTGCCAGCACCATTTTTAACCACGATACGCCTTGATGACAATGACTTTGGATTATGGTGAAAGTCTTTAGATTTTACCAGTGAGGTTCCAGATCTGTGGTACTTATGACATGAATTTTGAGCATGTGTTCAGACAGGAAGTGGTAAAACCCATACAATGCTGGGGGATATTGTGGATCTTGAACAGCGACCCAGCGGTGACCGCGGTATAACACCACGTGTATTTGAGTATCTATTTTCCAAGATACAGAAGGTGAGGGGAGGAATCCGTGATAACCATCTGTGTGTCAGCCCTCCAGGTTATATCTGGGTCTCCTAATCAGAGAAGGGACTTTAATGTTTCTAAACGCTTTGCGGTTGCAATTGCAGGAAGAAGAGTCTAGGACAGATGAGCACCTGAAATATGTTTGTAAGTGCTCCTTTTTGGAGATATTCAATGAGCAGATCACTGATCTTCTGGAGCCAAGTTCTACGAATTTGCAGGTATTTTAGGTGCTCTATGAATAATGACCTTGGGTAATTTGATATACAGCTTTCTGAATGTCCCAGTTCACTCTCACTTTCTCATTGTGTCTTTACGCCATTGCTCTTGGATTGCAGGTTCGAGAAGGCGGCAATAAGGGAGTGTACGTTGAAAATCTATCTGAGGTTGCGGTTGGGAGCGTTCAAGATGTGGTTCGTCTTCTCCTTCTGGTAAGGGTCGCAAATGATGAGACTATGGACGAACGTATGCTGCATCAAATTTTATCATGCTTGGATTCCAGAGAACTAATGATGCTGATTGGAACTGTGCAATATGGTTATTGTAATTTTCAGGGGGCTGCCAACAGAAAAGTGGCTGCTACGAATATGAACCGAGAGAGCAGTCGTTCGCATAGTGTGTTTACCTGTACCATTGAAAGCAAGGTATATTTTGACGCTGGTTTTTCCGTCAGGATTGGCTTTAAGAATTTGAATTTTCTTTTGAGCCGTAGTTTCTTGGTGTTAATGAATCGCTTTGTCTTGTGTTATGCAGTGGGAACTCAACTCGAGTACGAATATTCGATTTGGGCGATTGAATCTGGTGGATCTTGCAGGATCGGAGAGGTAAACGACATTCTGTCGAACACTTATAAACCATGTTTAGGAATTTAAGGAATTCATTTGATAATGTTTAATAAACACTGATGTATCTGCAGACAGAAAACCTCGGGAGCTGAAGGAGAACGGCTGAAGGAGGCAGCCAATATTAACAAATCGCTCTCCACCTTAGGGTACGTTATTTTTATCAGTGCTTTGAAATGCTTTCTCAAGCTGGCGCAACTTGGATTCCGTAAGGTGGTTTACGATTGATGTTGGTTGTCCCAATAGTCTCGTCATCATGATACTGGTGGACGTCGCAAACGGAAAGCAACGGCATGTGCCCTACCGCGATTCAAAACTCACATATCTACTACAGGTTTGACAGATAACCAGTTTCAGACTATCGATGAATCAATACATTTCTTCAGGAATACATGTAGCTCGGGATGTGCCACTCAATTTATATACATGCGTGCAATGTCACTGTATCAAGGAGTGCTTGGTGTGATTACAAATTTCAACTACATTGTGTGCAGGATTCTTTGGGTGGAAATTCGAAGACCACCATGATAGCAAACATAAGTCCTTCTAGCTGGTATCAGGCTCTTACCTTTCGTGATCCTACCCTAGTAATGTGTAATTTCTGTTGCATGCTGTTGAATTCTGTAATGCCGTTTTAACAGATTGACGGATATAAGATGCTAGTACCAATGTAATGTGCCTGAAAATCTGAAAAATTTCTGTGTCTGGCAGTTGTGCTTTGGAAACTCTGAGTACATTGAAGTTTGCTCAACGTGCAAAATATATCCGAAACAACGTAAGACTCTACTAACCAAGTTTCAACTCATGGCTAAAATTCATACTTGCCTAATTTCAATTTCAATTCAATGACTGTGGGCACTGATCAGTCTTGTACATTTCTCTTCCTCTAGGCCGTCGTGAATGAAGATGCCTCAGGAGATATGAATGGACTCCGCCAAGAAATCCAAGAACTGAAGGTTGGCAGAAAAGAGACAGCAATGCCATTTTTTAATGAAGATGTCCTGTTATGCGAATTGTTTTCAGTAAAGCAATACTCAGATCTCTACGAGAGTGTTCTGTATGTTCCTCTTTATGTTTTTAGTTTTGCCTTATATTTAATATGCAGTATATTATATTGATACGATACTTCGGATTCTAGGAAGAGTTGGACCGTATAAGGAGGCAAGACTTACCGAGGACGCCATCTATGCACTCAGTAGCATCATTCGCCCAAGATAGCGTGCGCACGGGAGAGAATAATCTTGGAATGGCAGTGATTGCTGTTGATGAACAGGAGCACTCTCGTTGTTCATTAGATGCATGGGAATTCAGCAAAGCATTTTCTGGACCACGATTCTCGAATAAAAAGGTATGCCGACTTCCCGAATTCTCACTCTCGTCTCTTGTGTTAAATTGAAGGCCTGTGAAAGTGCTGTACAGTTACTAGCGCTGCAACCTCTTCAGTCCCTTGTTAGTTTGTATCAGAAACAGAGGTATATGATCACTTCAACCCCTGTATGCAATGGTTTTTATTTCTCCTTTAAAGTGAAGTGTAAAACTGCTTTTTTTTTGTTGGGGTGTCTTTCATGGAGAATAGCTGGAAGCAATGGAGGCAGTCCTCGCTGGAGCACTGAGAAGAGAGCAGGAGGCAGAGTTGTCTCAGAAGCGACAATCGACTGAGATTGAACAGCTGACTCGCCTTGTACGTTTCAACACACGTCACCTATAATCTTTTGTGCATAGATATGAAGAGATTATCAATGGGAAGCAGCCAGATATCCTATTCGACCCTGTTCTTTGTATCTGAGTTGGAATTGTATCACATAGGTGAAACAACGGGAGGATGACAGCCAATGTAGCAAGATGCTGTTACGTTTTCGAGAGGATAAGATAAGAAGGCTAGAAGCTCTGTCTGCCGGTTCAATGTCAGCGGACGTTTACCTCAGGCAAGAAAATGACTTTCTTATGAACGAGTTACGGCTCTTACAAGAGAAAGCTGACCGCAACCCCGAGCTCACACGCTTCGCAATGGAGAATATACGACTACTGGAGCAACTTCGCAGGTTGCTTTCATTTTGGCCCGACAGAGTATCTTAATTATCCTCCATAACTTTGTAACTAAGTTTTCAATTTCAGTAAAACTTGGAATTTGTTTTGCAAGGCTCTGGTGCCAAAACATCAAGAACTGAATTTCGAGTCTTCAATCTTACAACTTGAATCTCCCAATGCAGGTTTCAAGACTTTTACACTGGCGGAGAGAGGGAAGCAATGGCTGATGAAATCTCGAGCTTGAGGGATCAGGTGCAGAATTGTTTTATTAATAAATGAAATCAGTTCGAGATAGCAGCGTCAGAGAATTCTCGTGATTTAAAAAAATCTGAGTAGCTGCAAATATCTTCGCGCTGAGGCCCATAGAACTGATTGGCTTGCGTGTGTGAATTTTGCAGCTTTTGGATGCTCTAGACAGTAAACTATCTCTAACAGCTCTCACTTCACCTCAGGTAACTCGCATCCTATTAATGAATGTCACATTTACTG
Source organism: Straminergon stramineum (assembly GCA_963920665.1). NCBI lineage: Eukaryota > Viridiplantae > Streptophyta > Bryopsida > Hypnales > Calliergonaceae > Straminergon > Straminergon stramineum. The sequence continues at coordinate 18,495,605 of OY987265.1, read as the reverse complement.
CCCAAGAGTGTTTCTTTCGAGCCTACGGAACGAAGATTTCTCTTGAGAATATTGAAAAAGAGAAAAGCTTGGCATGTAACTGAGGTGACCACGACAGGATGCTCATGTTCTCATTGGATTTTGTAACAGAGAGAAGCGTTGGCACCCGAACTCGCTGCTTCCCAGCGCGAAATTGAACTGCTGCGTATTGAAGTACGTGTCCATTTTCATTAGAAAGCATATTGCCTTCTTGATTATTCCAAGAGTAATCACTAGTTGATAGGTTGTTACTTGATATAATGTCTCAGGCTTCGCAGTCTGGAACTTCTCATTGGATATAATTGCTTGATTGTCTCCATTTCATGTTTACTAATTTCTTCGGTGTGAAGCGACAAGGTCTCAAGTTCACCATCACGAAGCCATCTCTCTCAAAACGAATCGTATACCTCGTTCTCTTGCATAATTTGTGGCATGGTTCATAAATACAGACAGACAATTATCGAAGGGAGGTTGAGGATTGCCGGAAGAATCTTAGTTCAATTTTGGAAGCAAACGCAAGAATAACGAAGTATGACAGTCTTCTTCTCATATGCTTTGACAGTCTTTTACATCACTCTCATATACGTGTCGTGTAGAATTATTTCAGTAGTATTGCTTGTTCGGGATTACCTGTGACTGAGCAGGACATGAACTGTAATTATATTATTAGAAATATTTGTCTTTACGATCGATAGCTCAGTGGACACTCGCTGGTCTTGGGCTTGACGTAGTTCAGTTAAACATTTTGGGCTAGAGACCTTATTAGACTCTTCTGGCAGGCAACTCGACGAATCAAATGCTGAGCTTCGGGAAGTCAAATTGAAGCACCAAGCTTGTGAGGTGGAGCTCCAAAAGCTTCGGGTAAACTTCACTATTCTGGAATATAGTAAATAGACGTCTGGGTTAAGCTGTGAAGTATCACATGATTCCGTCTCACTTAACAAAATCTTTTGTCACGTTTTTTTGCAGGAGCAGGCACTGGATACTGAAGCTATTGAATGGGACCATGCTCAGCATTTGGAGCTCATATCAAATCTTAAGATAAAATTGCAGCAGGTACATTCCCTGCAGAAATTGGTCACCTGGTGCTCTCAGTAAAGGAATTTGAACGGCACAAAATCAGGATAGCATTAATATTTTCATTGGACGTTGTGTACAGAGCGAGGATATAGCAGATCGTGAAGCTAACTTGCGTTTTGACCTCAATAAGCAACTCAACGCATCTTTAGGGGAAGCAGCGGATCTGCATGCAGATCTCCAGGTACGTATTGTTTTTGAAAAGATTATTTCTTTCGTTTATGGAATTCTTTTTACTCGATTTGCCAATGTCTTTACGAAGAGTACCTCAGGTGAATAGCAGGTTCGGCGTAAAAATGAAGTTTTAAAGAAAAGTTGAAAATTGCTTGGTGTTTTGCTAAAGAACATAAAAAAATCGTGAGGAATATATATTAGTCAAAATTAGTCAAAATTAAGTTATTTATCGGACAGATTTGCATCAGTGCTTTGAAATCTAACAATGGCATACATCTACCTCACAGCATATCTTACTGTGCTTCAGGAAACTAGGGGAGCATTGGATGCAGCTGAGATGCTTGTGTGTAGGTTACAATCCGCGGAATCGGACCTGTCAGTTGCTCAGGTATTGGTTTCGTCAATAGAATTTTCAGTTTTAAACGGATGGTCGTATGCTCGTACTGCCAAGTTATACAACTGATTTATACATCTGATTTATAGTAGCAGTAATTTTAAATTTATGAGTTATGCTGCAGGAGATGGCTATATTAGCACAGAACGCTGTTAGACAAATACATTTGGAGACGAAGGAAATTGGAGAAGAGCAGCGTCTGTCCTTGAAGCATACCGAAGATGCGGTGGTTGCAGCTTGCATGAAGGTAATCGACGTATGATCGCGGATGACTCAGTTAATTTCTCAAATCACATAGATGCAAGTAATATTATACGGTACCATGTGTTTGGAACTTCGACAGCATGAAGGTGCAGACTAAAGAGAAGTGGGGTCCGAACCTGCTATTCCGCCATAATGGGATATTATGGGATCCAATGGATATAAATCAATGACATGATCTTGGTTGCAGGAACTTGAATTGCGGGAGGAGCTGAAGGAGGCTCAGTCTTTGATACAAAAGTTGTCTTCAACAAAGGATGAACGAATGTGTTCAAGTTGTTCTGTGGCATCAGAGAATGAGCGACAGCGAGATATTCTAGTTAGCAAGAGAACTGCCGGCATCAGTCAGCTGGAGCAAGACCTGAAATCTCTGGAACTTTCATTCGGAAGCGGGTGCACTTATTTAAATACCAGATCAAGGGAATCTGCCAAAGAAGAGATAGAGAATATCGCTAGGCTATGTGATGAGACGTCGACGACCCAGAGGAAGCAGTCATCGTATCTAGAACAGGGTAAGGATTGTATCTTGAAGTTAAACTTCACCCTCGAGGAGATTCATACTGTGGAGGATCGAGCTCTGTTAGAGGTAGAGCCGGATGAGACTGGAAAGGGTATTCATAATGTGGAATCGATTGTGTCTGATCTTGTGGAAGATCGAGACCTTCATGTCCTCAATGGAAACAACATAAACCCTGTAGATCTGGAATTAGTGCAAGCTATTCGTTGTTTGCAGAGTGAAATCATGAAACTGAAACCACAGGGTACATCAGATCAGCCAACGGAGACAGTCACGAAGTGGAGTTCAACTGAGCTTGTCAAGGAGCTACAGGATTTGGTTTGGGTCGTTCAAGCTGTCCTGGAAGAGAGGAAGAACTTGGCCGCACAGAATGAGGCTTTGTTGAAAGAGAATGACATTGCACGCGAAGAGAGGGATGCGTCTACCTCGAAACTCCTGGAGCATCTTAATGAGGGTGAACACGCCCTCACTGATGCAGTCCATGAGATGCAAGGGATACTTGATGATTGTTTATCACAACCGACTGCCCTTGACAAAGGTAGATTGCAAGAACAAGAGTCTGTCAATGTGCAGCAATTGGATATGACAACAACCCCTACCGCAAGAAAGGACATTAATGAAACAGGACAGGCAGGCGGTACCGACCACTCCGATGGCATCATGAGGAATTTTGCCGTTTGCACAATCATGCTACAATGGTTTTCAGACACTCTGACTGCAGAATCTTCTGCTAAGAATAGTCTCAGGACTCAGAACTCTCGTGCTGAAGAGGATCTAGGCAATAAAGATTGCTTAATTATGAAAATGGAAGAGGATATCACCGTTCTCCAGCGAGACTGGACCGAATTGGAAAGCAAGGCTGTCAAGACTCAAGAAAAACTGCGTGCGTCGAACTTTTTGATGAAAGAGCTTTCGCGTTCAGAAGAGCAATTGAAGCTTCAAACCATAGCTCTTGCAGCGGAGAATAAGAGACTGACAAGGTGCATGGCTTGTCGGGAGATGGAATTTTCATCCTTGCAAGGCCAGATTGATGGCCTTGAGAAGAGCTTGAAGGAGTCGCATGAAAAGGAGCGCATGTCCACCATGACCCTTGGCAATTTAAAAGAGAGACTCAAAGTTTTGGAAAAGCAGTGGCATGTTGAGAGAGAACAGATGAAAGACCGAATTGTCACAGCTAACCGAGAGCTCTCGGAGAGCCAAGAAATGTTTTACAATGCTTTGAAGGAGTTGGAGGGCGAAATAATAGTAACCGAAAAGAAGTGTGAAGTGACATTCAGCGAACTTGAAACTCAATGCAGTATTGCTAGTGGAGAAATGTCAAGTCATCTTACTCAAATTTCCCTGGATTTCATGGAATTGAAAAGCTGCGCAGAAAAGACGTCCTTGGATCTTGCACAGTCTCGGTCCTTATTATCTGCTGCAGACACAGCTATTGAACAACTTTTCGACAAAAGTTCAGAGTTGAAAGACACCAATCAACAGTTACTTGCAAAGCAGGAAGCCCTTCAGTCGGATCTGTCTCGCTGGGAACAATATTCGGTGGAGCTTCAGAAAAGCAGTTGCTTTGTCCCTAGTCCTTGCGAAGATAGTAATGCAATTGCGAAATCAGGGGTCAGACTCTCCCATAATTATCTTGAGGCACTCAAGACAGAGGTTGAAAAAGTAAGATGTGAGTGCGAAAGACTACGAGCAGAGGTGTTCGACAAGGACACCACTCTCTTGTCAGTACAACTGGAGCTGGGTGCGACTATTGCAAGCAGCAGGGAGCGGGAAATTGAACTGGCATGCCTTGTTGACGAAAGGAGTGACCTTAAGCAGCAGCTCACCAGCATTAGCAAAGCACTTGTGAATGCGCAGGATGAGGTGAGATGCAGAGACGTGGAATTGAAGACTTTTGAATGTGAGTTGCACAAGGTCATGGACGTCCTCGTAAGAACAGAGGAGAAGATGGATGAATCATCTCTTGAATGGCGTAAGCAGATTGAAAAATTGAAGGCAGAGATGGAGGATGCAAAACTTTGTGCCGGTGAGAAGAGCACTGAAGCGATAATGTTGAGGAAACAATTTGAGGACGGGCAGGCCACTTTGAAGGAGGCAGAAATTCTTGTGAATGCATTAGTTCGAGCCAATGAAATTGCTAAGCGCGATGTGCTCAAATGGAAGTCGAGGGGGGAGAAAATAACTCTCGAGAGTAATGAGGTTCTCAGCATGATTGATGAGGAAGTGTCTGTGACCATGGATCATGTGGAGAAACATTTGCAGGACTTGGGTTCAGATATTCATGGGATGAAAACGCTTCTCACGGGCATTTGTTCGGAGAGAGCAGCTGACTTCGACCATGAATTCAGGGAATTTATGAAGATTCAAATTTCTGAGATCGAAAATGCTACGGATGGAGCACATATGAAACTCGCTAAGATGAATGCAAAGGTGACTGACTTGGAGCAGAGAGTGCAACATAGTGTCATGGAGAATGAGGCTCTGCAAGCTTCTCTTGACAGAACTCAAGATTTGTTTGTTGGATCGCAAGCAGCTCTAGAGGATGCAATGCAGAACATGGAGTTGCAACACAAAGGATATGCAACTACTAAAGATGAACTTCAAGGAGCGCTGGCTTCCTTGGCTGGAAAGAGTGCATATATTTCAGAGTTAACTGTTGAGTTCGATCACCTCTCTACAAGAAATCAAGAGCTGGAGGGGTTGCTTACAGAAACGTGCGAAGAGTTGAGGATTAATGTTGCTAATTCAAAAGAGCTGGAGATGGAGAAACTTACATTGATTGAAGCAACTGAAATGCTGCAGGTGGGAAACAATCATTTACGTGGTCAGGTGAAGCAACTTGAGATTTCACTAGCAGATGCGATGCGCATGAAGCAGGTGGTGGAGATGGAAGTTGTTAGTCTCAGGCAGCAAAAGGATTCTGCTGAAGATGAGATTCGCAAATTCGAAGTCGACCTCGCTGCCTCTCATTACGCGGTTAACGCAGCAGCTGCGAAGCTTTTGGAAACGGAGGTTACTATACATGCCCTCATCTCTGATCTAGAGAACAGCCACAATGAGGTGGTGTGTATTCAGGGGAGTTTGGATGCGGCTGTTACCGAAGTTAATGATCTCCGGTTGCTTACTCACGAACTAGGTGAGAGAGAGGTGCACTTAATGGCACACGCAGAAACGCAGAAAAATTTGCTGGAAAGTACTTCGGAAAAGTTCGTGCAATCTGAAGCTGAATTCCATGGAACCGTGGAGATTATGGCAACTATGCTAGAAAGCACTTCCAGTGAACTGCATGCTGCACAGACCTTGAAATCTGATATAGAGAAAATCAATATCAAATTTTCGTCTTTGCTTGCTTCTTTACAGGTGACTGCTTCTCAGCTGGGACAAGAGAAAAGGCTTCTCTCGGTAAGTGTAAGTGCTCTGGAAGAGGATAAGAAGAATCTCCTGGAAAGGTTGGAGTTGCAGAGTAAGCAGCTTTGTATGCAGTCGATGGAAGCTAGTGCTGCATCCTCTGCACAAGAATTACAGCTCGAAATTTTGAAAACCATTATCGAAAGTACCTCAAGGGAAGTGCAGGAGAAAGACCACATGGTATTTGTTCTTCACGAGAAGCTGGAGCAAAGCAGTGCGCGTTGTCTGGCTTTGGACGAGAAAAAGAATGACCTTCTAAAGAGGTTGGAAATTCAGAGACTAGAGCTTTGTAAGCAGTCTCAGGAGGCCAGCGCTGCATCCACTGCGCATCAGACAGAGCTTGAAATCTTGAAAACCACCATGGAAAGCGAATTGCAGGAGAAACACGAGATGATGATGTCACTTCGAGAGAAGCTGGAGCAAAGCAGTGCCCGCTGTCAGGCTTTGGACGAGAATATGAATGACCTTCTGGAGAGGTTGGAGATTCAGAGGCTTGAGCTTTGCAAGCAGTCTCAGGAAGCCAGCGCTGCATCCACTGCGCATCAGACAGAGCTTGAAATCTTGAAAACCACCATGGAAAGCGAATTGCAGGAGAAACACGAGACGATGATGTTACTTGGAGAGAAGCTTGATCAAAGCATTGCGCGCTGTCAGGCTTTGGACGAGAACATGAATGACCTTCTGGAGAGGTTGGAGATTCAGAGGCTGGAGCTTTGTAAGCAGTCTCAGGAGGCCAGCGCTGCATCCACTGCGCATCAGACAGAGCTTGAAATCTTGAAAACTACCATGGAAAGCGAATTGCAGGAGAAACACGAGACGATGATGTCACTTCGAGAGAAGCTTGATCAAAGCATTGTGCGTTGTCAGGCTTTGGAAGAGAATAAGAATGACCTTCTGGAGAGGTTGGAGATTCAGAGGCTGGAGCTTTGTAAGCAGTCTCAGGAAGCCATCGCTGCATCCGCTGCGCATCAGACAGAGCTTGAAATTTTGAGAACCATTATCGATAGCGCCTCAAACGAATTGGTAGAGAAGGATCGCATTACATCTTCACTGCTTGATAACCTCCAGGAAAGTAGTGCAGAGACTCTGAAATTGCACAATTCTTTGGAGATTTCCATGGTTGCTTCAGCTCAGTTGGAGCATGAGAGGGATGAAATTCTTGCAACTGCAAACAACCTGGAAACGGAAAAAAGAGTATTCAGAGATGAAGTTAACATAAAGTCACGGAAGTGCGCTGATTTAGAGATTAAAATATTGAGGCTGCAAACCGAGCTGCAAGAATCCTCTACGGCGTCCTGGGAGCTGAAATTGGAGCTTGAAATCCTGACAACAATGCTTGAGAGTGCAGTCCAGGAATCAAGAGAGAAGGATGCCATGGCATCTGATCTAGAGAACCTTCTTAGTCAAAGTCAACTGCAGAACGCAGAGATGCTTCAATCCTCGCAGGAGGTTGTGAACCATTTTTCGCTCTTTCAATCGCAGCTTGACGCTTGCTTCCAGCAAAATAAGGAGCTTGAGAAAAATAAATTGGTGCTCACTGCTGAGGTTTATTCCCTATCTCAAGAAATAGCTGATATCAAAGAACTACGACAAGCTTCCGAGAAATCTTTGGAGGAATCCAGGACTTCTTTTGCTCAGCTGCGAAAACAGAAGGACGAGGAAGTACGCTTGCTGTCAGATGAGGTCGAAAAGCTGAAGTCCCAGGAGGCAGCCATGGAAGTGGATTTATGGGATTGGGAACAACGATGTCAAGAGACCGAGGTACAACTGGATGAGAAAGTCTCCGAATTATTTGTTCTCAGGGGTAAGCTAGTTGCAACTCAGGAGGAATGCAAACAGCAATTGGAATTGGTCTATGAAGCGCTGCGAGAATGTCAGCGCAGAACAGAGGAGATTGATTCTGAAAGACGAGATTTGATCAATGAAATTGAAGAAGGGTGTTCCGTAGTGGCTGACCTTCAAGCAAAACTCCAGATACGGGAGAGTGAAATGGAAGAACATTTCAGCAGACATTCTATCGAACAAGAAGCACTGGAATCCCTCGAGAATGAGAAGAATGAGTTGGAATCTGTTGTGAAACACCTTACTGCCGAAGTCGTCGCCAACCAACAGCGGGCCACAGCTGCAGAAAACATGCAGGTTGAGACGAGGCTCGAAATGGAGGCACTCGAGAGGGACCTCAAACAGAAAGACGAGCTATTACAAAATCTAGAATCTGATCTCAATTTACTCCAGGAGTCCGCTTTCCAGGAACTCCGCCTTAATCAAGAGCTCGATTCTTTGCGCGTTACAGCAGAGGTCTTGCAACAGGAAGTGAATATTCAAAAGGAAAGGCGGGCAAGATTGGAGATTGAGATTGGTCAACTAACAGAAGAGATCGTCCAAACGAGGAACCAGGCCGGGACCTGGAAAGCAAAGGCTTGCGAACTGGAGACCGAGCTAGACAAGAAGCGGCAAACCATTGAAAGCCTGGAAGACGAGTTGCGAATGGCAGAGCAGAACATGGCGAACACGCTTGAAGAGGTCACTGTCGATCTTAAGGAGGTCGAAAACGAACGGGACCGGCTTCAGATCGAAGTCCTTGAATTAACCGAGCAGCTGGAAATGACGCACACTATGGTAGAGGAGCGTGATGCGGTTGTCTCTGAATTACACCAGGTAGATCAGACTAATTCACTACTTTGTGGTTGGATTTAAAAAATCATTCTGTCTTTGATACCGGACTCTATTGAAAAAACACGAGTCAATTGCTCCTTAAACCTGTCGTATAATCAGTTACATGTTGTGCAGGCTGGAGAATTAAGCAGAACTCATGCAAAGGAGAAAGAAGACGAAGCCAAGCTCCTTACAAGATCAGTGCACGAGTTGGAGAGCACAGTCTACGCTCTAGAGAACCAAGTGGGTCGAATGTTCTCATCTCTTAACTGAAGTGTCCCTAACACCTGATGACATTTTACCTTGAAATTTCGTCGAGATTTTAGAGAAAATGTAAACTGTTCTCATTAATGTTACGGTTGCAGCGGGATCATTGCAACCTTGCTGAATGTGGAGTGTTTATTTCTATTCCTTTTTGCTTGTAGTTGGGCTTACTGAAGAGAGAAGCAGAACGGCAGCGCCTGCTCAGGGAAGACATAGAAATGGAGTCGCAGAAATTGAACAATCACATTTTCGTGACTCAATCTGCTCTTGAAGAATCAAATACCCGCAATGCTGAGGAGTTGAAGCATGCAATTTCTGCACTACAGGAAACTGAAAGGTGCCCAGAATTTCCCACTAACTTCTAGTCATTAAGTGGCCTGCAGGAGGTCTGCACTTTCATATGCTATCTAAGTTGACTTAATGCTTTTTTGTTCTGCTTCAGGAAAGTGGAGGAGAAAGAGTCTGAAATTTCTCACTTCCGAAGAAAACTGGAGAACCTTGAGATTGCGTCGAAAGACAAAGATGTTCAGGTGCACTCACATACTATTGTATCGAAAATGTCGAGTTTACAGTTTTTTTATAATCCTGCATGAAATTGCAATCAATAAATTTCTTTTATCGCATTGAATGATAAAAGTTCAGCGTCTCAATGCTCCCGTCGATAATCCTCTGTATTGTAAAGCTCCTCACCACCTTAAGAATGGTTTGTAGACTATGAGAGCACCAGTAATAATTGCCTGACGTGTGGATTGAATGCAGATTAATGATGCCATGGCTCAGATATCGGACCTCTTGCTAGCTGCTGAAGTACAAAAGGCTGATTATCAGCAGAAGGTAAATTCTCGTATTTCATTGTCCTTTTTTTTACCGGCATGAACATAAGTCTTTGATATGTAAAGATTGATCAAAGAATTTCGACTTTTCTTAAGCTCGAATTCTTCTTCCTCTTGATTAGCTGAAACGGATGGAAAGTCAAGTGGAGCGATCGAAAACAGTTAACTGGGAAGTCCAATCTGGTTGCACTATTCCAAACTCAATCGAAGTAGAAACCGAGATTGTATCTTTTGACGCCAACCCAGCACACGACTCATTTTCACAAAGAGACATAACGCATGTCTCATGTCAGAGCCGTATCAAAGAGCTTGAAGAACTTGCTTCCTCTCGCCAGAAAGAGGTATTTTCAGGCCAGCACTCTCAGGATTACAGGAAGTTTACTGCTTAACCTGAAAGATCTATGCTAAGCGCAGTATAGTATTATTTTGATTTACGGCGTCTGTTACCGTACTAACAGGATCATGATATGATACTGCCAATTCGCAACGGAGTTTTGACCCGTAAACAGTTATAATCTCTTGTTTAGAGCTTTCACTTCTCAAGACATTAATCCGGACCGGCTTTCCCTGTAGGTTTTCACGCTGCATACGAGACTAGCTGAGGCTGAGAGCATGACTCATGATGTGCTCCGAGATTTACTTGGTGTGAAATCGGAAATGAACAACGTTGTGGTACGTACTGTGCTGCATGTGGAAACTTTCTCAACCTTGTTAGGCGGTATATTCCATAGTGTGTTTCTGGTTCTGAGCACCAAAATTGTGACTCTGCAGTCGATGCTAGATCACCAACAGATTAAGCAGCTGGCAGAGACGGCCTGTCGCAAAAATGTGGAAGCTGAAGAAATGGTATGTCCTCTTTTTTGATGAATGGAATAACAATAACAGCACCTTCTGAAGATGCAATGATATACTGAACTTGAGATTTTTTTCTAGAGTGTGGTTTGACCCATATCCATCCATAAGCGTCGTTATAGCAACATTTGTTGTTTCCGTTCATCCTCACATCATCTTTCTCCTCATGCAGGAAAAAGAACTTTCCAGCTTGAGGTCACAATTAAATGCCTACATTGAGGAACGAGAGAGGTATGAAATTTGACTTATCTTGCTTCCATCTATGATCTTGATAATGAATTTAATTGATTACTCGTTGTTGAACATAGGGGCTTTAGCTGATTCTCACCCTAACCCTTTGTTTACTTGTTTGCAGCTGGGTTGAGGAGATCAACCTCAGGCAGTGCGAGATTGAGACTGCCCGTGTAGCTGCTGAGAATTTACGCCAGAAAGAGCAGATGCTGACGGATGAGATTGAAAAGTTCAGGGTGAGCTTCCAAGACGTTGATGAAGAAATGTTTTATCGTTGCCTAGACAGTGGGAGCGTCTATAACTTGTAGTGATTCCATTGCTGATATGGTCTTGAATCCAAATCCAAATTTCGTCTTTCGCCACGCTGCCTCGATCGATGTCTTGCTCGATGCGTTGCGGGTTATTTTGTCGATTATATCCCGGTGAATATTTATTACCCCAGAAGTTCATTTTGGTACTGATGCGTGCCCTCGTACTTTCTCTCACTGTCCCTCGTTATTTCATTTTTGCAGGTTGAGAACATTAATCACCAGGAAAAGATTAGTGAGCTTGAAATGGAGATCAGGAGACTCCCCTCTAGTCAACAGTCTTTCTATCAACAGATTACCCATCATGCTAAAATTAAGGTGCGCTGGTATCACATCGTTGTTGTTGGATTGTTGGATACGGGATTAAGACAGCTGGGTTGAGGTGTTATCAACGCTTACCGATACTAGGCAGAAGTTAGTGGTAATATAGATGCACTTTGAAAATTTGTGAGCTTCGGCGCGTTAAGTCTCTTGTCAGCGATTAATTGCTGTAACCGACCATCGTCTGCTGCTGTCATTCTCGTCCCTTCAGCGAGATCTGCTCATGGATCTCGCTTTCCTGGAACTGGGTAGGTCTGAACCCTGTGTCGATTTATTTGTATTCATATTCATTTTTATTTCATGTCCCCAGGAAGAAAACCAGGCTCTGAAATTGGCCAATGAGGAATTGAGCAAGGAACTGCGACGCATTGAGCTCCTGCATGCGGGGATGCATGATGAATTGGTAAGATACAAGTCAGTCGAGCCCAAAATTACATCTCCCAGCTTCGATGAGGAGCGATTAAATCTTCGCCATCTGCTCCAGGTATAGATTGTGAGCAAGGACATTTGTTTATGTATCGGTTACCATTGGTATATGGAATGCCAGATTTTTTACCGTCTTGTAAGCAGGTCGGCCTGATGTTTGTTGGGAATCTGAGCAGAAATGATGGGCGATTCGTATTGAAATGACTTTTGCTCAAGAAGGCTTCAACTGCACCTTACAGAAATCTTCTAAGGAGTGTGTGCTCAGAGACTAATGATAATTCTAACTTGGGTATGGGTGAGTGTGGTCCAGGAGGCAGAGAACAGTCGGGCCGAAGCAGCACAAAAGCTCTCGAGCTTGTGCTCCGCCCTCATGCAGGTAAACCTTCGTGACTAAAAGGATATCCAGTGGTTTTAGCATATCTGAGAACTTTTTGCCTCTGGTGAGATTCTTAGATATCTGTAAATTAGTTGCTAATTCTACCCTTCCAAAAATTCATGAAGTTTTCTGAATTTCATTTCGCTGTTCAACAGGCCGCTGGCATGTCAGTCTCCGAAACAGTGGATGTACCTGGAGCAATGGACGCCCTTAATCTGCTTGAGAATCGCCTGAGAACTACTGAACTAGAGCTTTCAGACTCCAAATATAAGGTTTCTTCATTTCAATACACTTCAAATCTTCCTTCTGTGATCTTATATGCTCTCAAAGTTTTCTTCAGGACCTGATCATGGTAATAGACTTCTAACCCTTCACGCATAACTTGCAGATAAAATTCACAGGAGGGAGGAGAAGACGTACTGACGTTAGGGCCAAAGACTCCCCACTAAGGTCTATCAGCAACTTCACTGACCTGCTTCAAAGAGCGTCGAGCGGCAGCCCTGCACCTCGCTAGGCTGTTCTGGCAACTGTAGGACCTTTGTACCATTGTATACTAGCTCCCAGTGAGTACCAATTTTGTAGCTCATGTGAATCGATGAGAGTTGTAATATAATACAATATTGAGCAATGTGCAGAATCACTTCAAGACTGTTGGTTTTCAGATTTGTTTGTTGTCATTCCTTCTCCTATTCATTCCGTTGAATTCACCTGTTTCGCTTGGATTAATTTTTGATTAACCAAGGTACTTTGGCAAAATTTATCTGAATTGTGGACCAGTAGGTGCATTCTTCATTTCTACAGTAATCTTAAAAGTCATTCATCAGCCACATTTTGGCCTCTGCGTTAAGGGTGTACTTCCAGGGTTAAGGGCCTATGGTATGAATCGTCCTCTATCAATGTTTGTAATTGATAAAATTCCAAGGGGGTTTGAACTGATTGAATGTTATGCTCTTGTTTGACCCTGTAAGGATGTGCCCAAGGCCATACTGTGGAAGGCCAGTGAGAGTGTATCACCGTATCGTTGACAATATGGCTGATTTAGATTAGGAAGTCATTCATCCCGTGAAGGGAAGTCGTGAGGGATCACTGCAGTAGCAGTGCCAGTTAGGATGCTGAGCGCCGTTCAAGAATAACAGTCAGATTGATGTCACTGGGAAAACCGATTAAGTTAGAGGTCGTGAGAGTACGTCATTGAAGTCAGACTCGGGCAGATCTCGTGTAAATTTTGAAACGACAACCGCGTTTCCTTCCTCAGTTGGGAGAACTGGTGAGTATGTGAATTGGCACTACACCTTGCTGAAATGACGCTTGGGATGCAAAATCAGGACCTTGCATTGCAACACAGACTTTGTGCATCACTCCGTTTACTAGAGTGAAAAGTGATCCTTCCGCCGTTCTTGAGTTTGTGAGCTTCACACAAATTTATTGTTTGAGTAGTTAGTACAGCAATTTAACAAAGAGAATTAAGTTCGTGAAGATATACCGCTTAGCGACCTTGCTTGAGGAGTGACTACGTTCGAGTCTCAGGATTGTCTTGAAATCGAAATTGATTACTACATTGAATTGAAATTGAGTCTTTAATAGAGGAAACCCCAGGAAAAACTTCCTAGCGTTACTAGAGAGTTGAATAGAGAAGAGTGAAGGTCACTTTGAGACGTCGGGAGATACGACTACAGTATCGAAAATGATCAAGTCAACATACAACTACCGAAACATTGTTTGACAGAGGAGAGACGTACCGACACGCGTGCACCAACTGGGGGGCGAGCTGAGAGAACTTCACGTACGTTTATCTCGAAGTAAAAATTCTGGTCGCTGCCACATCCCGGAAAATTCAGGAGAGAAATGCCTGCAGCAACTGGAACTCGTCGAAGATCGATAGTGCGGAAATAAGAACACTCGGTCTTAGACTGGAAGTACGTGTTTTGTCGTCATTGTTGTCAATTCAAGAGGTATTGTAACCGCTATGTGTGAATCAAGGAAATTCTCTTCTGTTGGCCAAAAAAACTAGGAAAATCTTCATCAATGTACTCAATTATTATTCAAAACTTACTACTTCCAGTGACTGTACAGTAGAACTTCTACTAAGTAGCACTCTCTGAAGTAATATTGCTTGCCTGCCCCGACCTTGGCCCCATACAAACATCAAGAATGCAAATGACCCTCCCTACTATAATAACTTCTCTAATGTGATGTGTTAGACTGGTCTTGGTCCTACTACTTAGTACAAGTTCTATTGTATTCAAGTCCATGGGTATTAGTCCTTTTTTTTTGGCACCACAGGGCTAGATTGCACCATTTCAAAATAAATATCTACTTTTTGCCAAAAAAAAGTAATCTTTTCTTGCCAAAAAAATTCCATTTTTATTTTAAAATGTGGACGAATTCGCCAAATTTGGATGAAAAAGTGCATGAATATGATTGAAAAGTATTTTTTGGTCCAAAAGATGGATGAATGTAGAAATACTATACTTCACTAAATTTTAAGTGATCGTCATCCTAGCTCTTTTTTAAGAAGTAAAGAAAAAGGATTGGTTGGCATTTAAGGGTTAAGTATCATTCAATAATCCTCTTCTTCCAATTTCTAAAGTTCTTAACCCTATGAGATAGGTATCAATTTTTAAGAGAACTACACTTTTTGAATGAATTCATCAACTCTTCTAAGGCAATTGCACCTAAAATCATTTGAATAAACATCTCCAATTGCGGTTCTTTTTATTAAACCATCATGAAACTTTTGGATCTAACTAGGCAATTGAAAAAAATCCAAATTTTCATTGAATGTATTCTTATATTCTCAATGCAATATGAATAAATTAGGAGTTTTCAAAATATTTATATAAGGTGTCTAATTTAAATTAAAAACTAGTATGAGGGTTGAAATTAGATGTAATGTAATTGTAAGTAGTAGGTAATCATAGTGTAGTTTATACATATTTATATTCATTCAAAAAATGCATAAGAATCAAATCCAGAATATTACTTTGACTTCCAATAAAATCCAATACAAAATTAGTCAACACAAGTACAAATGCAAGCTACAAAAACCATTATAGATTGTGGTTTGGGATGAAATTTGGATTATTGAAAACTAACACAGTTGCATTTTAAATAATATAGATCTAACACAAAACCATAGTTTGCAATGGTTTTCTCAACATGTATTTGTATTAGTGCAATATTAAATTAAGAAAAATTCTCAATTCAAATGCAATTAGGTGTACACTCATTTGTCCTAATATTTTATGTAATACTAATTTACCAAATCACACTATTTTGAATTAGTGCAGGTTGAATATTACTATAACTAACTAGAATTTGGTGGTGATACTAATTTTCAAAGGTAAAGGGCCGTTCCCACCTGGCGTTTGCAAACACCGTGATCTTAAAGATAAAACTTCGTCATTAAAAGAAAATCATTTTTTTTTCTGGCAGTTCAGGTTCGGAATGTAGTGATAGTTTCTTATTGAAGAGCAATTCCCACATGCTTGGTACTTATCGTGAAGGACCTCACGTACCCCAACACAACCAATTACAAATTTGGATCTGATGGCCAGAAACAGTCTAAATCTCAAACTTTGAATGATTTTTAAAATAAACATATCACCATGCCAAATCTATGGACAAGGAAATGTAGTGGACATCCAAATATTAGAATGGATTTCACTACAATTCAATGTCCAAGCATGTGCTCGAAATAAGGAGTGGAGAGATTGTTTTTATAATGAAATTCATTATCCATCATGAATTTTCAAAGGATATGGGACAATTTGAAGATGAGAGTTTGACCACTCATTGTCAAAACGCAGGAATTGTGTGCAATGTAGAACTTCAAACCTCATGTAGGCATAGTAGAATAACTTTTTTCAAGAAACTTTGAACGAAAAAAAGTTGGAAAATCAAAGTAACTTTCATTTCCAAAAATTTGTTTGAGATTCTAAAGAATTAGATAGAAATATAAACTAATTGGTTGATGATTCTCAAATGGAATTAAAAGATACTAATCCCAATGGTGGGATTGTTCTAGCAAAAAACCACAACCATGTGGAATATTTTCTGAATTTATTTGAAAATTGAGTGAAAAAATGAATCTTATAAGTATTTTTTGGAAGATGTTCTAATTTCCCCCAAAACATGAATCTTTTCATCACTTTCTTATGTGTAGTTCAAGTAGAATCAGTAAAATCTTTGCATATGCACTAAAATATTTTCTTTTAGAACCAAAATAAAAAAATATATATTTTGAATTTCTGAATTTTTCTGTGCTCTTCATGATGAACTCTGTTTTGAGCTTAGCATCCCATAACTTTTGCTCCCATGCAACAATTGAAACAAAAATTATGTCCACATGAAGCTAATGTATTTTTCTATCTTCAAAAAACCTAATTAGAAATTGAGATAATATAACTCTATCCAAACTCTCATTTATCTCTCAAAGAGACAAGAGGTCCTTCTAAGGTTAAATAATTATTCAACAAAGAATGTTGGATTTGCCTTCCAAGTACTGTAATTTACTCTTTTGGTCCCTCCCCTTTGCTTGAAGGTTAAAACTATAAAATCCTCTTGCTTTCGTCTTCTTTGTACTCTCCTTATCTAATAGAATTTTCTTCTCATCACTTCCATCTAAAATACAAAATCAATTAATAGGTAAAAATCTTATTGCAAATCACAATTTTCATTAACCTTGAAATGCTAGACAATTCGAAAGTGACAAATGGATGACTTTCTACATCATTGTAAAAATGAAGAATATACCTATTGGTTTATAAATTAGATCATTTTTGACAAAGTAACTTGTTCGTAAGTCTCCTTCTTTTAGGATTAAAGATTTCAAAGAAGTGTAGTTTGTGGATGAAATAATGAAAAGTATTTCACTTCTTGTTGCACAAAGTCAAAGAAAATGTTTCTTTCAAACCCTCTTTGAATTTTGTCCATAACTTTTGATTGGAGGATCTAAATTTCAAACGTCTTTTTGGAGATGAAAGTTAACTTAATTTCCCAACTTTTCTTAGTTCAAAGTTTCTTGAAAAAAGTTATTCTACTATGCCTAAACGAGGTATGAAGTTCTACATTGAATACAATTCCTGCATTTGACTTAATTAGGTGTGAGCGGTTGAACATCTAATAATCCTAATTTATATATCTCACATGGATTGTTTTACTTCCCATCACCCCACTTGTATAAATAGATTATCTACACACTCTTGCCATCACTTCAATGGAGCCTTAGAAATCTCTTGAAGGTGGGAGCTGAAAAATATTGGACCCCTTGATTAATCCGACTTGGGTCCCCACTAATTTTGGCCATGGGTTGCCAATGTTCTTATGTAATGGGCTCTTGACCTTGCATATAGGTAAGAGCGGCCGTTAGCAGATGGAATCTTCATTTCCAGAAGATTTTAAACTTATTATTATGAAACACTGTCATTGTGGTGGGTCATCAATACAGAGGTGTTAAATTGTCGTAGGAGCGCTCTCAGGTTTATGCCACCTCGTCTGCCAAGTAGGTTCAGTAGATAGTGGAGCAGTCAGGTGGGAACGCAGGATGATTTACAACTGACTTAATACCTTCATAGGGCCAAGTGGAAACGTACCTTAAGCTAATCCCCCCTCACTATTAGGACAAATAAGTATAGTTACTTTTTACTTACCTAAAATGAACAAACACTCTCAGTGATAGGATCCATGTGGATGAGGTACGCAACGGGTGCCCCGGCCCGGGTACTCGCATTACCGCCTGACCCCTCGAAACCCCGGGTCTCGTCTTCCTTATCCAAACTGCCTTCGAGCTTCCCGTGCTCCCTCCGCGCGAGCTTCTCCATCAGTTTGCTTCCATTTCCTTCACAACTGTCGCACTTGCGAGGTGCGCATCAATTCCTTCCGATGGCGTCCCTAGCCGGAGTTTCACTCTCCGTGAGCTCGGGCTCGCATGTCTCTCTCGTCTCGTCCATGTCCGGAACCAAGCTAACGCACGCGAGCGCCCCAGCAGCGATGGCGCCTCTCGTCGGGCCGTTGCGAATTGAGGCCATGAAGAAGATTCAGGGCCGCGTAGTGTGCGCCTCGAGCGACAAGACCATCGCCGTGGAAGTCATCCGAATTGCCCCTCACCCGAAGTACTTGAAGCGGATCAAGTCCGCGAAGAAGTACCACGCGCATGACCCCGAGAACGAGTGCAATGTGGGCGACATCGTCACGCTCTCCAAGTGCAAGCCCGTGAGTAAGAGCAAGACGTTTATCGTGGTGGAGCGGAAGATTGGGCGGCCGCGCGGAGAGAGGCTCGCCGCACCCACGTTGCCTCCGTTGGAGAGTGAGAGCACGGAGAGCGCTGTTGCTGCTTAGGTTTTTTAGGGTTTGGGGAATCAGTAGGAAATTATATGGGAGATGGACGGAGGATTTCAATTGAATTGTAAGAGCCTTATTATCCGTCGGCATTGGATTTGCTTCAGAGTGGATTTTTTTTCTTTAGGAATTCGCTGCGTAGTCCTTGCAATTATTCTACTTCCCTTTCATTCTTTCTGTGGCGAGGTGAATTTGTTCTAGCGAAGAATGCAAAGCGTAACTGCAAATTTGAGCAAATGGAAATTTGTAGTAAATGGTTTGACTGTCGAGGGTAATCTCGGATTGTAAATGTGCATAATAGTTGTTCAAATTTGTTTGGTAAATTTGTTTGGGACCACATTCTCTGAAGATTTTAGGGTTTTCCAATCAAATTCTTAGTGGAGTTTTCTGGTTTTGGAAGGCATTGGGGAAAACGTAACTGGGAAACTCGGAGATTGGTAGCAAATGGTCGTGAATCTCTAAAAGGATCTCGGATTGTCAGTGTGCATGTTCGTTGTTCAATTGTTTGGTAAATGGGACCGATTTCTTTTGAACATTTTAGGTTTTGCAGATTGAGTGAGAGCAACTGTTCATTAGTTTCTTGCGTGAAAGATTACCCATGGAATCAGTAACGCCTTGCAGACATCGTCCAGACAAGGTGAATGTTTATCCTCACACTTATTTTTAAAATCTTGAAATTTCATCTTTCACTTGGCCCCTCTTTCAATTCTTATTCTACAGTGTGTTTGAATTTTTTATTCAACTTGTTAGTTTTTTTTGGATGACAACAAGACATGATAGCATGCGTTTTAATTGCATTGAATGTTTATATCTCTAAATTGAGGTTTTGGTCCCACAGTTTCTCCATTTGACTGCTATTGGAATAAAAGGGAGGTTACATATTATGGATAGGGTATAGCAAATATATTCTTTTTTCAGTGGCAAGATTGGGATGCCTTTTATGCCCTCTGGATTGACATCATAATGCCTCTTCTAGACCCCAAGCTATTCCTAGAATAATAATGAATTCATTGATAACTTTTGAGTCTATCAAAATAGTTGCCTCATGACATCATCTATATATGGATACCTTCCTTCTAAAAAGTACTCAGATCCATATTAGAATCGCCAAAATTAATTACAAATGAGTATGACTACAAGCCCAATTCTTAGAAAAAAAAGCACACTAAATGGAGTTCTATCTTTAAATAAAGTATGATTGGATTGGAATAGTGTTTCAAATTTTTCCTCCTTGTTTTTAATTACCTTCCCACCAATAAATGGATACAAAAAAGAAAATTAGTTTTTCAGCACCAGAATTGAGAAGGGTGGTGGTAACGGCAGGTCCACCTTATTGTATAGCTTAGAAAACACAAAGGCTCCAGTTATTGGAGCATATACCAACACAATTGAAGGGACGTGGAGTAGAGTGAAGCATTCTCTGCCAAAATACAAAACGGTGAAATCTCATTATTTGAGATTATATATACTCTGCAGAATATATATGGAGAATTATTTTTGCCAGAACAATGGATACGGCATTTTCACTCGATTTGGTCGAAGTGAGGTTCCCGATTCTACGTTCTACCCTTGTGATTTTCACAGGATTTGATCAGCCCAAACGAACATAACGCTATAGGTGTCTGGCAGTCATTAAGGTTTGCCAGTAGTTTAAATTGTTAATATGACGTACCCAATCATCATATAGCCAATTACCAGTTTTCTATTTCTCCTTCCCAGTTAGTCTTCACTTACAAAACCTGTTCCTAGTCAGTTCACTTTCAAAACATGCAAGACTGACTGAGTCTCTTACCTGTTGTTGAATTATTAGTCATTGACTGAGGCATAATCTTCTGACTCTTTCTAGTTAATTTGGCAACAACCCACCCAACTGGATAATGTTATGGGATCCAAAATGATCATCAACTGAATCCCGCATTGCATTACACGCTCGACTGCAATGGTGATCTGCAATTTACAAAGAAACAGTCCTCAAAACCAAGACTTGGAGGTAGGCCAGAACTTTGCAGGTGATTCGACTCTCGAGTGGCCAAATGGCCCAAAGTGGCGGCTCCTCTATCATCTAGGAAGGTAGCAAAGTACCAATACAAAGAAGAAATCATACATTTTTGAAAGTTAAACTAATCAACTATTAGCTGACAAAGTGGACTTTCTATTTCAGCTCAGGCATTTCGGGGTAAAATACCTATTGCTTGCATCTTTTCACTTAGAATGGGCACTCAATCAGTGAAACTTTCTTGCAAGAATTGTAACCAAATGACTAGAAGAGAAAATTCTTGGCTAATTTCATTAAAAGAGTTTTTTGGCAGCTATCAGCCAAAATACCACCAAAACAATGTCAAAATGACCCCACAAGTATCAAACATAGTAAGTTCCTATCAAATTATCAAAAATTTAGAAAATTCTATTATTAGAGGAAAAAAGGCTATCAAAAGCTAAACACTGTACCAATTCCAAAGGGGGGGAAAAACCCATGCAACTAATAGGCACGTCTAGAAAACGAGCCAGATTAGGGCAACGCACCTGCCAGTCGTAAGTTTGTCTATTTTGTTCAGAAAAGCGTAGGCTTCTTGGTGAAGCTCCTCATCGGGCCATACATCTCGGTATGTCTCCGGGTTCTGTTATTTGTTTCTCAAGGTTGCTTCGCCGATTTCCACCCACCAAGGCTCCAAACAAGCGCTCCCTGTTTGTTCTGCAAGCCAGTTATCGTACTCGTACTGCAAACAGGATTGACAGAAAAATGGTCCATCAGAACTGAAATTAATGGTCCATACCTCAGACAATGTGAATTGATCAAACGAACGTCTGCACCGTCTCAGCACTTCAGCCTCTCAAAGTTATTAATGTTACCATAATATCAGGTCAATGTTGACTTGACTCTATCTTAACGCTATCTTAATTGCTAGTATAACATCGAGTTAATGATACTAACATCACAGTGACATTACGTTAATACCACAATTGTCACTCAAACATCATCTTGACACTAACCCAACATGAGGATTATATTAATCTAACGCCGATTAACCTAGCGTTAAAATCTTTCTGATGAATTTCAAATGTTACAACCTGATCGGCAGCCAATTTATGTGCGAAGCGTTTCGTCTTGCCAGAAACAGT
This sequence comes from Straminergon stramineum, assembly GCA_963920665.1. Lineage (NCBI taxonomy): Eukaryota > Viridiplantae > Streptophyta > Bryopsida > Hypnales > Calliergonaceae > Straminergon > Straminergon stramineum. The sequence goes on along the minus strand of OY987265.1, from coordinate 18,474,031 downwards.
AAGCTTGGCATAAAAGGCCTCAACGGAGTTCATCATCTCCTCCCTGGAAGGTAAGGTAGCCTTGCCAGAGAGAGACATGGCTATCCAGCGAGATTGCAGCTCGCACAACTGGAACGGTACCACCTGTTTCACCACGATTCTAACAACAGTCAATAGCTCGTCACAAGCATGCTGCAAAGCCGCACAAAAAGAAACTAAAAACATGACAACTTACACGACAAACTCCTTGCAAAACCGTGCAATACCTTCCAAGGCAACCCTACGAAGGAAAGAGAGGGAGCAAGAGAAGGTGGGAAGACATGCTCATATAACGGACCGACGCAATTGTCTTCCAAACCCACTTCTCCCTGTGTATCCAGAAATGGAAAGTAATAAAAATACCTGCAATCATTCAGTAATGCAAGGACTGTGTCAGCAAACAGAAGAGCAAACCACAAACCACAAACCATCTGTCTACATTTGACTACAAGTAAGCTCCAGGAGCACTATCTACAGGGAAACGTTCATAAAGAGGTTTTCAGTCAAATTATACAGTATTCGAAGGCTTTAGAGATAGAACTGTAAAGATAAACTTCCTCGTGATTTCTAGGAGGTCTGCCAATAACCTCCGTGATCATACACAGGACTCCTACACCTCCATATAATCACTATTCATGACCATCACAATATCTCCCTATGGATCATGAGAAAGATTCCCTTAATGAAATAAAAAAGTCCCTGACATACGCAAATTTTACTTCAAACAACGTCTGGAGCAGAATTGGTTAAAGGCCATCTGCTCACCCCGTACAGTGCAGAATAACATCCGTTGACACAGATCCCCACTTTTGAACTTCACAGTTCCGTCCTCACAAGCGCACTCTATCTGCATACAACAACCCTCATCAAAAACTCAACTCTTTCCTATTGCAAAATGCACAACATTGACAGGAAGGGGATCCAAGATTTGCTGAGAGTTGAGTGATACTCCCTGTCCCAAAATAAATGTCCACAGTGTCGTGGAAAACGTTTGATACCGATTTCATTGAGCATAATCAGAAGGGTCCAAACTTTGTATCACCAAAAGCAATGAAGAACATTGCACGTGCTCGGTGCAACCTAAGTAAAATTGGACAGAAGAAAGCCTCCATAGGATCTGCTCAAAATAACTAAATAAACAAGAGGTCCAATTCGGACACTTATTACCGTGGAATGGCGATATATGTTACTGTGCTGGCCCATAGGCTCACTGAAATTGACCGGCGAGTCCCAAGTACGTCCGCTTATGTGCACCTCTTTGGCCACTTGGGCGATGTCCCTCGAGATGTCCTCCCCACTGGCCGCATTCCCTATCACCACCACAGTCTGACATACCCCATTCTAATAAAAACCCTAAAATAAACACTCTCACCTAAATCAACTCTCTCCCTTCCGAATATCATGAAAACAAACAATCTAGGTGCTAACTCTCACTCTCTCTACCTGGTCAATGAAAGAACTCGGCTCCCTGTAATTATGACTGTGCATTTGCACTCCCGGCCATTTGCTTATCCCTGCACTTGAAAATCGTGGAATCGAATCAAAATGAATCAAAATTCTTGGTGGTAGGACAGTTTTTGAGAACAGTGACAATAAAAGAGTTACACACAGCGAAGTCATGTCAAATAGGAGTGTATCAAACAAAATGAAACCTCTGAAGTTCTCTAAAATGTGAAGAGAATGGCTCATTGGCTTGAGAAGCTCTCACTTGTTCAAATTGAGTTGAACTTTGCATTCCAGGGTGTCCAGGACTCAAGCCAATTCAGAGGGGCTCAGCATGTAAGAGACAAATAATGCAAGAGACAAACAATCCACAAACTGACAACGGAAGAAAGAAGTACGCTAAGTATACCCGGAACTTCAGCAAGCTTGGGCTCCGAGTAGTGCCCATTGCAGACCACCACGGCATCAAAAACGTCCTCACGCACGCAGTCTCTTTGTCTTGTCCTCAATTTCCAAGATTTTTCACTTCCGTTCATATGCAACCCCACATACTCTACAACAGTGGAAAATTCCACCAAATTCAGAAGCCCATAGAACTCTGCAAACTCCTGTAAGTAAGAGGCCACCTCCGCATGGCCTGGGAAGCGACGAGAGTCTCTCCCTGCTCTCGGAAGGAAGGGAAAGTCCGTGAAACCCATGATCTCACGGGCTACATTGGTGCGCAAGGAGAAGTACATGCTGGAATACACACGCTTTCGGTGGGTGAGAAGACCTAACACGTCTTCATTCTCGATCTCTGGGTCGTAAACCCAAATGCCGCCCACGCTCTCTGTCTGCTCGAATAGGGTTACAGAGTGGTGCTCGCGAAGAAGCTCCCGGGCTGCCACTAGACCTGCGGCGCCTGCGCCAATCACTGCCACTTTGCACGATTGGAGCGCACCTGCACGCATGGATGTAAGGAATCGTGCATGAGAAAACAACGATCTGTAAATCCAAAATTGGCAGTGCCGAGAAATTTGACATCCAATCGGGGTAATAGAGGCGCGACATCGCTTGAATTGCCTCCGTTTGTGTGCAAAAATCGCAGCCTCTTAGAATCTAGTTTTCCGGGATAAATTTAGAGAGAGTTTTGATTTTCGGAAGGTGAAAGTGGTTTGCTGTTAATCTGGAGCAAGAATAATGAGGGATTGAATCTGCAACAAAACTTGAGGAGCTTAATTCGAATTCTACGTCTTCATAAACAAGAATCTGACCTCCGAGGTGTCACCAACCGCGCCAATAAGTGCCATGAGATGGAATAGTATCACACACTAGAAGAAGACGACTCGTGAAGCCTAAATTACAAGCGTTTCGTAAACTCCGATTTCCAATAGTAGGGTGTTGCAATTAACGCGCACTCGTACATGAATTACCTCCATTTGTTGCAGAATCGAAGTTCCTCTCCGATGATTCCATATTGCAGCAGCGAATTGCTGTGCTGGTACTCCAAATACGTGATGCAGCTCCTGCAGCTCCTGCAGCAAGTTGAATATGGTATGGCTACCTTGTTCGAATAAGACTACTTCATATGTTAGCCACAAAATGTGTAAGATGAAGAGCAGGCTCCCCTAATGAGTGCACATGCTCAGGTGGCAACTGCAATTTGTGTAGAAGCTAAATTTCTTGACGACATTGAGAAGTACCGCTTAGAACCAGCTATAATTTTGTGGAGGAAGGAAGACACTGAGCTTAAATTGAAGCAAATGTGGGAAGTTCTGACCGGTCAAGGTCAAGATTGAAGCAGAATTGATTGGTAGCAAGCAGGAGAGAGAGAAATTGACTAAGGTAGACCAGCCTATTACCACCCTGATTCGCAATCTGAGTATATTAGGACCAACTCCAGGAGGGGCACATATTTTTCAGAGGTGTGCGCATGTTTCACGAATCAAACCCAAGTGGAATTATAATTTTCCGATAAAAATTGTAATTTCTATGAATTTTTAAAGTGGTCTGCCCTAAATTACAAATCCGCCACTAGACTAGAGTCATAAATGTTCTATCCTCAACCTATAACCGCCATTACATTTACCTATTAACACCGGAGTTTCCACCAATCAAAGGCTAACACGTTACCAAAGTTGAAATTAATGCACTGAAATTGTCAGTGCAGTGAATGGACTTGGGAGGATTTTAAGGTGGTGATGGGGCCAAAACTAGGATGGCGGTTATAGGAAGATGATGGAAATGGGCTGGTCTACCTTAAAAGGTATGTTCACACTCGGTGTTAAAGAGTGGTGTTGGAGAGGATCTTAGGGATGAATTTAGACTTACTTCGGGACCAGATTCACATTGCAAACATCAACCCTAACACCAAGTGCAAACATACCTGTAACCCCTTAAAGGACAGACTAGTGACCGTGGAAATCATGGCTTTTGGAATCATGCGACATCGTCTACTTTAAAAATAAAATAAAATATCCATTGGAGGTCAAACTACTGTAGAAGATCGCCCCTTTCCATCCTAATTCCGAGGATGAATAGTTGCACTTCTATCCTACACAGGAGAATTCCTTGTCATCCATTAGATACAAAATGTCCACCACGTCATTTAGGGGTTAAGGTAAGAGGCTCAGGAATCGCCCATCTAAGGAGAATAACAAATGTGATAACCCAATAGTCCAGCCAAACGGTTTGAATTTTTTTTCCATAGATAGAGAAATGGAAAACAATTCAAAGCCTTTCTTTTGGTAATTTTTTGAGTCATATTGAATAAATTGGGATTTTTCAAAAGGTAAGGTGCGTAGGGCACTATTGTTGCACATAGGCTACAACAACTATTGAATCAAATGTGCCTCTGAATGTTAGATATGAGTCCAAAAAATGATAAACAACAAGCTCAATATGTTCATGGAAGTTCTCTAAAGTGGTCGAAAAGTGCCAAAGATGGAGCACCACACATGTGTGCCATGTCTATTTTAGAAGGCATGACAACTCAGCCCTATACCTTATTTAATTATATTTTATTGAATTCATTTGAATATTCTTATTGGGCTCTATAAGAATGTTTTCATAAGTCACAAACGACACATACTTAGAGTGCCTATAGATTGCTCATTGTCCTAAAATCACACACTTGGAATGAATTTGTATCACATGACAAATTTTACTCCAAATCCAAAACCAACTACAGTATTTTAGGATCATTCTATGGAGGCGATTCTAAATGCCCAAGCAATTTTAGAGCCTCCTACTTTATAGAAAAGGAGCAGCTTGCAACAATATTTGCCTACAATGGAGAAGTATAAGGAAGATCATATTTGGTGGTTGCGACTATAGTATGGTGGCTTTTAAGTACTTAAGATTGAAGAAGATGTAGAAGCCTTCTAGCTTAATTATGATGATATTGGTTTTTAAGTTAAAGAGAAAAACATGTTGGTCTTGAGCCTACAAGACAAGATCATTGAGAAGTCCATGTTGCTAAAAAAACAAATGGAAAATGAAGAAATTCTTGTCCATTAGAATTTAGGACACATGCAGATAGTCAACAAGACAATATGGAAAGAAATCTTAGTGAACAATTCTTTATTTTTCGTCATATAGACAATTGTGTTGAGACTTCAAAACAAAAATTGGTAAATGTAGGTTGGAGCTTGAAGCTAGCCACAAAAATAAATAAAAAACTTTTGATACAATTGTGCGTGTGAACTCATGAAAAATCCTAAAGCTCTACAAGGATTGATTGATTTTATTGACCCAAATTAGTTGAAAGGTAGCACACTAGCTAATGAATTTTGAGGGCAAAGAAGTGGAAAATAAACAACTATTTACCACAGTATAATAAATTCTAATATATCTAGGTAATTGGATGCTTCCATGGTCCTTGGATATCTGAATGTTCATAAAACCGTATTCAAATAGAATGCAATTTCATAGATTAATGTTTGAAATATTACAATAAGACTTAGATTTAATTTCATGTTGCAATGGCAATTATACTGAAAGGAGGCAACCCATTCCAAACCACTTAAGCAATTACATGTCTCTACAAGGTGGCTTTCTCTAGTGGGGAAACTTTTCCATGTGCAAAAATAGAGTTTTGAAGGTTTTCATAATTTTTCAAATTAGTTTTTCTCAAAACAAAATTACCATGAATTTTTCAATTGAAGATTATATTCCTCCCATACTAATGATGTGGGGCATTCTATTTCTAATCAAGGGTTGGTTGCAGAATCAAGAGTCTTGTAGTCCAATTATAATGTGCCATTCTTGATCACTTATTCATCTCATAATTGATTGGAAATACACCTCCCTAAGCTACCAACATGGGGGGATCAAGAATGGGTTGGCTCCTATATTAGCTTTCTGTCATGTAGGTGGACAAGAAGCAATTTTCTTAACCTTGATGACTATGCCAAGCCACATATGGATATTTTGATGGATGAAGAGGTTGAGGCTTGTCTCCAAATTCTCGTACAACTAACAAAAGACATACACATACACCAACTTCAGAAATTGAGTCTATACTTTGTTCAATTTCACTCCATACGCCACATATTGAAAATGAGTGGACAAAATCCACATGAGTAAACATGAATGTTGTAGTATACTCTATGTACTACAATCCTGAAAAAACTTGAAGCATAAAGCAATTAAGGTTTGGAAGTAAATGAATTTCAAAGCTAACCACTACCATAGACTCATTTACTATGGCAAGTTTCATAATCACTCCAAAAATTGCCTATGCTTCTTTTTTGAGCCTTGATGACTTGAACATTTTACTACATGTTGTACATATTTAATACCCACCCCCATTGGTATTGTAAAAAGTTGACATATGTGTGCTTCCAAAAAAATTATATATGTAGAAAAATGTAGATAATATTAATTTGAATGGAGATTGAAGATTCTTAATGAATCAAAGACTTGAAATTTCATTCACAGTTGTAGATGATCTATAGGTTGCAATTTGAACCATTGTTGCATCTACTTTGAATAGATTTTGAAGATATTTTTCTTAATACACAATTAATACAAATCATTTTAATTTTAATTTAGCAACAAATACAATTTCTTTCACCACAATCTTTTTCAATCTGACATATTAGTTTGTTAGGGTTGTATATTGTTCCACTTATTTTCAATATATGGAGTATGGAGTGAAATTGAACAAAGCATAGACTCAATTTTTAAAGTTATTGTATGTGCATGTGCTTTCAAGGTCTTGTTGCTTCAATGAATCACTTTTGCTACAATTCATTTTGGGTGCTTCTAAGTTAGTCCAGTGAACTATTATGCTTTCTTCAAATTAAAGATGGTTGCTTCCAAGACCACCTCCTACTTGTCCTTGCTCGATTACTTCTTTCTCCACTAAGTGATTGCTTAAGGACTTTAGTATATGATCTTAGCTATTTCCCTAATGACTTTGGTGCATTGTTGGTATTGATATGCAACTTATTGCAAGAATCTTTGTTGAATTGAATAAAGATGGCATGGGCTTCGAAAATTGTACAATGATGTTGGGACCGATCTAGTTTGTAGGATAATCTTAGAATGCATGGGAGCTAAATGGGAAAAGAACCCTTGGGAAGTTTTATTTTTACATGAGGAGCTACAACATACTTAGAACAACAAATGTTGTGACAACATTTTAGAGAATTCAATCCATGTTCATGTCATTAGAGGTCAAATCCCTCTCTATGTTACCAAAGGTCATATCCTTAGTTCTATATTACATAGAACAATAATATTTTTATGATGTTTTGAAGAAGTTTCTTGATGAAGGGACTAGAATTCAGATTATTGTTCTATTAACTAAGCACAAAATCACTAAAGGAAAGAGAGATAAAATCCTTTTTGATGTTCCTAAATACAAAATTTCTTAAGCAACTAAAGAACCACAAGGTGGGTGCATGGTTTGGTGTCTCAATAATTGTCACTAGTTGATTCACTAATCAACAAAGGAGAGCTATATAATGAGAGCCTTCATAAGTTCACATAAACATATCTAAAGAGAGCCTTCATAAGTGGTTGACTAAAAAATACGTCCACTTAGAATTTCAAATATACTAAACAAAGGAAAGAAAAAAAAATGAAGAAAAAATCTAATCCATAAGAAAATGACTTCCAAAGATTGTCTCCAATTTTCACTCTATAAAAGTCCATAACCATATGAGATACAAATGATATTTGCATCATCAAATCATTCATTTTTAGATAAAGAATGTTTTTGTTTACCCTTGCATTAGTCACTATAAACCATTTCTATGTGATTATGTTTTAAAAAATGTCCGTACATATAAAAATTAACTATTGTGATAGTCCATACATTTATCTTTAAGAGTCAATAAATGAATGTTTTTTAATAGACATTGGTTGTCCAAAAAAATACATAGATGTCTTTTGAATCAAGTTTTTATATTTTTTTACCCACAATTAACACAAGGAACTATAATCCTTTGGGTGATATTTCTTTTGAAATGCATACCCCTCCTTGAAATCAACCTTGTGACATGATTATTGAGACACCAAACTATGCATCCCCCCCCCACATGTCAGGAAGGAAAAACTTGTGAATTCAAAGTTGTGCAACAAATCAAGTATCAAAAATTGTAAAGATAATCTTGGCAATATTAATCCAAAGAAAGAATCTTTTATGTTGAGGAGTTCTCAAGGGTTTTTAGTCATATAGTGGACCCTATGAGCATCTGGTGATGGAGATTATGGAATTTATTCTATCATGATAAATAGTTGTCCATCAATTGTCATATGTACATCCAACAAAAATTTTCCATTGTCCTCATGTCCACTACCTTTGAGCCAATTTGTCCCTTTTCGTACAAAAGTTAGTCTATATTTTCACATTTTGTTCATTTGTTTTGCCCTTGCCATCTTCCGCCTATCAAACTATTGTTCGCCATCTATCATACACTGTAAATTGGGTTAGTGGATGTCCATCTACCAAATGTGATTTGTCACTTCATGCTATGGTTTCACTTCCCAAAGAGCTTCAAAGTAGTTTCATTGAACAAAAAGATCTCTTTGATGCATTTAAAATGTTTGATGAGGCAAGATAGATGTTGAATCTTGATTTAGCAAAAAAATTAAAATTAAAATTAAAAAGTCTTATGCTTACACTTGGACCTAGCAATTGGCATGACAAGTCATTGAACAATAATGTTTTTTTTTATGTAATTTAAGAGATTTCAAGAGTATGATTAGTTCTTATAAAACATGAAGAACTTGGATTTAAATAAGTTTCATATATCTTCTTTCAAGTTTAATATAAACATCATATAATGAATTTCACCTTGTGCATTATGACAAGTATACAATATGTAAGGTTGACATTGAGGAGTATCAAGGTCTTAGTGCATAAATAAAGAGTCGCATTTCCATGTATTTGCAAGTTTAAATAGCAAGACTAGAAACATGTTTGTGAACATCAATGTAGGAAGTTTTAGAGTGGTTCACAATTATACAATTGAACAAACTTTAAGCTTTTGATTAGTTGTTGATTAAATGTCTAGAGAAAAATATATCTACAAGATTGTATTAGATTGGTGTGTTCTTCAATGGAGTCAAACTTTGGTTGTCGTAGAGCAATACAAAAATTGTCATAAGCCTAAACCCTAAATCCTAAAATCCTAAATTCATTCATACAAACCAACACTTAATGAATTCTTTTGTTAAAAAAATAGAACTACAAGCTCAAATTGATTTAAAAAAAATTTAATTAAAGTTTGAAGTTCACTATGCAAGCTCTAAAATCACCCAAGAAATTCATGAAAGGTCAATTTAAACCATTGTTGTAGTTAACAAAACTCATTAACATAAACAAACTCCTAGTAAAATTTCTTGTTAAAAAAAATATACCTACAAGTTCAAATTGATTTAAAAAAAATTTAATTAAAGTTATAAGTTCACATTGCAAGTGTTAAAGTCACATGTGAGTGTTTTAAACTCCACCCTCTAAGTTAGAACGTGCACATAGGTTCTAATGGTTTGTTAAATCAATTACTTAAGAGTGTTTTCAATCTAAGTTCAATTCACGCCTTCCAAGCAATGGACACTTTGTTTTTTAATATCTAATTGAACTCAAAGTATGTAAATCCTAAAACTATTGAACTATGGTTAACTAAATCAAATACCTAATGAGAAAATGAATTCAAACTAAAATCAATCTAACCTAACTTGTAGAATGTAATTTTCCCTTTCAAGAATGACAAAGTAAGTTAAATTCTGACTTTCCAAGTAAAAGAAATGAATGGATTAAATATTGACCCCTAAACTACCTCACAACCTTCATCCATGAATTAAAAATGGTAAAATTAATCTAAATAAATCCAAATTTTAGGGTTGATTTATTAATGATGTATTTATGTTAATTACCTAATTGTAAAGCTAAACCTAATTTTGACCAATTAATTAAAGAACATCCAAATTATGACCAATCTTCATCCAACTTTTTCTCACTTAAAATTAAAGTAATTTTTGAATGAGAATAAATTTTGGAATCCTCAAAAGATTTCCTAATTGATTCCTATTTTAGATAATTCTTTAAAGATTCTTTAAAGATTCTTTTTTATCATCTTCTAATCTAACTTAAATCAAACTTCTATTCTAAATTATTATTTTAGGGTTTTTGTATTTTTAAGATTAAATTTCAAAAATTACCTTTCTGACAATCACAACACTAAAATACTAGATTCCTAATGAAAAAGTTATTAATGGATGAATTTAAAAAAAAAGTCTAACGAATTAAATTTCACTCATTAATTACTTTTAATCTAAGAAAACAATTATAATTCTTAATTAATCTAAATTTCTAAATTCTCATAAGATTTTAAGGTTCTTTTGTTTGGTTTCTCTGGATGAAAATATCAATTTTTCATCCAAATTTCAAATAAAGTTTATCTAATTGTAATTGGTTAAATTTTGGATTATTAAAATTTAATTTTAAATTTTAAATGTTAATTTTATTTTCTAATCTTTCTAAAGTTTTCTACGGATTATTCTATCAAGTGAAATTTTAATCAATTTGAAATTAAAAAAGCGCAATATGAAGAATTTTAACATACCTTTCCCATGAAGGGGTCGATTGTACCATCCTCGAGGATCACGAGATGAATGGTTTTGTAGTAACCCGCTCCTTCCTCCTCCATTTTTGCTAATCCATCGCGCAATTTGAAATTAATCCTTGTTCGTTGTTGTATTTTTGTTTCAATTTTTTTTTCTCCTACTAGTTATGGGATTTTATTAATTTAGGTTGTATTTAAGACAATTCCTAATTTATTAGAAATTGTTTTAATACCTCAAAATCTTTTAAATCCTTTAAATCAAATCAAATCAATTCTAAGTATTTTGTAATTTTTCTAATCATCCAAAAGATATTAGTTAGCGTTTTGTTTTATCTATTTGTCTTATTAGGCCTAATAAAACAAAACTTAATCAAAGCCTAGCCTTCTAATCCCTATAGGAATCCTAATCAATGACTAACCAATAAATTAATGAATAGTTTTGAGGAATAAAATGTCAAATCAAATCTAAGTTTTTGTACTTTATTAATTGTAAGATTCTTTGTCACCTTCTTTCTCCCTACTTTTAAATTTCCCTCACTTCATCTCTCTCACTTGTTTTGTTGTTTGTGTTTTGTTGTTCTTTTTGCAATAGATGAGATTTCGTAGTAGCTATGGAGGAAGTTGGAATTTTAATCAAATTTTAGTGAAAAATTAAAAAAATATGGAGCATGGCTACCACTGCTTTAGTATAACTACGTGCTAGTTTTTAAGAGAATCAATCTATATCAAAGTGTTTGAAATCACAAGCTCTACTCGTTCAGCTCCTGGACTATCTAGCTCCTATTTGTCAACTCTTGGCTAGATTGTCCAGCTTTGTTCATTCAGTTTTGGTCCCGTCTGCTCTGGTCATTTAGTCTTGTTCCATCCGCTTTAGTCATTCAATTTCATTTCGTCTACTCTTGTCAATTAGTTTCGTCTCGTCTAGCTCTCTGCCACATGGTGAGGGGTGACATGGCGGCCTTTGTGGTCCCGGTTGTTCTCTGGTGTCCTTTTGTTGTTCTCCTGATTTCTTTTTGTTAGTTCTTCTAACTACTCAACCCATTCGAGTCCTCACTGAATTACAACCTTACTCTAATTATTGATTTTTTGAAAACTTTCACTAACTACATGAATTTTGATTAATCTTTCACTACTTAACTTCTCTAACTAAAATTAATTAAGTAAAAGGAGTTTGGGGGGAATTTCTTAAACTAAGCTAACTTTGATGATTGTAACTATGACATTCAAATGGATTTATTTTGGGGTTTTGGAGGAAGTTTTCCAAATACTTAGAACCACCTTATAACAATGTCAAATTTGAAGTCAAAGCTTCGCTGTGTAGGGGAGACCTTAGGCATATACGATGTCAATGGGAAAAGAGTAGTATTTTGATCATTTTAATCTTTAAAGGAGGTACACATGACAATGTTTAACCGAATATGAAAGACTAATTTCTCAAAATTTCAAAGTATCCAAGATTTAATCACTAAAAGGGGTACGCATGACAACGTTTAAACCGAACTTTAGCAATTAAAGACCCAATTTCCATTATACAATGAATTTTGGGTAAAGATTAGTTTAATAAACTTTTGAAAAAGTCAAGCTTTGTTGCCTCAAGCCTATTAATACCAAATTTTGTTGCAATGAGCACAAATTGTTAGTATTCAAGAAATCTTAACCGAAATTAGAGTTTGGAGGTCTATCCCTTCCAAAACTCTCACAAATCAAAGAAAATGCAGACTTAGCCTCTAAAACTTAAGAACAATAAAATAGAAATCACTTTGAAGGGACCCTCTCGTCCTTCAAAGTGTGCAAATCAAAAGATAAAATGAAAATCAAGTTGGATCTCGACTTGAATCAGTGCTTCGACCACGCCGATAGCATGAGATAAACGAAAGCAAGGTTTAGTTATGAAAATGAGGATACTGACAACCTCGAGGGGGGGTCTTTTATACTTGTTCCATGCCGGCAAGCCCCTCCTTGATAAATTGTCAATGGATAAACATTTATTTCAACCCCTAGATATTTGCTAAACTACCCTAATGTATTTCCTAAATAATCTTTGTTTAATGGAAGAATTCTCTAGAACCCTCTCCATTTAGCTAATAAATCTTGACTAAATCAAATCCAAGATCTTTTCTCAAAGATCTTTTGAAAATATCCCTAACTAATTTAGATATTTTGCTAATTAATCCAAAGTTGTTTCTAAATTGTCTTTTTTTAAACCAAGATGGCTTGTTACACAAGAAAGAGATTTTATCCAAATCCAATCTTTAATTTTCCAAAAGATATTTGCGAAATTAACTTTGAATTACCACTAATTACTCTAAAAAGTCAAACCTATCGCTAGACCCTTCGTATCTTCTAGGGAACAACTCCAAATAGAAAAACAATTGTGCCAATATGTTTAGAAGATCCAAATTACATGGCAGAACTCTCTATCCCCTATTTCTAAGCTATTTGTAAGCTTAAAATCAACTTACAATAATTCCAAAGAAAAGTCAAAACTCTAACTTTTGAAATTTGTCTCTATTTAGGAAATTGTTTAGTTGGAATTACTTGGAAGGTTCTATGGGAGTAAGAAAAGACCCTTCATTCACAATATATAGACTCCGTCAACTCCTAGCATGTCAGTCCACTCGCCACCAAGTTATAAATTTTTAAAAATTCAATGTCGTTGTTGATTCTAGTACTTTGGAATATCAGAATGTTAGAATGTCTTCAGACTTTAAGGGTTGCTTTATTAACACACAAAACCCTATCCTAATTTTTAGTGAGATTTTACAGCAACATGGGTAATTTATAGGAATTTACGTTCATGTTTAAAAGCAGTTGACTTCCCATGGAGTCATTGTAATTATTTCGGAAAAATCCGAAATTTTTTGGGTAGCTTCTAAGAAACTTCCAAAATCAAAATGCAACATTACTTTTCACTATTCATAGGGAAACTAAAATTAACAATCTCCTTATAATCTCCGCCAAAAGGGAAATCATTTTTGTATTAGGGAATTTTGAAACAACCAGCTCCAATGTTAACTCTTGGCATGCTTTTCAAATAAAAGCGTCTTTCTCTATGTTTTGGTCACTCTCCTTTCACCTTATTTATATTTTGGTTCATTATTTTATAAGTTACTTGCAAATAAAAATTTAGCAATCCAAATTCTTTACAAATTGGATAGTGACCTACACTAGACTCTTTAGACTTAAAAGAAACTTAGTCAATGTATCATATGCATTTATAAGACTAATTTGGCATGGACAAAATATTAGGACTAGCTAACATTCGGACTCATAATTCTCTTAGAATCACACGATTGACCTCTCAAACTCTCAACTAGGCAATAGAAGTAGGAAATCAGAGTATTTTAAATCTTCCTTACTTCTAGGAATCCATGATGACCCCTCACTGTATTGATAGGGACTTCTACCAAACACCACTCAAACACTTTTTTCATGCTTTTTTGCACAAAAATATTCTAAAAACCTAAGAAAAAAACCCGAAAACAAACAAATATGAGTCCAAGTGCCAACTTGAGGGCTCACATTTTCCAAGAAATTCATGAAAGATCAATTTAGACCATTGTTGTAGTTAATTAAACTCATTCAAGGTAGTCCACTCTCACGGAAATTTTTAGGACGCTATTGTGCAATGTACCAAGATTTTGGTAAAGATCGCCCTATGCCATCTAGGGAGGCTTTGTGGTGGCTGGTAGAAAACTATGGCGAATCGACTGAAGAGGATCAGCCATGGGACCTCTGTTACCGTGAGGAATCCGTCAATTGGACCCTGGAACCTCCACCGACAGTATCGACAAATGGTCAATTTTGCAATTGTCCATGGTGACAATTATGGAAGCCAAGCGTGGTAATTGATTCAATTGAATACAACTAGCCAATAATTGAAGGCGCCTCTCACAACCACGTTGAGTGCGCCAACTCCTACTACACGTTCCACAAGAACCACATCAATTATATTGATCCCATTTGCTATCGCGCAACAATCTTCTACGATTTTTTACACTATATGTGTATTAACTATCAGGTGGTAATTGACGTCAATATTTTCAACATTTAGAGGCCTGAATTTCACATCATAGTTAAATTAGAGTATCAAAACTTACCTTGGTAGCGAGTTGTAAAGGTGATGTCTATCACGTATTTTCTGAATGGGCTGCATTTATCCTTGGTGAACGAGTTCAATACCACCAAGTACTTCGCCATTACGAAGTGGCTCAAATTCCAGCGAATCTACAACGTCCAGCTGTTGGAGCGTGACAATGAAATCAAGAAGAAATCGGACAAGTCAGACAAGCGGATGCGAGAGCGAACAGACAAGGATCAGAACAAGAGGCGGCAAAAATGCAAAATGAATGACGGGGGCGTCAATCTGGCTAAGTGGAGGGCTATGTAGTACTGTAAATTTTTTAATTTTGTGTCAATTTGATTTGGCAAGTGTAAATTGGGTTGTCAATTCGCCTCATTTCCATTAGTAAGTCAATTGACAATATAAATTTTTCATTAGAATTGAATAGGTGGATTTGCTAGGATTTGAAGCAATGCGAATTGATAAAGATTTAAAAGTCAAATTGAATAGTTGTAGCTCTCTATGAAAAGTCATCTTCCCAATTTTGAGACTATAAGTCCAAAGGTCGATTTAATTTTAGTGTAGTTTGTATAGGTCGTATGACTCACTATACTCTTGTGATTCTATTGTAAAAATTCTCAAGCTCTAAAAATTTTGTAATTGTTAATTTGTTTTGTTGTGAAAGTTGTACTTGTCTATTTTGGCTAAGTGATTCGGTCGTTGGTTGTTGTTGAGTGAATTGTGGAGCTGGAATCTAATCGACTTGGAGAATTGATGAATTGTATTGAAGTCTAATTGATGTGTAGTAATTTCTGTGTATGTGTATCCTCGATTATTACTAAATATTTGCATATATGTGTATGTATTTAAATTTACAAGCTAATTGACTATGTACTAGTGCTTGTTTAAGGGATTGAGAATATCATCAATTTGATTGTGTAATTCTAAGTATGAAAGTTGTGTAATAAAATTATTGAGTGAATTAATTAATTAATTGCCAAGTGTGATCAATATAATCTTGGTGTTGTGTGTTTTTATAAGTGGTGTTTGTGTAATCCATTTGGCTAGTGGGTTGTGAATCTAGATTGAAGTTGTGAGGCAAATTGACGATTTTTTAAAATATTTAATTATTAACTATGGAAGTATTTTGTATTATGATGCATCAATCCATTCAATTGTGGGAATGTGAGGCATTTAGTGTTAATTAATTGTCATCCGGTGTAATAGATTTATAGATGGATGTATACCAAATGTCAAATTGTTGGGCTGATTTAATTATTGAGTATTAAATCTGTGAAAAATTTACAATGTATGTCCATGTGAAAAATTCCTCAAATTTGTAGTTAATTCAATAATGCGGTGCTATGTGTGTGAAGTGTTGCATTATTCAATCTTATGAAAAATCAAGTTGACCAATTCAAGTGTTATGGATTTAAATTTCTAATTTATGGTATTTATGAGTGTAGGTTTGTAATAATTGTAAATTGTTACCCATGTCAAGCCAATTGTAAAGTTGTGATACTAGCTAAATTATTGATATATGTTTAGATGCAGTCAATATATATGTGTAGTTTGTCAAATAGATATAAAACAATGAGCAAGTCTACTAGACAGTGATAGAATTTAGTTGGTTGTCAAATTGAGTAAATTTGCAAAGTATAAATCTAAAAGATTGATTAAGTCTAATTGATAGAGTATTGGCTAGATTCTATGGGACAATCTGAATTAGACCAAGTCTAGTTGTAGTAAAGGTCGCTTGTGAAGCAAAATTGATGAACTAAGTTTTGGATTAAATTAAGTTACATAGATAAATTAGAATGATCCCATGGACAAATTTTACATAAAGCATACCCGGTAGTTGGGATTTGCCTTTGATATATAAGGGAGTCAAGTCGACAATATAGATAGAGGTAGGTGGAAAGTCGACTAGGCTTTGTATTAGACCTTGTGTACGGTGATAGGTCTAGTTTCTTGGTTGTATGGCCGTGGATTGATAACAAAGTCAATTAACTCAACCACATACAAGTTCAAAGATAAATTGATTGTAAAGGGAGAATGGAGTGAAATGGGCTAATGTGAAGAATTACTCAAGCCCTAAGAAAGAACTAATTTCTTCCTTTGGAATTTTTGATTGTATGGAATTAGGAGACCGAATTGTTTTATAAAATAAAAGTTGCAATTAAATTAATATGATTTAGACGAATGAGAGAAAGAAAAGAGGATTGAATTTATGTGCAAGTTAATTGATATTTTTTTATAAATATTTGTACAATATTAATATTAAGTGGTTAAAGCATGCATAAAGACAAATTGACGATTCCTTAACAAATTGATTTGAGAATTGACATGAGCCACATACTAGACAGGATTGTGACGTCATCCATTGAGTCTATAATATAGCATTGGAAATTTGGACTGTAAAAAATTGACATTTAAAGTATTTTTTTAGGTTATTTCTTGAATCAAATCGTAAAACACAATAGATAAATATTCAAAATACGAAAACAAGTGACGTTAATCACGCAAACGTTAGACTTATTGATTTTTCCTTAGGAATTATCCCCCTATATTATATTTCCTTGGGTTTTGTAGAATAGGCAAAATCTACATTATATCAACACTTGGTGAAATTTTTTTGTTTAAAAAAAATAAACCTACCAGTTCAAATTGATTTAAAAAAATTTAGTTAAAGTTTAAAGTTTACAATGCAAATGCTAAAATCACCCAATAAATGCATAAAAGGTCAATTTAGATGTTCATGGTAGCTAATAGAACTCATTGATACAAACAAAACCCTAGTGAAATTCCTTTTAAAAAAAATAGACAATAAGTTCAAAGTGATTTAAAAAAAATTAATGAAAGTTTAAAGTTTATATTGCAAGTGCTAAAATCACCCAAGAATTTCATGGAGGATCAATTTACATCATCATTGTAGTTAATAAAAATCATTCATCCAAACCAACCTTTAGTGAATTTTTTGGTTAAAAAAATAGACAGACAACTTCAAATTAATTTAAATTTTATTTTTTTAAAGTTTCAAGTTCACTGTGCAAGTGCTAAAATCACCCACGCAAGAAATTCATAAAAGGTGAATGTATACCATCATTGTAGTTAAATGAACTCATTCATCTGAAACAAATACTTGTTGAAATCTTTTAGTAAGAAAAAAATAGACCCACAAGTTTAAATTGATTTACAAAAAATTGAATTAAAGTTTCAAGTTTACAATCCAACCGCGATAATCACTGAAGAAATTTATGAAAGAGGAATGTACATAATTGCTCTAGTTAATAGAATTCATTCATCCAAACTAACTCTTAGTGAACTTTTTGGTTCAATAAAAATAGAACTATATTGACATATTCAAATTTATTTTTTATATTTTAATGAAAGTTTCAAATTCACAATGCAAGTGCTAAAATCACCCAAAAAATTCATATAAGGTCATTTTGAAAACCATAGTAGTTAATAAAACTCATTGATACAAAAAAAACTCTTGTGAAATTTCTTATTAAAAAAAAATAGATGGACATTCAAATTCAAAGTGATTTGATAAAATTTAATTAAAGTTTAAAGTTCAGAATGCAAGTGCAAAAAAAGCCTTAGAATTTCAAGAAAGATCAATTTCCATGATCGTCATAGTTAATAAAATTCATTGATATAAACTAACCTCTAGTGAAATTTCTTATTAGAAAAAAAAATAGACGGTCCACAAGTTGAAATTGATTTGAAATTTTTTTTAATTAAAGCTTAAAGTTCATCATGCAAGCGCTAAAATCACCCAAGAAATTCATAAAAGAAGAATTTACATAATCATTGTAGTTAATAGAACTCATTCATCCAAACAAACCATTAGTGAATTTTTTGGTTAAAAAAAATAGACGAACAACTGAACAAGTTCAAATTGATTTAAAAAAATTTAATTAAAATTTAAAGTTCACATTGTAAGTGTGAAAATCATCCAAGAAATTCATAGAAGATGAATGTTCACAATCACTTTAGTTAATAAAATTCATTCATCCAAACCAACCCTTAGTCAACTTTTTTGTTCAATAAAAATACACCTACGAGTTCAAAATGATTTAAAAAAATTTATTTGACGTTTAAAGTTTACTATGCAAGTGTTAAAATCACTCAAAAACTTCATGAAAGGTCAATTTAGACCATTATGGTAGTTAATAGAATTCATTCATAGAAACCAATATTTAGTGAGATTTCTTCTCCCCCAAAAATAGACTTGTAAGTTTAAAGTGTTTTTCAAAAATTGATTTGAAGTTTAAAGTTCACATTGCAAGTGTTAAAATGAAACCCTAAAATTCATGAAAGGCTAATTTAGACCATCATTGTAGTTATTCAAACTCATTTATAAAAATCAACACCTAGAGAAATTTTTGTGAAAAAAAATGAATGCTCAAGTTCAAAATATTTTGAAGAGATTTTGAAGAGATTTATTTAGTGAAGTTGTGAGCTAAAAATGTAAGTGTAAAAGAATTTATGAGAGCTTAAATTATATTGTCGTTATAGTTGATACGACTTATTTATAGATACTTCACAGTTTTATGTCTTTTCTTGTTCAAATTAAATAGATTCACTAGTTCAAAATATCTTTTAGAAATTTATTTGGAAGATTAGGTTTCACAATGCTAGTGATAACATCGATGAATTTTTTTTATGAAATCTTGATCTAAAATATAGTTGTATTGAATTGAACTTTTTGGAAGAAACTAATGCTTATTGGATTTTTTAGTTGAGAAAAAATATAATCGACAAGTTTTAATGCACATGTATGCCTTTGAAGACATTTTGTGTTTCAAATAGAATTCTTTTGCAAGGAAAAATTGAAGTTCTCAATATTTAATCTTCAAAATTTAGCATGAAATTTTCTTAAGTGGTAAGAGAAATTGGAGTGCCCACCTCTAATTGAGGTTGAAATTTTTGATTAACAATATATGCTTGATTGAGCAAGTTGGGGTTAAGTTTATTCTCACCTACAATTACAAATAGTGTGGATTATCCAAAGTTTTTTTGTAAAATTACACAATAATTGTCCAATATTTATTCCAAATGTTTTAATAGTTGTTGCAATAATTTCTTCAGTTTAAAGATGGCTTAATCATAGTCTAATAATAAAAGATGTTTTTGAACAAATATTCAATCTTTGCCGAATAATTCTTCCAAATGTTACAATAATTGCTAAAATATTTTCTTCAATTCCAAAATGGATGATTTAGAGTTCATTGCATTATGAATTTATCAAGTGGCAATGCAACAAGTTCACTTTTCAGGGATGCTGTATAGTGATTTTAATTACATAATATACTTTATATCCAATATATAATTGATTGATAAGCAAAGAAAATCAATTTAAATGATCGATACTTGTTTAATCTTTAATGAATCACCTGCAAGAATTCAAGCATTGGTAGAGATGATATTATTGGTCGAGCTTGATTTTGAAGATATCTCTAAGATTCAAAATTTCAACGTTATATTTAAACTAAGTGTTGGCTAGCAATACCTATAAAGTGATGATTCAAATATTTTTGAATCAGTAATAATAAAATATATAAGTTGTGTAGATAAGCTTTGGTACTAACTTTTAAATTAGACAAAACCCAAGGCTAATAGTATAGTTCGTTCCTAGGGAGGCTAGTTAAATAAGATTACTTCTAAATGACTCTTATTAGGTCATTGCAATTGTAAAATATTATAGGAAATATGTTCCTTAACCACATAAGCAAATGTTTTTCGTAACACGATATGACTAATTACTAGATTTGCCACTCCACTCTTAAAGGCCACAAGGGTTAGATAAAGCTCCCAGTTTATTAATTCTTTAATTAAGCCTTTTCTTTTTACTATCTTTATAACTTTTATTCCCACTTGGAATTCTTTATTATTTATTTCTTTAATCCTTTAAGCTTTTCCAAATCAGACTTACTTCTTCCTGAATAGATCTTCTCAGCTTCCAAGTACCAAATGGATCATGTCAGACTTCCCATCTACCAGGGAATCTTCTTCCACCAACTCAGAATTGACTTCACTCAACCACATTGTTCCACTTCTAAATCAAATCTTATTTGGAATTAACTCCTCTCAGTTTCCCACTCACTGAACTCTCCAAATTGGTTTTTAATCATCTAAATAACTCATACACAACTACCAATTTGGATAAAAATAATAAACACATACATTCGTTAAAATATTCCACTCAAATTCTTCCACTTGTCAGACCATGCTCTTGACTCGAAAAACACCACTCTCAAACATCAGCAGCAAATTGGAATTAAACTCCATACATGCAAACAAATCACATACATACAGAATTACAATTCGGCTTGAATAAAATTTATTATAATACCAAATTGGTGAGTAAATCACCATTTACACTTTTAACATCAGTTATGTAGATTGATCATCCAACACATTCTCACAACTATCATTGCAAATCATTCTTTATACTCTAATTGCCTTCCTAATTGGAATCTAATTTTCAACACTTTCAACATTCCAACTAGGCTTCAATAATTGTTCGTTGTTTGAACTAAGTTTTAATATAAAGTTACTACCCCCAGATACTAAATCTCATCTTCTCAGCACAGACTTTCCCAAATTTAACATTTAACAAATACTTCTTCAAAGCAATCTCCAACTTGGATAATTTCAATTAAATTCCGCATAATTCTGCACATAACACACTACCACCATGCACTAGCACATACACATTCAGACTAGGACACAGACACATACTAATCCAAACTTAGATCAACATAGACATAACACCCAACTGGGTAATCACACAAGCACACACACAACAATCACAACACAAATTCCAAAAAAACAAATACACAGCCTGACTGACTGGGACACGCACTGGAATTCACTCAACAACCGGTAAAAGGAAAAGAAAAACAACTTGGACTTAAGAGACAACTCCAAAACAGTTACCAACTCGGCAGAATCAGCCAATTGACAACAGCCACCTATTTGAATCCCATTCGGCCCACATTCATCAGACTACCATCATCCAATTCGGCTGACATGGCTGACACTCAGTCACCAATCACCTAATTGGAATTCTAACTAGGACTTTAAACATACAACCCACCACTTAGACAACCAAACAACCTCACTTGGAATAAAACCAGTGACTAAACCCCTATTTGGACAACACAAAACACCAAATAACACCAAAAACCTTCACTTTTTACTCAAAATATTTCAAAAATTATAACAGTGGTTACCCTATTCGGTTATCTACAAGTTGCAAATAACGGTAAATCATACATAAAATGCAATCAAACCAAATTAAACCCTTCCCTGAAATATAACTCAAAATTAAATTGTTCAGTAGTGTTCATCATGCATGAGACAATATTTACTAAGAAGATTAATCATTCTTTCAATGACACGTTTTAGATTCAACCCTTCAAGTTTTAGATTCAATCTTTCAAGTTTTAGATGATGGTCATAATGACGAACATAGGATATTCCATGGTAGACAATTGGAAAATGGGGACAGAAATTAAGCATTGTTAGTATTTATGCGCTACGAGTGATAGTGGCAACACTTCTTATATCAAAATTAAAGATCTTTCAAGTTCACACCACAATTGCAATGATTTAACTTATCATGGTTTATGCCGTTGATTGATAGTAAGTTTGTGAAAATTAATTAAAAGATGTAGTTATAAAAAGAAAGGGTAGAGTGGCTTCAATTAAAATACACAAAATTTCAGGCCACAAGCGACATTAAATTTCAACGATATTTGTAGCTCCTCGGCGCTCAACAATAACATATAATGCTTAAGTTGTTAGTTTCCTAAACAAAAGTAATATCCCTAGGATATATTAAAATGAAGTAAAAAAGACATGTACTCACCCTAGGGTTGTTTATACTAACATGAATCTGGATTTTCCCATAGGTATATCCATCGAAGATGTTCATAACGCATTAGGATCGCAACTGAAAGTTGACAACTAAAAAGAATTTTTTTTTCTATGGCATGTCGACCAAATTGATGAACAAACCATCCTTGTTGACAGTAGATCATCGAGGTCGATGGATAGACCATCCAAAAAAAATTGGAATTCTCATGGATGTGGTATTGAATCCTAACGTTTTGTCTATCTATTGTTTGTTTAAACACGACGTGATGTTGAAGACCTTGATTCACTCAACTTTAATAGTGATGACTTCCTAAATTATGTACCACAAACTCTGTCCAATATGTACCGGTCATGATCTATGACACAAGCAATAAATTGACAATTTAATGAATGATGATCGAAAGAGCTGAAACTATACCAACGATCAAGTCCCACTTGCTAAAATGAAAAATTCATTTCAAGTTCTATAACAATTGTAACCTAGCTAGCTTCATGATCTTAGCTAAGGATTATTTAACAACATCACAAGGTGAGCCTTGTGAGTGTTTTAAACTCTACCCTGTGAGTTAAAATATGCACATGGGTTCTAGCGGCTTATTTAATCAATTATCCTAGGGTGTTTTTAATCTAAGTTCAATTTGCGCCTTTCAAGAAATGGATACTTTGTTTGTAATATCCTAATTGAACCCAAATCATGTAAATCCTAAAACTATTAAACTATGGTTAACTACATCAAATATGTAATGAAAAGATGAATCCAAACTAAAATCAATTTGACCTAACTTGTAGAATGTAAATTTTGTTTCCAAAATGATAAAGCAAGTTAAATTTTGACTTTCCTAGTTAAAGAAATAAATGGATGAATTTTGACCCCTAAACTACCTCACAATTTTCATCCATGAATTAAAAATAGTACAATTAATCCAAATAAATCCAAATAAATCCAAATTTTAGAATTGAGTTTTTAATGATGTTAATTACCTAATTCTAAGACTAAACCTATTTTTACCAATAATCAAAGAACTTCATCCAAATTAGGTCTAAACTTCATCTAACCTTTTTCCATTTAAAATGAAAGTAATTTTTCAATGAGAATAGGTTCTAGAATATTTGAAAGATTTCCTAATTGATTTCTAATTTAAATGATTCTTTAAAGATTCTTTAAAGATTCTTTTTAATGATCTTTTAATCTAATTTAAATCAAACTTTCTATTCTACATTATTCTTTTTAAGGTTTTTTATGTTTTAAGATGAAAATTCAGAAATTACCTTTCCAACAAGGTAAAACTCTAAAACATTAGATTTTTAATGAAAAAGTTATTAATGGATGAAATTTATATAAAAGTTCAATGAAATAAACTTCATTCATTAATTATTCTTAATGTAAGTGAACAATTATAACTCTGAATTAATCCAGAAAATTTAAATCCTCTCGAGTTTCTAAGTTTTCATTGTTTGATTTTTTTGGATGAAAATATTAATTTTTCATCCAAATTTCAAATAAAGTTCTTCTAATTGTAAATGATTAAATTTTTTATTATATTTTAAATAAGAAGATAATTCGAAATTATGTAAGGTTAATTTTCTAATTTTCTTCAAGTTTTCTAAATTTTATCCTATCAAGCAAATTTTTGAATCAATTTGGAATTTTAAAGCAGAACATGAAGAATTTAACGTACCTTGCCCATGAAGGGGTTGATTGTACCATCCTTAAGGATTAAGAGATGAATTGTCTCATAATAACCCGCTCCCTCCTCATCAATTTTTGTTAATTCATGGCTCAATTTGAAATTAATCCTTGTTCGTTGTTGTTTAACTTTGCTTTTCCTACTAGTAGTTATAGAATTTTATTGATTTTGATTGTATTTAAGACAATCCCTAATTAATTAGGAATTATATTAATACCCCAAAATCTTTAAATCCACTAAATCAAATCAAATCTAATAAATTCTAATTATTTTATAAATTTTCTAATCATCCAAAAGATATTAGTTGGCATCTTATTTTATCTATTTCTCTTGTTAGGCCTAATAAAACAAAACTTAGCCAAAGCCTAGCCTTCTAATCCCTATAGGAATTCTAATTAATGACTAACCAACAAATTAATGAATAGTATTAAGGAATAAAATATCAAATCAAATCTAATTGTTTATACCTTATTAATTGTAAAGATTCTTTATCTCTTGTCACCTTCTTTCTTTCAACTTCTCAAATTTTCCTCTACTTCATCTCTCTCATTTGTTATGTTAGTTCATTGCTCTTTCTTTTGCAATAGATGAAAATTTGTTGTGGCTATGGAAGAAGTGAGAATTTTCAACAAATTTTAGAAAAAATAAAATAAAATTATTGAGCGTAGCTACCACTACCTTAATTGCTTAGCAATTTTTAGAAAGAACTAGTTTCCATTGAGTTTTGAAATTCCAAGCTCTTGAGTATAATTCTAATCATCCAACTCATGGTTCATCCAATCTCTGAATCGATCATCCAACTCCTCACTCATCTAATTTCTTGGCTTGTTCTGTGGACCCCTACCACGTAGCAAGGTGTGGTTGTCCGATACCTCACGGCTCCATTTGTCCTTCAGTCGTTCTGCTCTATACTTCAATTGTTTTATTCTGTCCTTCCGTCGTCCGTCCTCGTATTGGTGGTTCGTCGAGTTGGATGTGCTAGTCCTCCTCTTTTGATCACCATGTTTTGATTTCTTGTACTAGATTTCAGCCCCTTGCTCTAATCATTGAATTTTTTGAAACTTTCGCTAACTACATTGAATTTAACTAATCTAGTACTAATAAAATTAAATCTCAAACTTAATTAATTTTCTAATTAAAATTAATCAAATTTTGGGGGACTTTGGGGAACTTCTTAAGACTAAGCAAATTTTCACTACTATAACTATAACATTCAAATGGGTTTGGTTTTGGGGGGTTTTGAGGGAATTTATCAACTTCTTAAATTTTAAACTTACAATCTAATTTTTGGGAATTTCTGGAATAAGTTTAAATTAAACAAACCAAATTATCCTAATCTAATTGGGACTCTTTTTGGGGGATAATAAATCTAACTAAGGAAAAAACTAATCTAAATTTTGGGTTTTTTCTAACTACTACTTTAGGTTTTCTCAAGAGCTCGAACTAAAGAATTTTGGCTAATTCTTTCTAATTCTCTCATGAAATCAAATGACCCAAACCACTACCCTTTTCAAGGCATTTTTTTGAGCATTCAAAAAAAGAGGTTTCTCCAATGGTTTCAAGTACTTAGATACTTAGAACCACCTTTAAAAAGTATTAATTTTGAAAATTCAAGGATCAAAGCTCCATCATATAGGAACAATCCCAAGTTTTTCTAAGGCAAATTTTATCTTCTATAAGTCAAAGCTTCATTGTGCACGGGCAACTCCAAGCATACATAGTGTCAATAGACAAATAATGATTAGATGAACTTTTGGGCCTCTACTGGGCCATGGATCTTTGGAACAAGTTCTTGGGGATGGATAGTTTACATTGCCTTATTTTCCCGTGATTTCATTGTACCTTCAT
Organism: Straminergon stramineum; assembly: GCA_963920665.1. NCBI lineage: Eukaryota > Viridiplantae > Streptophyta > Bryopsida > Hypnales > Calliergonaceae > Straminergon > Straminergon stramineum. The sequence goes on along the minus strand of OY987265.1, from coordinate 18,448,025 downwards.
GGCAAAATTTTTGGATCAGCTTTGGCAGGACCTGCCAGGGCAAGAATGCTCTATGGCGGGAATGTTGCCAAGGTGCAATGTCATTCTTTGCTTTCTCTTCATTCCCATTTTTCAATGGTTGGTGACTTGTAATCTACCCATTTGTTATCACCACTTGCAACTCACTCACAGCCTGCTTTGGTTCTTGTTTCTTCGCCACTTGCAATTCACTCACACCCTGCTTTATTTTTTTTCTCTTAACGATGAGGCATAGGTGTTCTATAGAATAAATTCTAATTAATAGTGGCTCTTGTGCGCCAACAAAAGTTGGTGTTAATTCTTGGGTTACACTTCACCCTAGGAGAAATGATGAACATGCAAGAGATGCTCAAAAATACAAGAAAGAAAGTGGGTTCATAGTGAAGGTTTTGAAGTTTCGTGTAAAAGAGGGTTCAAAAAGTATTACAAAAGTTCTTGTGCAGCATGTATACGCGCATCGTCAATTGCATCTAGAACTTGGGGTTCATCATGGAGCTTGCAACTGTACGTCGTTTTACTTCTCTATCAAGAAATTTTTTTAGGATCAAATGATGTGCAATGTTGTGCTTTATGGTCGTGATCAATCAAAAATTTTAATTTTGGGTGCAATAGTTGATGGATTCGAGATCTTCCATTCATCTCAAATTTCAAAATTTCAATGATTTACAATCTGCATATACTATTTAGTATCAATCAGCACCTTAGGGAAAAAGATTAGTCTCGGTAGTCTCAATATTACTAATATTTATAGCTTTGTGACTTCAATGTTACAATTTTGATGTTCATATTTTGACGTTTCAGATTCACTGATTTGATGTTCAACATTTTGACTTTTGTAAGATTTAATGAACTTCCACTGTGGACCAAATATTGATATATAAATCTGGATTGTGTGAAACTCTCCATTTCAGTTGCATCAATTGATCATTATGCCAGCTTTTGTGTGATAATTGATCGAGCTCCAAAGTTTCCTCAATTCTTGTTCCAATATTCTCAAGTTTGTTTGCAATACAATATCCATAATTTCTGCCCTAAATTGTGCATCATGGATGTCATTGTCGTTGCATCGCAAGCTTTGATGGTACTGCAACTATTAACAACATTGATCCAAGACAATTCAGCGACTGTTGCATTGGGGATGCACCACTTTGGATGCAACTCCCATTTTGAGAGTGATGTGGAATCTTATCTTCATCGTTCTATTAAAATTTTAGTTTAGGGTTTGAGAGCTAATAGATTTAAGATCTTCCATTAATTTCTTATTTCAATTTTTTTGACATTTAAAGTTACGAAGTTTGAAAATTTCAGTGATTATTTCTATTTGCATACTCAATATGTCAAGTATCCAACAACACCTTAGGGGAAAAATTAGACTCAGTAGCACCAATCTCAACGTTTAGAGCTTTGTGACTCAAATGTCACAATTTTTACATTCAAAATTTCCATGTTCAGAACTTTACTTTTTTCTTGTTTTGTTAAGAAATTTTTTTTTATTATTCAAGAGCAGATGGATTTCAGATCTCCCACTCAGCTCAAATTACACAATAATTTGAGTGATTTATAACATTCACATACACAATATTTACTATCCTACAATAATAAAAAAATTGGTCTCAGTAGTCCTAATGTTACAATTTCGACATTGTGAAACATGCCATCCTATCTCGTACTCTAAGTTACGTACTTCAACTTTGCTTGTCTCATCGGTGTCATATTGGACACATTTTTTAATTTTCTTTTGATCAATGTTTCACAAATTAAAAAATATGTCATGTAGTCAACCAAGTCTTATGTGTCTAGGATTCTCAAATATGCCTACAATTTTTTACAGATTTATATTTATCTAATTCGGAGAATTGGGTGGATCCAAAGTCCATATCGGATGTCATCTATGTAATTCATGGTGACATAGGTGAGGCACAAAGAGGGTCTCAAAGCCATAGAGACTTGTTACAAATTGGAGTTTATTTTTGTTGTACCCAATATTATCCTCCTACACATAATGGTTACGGGCAACTACAATACCTACCTCTTCCTGGTTTCCAAGACCCAAAGTGGCCAATCTCGAATATGGATACAAGCGAAGCCTACAGAACTACATTTCGATATGATATTCAAACATTGATGAAATCAAATGTAAATTTGAGATTGATGCATTTGAATTGGTTTCTTCCAATCTATGTTATGATAGATTTATTCACATCCACAGCAATGCAAAGGACTCCTACACTTTTGGTGTTCAGAAATTTGACAAGAGAGAATATTGATTCTCTTATGGATTTTGGGTGGGATTCCAAAGTGTGCATTAGAGCTGATATAATAAGATGTATTGTTGACCAGACTTCTGTGATATTTCGTTATCACATTGGACGATCCACTTTGTACATGAACTTCCAATACAACCGTCAAAGACTAATTTGAGGAACAAATTAAGAATTCTTAGAATAAGTGAATCAAAGTAAGATGGTCAGGATCCTTTGTGAAGTGGTTAGCTATGGAGAACCACTTGAGTTAGAGGTGGGGTCCAATTGGACATTAGCTAGCTTAAGGCAAGAAATATTAATCGCCCTTGGATTTGATCTTGAAGATGGTTTTGGATTGTGCATTGCAGAAGGTGTTGTACTAAAAAAGGTGATTTCTTCTTTGAAATTTCCCTCTATGCTTTCTTTAAGTACTTTTGCATATGACTTAGCTACTACTATTTGCTACTTGTTTATTTATTATTTGCTAATTAGACATTTTTGTTATAGATAAATATACGAAATGAGAAAAATAAGACTGTTGCAGACATCCAACCACCAAAAATACTTTGCATTATTCCAGAAAGTAGAACATAAGATGCCACAGATCCTAGTTAGAAGTTCCTCATAGTTTTCTTAACTTAGCTCAAGTGCTAAGAATAAGAGTGAGTTGCTAGGGTTGTAGACAAGGTTGACGAAAGTGAATGTCCCGAGCAAAATCGCGTCCAAAAATCGGCGGTCTGGACCCTGTGGACGTTGCGTCTCTGGTGTGTAAAAAACGCCATCCACAAATTTACCTGGGTAAATGCAGTCGGGCGGTCGGGTGGTCAGGCGAACGAGTGGACGACAGATGGGCAGTCAGGCGGATGGATAATCAGTTGGGGGACGCTCACTATGTAGTCGCAGCAACTTTCAGTTGCAATTTCCGAATTCGTTTTCTAGAATTTTGGAGCGCGCAATATACCGTTGGAAAGGTCTGGGAAATACCTTTCCAATGGTATATTACACGCCCCAAAACACCAAAATCTCCAATCGGAAATGCCAAGAGAAGTTTGTTGCTTCAAAAAGTGAGTGTCCACCTTGGTGTTTGCCCATCCGCCCTCTCGTCTACCACGAGCCTTTTCCGTCTGCTTTGTCTGTCTACCATTGCCGACCACCCCGACCTTCCGAGCCAACGTAACTCCGTCTGCCTCCTTGTCTAACGTACTTCACCTCTGTTCGTCGGCAGGTTTATTACATTTAATTCTGAAAAGTGCAGAATTGTAGCTTCATTTCCAAAAGAAAACTCTTTAATGTGACAAGTATTCAGTGCAATATTAATGTAAGAAAAGGATAATTCCAAGTTTTCCACCCCACATTTAAACATGCTTTTCAAACCCTATACCCTAAACCCTAAACCCTACAAAAAAAATCTGAATTGTAGAACCCTCAATTGTACATATTAACTTATAATGTTGCATGAGTTTTCAAAAGTAGTGATGTGATGTGTGAAATATGTTTTATTTTTTAATATTTGAAGTTTAGAATGCAATCATGACGATGTGATTTATATGTAGATCTTACTATCTTTATAATTTAGGTTTCAATTGTTCTTAAGAATTACTTTATTATGGGCCACTACACAAATGTGGATCATTAGATTATAACCTAGAGTATTTCTTCAATTTTTATTGTAGAATGCATTGATAGTGCAAAACACCAACGTAAATATTCTAAAAGAATTTATATTATTTCATTATTCTATTACAACATTTATGGGATGATACTCAAAATGATTTAAGTACTTTAATGTAATTTTATGTGATATGATGTGGACTACATTAAAGTGAGCATTTATACAATAAAAATGAAATGGAGGTTCTTATGATACATGCTTATACTTATGTATACGTGTGTGCACCCTAAATTGTAAACCATCAATAAATTTATCACAACCCTAAAATATTAGAGCTTAGGTAGTGTAAAATGTGATTGACCTTCAAATATGATGAGCTTTCAAAATTCAAATACAACAATTGAGATAAGTAGGTCATACTCCAATGATTACATGTCCATTTCATCTCAAGACTTTTTTGCAAATGATTTTACGAGAAGGTTCATAATATCATATCTTGTAGATTATAAATTTACAATATTGATTTAATTGCTTATGTAGTTGTGTAGGTCTAGGATTTTTTTAAATCTTGAACCCCCAAAGTCCTAAGCCTTTTTTTTCTATCGAATATCATTCAAAATTGTCATTTCTATTGTGAAGAGTAAAAAACTTTATAAATTAACTTTATATCTAACCATTGGAATTTGTACTAGATTAGTATAAAAATGTATGGGAGTAATGTTATCATCTTGATAACATTAAGTGCATACATTGCATGATATTTGTATTTAAAGTAAGAAAAGAAATCTTTTCTTTTGTCTTGCTATGCTTGATTCTTGGGCTTTTCATTTTCTTCACTTTAAATTATGGCACTAACCATTTTAATTTTATAATATTTTCTATTGAAGAATCTAGCTAATAAGTGAAGAATCTTGGATAAAAATTCAAAAATAAATCATTTCATTGAGATCATATTTCACAAGAGTCCTCTATAAAAGTGTAGGGCCTTTGAGACTTTAGAAATTAATTACTTTCCTTCGAAGGCGTAGAAATCAATTAGAAATTGAAACCAATTAAATTGTTACAATTTTGACTTGGAATATCTTTTGCTATTAGCCAAAAAATATTGTTGATATGGCAAACTTGTAAAAACCACCAATGTAAAACTAAATTCCTTTTAATTACACATCCATTTGAATTCTTTGTTTACAAATCAAATGATTTTCCAAAGAAGAGGCTATTTGATGACACTTTTCATAGTTGTATTGATTTAGTGCCTCACTATATAACATATTAAAGACTAATTTCTATAGCTTTCTTCATTCACCATGCATTATATACTCTACCTGTCCGCCTACCTCTACAAAGTTAAAAACACCTCTCCCTCTCACCCTCTCCCTTGTCCGTCCGTCCGTCGTGGGCCGACCTCCACCAAATTGAAAACACTTCACTCTCGCACCCAACTCTTGCTCCCGCCTTCCTCCCCATCCACCTATCAACCCGTCCGCCCATCCGCCTATTTGCCCGTTCGCCAGTCCACCTTAGGTTGAATTCCACCAAATTGAAAACACATTACCCTTGGCCCTTGCGCCCGCCTCTCCTTCTAGCCTTCCTCCCTGTCCGTCGTCTGCCCATCCGCATTCACCGTCCGCCTTTCCACATTCGCCGTTTGCCCGTCCGCCCGTCCGCCTAGCAAACAAGAGGGCGAACACCAAGGCGGACACTCACTTTTTGAAGCAACAAACTTCTATTGACATTTCCGATTGGAGATTTTGGTGTTTGGGGGCGTGTGATATACCATTGGAAAGGTATTTCCAAGACCTTTCCAACGGTATATTACACGCCCCAAAATTCTAAAAAACGAATTCGAAAATTGCAAGTGAAAGTTGTTGAGACTACATAGTGAGCGTCCGCCCAGCTAATCACTAGTCCGCCAAGTGAACGGGAGGGCGGATGGGTGGACACCAAGGCGGACGCCCATGTTTTGAAGCAACAAACTTCTTTTGACATTTCCGATTGAAGATTTTGGTGTTTTGGGGCGTGTGATATACCATTGGAAAGGTATATCCAAGACCTTTCCAACGGTATATTACATGCCCCCCAAAATCCAGAAAACGAATTCGAAAATTGCAAGTGAAAGTTGCTGCAACTACATAGTGAGCGTCCGCCCGTCTGTTCGGCGGACAGAGTAGGCGGATGGGCTCTAGAATCCACGGATGGGGACATGGACGAGCGGACGGGATGGCGGACGGGCTACAGAAACCGCGGACGGCGGTGCGGACGGGGTCGCGGTTTGGTAATTACCCCAAGGTAAAAACCAAATTTTCCGAATGTCATAGGACGTCCGGGGGGGTCGCAGACGCGGATACCGGACATCCGGACGTTGGCGGCTACCTCAGGACGCCCTATCAACCCTGGTTGTAGAATATTTTAAGTTCACAATTTTCTTCTTGCATTACAACAATAGAGAGGCTTGGGGAAGGATCACTTGGTGACAATTCCTGTCGTCGCCATATACACCATCTATCTACTCTGTTGAAAGTTCATTACACTTAGCATTCTTCTTCACATGGGTTTGGCGAGTCATGCATTCTTTAGAAGATAATAAATTCAATGCATGAAAAGATAACTTGAGGACTCCTTATCTACTTACCTAGAGGTCTTTTAATGGGCTTGGCTAGTTGTTCACATAAGCAGACTCAGAACTCTAAGATTCGTTTTAATTGGAAACGGTCATATTGGAGGCAAGTGAGCCTGGTAGGAAGTGACAATTCATTTCCAAATCAACATGATCCAAAACTAAGCATACCAATCGACACAGTAGTATCAATATGAGCATATTTGCCATTACTGAATATACCATTATTTTTATTGGATCTTATATTGGCAAGTGAAAGGGGATTCCAACACATGTTAGATAGAGTTCCAAACATTGATATATTTGGTTTCCTCCCAGAGATTTTTGATGGTAAAGGCATGGACACTACCACATTGAATCTCCCCTTCCCAAATTTACTAATGTTTCCTTAATAGAGTCACTAATGTTTCCTTGAATTTTGATTGTGCATTTTTAATGTGCTTTCTTTTAATGCCAATTGAATTTTCATTGTGCTTTTTTTTAATGCCAACTAGACAAAAGTAGCCGCTCTTGCATATCGACTTCTAAGTGCAATTACTCTAACTCTTGATTTTTAAGGTTTTGTATTCATGGTCAATACCGGAAACTATAAATCATGGGCATTGCATTCGTGTAGGGTTATTCAATATGCTCAGTGATACCAAGTGAACCATGAAAATGATATAACAACAGGCTTATTAAGGTCTTGCACAAATTAAGCAGGAAATAAAAAACACACCAGTAAGTGCCTAACTTTTTATTGATTTAGGAGTGTACTACTTAGAGATATTCAAGGTTATGGAAATATTGCTTATTGCAAATGGTACTTAGAAAGCATTGAATACTTTAATGCAGGAGACAAAACATGTTAGAAACTAAGCCATACTATCTTTGAAAAGATAACCAATTCCATACTTGACAAAATGAAGTTAAATACAATGTATGAAATGCATAGAAGGAAGAAGATGAATATATTCTGAAACAATATTTAGAAAACTTAATTAAAACCTTGATGCCAATATATTGAACATGGATACATGGATCTGTGGTGCTAAAGCTCTGCCACTTGCCAATGATATGTCCTCTCAGAATCTCCGGTAAACAATAAAATATTAAAGTGGAATACAATTATTATGTCCACCTTTGAATGATACTTAGAAAGCCCCAAGTTGAATATTGTAGACATCCAAATATTGAAAGTATTTCATGTTATTCCATATATTAGAACGTAAGGTGCCATAGATAAGTGATTGTACTTGCAACTAACCTTAGTTGGGCTTTGCATTGTTTTCGTCTATGTTGTTTGGGTCAACAGTGCTTGTCAAGTCTTTCAGAACCTAACGGCTCCCAACTCTATCATAAGACTATCGTCATTCTACAGCATAGGCAGTTGCACTAGAGTTGACCAAAGCTTCTTTTCGTTTTAGTATAATTTCTTCATCTCCTTGTGGAGTTTGGAGACTTTTTGTTTCCTTGATCTCATTAGCTCTTAACCGATGTTGTCTTGTGCGAAACCAATGTTCATAGGTCTCTAAGAAAGGATTTTTCTTATATTTTGATCCTCCATGTGCTGTGTGGTGGTGGTATGCAGCCTTTGTTGCATGGTGGCTAAACTCCATCCCTTGACAGCTCCAAACAGATAGCGATCCATATTCATCCACAAACCAAGGAGCATGCTTGATGAAGACATGCTGTTGGACATTTTAAGCAAAAAGATTTAGTTGTTACAAAATTGAGACATGGCATGTCAAAGCTTAGAAGTACTAGCAAACAACTTCAAAAGGTTGTCTTGAAGAAACTTACTAAGTAGTGAGTCACATGGTGTTCACCAAATACTTTTATAAATAGTTGTCCAAATTCGTTTGCCCTTCTCTTGAAAGTAGAACGTAATTTTGGCTTCAAGGTTAGTCTTGTGAAGAAAGGCAATAAACGTTCTAAGGCTCCGCAATAAGTCATACAGTCACGTCTATTAGCCCCATCTGTAGATGTATCCCTCTTAGCTAGTACTATATATCACCACATTCGATTAGAGCTTTTGGGAAGTTGTGATTTCTGAAAAAGCTTTGCAGTTTTGGCACCGCTCAATGATGGTTTATTGGGCACATTGTTGGAAGGATCTGCTTTATGACAAGTTGGAAATAAAATCTTGTTTAGTATTTTGAATTGCATTCATGTAAACTAGGATGTGACAAAGTATAAGACACTATAGAATCTAGCAATTGAAATTGCATACTCCGACAAACCCCTCCTGTGACCATAGAATTCACAACCTCAACAAACAGACGGTAGAGATATCTGATCTAGATGCTCAAGTTATGTTACATGAATTACTTGATTAACCACATTGCCGCATAAACATTATGAATTGGTATTCCAGGGAAGGTAGAGAACCCCTCAATAAGGCAAAAAATTCATTTCCTCGAGGGTCCTTGTCCTCTGCACTGAAAATCCAATTCAAATTAACAATGCACGTGACATCCAAATCCATGACTTAGAAGACATGATATAATTTTAGATTCTACCCATGAGACTCTGTTACAGTTGAATAACATTCATGAGACTTTCTTTTGCGTTATGTTTCACTCAAATAGAAATGATTCAAATGCATCTAAGGAATCTCTTTTTGATCTCACTATTTGTTGAATGCAAGGAATAATCTAGCCACTCAAATCAATAGATGGATCGATAATTCATATAGACAACAAATAATTAGCCATTGAAATATGTGTACATGCACCTATAGATTCAAACTAGGCCGGGAGCCAATGGAGTAGAATTAACATTATTTACCTGATAATTGTACATCCTTAAATATCTTAATGGCTCTACCATGCATGCCTATTGAAGATAGTATATTCTCAATGTCTTCAATCGGCAATTTTTGCACTCCTTTGTCTCATATTGTCCAAACATACTGAAAATGCAGATGTAGCATTTTCTCACAAATTCAGTTTAGAGCATGCAAGGTACATATATGAACCTTCTCTAATGCAATATTTAGAATGGGCTTCCATCTGATTGTTGAAGAGTCAAGTGAAACTGGTTTGCTTGGGATAGGCATGCATGGTAGAGCCATTAAGACCATATAAAGCTTTAATCGTTTTCATATCAGTAGCTAAATGCCATTGAATACGAAATGATCCAACTTCATCAACTTGTGACAACTGTCCAAAGTTTTGTGCCTCTATCAAAGCTAGTATATTGGTCTGATGGAATAGCCACTTCAATACCTCATAGTTTTCTTTTGGCAACCTGAAGCATCCAATGGGAAATATTTCTCACTCTGGCTAGTTATGTCAGGATTTAGTGCCTTGTTCATGATGGTGATGCTAATTTGTTCCAACTTCTCTGCATGGACAATTTCGGCTTCATCCATCTTTAATACAAAGAGGAGAGGAGAATCTTGCAATTCTGCTCAAGAAAAAATCAAAATAAGATATGGTGCTATTGGATTACATGCCATATATACTCTTTACAGTATATTTCAATTTTTTTAGTATTATTGAAGAATTAATACAAACCATATATGCAAGCCATATACAGATATAATCTTTATAGTATGCATTTGTTATAATATGTATTGCAACATTGTTGTATAGCTTTTGTTCAATAAAAGAGCATGTTCTAGAATGTCAAAATTGTGACATTGAAGTCTCAAAGTTTTAATTAAGTACTCACTATGCAAATGTTGTACAAACTAATAAATCACTGAAATTTTGAAACATAGCAATTATGAACTTTGAAAATTTGAAACGTCAATATTTATGAAGAATATTGAGACTAATTTTATTCAGTAAGGTCGAGGATACTAAATATTGAGTACGTAAATGTATCAACATTGCATGCATGAGGGTAAACTAGCAAAGTGTCCACATGAGCAATAAGAGCTTTGAAGAAGTTAGTAATATTAAACGCCAACCTAAAAGCTTAGGGTCAAATTCATGCCAAAGAATGCTCCATGAATATGCACTGATCTATAATTCTCGTTTCCATTAGTAACCAGGTAGTGGTTCTGAACTGCTGAAAATCAATTAAGTGAAGATTGGTTCTCAGTTGTAGGATTTCAATTCGACTACTGAGACTATAGAGACTATTGAGACTACTAAGACTATAAGCTGAGATTAGCTTTAACCAAGTAACTAATATTCAACACTTCGATATTTACTAAGACTACAAATTGAGATTAAATTTTATCAAGTCAAATTTAACATACCAATACTTGCTAAGACTGCAAGTTGAGATTAGCCTTTATAATTGTGCATGAAATTCTCAATATGTTGCCTTTCACAAAATGACAAGTCTTCCAAGTGGATATTGGTTTTTGAAACATCAATATTTATTGAGAATATATATTGTTGAATTAGTTCTAAGCAACATCGTAGATAAGTTTGAAACTACAAGCTAATTTTGTGATACTAGTCTCTGAAACGTTGATATTTACTATGAATACTATTGAATCAGTTCCAAGCAACATTGCAGCATAAATCTCACTCGAACAGTCTTACTCCCAAGATTGCATAACCACCAAAACCACATTTCAACTATAGTTGGAGTCAAATTCTCTTATTATTATCAATCTCAATGAATGTATTTCAATGACATACCTTCAGGAGTGAACTTATATAAACGAATCATGGTCCTTTGGACAGACTCAACATCCAAGAACACATTGTTGAAGTTGTCCAATTGTAATAGTTTATCTTTGGATTTCAAACTCTTACTACTACATTTGACCTCATAAATATTGTTGAGAAATAGTGGTTTTCCAACTAAATCTTCAAATTTTTTGTTGAGCTCCTTTCTCAGTTGAAGGACTTGATGAGGATTAAGTAGGCACCCTAAACAGAGACCTTTTCTAGCTTGACTAATTCCACCTTTCAACTTGCTATATAATTTGCTAAAGCCATTTAAAGTGATACCACTTTCATTACAAACTTGTAACACTTTATGGGGACCAATTACATGACCAACTTTTTTTAAGTATTTGTTGGCCATTTGAATTCCAATTGGTATCATATTAGGCAATTTGAGCAACGATTGCACTTTTGTTTGTGATAAAATCGAACCAAAAACTTTGTTGGTTTCAACTTGGCTGCTTTTGCTTCCAGAAAGTCGTCTATGTGTTGCACCTCAGGCATTCTCTTCCTAGATTCTCCTAGTAGTTTCTAGTGCCACTACTAGGCAAGCTAAACGGCGTGAGGCCTTTGCATGACAACCATTAGAAGCAAGAGTGCTTAGGTCATGTCGTTTTCTAATTTGACTATGGCATCCGAATGATGTTTTTTTAAGATGGTCCAATCTCCCTTGCACTTCTGACAATTTTGAATTGGCTATTTTTAGCATTGCAGCAAGAGCATTTAATTCTTCTTTGTGCAATATTTCCATTTCTCTCACTTTGAAATCATTCTGCTCCTGCAAGTTGGACAAACAAGATACCAATTCTTCTCTACTGATGGATAAACATGATACTAATTCTTCTCTTCCGATAGACAAACATGATACTAATTCTTCTCTTCCGATGATTTGAGCGTTCAGATTCTGTATGCGAACCTCGTACTCGCTATGCATTGTAGAAATTCCCTTTTATAAGGAAGTAAGTTCTTCTCTCAAATTTTGTAATTGAATTTTGAATTCCATTGAATTATGACCAGAACGTTGAATCAGCTCATCAATGCAACCTCGCAATATCGTAATCTCAATCTCCTTTTCTAACACAAGAGCTGCTATTCCTCCCAACATACTTTCCAATTTTTTAACATAACTAAGAAAACCATTCTCTTCATCGCCAACAAATTGAAGCAACTAATTAGGAGATTCTAATTTTGGTCACTTACCACTATAAGGATCCACTGGATACAATGAACGATCTAACCATAAATCAAGGTTACAGCAACCTACCCACCTCTTCTCTCCAAAACTAGCCCTACTAATTTGAGTATGAAGCGCATGTCCTCAAATAATCAAGGGTTTATATTTGGCACCAATCCATGCTTGAATCTTGTACAAACCTTCCGATTCTACAATACTTTTTAATGCTATAATCTCTAACAACGACAAAAGATAACACAAGGGCTCTAAAACTCCGATAGGGGTTGAAAATAGGATGTAGAGACAACGGTTGAAAACATAGAGGACAAGGGTTGAAAATAGGAAGTAAGGGTTCAAGAGCTCCAAAAAGGGGCTGAAAATACGTCACAAGGGATCAAAAGCCTTGAGAAGTCAAAAAAAGAACGAAACTGACAAGCTTTGCAAAGAACATGTTGCATTCCTGCGTGCACAATATTGATGATTAGGCAATTAATTCCCGCGAAAGAGATTCCTGCGTGCATGATGGTGATGACGTAGCGATTCATTCATTGGTTGCATTTAAATCCCAACCAACTCATTAGCAATTCTTGCTTGCCTCCACTTGGTCCCGCTTGTTACACCTGGCCTACATAGTCTGGTTACACGTTCCAAAAGTTCTTCATTGAAGCAGTCCTCGCAAGGCCCCAATATTTATCTAATGAGTATTTTGAAAATCTTAATCTTTAAAGGAGGTACATATGATAGTGTTTAATTGAACATTAAAGACTAATTTCTCAAAATTTCAATAATGATCATGAATTAATTGCTAAAAGAAATATACATAATAGTGTTTAAACTGAACTTTAGCAATGAACTTTCAATTTCCGTTATACAACAAATTTTGGGCTAGAATTAGTCTAACACACTTTTAGCAAAGTCAAGCTTTACCATCTTAAGCATATTAGTAGCAAATGCTATTTGAATACCACAATGTGTTACTTTTAAAAAAAATTTAGAGCAAATTAGAGTTTGGAGGTCTATCCCTTCCAAAACTCACTCAAAACAAAGAAAATAAAGACTTAGCCTCTAAAACTCAAGAAAACTCATATGAAAATCACTTTCAAGGGACCCTCTTGTCTTTCAAAGTGCACAAATTAGAAAATAGAATGAAATAAGGTTGGATCTCGACCTCAATTAGTGCTTCAACCACATCAATAGCACAAGATAAACAAAAGCAAACTTTGCCTATGAGAATGAAGGTACCAACAACCTCAAGGGGGGCCTTTTATACTTGTCCCAAGCCCCTTCCTGATAAGTTATCGGTGGAAAAACATTTATTTTCAATCTCTTGATATTTGCTAAACTACCTTAAAGTATTTTCTAAATAATCTTTGTTTAGTGGAAGAATTCTCTAGAACTTTTCTATTTAGCTAATAAATCTTGGCGAAATCAAATCCAAGATCTTTTCCCGAAGATATTTTAAAAATAACCCTAACTAACCTAGATATTTTGCTAATTAATCCAAAGTTATTTCTAAATTGTCTTTCTTTTAACCAAAGATGGCTTATCACGCAAGAAAAGAGATCTTGACCAAATCCAATCTTTAATTTTCCAAAAGATATTTACGAAATTAACTTTGAATTAATACAAATTACAACTAAAAAGTCAAACTAAGAGCTGACCCTTTGTATCTTTTAGGGAAAAATTCAAAAACAAAAACAAACTCCACGATTGTATTCAGAAGACCACAATTAGTCGAGAAGAACCTTTACCCATACGTCCTAGGCCATTCATAAGCATAAAATCAACTTACAGTAATTCTAAAGAAAAGTCAAAATTCTAATTTGGGGGATTTGTCTCTTTGAAGAATTTGTTTAACCAGGGTTGCTTAGAATGTTTATAAGATTAAGAGAAGACCTTTTATTTTCTCCCATTGGATATCGTGAGCTCTTGATACATCGGTCAACCCAGTGCTAAATTATAAATTCTTTAAAAGTTCAATTTCGTTGCAGATTTTCGTACTTTGGAATGTCAGAATGTCTTCAAACTTTGTGGGGCACTTTATTAGCACACAAAACTCTATCCTAATTTTTAGTAGGATTTTACTACAAAATGGATAATTTCTAAGAATTTACATTCATGTTTAAAAGCAAATGAATCATTGTGATTATTTCAGAAAAATCCAAAAAATTTTGAATAGCTTCTATAAAACTATCAAAACCAAAGTGCAATATTACATTTCACTTTGCACTATGAATAGAGAAGCTAAAATTAGCAATTTCCTTTTAATTTCCGCCCGAGGGGGAAATCATTCTTGTATCGAGGAATCTTGAAACAACCAGCTCCAATGTCGGCGCCTGACATGTTTTTAAAGTAAAAGCACCTTTCTTCATGCACTGGTCGCTCTCCCTTCACCTTCTTTGTATTCTAGTTCAATCTTCTATAAATATGTTAAAAACCTAATAAAATCCCCCATAAAGAAAACCTTGAGTTTCAAGTGCCAACTTAAGGGCTCACAAGCCTATTGATCAATAACAAATTTAAATGATAATAATACATGTCATAAAAACTAACTACCAGTAACTCTTTTTGATCGATTTCAAAAGTACACAAGCTTTGTAGTGCCGTGATCATCTTACCTTAGATTATTGAAGTTGATAGTTGTACTAAGATCATGTGTCCTCTTTAGAGTACAAGCAAAAATTTAAAGTAGCGGGAAAGTTCAAGAGTCTCTTGTTGCAAATAGAAATAGAAGCTAACCAACAATACTTAAAAAACTTCAAACTTCGATACACATGTACACAGGGTTTCTACATGTCTGAGAAAAGGTTCAGTATAAAAGAAAATCAAAATTCAGGAACAATATACTAACAAACAACCAAATAACACCAAGTTTGTCCCATTCCACCACTTGTTCACATTGAAGAAAAAAGACCAAAGTTGCCCACGTGGGTGAATTGTTGTTAGGGTGTCATTGTAACACATTGCCTCAAAATTAGAATAATGTAAGAGAAAAATTAGTAATGTATGACAAAAATCTTTGAAATACTAAATTTTTTTAATTTTCCACTCATGATATAATTTGCAAATGCTATTATCTTTGAGGCATAGGAGTTTGATAACTCCTTGATCATTGTCTTTGATTTTACAAAAGGCTCAAGTGGATTTAGAAAGGAAACTTCTTGCAATACTATAGGTGCCAATCCAAATGACAATTTCACTTTTGATCTAATGGTGATAAACTGAGGTCTGAGCAAGTAGAACCATCATCAAACCCATTGTACTAAAAAAGAGATGGCAAATTGCCTTTGGTTTTAGAAATATGTCCTCAAATATTAAAAGGACAATTTAAACCAACAATGAATCACTTATCACCACTTCTAACAACAAAGAAATAAATTACAAATAACGGTATGAACCTATCTTTCTCTTTG
This sequence comes from Straminergon stramineum, assembly GCA_963920665.1. Classification (NCBI taxonomy): domain Eukaryota; kingdom Viridiplantae; phylum Streptophyta; class Bryopsida; order Hypnales; family Calliergonaceae; genus Straminergon; species Straminergon stramineum. The sequence goes on along the minus strand of OY987265.1, from coordinate 18,432,335 downwards.
AACTTAGACTCATTCAAATTTTTCCATTATCAATCTAGGATCCTAACAAGTCAATTGGAAACAATATCACAATGAGGCCCATTGATGAGGGCAGGCGACAAATTTTCATAAATACAAACAAATTTGCTTTTGGGAGAGTAATTGGGCTATAGCCATGTGAGTGCCAATTTACCCACCCTTGGTAAATTGTGAGCACAATCAGGTTCTAGGTTTTGGCTAAGTGAATCCTACCTTTGGGTGCCTAAGTGTGGTTCATTGTGCCTTTCAAGCAATGAATCTTTTTACTAAGTGCTTAAGTTATCCCAATTCGCAAGGTTCTCTAAATCTACTTCCTGTGTTTTGGGGGGTCGACTGAATGGATGGTCTGCTGTGTACATTTAATGAAATCTACGTCAAGGAAGAACTAATGTAAGAACCCTCTAGTTCATCTCTTTTCATTTCTAAAAATATAAAACTCAACCCTATTCAACTTGTCTAGCCAAAGTTATGGGTGGATGAAGTTTGATTGCTACTCGGTTCTTCAAACTTCATCCATCGATTGAACCTAGCTCCCTAATTCAAAAAGATCTGAAATTTTGAGGGCTTAGCCAAAAGACTTGCTCATATCTAGGTCTGGAGTTTTGCCCTAATTGGGGTTTCTCACGAAACTCTCATCCAAGCCTTGCCTAAACTTCATCCACTAATTTCTCCTAACCTATGACTTGGATTTATTTTTTCTTTTCGGCCCTAGACCCTACTTGATAGCCTCTTCCTAATGTTTTTAATTCGATGTCAACCCCTAGGTTTAGCTATTCTTCATCCAACTTGGCCCTAATCTTTATCCAGTGATAACTTCCTTATTTTGGACCCAATTTGGGCGTGCCTTAAGGTTTTGGAAAGCTATAGCCTTCCTCTTTAAGTTTGTGTCCTAGGAAATGACCTGACTTATAGTCTTAAGGGTTCGACCTAAAGGTAGGCCTCGGCCAAAGTTACTAATTACTAATTAGGGACCTTGGAAGAGTTGGGAAAGGCTTAACTCATACCTCGGAACTTGAGTCATTGATCGCCCACTAGAAGCTCACCCTCCTCCGTCATGAACTTCCATGCCATGAGACAATGAACCACTGTTATGATCATAAAATAATTTGGTACAAGAGTTTATTTGTTGGCCTTACCCTCTTTCTTTTCCTCTCCTTTCTTTTATTTTCACCCTAGGCTCCCTACGCCGTACTATGGTGGTCCAACTACCCTTGGTTCTTCCTATGAAGTTAATCTTAAGGACATATCATACCATCCTTTAAGGTTGAGCTACTTCTTACGTCCTACATCTTATGTCTCTTGCTTAATCTCGTGGTAATCACCTAATTTTAATCTAGGGACTTAACTAAGTTTTGGGGATTTCACCCCTACCTTATCTTCTTTCACTTCCTTCCTTGAAATTGTCTTCTCCCTTGTCATTCTCTCATTCTTCCAGCCTCCGGCCATCTCTACCTTATTCGTTCTCCTTGCCCTCATGCCAATTTTAGGAGATGGAGCGTTGGACTCCCCGCTCCGCTTAGTTTGTTAGTGCAAAGGCTGCACTCTTTCTTTGCTTCTCTCTCTCCCTAATCTTTGACCTTCTCCTTGCCCTTTTCTCCTTCCTTCCAACTCTATGACCCCACCTCGAAATCCAGTTCTATGAAACTCAGATCCAAACCCCGAGCTCTGTGAATCTAGACCTCAAACCCCCAGTTTTGAGAATCCCACCCCGACGACTTTGTCGGCAGCTATTATGACTACGGGTATCCGGCCTTGACCCGCCCACTGTCCGACCCCCCTTGTGGATATCAAGGTCTAGGGTGTTGGACAGGCTTGGGGTATTGGCTAGTCTGGTGTAGGGTATTTTTTCTTCTTCCTATGCTAATTTCCAAAGGAAACTTGGGAGGTCATGGTTCATGCTAGTAGATGATGGTTTAGGCTTGTGGAGAGGACAACCTCACCTTACTTTTTACTAGTTACCTTTTGCTCATCTTGACCTCTAATGCCTATTTTTTGGAGCCTAAACCTTGGTTAGTTCCCAACGCATATTGGAAACTAAACCTTGTGGAAGAAGGGACAACGGAGGCTCATGCTTCTCCTATAGAGTGGTTTTAACACACCACTAAAACTTCCTACCCCTAGGAGGGTCCAAAGCTTCGCCATGGTTTCCTCTTTTAATATACCACTAGGACTTTTCACTACAAGGGGGTTCAAAGTTTCGCCATGGTTCCCTCTTTTAACACACTACTAAGACTTTTTACTCCAAGGGCCAAGGAGGTTCAAAGCTTCGCTGTTACGGTGGGACCTATTAACCCTTACTCTCTCTTGACTTATTCTAGTTTTCAAGGAACACTACGTTAGTATTGGAAAACCAAAAGAGACCTCAACACTTCAAGGGATTAGCTACACAGGGTTAGTAACATGAAAGATTTAAACTAAAGGACCCCCAAAGCAGCATTGCCAATCATATGAGAGGTTTCTCTAGAGTTAGTACAACAACAAGACAAGGAGAGTGACAAACAAAGGTCCCTCAAAGGTAATGCACACAACGTTTAGTAACTCAATAAAGTAAAAGCCTCCAAGCTCAAGCTTGGGAGAGTTAGTACTACACACACTCAAGATGCAAGGGACCCACAAAGACCTCGCAAGCTTGGGAAACAACAACAACAACCAAAAGTGCCCAAAAAACACCGTTGCAAGGCTCGTGGCTAAAAATGCCACAATTATAATATAAATTGGACCAAAGAGATCCAATTACACAAAAAATGGGTGGTGAGAGAGGAGAAGGGGTGCCTTTTTATACTCTTTCCCAAGCACCCACCTCCTCTTGTTCATCTAAGTTAACCTTATCTTCTTGAATTTTCATCCTAAGCTCAAGGTTTTCATTCTATATTGGCCCACTAAGCTAATTTTTGGAGATTAACTCTGAATCGCAAATAGATTCGGCCATTGACTTTAGAAGGACATTTTTATTCCAGATAAATGCCTACCTCCTTTTTCTATCTTCAAAATCACAATGAAACCTAGTGCCAACTTATCGTCAAAATCGGGAAAAATCTCAACTTTGGGAGGTTGACTTTTCTAGCAAAAGTAACTAGACTAGGCTCCTAAGTAGATGTAGGGGAGTGAGAAAAGACCTATCTTGGGCCCCATTCTGCTTTCGTATGCTCCCGCTCTATTGGTCAACTCCACTGTGGACTTTAAATTCCGTTAATTGTCGGGGAATTTTGTAGATTTGGGTATTTTTTACTATCAAAATGTTTTGAAACTTGTTGAGGTATCTTATTAATATAAAAAAATCTATACTAATTTTTAGTGGAAATTTACCGCCACCTGGAAAATTTCTAGGAATTTGCCATCGCAGGTTTGGATAGTTGACCATCCAAAAAGGCATCTTTTGACTATCAGAAAATTTCGAAACTTTTCCAGGAACTTCCCATGGGATCCCACAATACATGTGTAGGCTCATATTCTTACTCTACACACCGGCCTAGGGGGGACAAAATCCACCCGTCATTCAATTATCGATGGCCAAATAATCTTTCACACCGGTGGAAACACTACAAGAAAATGCAGTCCAAGATGACAAGTTTTTGACAAAGAATTGTCCGAAATGACAATAGCCATATTATTGCTACCTCATCTTGTCAATTTGTGAAAACTTATCAATTTTTTGTCCAGTTGTTGTCAAATTTGTAATTGATGTTGGGTTCTCTTCTCCCTATTTGCCAAAAATCCAAAGATTTCATTGAATTTTTTTACATTTACCTTTTCATCAATTGTCATAAATATCTTAGCTTGAATTACGTGTAGAAGTCAAGCTCTCCGTATATAAATGGAGTAGTAGTAGGTAGAACAACTCATGTAGGTAAAACAACTCATGTAAGATATGTCATTTAGAAGTTGCAAGAGCTTAATTGCTCATTGTTAAATTTGAAATAGATATTCTATTAAAACTGGAATTTTAGACCTCATTTAGGCACAATAGAATAACTTTTTAAGAAAAACTTTGAACTAAAAAAAGTTGGGAAATCAATTCAAGTTTCATGTTCAAAAATCCGTTTGATATTTTGATCCTCCAATCAAAAGTTATGGACAAATTTCAAGGAGGATCTGGAAGGGAATTTTGTTTTGACCTTTTCAAACATCCTCTTTGAAATTTGTCCATAACTTTTGATTGGAGGATCAAAATATTAAACGGATTTTTGAACATGAAACTTGAATTGATTTTCCAACTTTTTTTAGTTCAAAGTTTTTCTTGAAAAATTATCCTACTATGCCTAAATGAAGTTTAAATTTCTAATTTTAATACAATTCCTATTTCAAACTTAACTATGAGCAGTTGAGCTTGTGCAACTTCTAAATAACATATCCCACATGAGTTGTTCTACCTCCTATCACCCCATGTGTATATAGAGAGCTTCTCTTCTCTTCTCTTCTCTTCTCAAATCCACAAAACAAAAGTAGTTTATGAAGTGTTGTGAATCAATGCCAATTGGTTGTGATGTATATGCATTCTTGATCAATATATGAAGGTTTAATATTTAAAGCAATTTCAATTTTGATATTCTTTCGTAGAAAAAGGAGACACTTGTAACCATTAATTAGGCCATCATGCTAGCATGGCAATGGAACAACTAACAAAGGAGGTTTTTATAGAATAGAAGTTGACAAAAATTCTAGCAAAGTGACAAAATACTTGATAGAATTTTGTCAAATTATTGGCCGTATCTACAGGTTCCCATTGACAAAGCAATTGATAATTTTTTGTCAATTTTCTGTCACATAGGACACAATTTTCCTTGTAGTGGAATCTTGACAGACCAACTTTGCCGTTAGTCCCCGGGCATGGTTTTAACCCTAAATCACCCTCCTTGGACCTCAGATTCTTCCACAATCATGTCTTGGTATTTTTAACATGTGCAAGCCAACAATTGAGATTCCGCTATTTTGTCAATGAAATGGGAAAACTTAAACCTATCTCCGGGTACTGACTCCTATGCCTTACGAGGGTTCCCTCAACCAATTCTAGCCTAGAGATGTCATCTCCACATGGGATTTTGAGTCTGATACACCCATCACTTGAAATTGACCCATTTGTCACGATTAGTTGGATTCTAATCTATTTACAACTCGTGGTTGGGCCATTCTAGCTGTAATATTCTAAAATTAGACCAAATACTATATTGATATCTGATGCACTTATTTTGGTTTTATACTATTTTAGGGGCTTTTGTGTATAAAATTGCATTTAAAATAACAAAATATGAAAAAAAGGAAGAGTGAGACCTCATTGACAAATTAGGGGCTCACAAACCACTGCTTGCTTTTAATTGCAATCTAATTTTGCAATGAACTATTATTGGATGTAAGTGGTAGGGCCTTTGAGCTTTACTACAGGCTCAAAAGCAACACCACCAATTGGCTCCGATGGCCTCGGCTACAACACTCCCTGCTTGTTATGTGTGTTTAGTAGCAAACCGCTCCATACCAAAACCTAGTCAAGCTATAAAATCTACCAATCCTCTTGTCACTTTCACATTTCCTTGGTGACGTTGGGTAACCTAGGTTTTTGTAGAGGGTAGTATTACATTCACGCTAATGTGGTCAACGGAGACTATGGCCTTAGTAGGTGATGATGTAGATGTGATGGAGGTTAGTGGTAGTCTTGTGAAGAAGGTGAAGAACTTTTTTGAGGTTGAGGAGAAACAATTATGATGTTCATTTTTGCATATTTCGCATGTAGGACCCAAAGCAAGGGACCAAACAAAAGAGTGGAAATTTTTGGAAGTGCATCACGGAGCATTACAATGAAAACAAGCCAAAGGGTGGAGGGTATCGACCAACAAGATTGTTGGAGACCAAGTGATCAGCCATCAAATACAATGTAGCAAAATTTATAGGAATTTATAGGAATGTATACAAACTAAGGGAATTCAAAACAAGCTTGGAAGACGTTCTCCTACATGCCTTGGAACTTTACAAATTGAAGTCACCAAAAGGTATTGGTTTTGTTTATATTCATGCTTGGAAGATTTTGAAAGATGTTCCACATTGGGAAGAGATGAGAGAAGAAGCTAGAAGGCAAGTGCAAGTTGGAGCAATGAAGTGCCCTACCCCAAATTCTTGCATTGTGGGTTTAGGTTTGGGTGAACAAGAATTGGTCGAAGGTGGCAATTGTGCAACAATGGAGGCAAAAAAATTTTAAGCAATAAAATGACCAAATGGCAACCAAGTTGCCAAGGATGAAAACAGAATATGATAAAAAGTGCACAACGAAAACAATGAAAACAAAAGATGAAAAAAAATGCAAAAAAATCATCAAGTAAAGGCAACTGAGGAGATTGCACTTGCCTTGAGGCAAAAGTCTCAAATTTTGGCAGATCAATCATCTCTTTTTTTGTTCTCCATGCCAGAGTTAACGTGCCTACTTGCTTGGGAGTTTGTATTGCTGTAGAAGCAGGAAGAAATTGAAAGAATTTGGAAGAGATTAGTGAAGGTGACACCAATTCCAGCATCTCTTCCCTCTTTGAGGTCTCCTCTGACAAATTGTGTTGCTCCTTCAAGGTGTTCACTAAAACTCACTCCCCAATTAATGAGACTAGCAATTCTTGCGACACTATGGCAAGCCTTGACTGGTCCAATTTCTCATTTCCTGTGCTATAGTCAAAAATTGTCCCCTGTAGGCATCCAGACATTTTTTCTTCTTGATTGATAGTTTGCCCGGATAATATTTCTTCTATTTCGGTCACACTATTTCAGGGCACAATATTGCCATGGCCCATGTCCGTCATGCATGGACCTGGAAATGCCATGGTAGTGCATGAAGCATGGGGCATGGGGGGATGGAGCATACATGACCCACAGCATATGAATAGGGCCCCATGCGTAGTGCTCCACTTCTAGTGTTTCGTGGCAATTGGAGGATTTCGCCGGCTAGGGTTTAGGCTGTTTAGAGTTGAGGTGGGTAGGATAATCATGGTTTAGGTGTTTAGGGTAATTTTCTTTGGTCTACAGTGCATCCCATTGCATTTTCTTGTTCATCTTGGACTTCAAGTATTCCAGATATGTTCAATAGAACTTAGAGAACTTCATCATCTGGAATGCTAAAAGAAAAATTCTTTGAAATCCAAAGTCTTGTACCTTGGCTGCCATGATTGACATGCTCACCTAGAGTTTCTTCTTATTTAATTAGGGTGAAGGGATTGTCTCTAAAACCCTCCCCGTTTTTTTTCCCTATGCTTTGGAATAAATCACTTTAGCACTATTGCCCCTAGGAATTAAAGGGGGCATGGATCAAATACACACCCTTCCCATTTTTTTGGGCCTTGTCTTCGGGATTGACATGTTGGCCTAACATTTCTTCTTATGAAATTAGAGTGAAGGGATTGTCTTCAAAAGCCTCCCTATTTTTTTCCATACGGTTTGAAATAAACCACTTTACGATTGTTGGTTTTATTCATTAAGGGTGAAGGGTTCACCTGCTAAACCATCCCCATTTTTTAAATTTGTTTTGGGAAAATAAAAATAGCATAGTTGCATTGGAGAGTGAAGGGGGGAAATGGTTCAACCCCAAACCCTCCCCATTTGGGGGGTTTAGGGTTGGATTTTAGGGCACATGCCGCGTCCAACTTATATTCCATCTAGAGGAAGGGATGCCCCAAAATTCCCCCCCATTTTTTTCCTTCGCTTCAAATTAAAGCACTTCAAACTAAAAAAGATACACTCTAAATGTTTCTTTTACTTCATAAAATTGATTGGAAAAAATTAGTCCCGAATATAGAATTATAAATTGAAATGAGAGTATATTTTCATTTTGCCTTAATTGGATTATATACAAGTACCTTTGATATAGTAAGAGAGCAAGGATTTATTTCTTGTGAGAGGATGGAATTCTTACATCAAAATGGACCCCAAAAAAATATTAATTGCTGAGGAGGTCCAATATACTTTACTACTATTGTATGTAATTTTAAGAAATCTTTTCACTATTCGTGGTATTTTTTTTTTGGTAGAAACAGTCTTTAGGTTTAGGCAATATACAAAGGGCCATCATTCTCTAATCCTAAACCCTCATGTATGATGGATTTGGGCCAAGGTCTAGCTGCGAAACACTTGCTTCAGGGACTACAACTAGAACCTTTGCAAATACATCCTATCGAGCCCTGGTTCATTGCGTTCTGAGCGTGCGCGTCATCGTTCCCCTTTACTGCAGTGTTTTGCTCTCTGTGAGTGCACACAACTACAAGTGGCCCATACTTCAATAGGATTATACACAACATACCATATATGCCTATGAGTAGTTGACGTAACATACGTTGGCCCACCATCAAAATCTGGCAATATTACATCGCTGTCAAGAATGTCTCGCGCTCTAATGAGGGCAGACATAACCATGCCGCGTTCTTTTCAGTTGTCAACAAACCCAAATTTCTTTCAGACACTCTAGTACCAATAATGTGTGAGCACGTCTCTAGTGAGAACATAGATGCACCAATCTACATGACGCCCTGCCATCCAACTCTTTTCTTGCTTGAAGACGAACTTCATGTAGCTATGATAATTTTCCACAGTAGCATTCGTATCTTGCCTCGCATATGGCAAATTCATGTATCCGACTACCCACATGTGTATCTTTGGTAACCACTGTTGCCTTATGTAATCCCAAAACTCATTTGCAATGGGGTACGAATTTTCCAGGCACTAGAGTTTCTAAATTGCCCACACTGTGGCATCCTACCCTATGGATCCTATCTGGTCTTACATAATAGAACCAAGACCCTTCATGATTCCAACTCGCAGAAGAGCGTCTAGAATCTTCATACATGCGTGCTTCTGCCATGCCTTGTGTACATGCCACAAGCACAAAAATATGGCAGTCATTGGCCAAACAATCCTGCAGTCAAACAAAGAAGGTGTCAATATATTTCCAAGAGAATTTACCGACATGAAGAATGGTTTTTTTTTTATCCTTTGGATGTGGTTATTTATGATTGGGTTTATCGGACTTTCGTATTGTAGTGTTTCATGTGCTAACAGTGTTACTCAAAGAGTGTACTATGAATAGATCTGGTGATGAAATGAGAGGAAATGACATACCATAGGCTGTTGATTTCTCCTTGAACACAATCCATAATGAAAGCGTTGGGTTTCTATGACAAGTTGTTTTTTTCATGCTTAGGTCTAGAATCGTCATCCACAGAGTTAGGTCATCTTTAGTAGATTAGGAAGTGAGAATGAAGGCAAGAGGTATCCCATTGTGCCATTCATCAAAAACCATGACCGTGTATAGAGGAAACTGCAATTAAAAATTGTTGAAGCATGTAAGCAATCATCCATTGCAATTTAGAAGCAGGAACAATTTAGTTTGACCACATGGAATAGCAATTCCCATTGATAGTAAGACTTTCCATAAAAGAATTACCTTCTTCTCCTTCATGCCAAATGTCGCATCGATAGAAACAACTCCCTCATGCCCGAACTGAAGCATCATATCGCGTTGCCAAGGCGTTTGTATTCCTATAGTAAGGGGCATATTTGTATGTGTCAACCCTCCTTATACAGGTACACTAGTCTCTTGATAGAAAAAAACATTGTCTGCATTTTCTTGCACCCACAGCTGCACACTTTTAGCGTCTTCTATGCTCAGCATGTATGTTTCACACATGGTTGTTCGGCCGAACAACTCGACAACACGATGAACACGACGTCCAACACGTCTAGTAGACCCCCTTGTCCGTCTAATAAAGTCAACTTTAAGGTTGACTTTCAAATAAAACACTTTCTATTTCCAATCTTGACATATTTGAGTTTCATTTTATTGAAGTGTTTCAATTTAATAATCACTTATTACATTCTTAATTATAGATCATAAATAAAATGAGATTTCAAATTATCTTTGCTGTTAGGATAAGGCTTTATTTGTCAAAATTGTCATGTATACACGACACTCGTCTTATACGACACGTGACATCAGACGAACAACTCGACACCTGAACCCCAAAATGTGTTCGACAGAACAACCCTGGTTTCACGGGCCACCTTCATTGCCAAATTTCTGACGTCCTATTCGTGGAGGAACCAGTCTCTTGTAGACATAGCCTCCTTGCCATCCTTGAGTGCGTCCTTCATAGTTGCAATATGCTTCACCATTATCTAAGAAATACTAAATCCTTTCCGGAGCAACGTCAAAACAAAGTCCTTGATTTCTTGGGACAACTGCCATGAGAGTGCACTACGGTCCCCAACGTGCTGCACCCCATGACAAATAATCCGAGTGTGGTTCACATGCTTAGCCTCATAGATGCAAATTTTAGAAATGTGTCGTAAGAGAAAAAGTGTCTTTACATTGAATGACACTAGGCAACCTCGCTTGAGTGACCCACCCCATTGCTTTTGTGAATCTCTTGACTTCTTCTCCACAGTGCTTGAAGTATTACTATTTTCCTTGTTGTTGGCAACTAGCTGTGTTACAATGTTTTGCAGGTTCACAATGTCTTCCACAACAATGTCCTCCGGCAATTTATTAAGGTTTGGGACGTCCGGAATGTTGTATGCTCCAACATTGCCTCCAATAAATCAATATTTAGAGCTTTTCCTAGCCTACTACCACCGGCCTTCACACAATCTTCCTCATCCCAAACCTCTCCAAATTGAGATGCAAGCACAAACCAAACTTCCTCATCCTCCTTATTCTCCAGTTTCACTTGTAAATTTTGCAACAATTGTTGCCTCCATTGATCCATTGCACTGCCAAATACAAAACTAAACTCTCTACTTTCTAGATCTAGTAACAAGCCACATTGTCCTTGCCAAAGAACTTTCTTTGTGTCCTTAAATTTCAAGGATGGCCTTAGGAAATACCTTCAGAGTGGTTGCCTTCTCCACCCATCCACCAATTCAGGTAAGCCAATAGAAGCACCCATGGTAGCATGCTTTGTGACATAGCAATTGAAAATTGAGGAATAGTCCTATTATAGCAAGTTATTGGTGGGGAGCAATGGGGGGCCACAGCACTACGACATCTGATGGGCCAGTAAGTGCCTTGCCATTTAGTGGTATCATGGTCATTTGGAGACCAACTGGTGGTGTTGCTCTAAGATACCACCTGGGAAGTTTGTTCTTGGTCTATTCATATTGCACCAACTTACATTTATTGCTCAATTGAGGCTCCATTAAAATTTTCACCTCATGATTTTAAAAAAGAAGAAGATTTCACCTCATGAGTGTATTGAACTTTGATTAATGAATTAACTTTATAATTCAAAATAATTGAATCTAGCAAGTTTGAATGCATAATTGGACTCAACAGACCCTAATTTTTTTCAAGTTGGGCAAGAGAATTTTAAAGTAACAAAATAGGGGCAAGGTAAACTCACCCCTCACTTGGCCCCTCAAGAAAATGTCAAAATTTTTCTTTTCTACACATGATAAATTTTGCAAATTTTCAATTCATATTTGTATTTAGAGGCCCCAAATTAATTAGGAAGGGTATTCAAGGTAAATTAATCAAGCGCAAAAACGGGGGCTTTTTTTTAATTACACCATAGAATGACTTAGAAAGGCCAAACGAGGGGGGTAGTTCATAAAATAACCCAAAGTAGGAGGTACTTTTGAAATCAAATTTGTGCCTTCACAACTTTTGTTCTATAACTACTACAACAATGCTTGATGATTTTCAAGATAACTTGGATTGCTTTCTTTGTAAACTCATTCATTATGTGGTAATCTCGCATGTCACTACAAATAGCTTACAAACATGGTTAGATGGTAGTGGGATTTTGATTTATGAGAACTTCAATTAGTGACATATTGTAGGGTCCTTCATGGTTACCATACATAAAAAACATAATTTAGTTGCCAATTTTGGTAAGCTAATCTCCATGTGATCTTCGAAGGAAAATTGATAGAGGAACATGAAGAGTCCTTTTTATTTGCTTCACAAAAATAGACACATCATATCTAAATATTTTTTAGAGAAAAATTCAATATTTTTTTAATTAACAATGCAAGTGTGAAGATCAACCAAAAAATTCTTGAAAGATCAATTTAGACCATCACTATTTTAATAGCACTTTTTCATAAAAATTAACAATTATTATATTTTCTTTTTCAAAACAAATAGACTCACAAGTTCCAATTAAATTTTCATCATTTATTTAAACTTATGGACTACCAATGCAAGTGTAAAGATCAATCCCAAAATTCATCAAAGCTTCATTCAAACCATTGCTATCAAGTAAACTAGCCTATGACAGGCAAAATGGTTGGTTTGCCATGTTCACATTTTTGAAAAAAATGATATTTTTTTCATATAAAGATAAAGATGATTACATTAGAAATACAGAGAGCAATTGGAATTTTATTTTTTTGACAAAATTATCAATTTGGTATGATTATTTGAAATGTACTGCCCAATTGGCCCAAAACAATCTGTAGACTACCCCCAAATCACCACAAAGTGTATCCATAATGGTCATCTGATCACCTAAAGCAATTTCAAAATTTTCTAACATAGTCATAATATTTTTTAACATGGCCATGACATAAAGGAATAAAAAAGTTAGCTCTTGAAATGAGTTCACACTAGTAAGGTAGAAGGTCCTAAAACAATCACTAATAACTCCATCAACATCACCCAATGCATTGATTTCAACCACTAACAAACCTAACAAAGTCTTAATCCCATTTATTAGCAAAAATCTGCCATAGATTGATGTAAGACTAAAATGGGTGGTTTTCTAGGTGTCCGCATTGGGCAATTTGCCTATCATGGGCTAGTTTACCTTAGTTCATTAGACTCACTCATAAAAACTAACAATTAGTGAATTTTCTTGTTAAGAAATATAAAAGACCGACATGTTCAAAATATTATTTAGAGATTATTTAAACTTTTGGACTACCCATGCAAGTGTTAAGACTTAAGATCAATCCTAAAATTCATCAAAGCTTAATTCACACCATTGTTGTATTTAATAGAACTCATTTATTGAAACTAACACTTAGTGAATTTTCTTGTTAAAACAAAACAGACCCATAAGTTCAAAATATTTTTTAGAGAATTATTTAAACTTTTGGACTACCAATGCAAGTGTTAAGTTCAATAAAAAAATTCATTAAAGCTTTATTCGAACCATTGCTATATTTAATAGGTTTCATTCATAGAAACCAACACTTAGTATATATTCTTGTTCAAAAAACCAGACGTACAAGTTCAAATATGTTTTTGCAATTTGTTTAAAGTTTAGAATTAACAATGCAAGTGTTAACCCTTGAAGGACCAAGGTGTGTTTTTTGGCAACATAACTTTTTTGGGCAAGTACATGTGATTAGAGATTTCCATGTTTTTGGCCCAAAATTTAATAGGAGTGGATGAGGAAGATCTTTCATGTGCACTAAATTTTAGTGCATTTGGAAATATGAGTAAAAAGTTATGGCCTAAAAAGTTATTTAAAATATGTAGTTTGTTTCTCAACTCAGGCAGTCCGGGCAGATCAGAAAAAATCATTTTTTTGGAATAAAAAAAATTTGAAATTGGTTTTCTAGATTTATATGTACATAGAAAGCTTTGAATCATTCCATTTTGATCAATGAGTCAAAAGTTATGAGATGTTTTAGTTTGCAGGCAAGTATGGATTCACTACTTTAAAATAAACTTTGAAGTCCTTTATTTAACTCAATTTTCAATATTTTTTGAAAAAAATAAATACTTTAGATGTAGATTGTTTATTACAACATTACCACCATTGGGATTGGGATTTTTCAATTCCATTAATAAATTGTTAACAATTTAGTATTTTGAATCATTCTCTACATCTTTCTACTTATTATTTTTTTCCTATATGTTGCACAATTCCAAATGATCTGAAAATTTTCAAGCATGTACTAGCCAACTTGTATAGAAGAATGAATCTAAAGAAGCACCACCATTTTGCACATTTTTTCATACAAATGTGACCTTGTGAAGTGCAGCTGACCGTTTTTTCACAAAGCCCCCAAAAGGATTTTTGTCACTTCAAATGCTAATATCTTGCAATCTACATGGTGGAATTTTCTGAATTTTTTCCAACATCTTTTCAATCTTTTGTACTACAAGATCCTATGGTTACATGTGTCCAAAAATGATATTTTTCAAAAATTTGGTACTAGTATTAGAAATGGTAGTTTTTGAGGGTTTTGGGTGATAACATAGTTAAGGAACTTTAGGGGTTAAGATCAACCAACCTACAAGCTCAATCCAAACCATTGTTGTATTTAATAAAATTCAATAATACAAACTAAGATCTAATGTATTTTCCTATTCAAAAAGTACATGAGTAAGTTCTAAAACTTTTTTTGCAAATGAAATAGAAGCTTTTAGTTGACAATGCAAGTGTTGAAATCAACCAAAAAAATCATGAAGGCTCATATCAAACCACCATTGTCTTTAATAGGACTCATCCATAAAAGCTAATAGGTAGTGTGTTTTCTTGTTAAAATAAAATAGACATACAAGTTTGAAATAATTCTTGAAGACAAAATTGATGTCTTGACTTGACGATGCAAGTGTTAAGATGAATAAAAAAATTCATGAAAGCTCAATCCAAACCACCGCTATATTTAATAGGACTCATTCATAAAAACTAACACATGGTATGTCTTTTTGGTCCCTAAAAATAGACACACAAGTTCTAAATTTCTTTTGGATATGGAATTGAAGTCTTCAATGGTCCATGACCACTAAGTTCAAGCCTCAACTAATATGACTTCTTTTGCTACCATTTTATCAACTAGACATAAATGAAAATTATTCATTGTTTTTTTCAAAATTGAGGTTATATGTCTACTACAAGTCATAAAATTTTCAAATCTTTTTGGGGAAAATTTGAAATTATTATGAATTTTTTAAGAAAAAAATGAAGAAAATTCATGTATGAAATACAAAATATACTCAAAGAATATGAAATTTTCACCATAGATGTATTGTCTAGTATATAACATCACAATATAAACCAAAATTTCTGTGTCCTCCTAAAACTAGAAAATCAACAAACCATGGTTATAGGCCTAAAGTTCATATTGCTATAAAATATTGAAATTAATGAATTTTTCAAAGTTTACAATTCAAGTAGAAACTAAACTTGGTAAGCTTCATTTCATTAGTTGGACTCAAATTCAAAAAAAATTGTTTTTATCGCTGAAATTCACATCGAGAGAAAATAACAAGAAATGAACAAAATACACTACAAGGATAATCCCTAGATTGAGCATTTTTTTTCTTTAGAAAAGTCAACCAAACCATAATAAGTGACTTTGCAATACTATTCATTGAAAATGTACTTAAGTATCCTCCAAATAAATAAATTGGACAAAAAAGCTATTTTTCCTATCCTAGAGTACCATGTGAAGTCTACTATTTGACCACTTTGGTCTGTTGCATCCTTACAGGGTTAATGTGTATTTTAAGTTAGAAATCTTATAAAAATCATATTCCTCACCAAGTTTTTCTTAAGAAAATATATTTTTTGAGGAGGTTTTAATTACAATAAGGAATCATGTGATGCATTTTCTTTCAAAATTTAGGTGTAGTTTTTGAAATTGAAATGTGAAAATCAAAACATGTTGAATAGTATGTGTGTCCCTAATCCAATGACCTATAGATCTTCAAATGAAATGAAATGCTTAGAATTTGGGATTTTTAAGATATGTAAAGAAAATAATGAATTGAATATAATGAACTTCATTTTCCAAGCTCGACTTAAAGCCAAAATTAAACACTCAAAACACAATATTCATTAAAATGAGAAAATTCTTTGATAATGAGAGGTAATGAGGCTAAATTCTATTTGAAATTAGAATACAAACCAGTATGGACCTCCACCAAACCAAGATAAGAATAGCATGTAGGAGTTAAGGATTTTTTGAAACATAGAAAACAAAAAGATACAATGCTAAAAGACTCATCTATTTTTAGTAGATAATATTTTCAATATAATTGTTTAGTATATTTCAATTATGATCCAATAATTAAGATCAAATTAATGTATCAAATTGCCATAAGTATGATTCACTCAAGTACTAAGTTCTACCTAATTTCTATACAATGTTATTATTTACCAAGAGTAAACATATCAATAGTATACATGAACAAATATTATGTGTAAAATTTACTCCTTAGCTCAAGTTTTTCATTGTCACGTCCGGACGAATGTCAAATTGATGAAATGTTAGGATCCAACCTAATGTCTATCCATATTGAATATTATTTTTTTATTAGGTTCTTCTGTCAGGGTAATTTTTTTACCATGGTTGACAAATTGGATCACAATAATTGCAATTTGGATGGGTGCAGTTTATCCATGGACTTTAGAGATGGCCTCTCTGGACAAACTCTGGGAACAAACTTTGTGGACAGTCTTTGAGGAGACAAGGATGGACTCTACAGATGGACTCTACGGACAAATTATATGGACTACTTCTAGGGATGGTATTTGGACTAGGTGCACAATGTATGCAAACAGACTATGTGGACAAACCTTGATAGGCACTCTAGACAAGTGCGAGGTTGGAGTATCCATGCAAATGGACTCTTTGGATGGTCCCAATCTATGAAATTGATGAATGGTCTCAATGGTCTCTTTAGGATAGACAAATAGATTAGATGTTCCAGATGAACACCTTCTATTTAATGTCCTTGTAATGGGACACAAAATTCATAGTTTATGAAAGGCCTTGTGATACACTTAGACACCTCACACTCTTACAAATTATGCAAATATTTGCAGACATTGGAACCTACAAGAATACAAAAGGATTGGACACTTGGACCAAAGGGCTTTCGACCGTTGAAAGTTCAAAATTGTAGTTTAAACCCAAGGTAAAGTTGCAACAAGAAAAATGGGAAATAGCACACATATATTATGATGAAATTAGCATTTAATTTAAGAATTTCACCTCTTAAAAGCACACATTAAATATGTTAAAATTTCCATTTGTTACAAAGAAATTTTTTGAGATACAAAGAGGTCATCAAAATTGGTGAGTATACACTATGTACAACTACTAAACTACATATATCCTATATGATGGCTAATCTAAATAATAATGTCGCTCACACTTCCTCCACCACCTCCAACATTGGTACCTACACTATAAGGTGTAATGCAAGTTGGATCTCTTTCAAATTCAAAGTCAAGTTCAATGATGCCATGGGCTATACTTTTTTTCCAAAAAAATTGCAAACCTTCTTTTGGATTGCAAATCCTTTAAAAAGGCCAAGGGGACTTCATTGTGTTCTCACTATAAATAACCATAAATAGCACTCAATTCCAACATCTCATTGTATGTCACCTCATGTTCAAAGTGATCATCTAGTGGAGGTGTCAATTTCCTAGTGAAATTGATTTGCACTCTTGTTGATTCCCACAGTTGATCCAATGTGGACATTGCCCGATGGGTGTAGTGCTCTTACAAAAGTATCGAGGTGGAAGTCCCAATGACCAACAAGAAGTTTTGCAAAATTATTTTGCCATTGACACTCATGCCCTAGATGAATGGTTCTACCACACCTCATGAGTTCTTCATTGTTCCGAAAATTCACTTTGTCCACGCTCCACGTAGAGAGATCCAACTAAGTGTGAATCTACTTCCATAACTACAACATATCCTTCCTCCATTCACCTTTGTATCGATTGTTGGATAAATTCTCTTCGTTGTACTCATAATCCTCAAGCACATAGTTTTCCAAGCCAAATATTTGGTACATGCATTGATGAAAGGGGGCTTTTCACTATCAGCCTTTCTTTCTTGACATCATTATGGGGATGAGACATTGTGGGTGGAAATTGACATCCAATATCTACAACCAAGATGGCCTTAAGTCTAGGAAGTTTTATTGTGTAGATCATCTAGTATGTAACAACTCTGACTTTGAGTACTTGAAGCAGTCGTCCAAGCGCAATGAGACAAAGTAGTGTGGTTCTACTATTACTCCATTCCATATTGACATAAACCTTCAAATAGATTCAAGTCTTCTTTGTAAGATATGCAAACATTTGACCCATTGTATTAGTATTTGTAGCATTAGAATATATTACGTTTTCAACAACACTATATTGATGACCAAAGCATGCATTCCTTTAGGTAATCACATGCATCATAGGACTTTTGGAACATGTAGAGAGTCTTTAGACACTATTTCTAGTCTCATCACAAGCGAGATTGCTAAAACTCCTACTGCTACTAACTCAATCATCGCCCTTGTAGTTAGTAAACAATTCCTAGACAACCACCTTATATACAATGGTGAAGGCCCTAAGGAATGTTGCAAGAAAAGTTGTTAGAAGCTTTCATACATAGGTTCTAGATACTAAGTTCTCCTAACGTCCGTAATAATATTACTTCTCTCTGTAGCACTAGCAAAGGTGGGGTTATAGATAGCATCATGAATATGAAATGGAATTTGAAGTTTAAATACATTCAAGATAATGTCTTTCCTGGACAAGAAAAAGAGAAGGTATACTTGTTTAAAATGTTGGTAGAAAGACCTAACAATAGAGTAAACGTGATGAAGCACATATAACTTAGAGGAGATCTGGCGAACGCATGGCTCATGTTTGATCATGTAAAATGTGTTAAAAATTGGACAACCAGCGCATACTATATGTATAACACAGGATGCAAGAAGGTCATGATAATTGTTGTTTGTAACATACAATTTGAAGATACAAAAGTGTGATGCATTATGTGAAGCTTACTAAATGATGTCATGAGATGCAATGGCGTGAAGAGTCCTTACTTCAAGGGTTTCATGCTAGACAATGCACAAACAAATTAAAATGCCATTCATATTGTATATGGCATTGGGAATACCAAATAGGAACTATAGAAGCATGAGCGAACATATCTCTTGCACTAGTGTACTTCGTTGCATTGGCATACACAGAAGCTCATTAAACTCATTAAACTGGATATGCATCACCAACATACTCATCTATGCAAGTAGTATAAAGATTCCAAGACTATGGAGAAAGAGGAGATGTGGTACCTAATGATTTGTTCATAGTGGCTATCATCTAGAGCAGCCTTGGAAGAAGTTTTGTGTGAATTAGAGTTGTGGCTTGCATTTTGGCATTTCCAATGTTGCCAATGGGGCAGGTTCATGCTAATGGTACTTTTAGTTCATGTCATTTCTTTCATGATGTCTTGCTTGTAGAACCACTTGCATTTAATTATTTTTCCTATAAAAAAATCTGCTACTACTATTAGGATTCTCATTACTATAGAAAGTAAGTGACTTACCCCTTAGGGTTGAGGGTGCCTTTGCCTCATAGTGGAGAGATCCCAAAGTTGTGGCGGTATTTTTGTTTTTAGTGATTATATTTTGGGCTCAACTACACATTTTTCTCTTTCCAAGGGCTAAGTCTGGAGAAAATGGTAGATATGCCATTATGCCATTTATAAAAAATAATCCCTAACAAATGGTTGCAACAATCAAACAAACAAGGTAATGATTTGTTTGCTGCCACTTGTGATGACTGCATTCGAGCCTTCATGCAAATGAAAAATTACTGAGCATTCTTGAATGGCACAACATCAAGGTCAGAGCCAACAAAAAATAAATTTAAAACTCTAGATGCAACAATGAACCTAAAAAATTGTGGAGGTGTTGAAACACCTTCCTGGAATGACCTAATGTTAAAATACATATTCCACATTTGGAAGGCAAAGAGTTGTTTGGTAGTTGTAAGAACAAACTTGACCTCCCTATAACCCTATTGGTTTGGATGGTGACTCCCATTGTTCAGATAAGGTCAACTTCTCTTCGTCAAAGAGTGCAAACACAATCTATATGTACACCTACAATGGCTTCTTATGAATTAAACACAATGGCTACCTAAGTATGTACCTACTAGGAAAAATTTGAGTCCTCGAAGGGGTTGCTTCCCTTTGAGAAGTTCCCCTCAAAGGAACTCACAACCCCTTTGAGGAATAGTAGTCACCATTCATCATCAATGATGAATAGTGATACAATAAATTAAATATCAAAATATCAAAAAATATAATTTTTTAAATAAAAAATATTAAAAATATTAAAAAATACTAAAATAATAATTAAAATAATAATAGGAGTTTGACGTAGTTGCACTAATGCCACATCAAATCTTACAATATTGTAATTTTGAATTTATTTTCATATTCGTGTTTTAATTATTTTTAAATATTTTTAAAATTCTTTAATTGAATTGTCCCCTGCTAACCAAGCTCTGTAGTTCATTGAATTTTTTTTCGGCTAGAGTTCCCTACTATCATCTATCAGGGACTCACAGCCCCTTGGAGGGCTCATATTTTTCCTAATGACATGTCACAACTGTGATGGAGAGTGATTGTAATACTTTGCAATGGCATATTGCAAGGATTTTGCACAAATGTCACACCCAATAGAAGATAAAACATTTGTTAAGTTGCGAAAATTGCAAAGGGGTCTAAAGGCACTCAAACTCCAACA
This sequence comes from Straminergon stramineum, assembly GCA_963920665.1. Classification (NCBI taxonomy): domain Eukaryota; kingdom Viridiplantae; phylum Streptophyta; class Bryopsida; order Hypnales; family Calliergonaceae; genus Straminergon; species Straminergon stramineum. Next base: position 18,411,853 of record OY987265.1, on the reverse strand, counting down.
TATCGTGGTTGAAAAAAACAATATGGTAGAAATAAAGAGATTAGAACCAACTTTCGGTTTTGTCTAGATGATGTTGAACGATGCATACGAGGTTCTAAATGTCCTTAGGTAATTGATTGGTCTCAACTACCAAGCATGTGGCCTATACTAACAAACACTAGTTTGACTTACCAAGAAACACTATTGTTGTAACAAGACGACTTTTAGCTTCAAGAGCAACCACCTATATCACCTCAACGTTTGTTCACATTCAATGTCAAATGTTTTTAGGGCGATCCTTTATGATCAACCTAGTCCTTTGCATGTCAACACATATACAACAACTCGAAGAAGCAAGGCTATTCAATGTATTGCAAATGCTCTTACTATAGAGCATCACAATAAATGGGAGAGTGTTGGTAATGTCAAAGGAATAATCTTGGGAGTAACCATGCTCCCCTTCTCTAGACTTGGAGCCATAATCTCCCTTCAATTTGGAACTCAACCTAAGCAAAAGGTTTATCAAATCACACTTGGTATGTACTCAGGGTGCACTTGTTTTGATTTTGTAGACAATCATGGCCATCTCAACGATTGTACGTGAATTGCAAACATCTTTACTACTTATTCCATTACTTCTACAAGATGAATTTGGTAGACAATAGGTTTATACAATCTCCAAGCTTCAGCTCAATGAAGTGAAGCTCCTTCTTATTAGGGTTGATATTATCAAGGTTCCAAATGAGAGTCTTCAACATGCCTAGAAGACCAAGAATGTTTGAGTGATTGACATTTGAAACTAGAAGACAATAGACTAAAATTCAATATATGTAGCTTTAGAAGTATCATTTTCTATTTAGATGAATACTATAATTTGTTGAAGCATTCAATACAACCTATTTTCAATCTCAATTTACATTGTACGATAGTTTAGTTCTTTGCCTTTATAATATATGCTTCTCATATTTTAGAAAGTAATAGAAAAAAAATTGTACACAAATTGTACATACATAACCATAATAATAGGTCCACGAGAATAGGTACTATAATTTACTAAAAAAAAGAAAATTTATCCTATTTTTTAAAACATTGTCTATTTTTAAAATATATTATTGATTTTTCTACAGATTTTACAAATTTCACTATTCTATGCTCACATAATCCCCACTCAACACTCTTAGGCTTGTGCTCACAAGTTCATAATCTAGCACCATTGGAGGTAATAGTATTGAGACTTTGTATTTAATTTGTTTTGATGCAATTGTTTGTGTCAGTATCCATCATTGCAAAATATGAATTCCATGTATTGTGTTTGAATGTTTTATTTAGTGAGGTGTGCTACGAAGTTCTTCATTATAGAAGTGTACTAAATCCATTTGGAGTTTTGCATCCAATTTGCATCAAGGTAAATAATCCGTATGGCTATTATCTAGGGAGTTTGAATTCTAGTATGTGCATGCTTCATGAATGAGTATCTACTAGACTTTCAAGGAGATTATTAGTAAATTTTTGAGTTCCTAGATTATAATATTATATCATATTATATCTTTTGTGGTAATAAGTTTTGGGATACATTTGAGGAAATGTATTTCCATGTGCCAATTTGGGTATAGGTTGTATACTCGACTTATAATTATGCAATATATGGTGGGCAAAAAATGGATATTTGGAAAGTTTTCCAAGTATTGGCCTTATCTAAATTTGAGTAATTGAGTGATTTGGGCATTGGTGATATATTTGCAATTGGAAGTTGATTTAGAAATAATTGTAAGATTTGTCATTCATGTTCATGCCTTTTGTCTATTATTTGATAAATTATATGTATACATTACATGTTGAATCAAAACTCAAATACAAATTAGAATAAGAATTGAACTAGGGATTAGATAAAGGACAACATTTCATAATTTAATCGATAAGAATTCTACATGCATAATATTCCAACAAGTTTTTGTCAATTTTTGTCAATTTGTTGATAGAATTTTGGTTCACATCACTATTTACTCCCCTAATTTGTGATTATGCCATCTACATGCATAATATTCCAACAAGTTTTTGTCATTTTTTGTCAATTTGTTGATAGAATTTTGGTTCTCACATCACTGTTCACTTCCCTAATTTGTGATTATGCCATCGTACATTAGGATATTGTCAACTGTAATTGAATGTTTAAACAACCTTTAGATACTGCCTTTCTATTCTTATGAATTTGCTAATTAAACACTACTATTTTGTGGTTTAATTTATGTAGTTTTATCTCTTTTGTAAAATTTATCTTATTAATTTGGCAATCTGACATTCAGGCATAAAAAAAGCTGCATCTTATTCTTAATCGAAAAGTTGATAACCAAAAGCTTCAAGTTTGTGCAAAACAACATTGTTCTCAAGTGGGTTTTGGGGGGATTCAGAGAGGGAGTGCACAGGAATGTTTGGCATGCCACATGCATGCCAAACCGAACCACCGAAACCCCGGAGAAGATCATTCTCGAGTTTATACAACCTTATAGAACCTGGAACGAAGGTCAACAGTGACTATTGGATTAAGGCTCCAACATCATGGATACACCCAGGAGACTGTCAACCAATTGAGGCACTTTAGAAACACAATTGAAGGGACGTCGAGCACAGTGAAGCATTCTCTGCCAAAATACAAAACGGTAAAATCTCATTATTTAAGATTATATATTTATTCTGCAGAATATTTATGGAGAATTATTTTTGCTAGAACAATGGATACGGCATTTTCACTCGATTTGGTCGAAGTGAGGTTCAACAATCCACCCAACTGGATGATGTTATGGGATCCAAAATGATCATCAACTCAATCCCGCATTGCATTACATGCTCGACGTCAATGGTGATCTGCAATTTACAAAGAAACAGTCCTCAAAACCAAGACTTGGAGGTAGGCCAGAACTTTGCAGGTGATTCGACTCTCGAGTGGCCAAATGGCCCAAAGTGGCGGCTCCTCTATCATCTAGGAAGGTAGCAAAGTACCAATACAAAGAAGAAATGATACATTTTTGAAAGTTACTCTAATCAACTATTAGCTGACAAAGTGGACTTTCTATTTTAGTACAGGCATTTCGGGGTCAAATACCTATTGATTGCATCTTTTCACTTAGAATGGGCACTCAATCAGTGAAACTTTCTTGCAAGAATTGTAACCAAATGACTAGAAGAGAAAAGCTCAACACTGTAGCAAATTTGAAGAAAAAAAATCAATGCACCTAATAGGCACGTCTAAAAAACGAGGAGCCAGATTAGAGCAACGCACTTGCCAGTCGTAAGTTGGTCTATTTTGTTCAGAATAGCGTAGGCTTCTTGGTGAAGCTCCTCATCGGGCCATACATCTCGGTACGTCTCCGGGTTCTTTCGTTTATTTTTCGAGGTTGCTTCGTAGATTTTCACCCTCCAAGTCTCCACAGAAGCGCTCCCTGTTTGTTCTGCAAGCCAGTTATCGTACTCGTACTGCAAACAGGATTGACAGAAAAATAGTCCATCAGAACTGAAATTAATGGTCCATACCTCAGACAATGTGAATTGATCAAACGAACGTCTGCACTGTCTCAGCACTTCAGCCTCTCAAAGTTATTAATGTTACCATAATATCAGGTCAATCTTGACTTGACGCTATCTTAATAACTTTCAGGTATAACATCAACACAATGCCAAGGATCCTAACATCACACTAATTCACAGTGACATAAAGTTAATACCACAATTGTCACTCAAACATCATCTTGACACTAACCAAACATGAGGATTATATTAATCTAACGCCGATTAAACTAGCGTTAAAATCTTTCTGATGAATTTCAAATGTTACAACCTGATTGGCAGCCAGATTATGTGCGAAGCGTTTCGTCTTGCCAGAAACAGCAAGCTTGGCATAAAAGGCCTCAACGGAGTTCATCATCTCCTTCCTGGAAGGTAAGGTAGCCTTGCCAGAGAGAGACATGGCTATCCACCGAGATTGCAGCTCGCACAACTGGAACGGTACCACCTGTTTCACCACGATTCTAACAACAGTCAATAGCTCGTCACAAGCACGCTGCAAAGTCGCACAAAAAGAAACTAAAAATATGACAACTTACACGACAAACTCCTTGCAAAACCGTGCAATACCTTCCAAGGCAACCCTACGAAGGAAAGAGAGGGAGCAAGAGAAGGTGGGAAGACATGCTCATATAACGGACCGACGCAATTGTCTTCCAAACCCACTTCTCCCTGTGTATCCAGAAATGGAAAGTAATAAAAATACCTGCAATCATTCAGTAATGCAAGGACTGTGTCAGCAAACAGAAGAGCAAACCACAAAACCCCAAACCATCTGTCTACATTTGACTACATGTAAGTTCCAGGAGCACTATCCACAGGGAAATGTTCATAAAGAGGTTTTCAGTCAAATTACACAGTATTCGAAGGCTTTAGAGATAGCACCATAAAGATAAACTTCCTCATGATTTCTAGGTCTGCCAATAACCTCCGTGATCATACACAGGACTCCTACACCTCCATATAATCACTATTCATGGCCATAATAATATCTCCCTATGGATCATGAAAAAGATTCCCTTTATGATATCAAAAAGTCCCTGAAATACGCGAATTTTACTTCAAACATTGTCTAAAGAGCAGAATTGGATGAAGGCCATCTGCTCACCCCGTACAGTGCAGAATAACATCCGCTGACACAGATCCCCCACTTTCGAACTTCACAGTTCCGTCCTCACAAGCGCACTCTATCTGCATACAACAACCCTCATCAAAAACTCAACTATTTCCTAGTGCAAAATGCACAGCATTGCCAGGAAGGGGATCCAAGATTTGTTGAGAGTTGAGTGACACTCCCTGTCCCGAAATAAATGTCCACGGTGTCGTTGATAACGTTTGATACCGATTTCATTGAGCATAATCAGAAGGGTCCAAACTTTGTATCACCAAAAGCAATGAAGAACATTGCACGTGCTCAGTGCAACCTAAGTTAATTGGACAGAAGAAAGCCTCCATACGACCCACTCAAAACAACTTACAAAAACAAGAGGTTCAATTCGGACACTTATTTCGGGACGGAGGAAGTATTACCGTGGAATGGCGATAAATGTTACTGTGCTGGCCCATAGGCTCACCGAAATTGACCTGAGAGTCCCAAGTACGTCCGCTTATGTGCACCTCTTTGGCCACTTGGGCGATGTCCCTCGAGATGTCCTCCCCACTGGCCGCATTCCCTATCACCACCACAGTCTGACATACCCCATTCTAATAAAACCCCTAAGAAAGCACTCTCGCCTAAATCAACCCTCTCCCTTCCGAATATCATGAAAACAAACAATCAAGGTGATAACTCTCACTCTCTCTACCTGGTCAATGAAAGAACTCGGCTCCCTGTAATTATGACTGTGCATTTGCACTCCCGGCCATTTGCTTATCCCTGCACTTGAAAATTATGGAATCGAATCAAAATGCATCAAAATTCTTAGTGGAAGGACAGTTTTTGAGAACAGTGACAAGAAAAGAGTTACACACAGCGAAGTCATGTCAAATAGGAGTGTATCGAACAAAATGAAACCTCTGAAGTTCTCTAAAATGTGAAGAGAATGGCTCATTGGCTTGTGGAGCTCTCATGTGTTCAAATTGAGTTGAACTTTGCATTCCAGGGTGTCCAGGACTCAAGCCAATTCAGAGGGGCTCAGCATGTAAGAGACACATAAGTCAAGAGACAAACAATCCACAAACTGACAGCGAAAGAAAGAAGTACGCTAAGTTTACCCGGAACTTCAGCAAGCTTGGGCTCCGAGTAGTGCCCATTGCAGACCACCACGGCATCAAAAACGTCCTCACGCACGCAATCTCTTCGTCTCGTCCTCACTTTCCAAGATTTTTCACTTCCGTTCCTATGCAACCCCACATACTCTACAACAGTGGAAAATTCCACCAAATTCAGGAGCCCATAGAACTCTGCAAACTCCTGTAAGTAAGAGGCCACCTCCGCATGGCCTGGGAAGCGACGAGAGTCTCTCCCTGCTCTTGGAAGGAAGGGAAAGTCCGTGAAACCCATGATCTCACGGGGTAGATTGGTGCGCAAGGAGAGGTACATGCTGGAATGCACACGCTTTCGGTGGGTGAGAAGACCTAACACGTCGTCATTCTCGATCTCTGGGTCGTAAACCCAAACGCCGCCCACGCTCTCTGTCTGCTCGAATAGGGTTACAGAGTGTTGTTCGCGAAGAAGCTCCCGGGCTGCCACTAGACCTGCGGCGCCTGCGCCAATCACCGCCACTTTGCACGATTGGAACGCTCCTGCACGCATGGATGCAGGATATCGTGCATGAGAAAACGATCTGAAAATCCGAAATTGACAGTGCCGAGAAATTTGACATCTAATTGGGGTGATAGAGGTGCGACATCGCTTGAATTGCCTCCGTTTGTGTGCGAAATCTCAGGCCCTTTGGATCTAGATTTTTGGGACAAATTAGTGTCTTTTGTGATTTTCGGAAGGTGAAAGCGGTGTGTTGTAAATTTGGAGCAAGAATAATGAGGGTTTGAATCTACAACAAAACTTGAGGAGCTTAATTCTAATTCTACGTCTTCATAAACAAGAATCTGACCTCCGAGGTGTCACCAACCACGCCAATAAGTGCCATGAGATGGAATAATATCACACACTAGAAGAAGACGACTCGTGAAGCCTAAATTACAAGCGTTTCGTAAACTCCGATTTCCAATAGTAGGGTGTTGCAATTAACGCGCACTCGTACATGAATTACCTCCATTTGTTGCAGAATCGAAGCACCTCCCCGATAATCCCATGGTGCAGCAGCGACTCGCTGTGCTGTTGCTCCAAAGCCGTGCCGCAGTTCCTGATGTGCAATGAATGCGCCTCCTTCTGCACTCGATAGGAATGGAAATGTTCCACGAAGCCGTAGATGACGACGACGTCGAGTGTTGGCAGTGGGCCCCTCGCGAAGCACAGGGCTCCTTCAGCCAAATTCGAGCAGCTTTGGCACTTGTTGTCGCTGTTGTTGTCAGAAGAATCATGGTGGAGCTTGGGTGCAACAACAACCTCATCGGTGAACGATGGTCCTGGAGTTTCTATCGCACTTCTACGGCAGTCACGTCACCCCATTTGTGTCTATTGTACCGTACTCCAATCCTGAGATTTTCCATTGAACTGGTTCTTCTGATGAGATCTTTCTGTGCCTCGCTTTCGCTCTTTTGTCGCTCGGCACCAAATGTGATGTTCATAAGCTGTTCAAGTTACTAAATGAGCTGAAATTCAAATGGCATTCGCATGTTTTGTAGCTATAAAATTCTTTTGGTCGAAGCTTTTTTAATCTCGGTCGCATGTGCGAGCATGTGAAAATCACACCACTCACTCGGCACTCTGTATTTGAACCGAGTTGTAATTTTATGTGTCGGTATTTTAACCGATTGCTTTTCCAAACTTAAGGAAATTGACCGGAATGCCAAAAAGAAAAAGGTTCTTTACTGAATTAAATTGCGAAGCTTAGGGAACAACTGAATGACCATGGAGAACCATCCAATGACATGTGAAGAGGTTGGCAAAAAGCTGAGTCAACTCAAACTCCCCGTTCACTGCTTTGGACGTCACAATTAGTTGCAGCACTGTAAGCTAGGCCAGTATTTCTGTGAAATCACGTGTTTTGAGAGTTACGTAAATCCAAAAGATGCTCTGATTTCTGCACAATGTGCGTTCATAGTCTAAAATCCAGATCCTTTTGGTTTTACACAACCTTGATTTCCAAGCACTCAGTGACCACAAAGTAGTCACTTGGGCAATAAAGGGTTGAGAGTGAATCTGCATGTACATTTCCAAAAATAAGCATAATATCTGCTCCCACTTTGGAATGAACGGTTCTGGAAAGAAATGAGTCTTTAACCCTAGAAGGGCCTGAAAGCCCTTTGCGGCCATATAGTATATTACGTATTTGGTGGTATTTGATCAGGAAAACATTGACCAATTACTTTTTAATACAAAACAAATTAATGATCATGATAGTACATAAATTAAAATGTAGGAAAAATCATCTATTAAACCACAATTGAAGATTTATAAAGCTAAATACGGATCGTATAGAAGGACCCCAAGGGCCTTTCAAGGGTTAAGAAAGAAGAATTTAGTCTAAACACAGAGCCATTGTCCAAATTACCACCTTGAAACGACCAACTTCGAAACTTCAAAAAAGAAAGGTCCCAGCAGAAACTAAAGAGTGGAAATCAGGTTATACATGGTAGTTAGCCTCTCCACTTACAGCGTCCTCCAAATTCTGACTACTGCGTACAAAGCCAACAAGCCTCTCACTCTCTACAAGGCTTAATTCCTTCTCTCTCTACAAGACTCGCACCAAAATCAGATGCTTTCTACAAACCAGGTCAATGATATCTACACCTACGCTCTACAAAGCGTAACGCTCGCTGCTTTAACCACTGGGAAAATTTTAAAGGTCGAGAAACGAATTGTATCCTCTGGCTACATGATACCATGAAACTAAATTATAGTGTACAAATATCCTAGCCCTAGCTTCAATTGAGTAGTTTACCTCAGAATTTCAAACCTTGGGTCATGCCAGAGTTCGCAATTTCAGCCATAAGTTTTCCAATCTGGCCCCGAACGATGCTGAGTCCCAAAATATCATCTCGAAGTCTATAGTCCCTTATAGAGATTTCAAATTGCGTAATTCCAAATCACCTCCATTCACAGAGTGGTAGGCTTGAATTTTGATGATCCCAAAATTGAAATGAACAATTACTGTCGACGAGATCCTGGAAGTGACAATGTTCTTCCAACTGCAAGAGTTCACCGCACAAAGATTCAGAAACACAACTAATCTGAAACAGCAATTGCGAAAGCCAATTGATTAAGCAATAGAGTTGGAAGGAGCAGGAGCAGGAGTTGAAATCAATCCACTTACATTGCGAACTATGGCGAACAATCACAACAGACAAGGGCGCTCTGTTTGGAGGAAGCTGCAGTCGCATCTTGTACAACTTCGAAGTGATCGGATTTCGCATACATAATACAACGTCCTCATCAATCCCCGTCTCCAACTGCAAAGCCTCCGTCAATTCCATCAAGGTGTGTCCCCTGAACAGAAAGCTCCCAAACGTGTCGTCGTCATGGGCGAATACTTCCCCATTGTCTTCAGCCACTGTGTAAAAGATTCGTCTATAATCAGAAGGTGATTTCACTATTGAGGAGTAAGCCGGCGAGCTCGTGTCGTTGATATTCGACACTTTCGGCTTCCTCGGCGACGGAGAAAAAACCTCGCCCTCGTTATCTTCATCGTCGTCGTCGACATGGCGGGTGCTGAAATGAGTGGGAATCTCCGAAACTGTAGCCCGGTGTCTGGGTTGCCGTGGTGGAGCTAGTGGGCTTGGCGATGGAGAATCGTCTTCGTCTTCGTCTTGGACAGGATCAGGATTTGGAAGAACTGGAGCTCGGCCTCGTCGTGGCGAGTTGTCTACGGATTGTTGTGAAGGTGGTGGTAAAGGTTGTCGCCGGCGTCGTGGTGGACTTGCAATGGGCGAGAACCTGTCCGAGACAGGAGAAGAGCTCTCGGAGGCTGATGGAAGAAGAAATTCAATATCTTCGGGTGCTGAATGACGGCGTGGCCGCGGCCGAGGCACGTACAGAGGTGTCTGCACTGAGTCTTCTGGATTTTTTGAGCTGCCTGGTCCTTGTGCATAACGCGGTGGCGGTGATTTGGGTAGTACTACGGGCTTGGGCTTCTGTGAACACACACACCGAAAACAATAAGTATCGTAAGAAAACAACACAACATTCTGTGAACATACCCACCAAGACAACAAGCATAGAATTAGAACATCACAACATTCCGTGAACACACACAAAACAACAAGAATGAGTAAAAAAAGCACAACATTCTTGACTAATTTCATGAAAGGAGCTTTAGCCAATTCATTAGCCAATTTGTTACAAAATGTTTAAATGAGTCAATAATGTATCATTCTAGTATGCTGCAACAAAATGTTGAGGAATCTAGAATATTCTGTTAAAATGGCTATCAAAGTTATGCCTGTGGCAAATCTGCTACTTTTTAAAACTCTAAAAATCATTGTTACTTAGTCCATAGCTGCAATCCTCCGTGTAGCCTTCTCTCTACCAGATATTCTCTTGTATTCTAAAAACAAGAACTAATTGATAGGATAATTGCTATCAAATTACTCCCTCTGTTTCTAAATAATACCGATGTTTCCTCTGTGTTTTACATTTGATAGCTAGTTTTACAAAATATTTTAGGATGTTCGTTAATCTCGTAGAAACTTGCTATGTTTGGCATGTCATTCGCAAAATTTGACTTTTTTTAAACAAATTGATTAATTGCACCCAAAAGCTCCTAGAATGAAAATTTGGCATCTAAGTTCTAACTAGTTGAGCTAAACCTCCCACAAAAACAATCACTGCAACAAGCTCCTCCAACCACTCACTAAGACGAGACAGTAATTCTAACCATTTGAGCTAAAATACCTGTAAAAAACAAGCACCGCAACAAGCTTCTCCAACCCCTAACCACGACGAGGCCGAAATTCTAACCGTTTGAGCTAAAACTCATTCAAAACTAAGCACTCCAACAAGCTTCTCCAACTCCTAACCACGAGGAGACAGTAATTCAAACCACTTGAGCTAAAACTCCAGCAATTACCATCACTGCGACAAGCTTCTCCAACCCCTGACCAAAACGAGCCCGAAATTCCGACCATTTCGGCTAAACTCCAGCAATTACAATCACTGCAGTAAGTTTCTCCAACCCCTGCCCCCAACGAGACCGAAATTCTGACCATTCGAGCTGAAACTCCTGCAAAAACAATCTCTCCAAAAGTTTCTCCAACCCCTCACCACGACGAGACGGTCATTGCAGGAGCCAGAGCAAGCTAAAGCAGGCGCACCTGTTTGGGAGGCGGTGGTGGAGCTGCAGCAGCCGGTCCCTTCCTTCTCACAACATCTACCTCCCACAAAACCACATGCTGGTTACTCGCCAACACAGGCACATCATGTGTGACGGAGTTCCGATACGGAGGCATGCCGCCATTCGCCCTCAGGAACTTGTCACCCTTGGTCCGCAGCTTCACAAACTCCCCCGCACTGAGCGGCTCCCATTCCACATTCTCCGCCCCCGAGTCGAAGGTCTGCATCACCTTCTTGCCCGTGGCGCCCAGAAGAAACGGGTAGTCGGAGGCGACGAGGTAGAGGTCGTACACGCTCTTGAGGCGGATGGCGTTCCGCTCGGGCACGAGCTCCACGCGCCAGATCACGCCGTATGAGTCTTGACCCTTTTTCTGGGCCACGCTGCGGCGGTCGTCGTCCGCCCAAAGAAACTTGCCCTTGTGGCCGAGCAGGCGCACCGAGTGCACGTCTCTGAAGAAATCCATAGCGGGGGTGCCAGGAGGTTGCCTGCGGATGACACAAACACACTTGGTTAGCGCTCATTGCGCATTACAAGTCATTGGATTTCTCAGTGTTCCGTATTGGCTGTTGGCAATGAGTTACGACTTTTTCAAGTTCAATCGTATAGAGGGGATCGTTGTTCTTATCATAATGCGTAATCCCGAAGTGGACGCTTCCAAATCTAGAGGAATAGAAAATTCTCTCGCAAAGAAAAGGCATAACCTCAAATCAAAACATGGCAATACAATATCGCAACCAGTATCACGAGCTCTTACTTGGATCCTCTGAAAACGCGATTCGTAACGCAACCTAAAATGAAACCATGGCAATACAATACCGCAACCAAGTTCACAAGCTCTTACTTGGATCCTCTGAAAACGCGATTCATAAAGCAACCTAAAATGAAACCATGGCAATAAAATACCGCAACCAAGTTCACAAGCTCTTACTTGGATCCTCTGAAAACGCGATTCATGACCGCTATGAAGAGCCTGACCCCAAATTTCATAAGCAAGACTAATCGCACTCTCTACAAACACTGAACAAAAAGTACTCCCCTCCCGCTACACACCCGAACTATATCACAAGAACTGCAAGCTCGATTGTCACTCGAAAGCTACACACCCTCCCTAACCTAGAAACATGAAATTTGCAGTGTCAAGACAACAATCAACCTACCTCGCGATACGTCCTTGCACTTGCACGACCTCCAACGCTTCGAAACAGCTCCGTCCCTGGTCCCAGCTGCTGCACCAAGTCAAGGTTCCCAATTCCCAAACGAAATTGCAAACCCAATGCCACGACCACGTCCAGAAGCCGCCCAGACGTCCCACGGGCTAGTCAGAATTTCCTAAACTCTCGCAACCCAAACAGTCCGCAACGAAGAGGAAGAAGAAGGAAGAAGATGGAGCATGAAGAGAAGAGGAGCAGGAAAAATTCTAAAATTTCACCACTGCAGGACTTGATTGCAATTGCTACGAAGACGCGGTGTGTGTGATCAGATGCTCCCGAGTCCCAACACAGCGTAACTACTGAGGAAGTGAGGAGCTGGGGAAGTCGGTGGGTGGGGATGGCAAAGCATCCGAGGAGGGTGTCAGGTAAGTTGGTGGGACCACTGTAACTTAGGTGTCTGCAAGCAATGTGGCCATGGGCAGAAAGGCGCAGAAGGTTAAGTTAGCAGCTGGGGACGCGTTACTCGCGGCGCTAACGTTGTGGGGAGGGGGGGAGGGGCTATGGAGGGGCAGGGAAGGTGCCGGGTCGTTGCAGGGATAGCGGAGAAACCGCTAAATTTAGTTGGGACTACGTTAGGTTTAGTTGAGACTAGGGCTTTGGACTTTTTCCAATAGACCCACAGACAGTCAGACACTCAATGCTGATTTGGTCGTTTGGGTACAGGAAGACCTGGACCAACCGGAGACTGTTCGCCCTCTTTTCGAGGCTGGTACAGTATACAAGTACATACCGGTACAGTGTTTCTCCTTTTTATGGTGTATCATATTTGCTGCATCTCCCAGTCAGTTTTTAGTTTTTTTTCATATTGAAGAAGGAGCCAGTTGTTTTGTCAATACTCATTTGATACTTGGGTGATACTGGGTGATACCTACATGAAAATTAGGTAATACCTAGGTAAAATTTGGCTGTTGGTTTTAAAATACAACAGTAATCTGGCTATTTTAACCCTTAAATGTCTTGAATCATATCCAAAGTTGACAATTTGAGAAAAATCTTTATTTAGTGCAATTTGGAAGCATATTTTGGAATTGATTTACAAATAAAAGTTGTAGATTCTGATTTGTAGATTCCATCTATATGGTTAGATTCACCAATGCTATCACCAATCTTTTTTTATAAAATTTGGAAGAAAAATTCCAAAATTCCTTTTAAATTCGATTACAAGCAAAATATTATCATCTTTTGAGTTATATTTGTTGGAATGGCTATGAAATGAGGTTCTCTTCACATGGTGATTTTTTTGATACCTATGGTGTTCTTCAAATCTATGACCTCGTTTTGGCAAATTCAATTTTGAACTAAAGTCAATGCAATTTGACCACTTGATGTACTTCCACATTTGTAATTTTAGAAAAATATGCACTCTAGTGACACCAAATCCAACCCTTAGATAGGACAACAACTTGATAGTGTATCTCTACAAATTATTAGAATAACTTTCATCCAAGCAGTTAAGAGGATGAAACTCCAGTTTCAATCTATTCATTGTCCAGAAAATGGATGTCGGAGAGCTTAGAGGCTATTCGCATGTAGGACCGGACCAGAGGTGGAGCTCCAGGGCCCAAGTCATGAAGATCGGGTCCATGCCACATCAAGCTTCTGCATGTGAACCAGTTCTTCAAATAAAATATTTCCAAATTTTGATTGGGAATATGGGAACCAGATAAAAATAATGATTGAGAACATGGGAACAAGGCAAAAATTAAGGGAGACTCTGTATGACATGAGACAAAGAGACATGTGGAGGATAATCTTAGTTTATTTTAGTAAGTCGGGTTGATGGGAAGGAGGGCGGGTTTGCAAATCCTAAATTCAAGGATGGTAGAGCCAAGGACGGACCGGAGCTCTATATTAGTAATCAAGTTCACAATTTCGTCATGCGGACCCCCGGGCCCAATTGAAGGTCCATTCCGGTCCTTCATGCGAACAAGCCCTTAGAGCATCTCTACTCTTGCCCTGGAAAGGGGCCAGACACGGGCTATGTTGGGCCCGGGCAGCTTTTGCTCCCCCACCACGCCCACCCAATTTGGCCCTGGCACCCCGGCCACGGGGAAAAAATGACTGTGGTCGCCATCCTCCAGGGCCCGCTCACTTGTCCCTAGATCACTATTCATGTCAAAGGATTCTTGTCTTGATTGTTTTTTATTCTTGATTTGGTTTAGGAAGCCAATTATAGTTGGGTATAGTCATGGTTTGGGGAGTAGAAGGTGTTAAGGAACAGTACACTATGAGGGCAATTTGAAGTTTAATTTTAAGAATTACAAAGATAATTGGAGAAGGCTAGAGGAGAATAGAGGAGTTTTTCTCCAATTAATAACCTTTAACTATAAGGGGATGCTTTGGAAGCAACTCTTCAACAATGCATACACCTTAAAGTAAAAAGGATGGAAAAAAGAAGAAGAAAATAAAACATACCTAAAAATTGTGATTCTCTCAAATTAACAACCTTCAAGACATTATGAGGGGATGCTTCGGATGCAACTCTTCACAGTGTACACACCTCATAGTTTGATAGGATGGAGAAAATCCAAAACCAAATATAAATAAGATCAATATATAAAATATTATAATATATAAGCACATATATAACCAAAAAGAGAGAGATATAAAGATAAATGTAAAAGATAAATCTTTTATTTTAATTACTAAAGTTATATGTGGATGTGAGATCCAAAATTATTTCATAACATTCATATTCAAGTAAGCCTATTCAATTTTTCTTGCACAAATTCTCTAATAATTGAAGTATAGAAAATTGAAGATCATATTCCCCATTCATTGTAAAATCACTTAGAGAGAACATTAAAAATTAGGTGTAGGAAGTTTTGTTATATTTTTTAAAAAATACAAGGATTTTATGAAAATCAATTTCCATAATTAAAAAGATAGAAAGTTCCACATGGCTCTACATCCCAAAATAATTGTAGTGATTAAAATAAAAGCTTTTTCTTTTACATTGTATCCATAGATCTTTTTCTTTTTCTTTTTATATATATAATTAGATGCATATGCTTATATACATTAATATCCATTTATATTTTATAAATATGAAATTCATTTTTATATTGTTTGATTTTTATATTTTATTTTGGATTTTCTCCATCCTATCGGACTATGAGGTGTGTGCATTGTGAAGAGTTGCATCCAAAGCATCCCCTCATATTGTCTTGAAGGTTGTTAATTGGAGAGAATCATGATTCTTTTTTGTAATCTTTTTGTTTTTGTATCTTTTGTTTCAGGTTTTTTCAAACTGAATTGAAAGCAAAATTTTTCTTTTTTTTAAACACATGGACAATTTCCATTAATAAGGGGGAGAAAGCAAAACTTTCAAAAGAGCTCCTAGCTGTGGCTAACCAATTTGTATTTTTTTCTCTTTGCAATGAAATTCCGTTTCATTTGTGTCAAAAAGAAAAAAACAAAACTCCTAGCTACAACCAAGGTTCAATAAAATACAACAGTGTCAAGCAATCAATAGTGCCAATAGTGTTAAGTAGAAAATAATGTCAAATAGTCAACAGTGTTAAAGGCAATCAATTGTCAAACCGGAAATCAAGAAAAAACATGGATAAGGACTATTTGGGCGGGGCCTGAGGGAGGGTATGGCTGGGGAACTAGTTGAACAGAGGCCACTTTTCCATTTCGCAAGCCTGCCAAAGGTAGTTCCCCGTGTTGATTTTTCAGTGAAAGAGTGGAGATGCTCATAGAGATTCCGTCTTCTACTTGGCTATTATCGTCTCCACCTCGAACCAGGCATGAGTTTTACCCCACATACCACAAGACTCCAGATCGCCAGCCTTGGCGCAGCAACGATTTTCCAAGGCCGGCCACGGACATGACTGGAGCGGCAGGCGGGGGATCTGGTCAGATCTCAGGAGTTTCAAGAATGGTTGGCGGCAATTACATACAGCTAGTAGTCACCAACAACCGTCAGTAGTGTTTCCGTTGCTCCCGATGAACACCGGGAAGAGAGATCTGAAGAGGTTGAAGTGGAGCCGCTGCAGCTTCCTTAGCTTAATTGCCTGAAGAGGATTTGATTTTTGAGCAAGAATAACGATCATTCAAGGTCTCCAGGGAAAACTTAAGGTAAATTCAAGCTTGTCGCATAGTATTACTCACTGGGACATCGTTGGAAGTCTCGAGGAAGAGGGGATAAGAACTTCCTATTCGCGTTTTTGTTTAATATTTTGAAGAGCCTACGTACACAGTTTCATTTTCAGCTTCCTTTTGGGTAACTAAGCTGGAAGTTTTGTCTGTTATCAACTTAGGGCGTGCTTACATGCTGGCCCAGTGGGCAAGCTTTGTACTAATTCAAGCAGTAAGACAAAACAAGCTGAAATAGGCTCAACTGATTGTCTTGCCGGGGTGGGGCAAGCAGGAAAGGAGTTGAAGTTTCACCGATATCAGTGGACAACTCCATTAGTGGAGACTAGTCATTCTTGAGAGAATCTACTACGTGTTGATTTCATATTGTATTCCTCTCCACCCACTGAATCCACATGAAAGTGCAATTGCAATATTCACCTGTAGCACTCCCTCTGAAGCTTCCCCACCCACCGATACATGTAAGGAGGCCCTAGATCCTGGAGTCTCTCCGACTGGAAGCGTTGTTCACAAACAGTGCAAAGCTGCACAACATCTGCATTTTTTATAATTACTTTAATTAGCCGACTTCTTTTGCACCTCTTGCTGAGCTGATGGTAAACATCTCCTGCAACAGAGACCCCCCTCTGTGGCGGATTCAAAAAAAGCGGATATATCACACTGTGCGCACAGAAAGAGTGGGCGAAAATAGACCGAGGAAAGAGAAACTGGAGTTCTCCGTCTGCACTCCTCTGTGCAAAATCCTTAAACCCTAACCCTCATCCGGAGATGAGGCTTATCCACTCTTGAGGATGATAGCAATTTAAACCTTAAACAATGTGGCAGCCGTTTTTTGTCTAGTGAATGACAGAGAACCTTTCTATGTAGGATAGAAGTGCAATTATACATCCTTGGAATTTTGTTGTAAATAGGGATGTCTTCTATAATAGTTTGACTTCCAAGGAGTCTTTTTGCATTTTTTTTAAGCCCAAGATTTGTATGGTATCCAAAGGGATGATTTTCACAGTCACCAATCCATCCTTTAACCCCTATGCATTAGAGCAGATGTTTTTTGGATGTTGGAAAAATAGGATTTATGGAATATCAAGTTCATCAAGTATTATAATCTCGAAATCTGCACAGTGGATTCTCTCTTATAAATTGTAGATTCATACTCATCAATAGGTTTGCTTCAAATCCCAACCATGAAAAGTTCAGTAACTAAGCAATTCTCAAATTATTTTGGATGTTCTAGATTCATCAAAAACAAGCTCCTCACTTAAGACACTCAGGGGTTAAATGGTTTAACATGCAAACAAGAGCAATTGAGATGAAACAAAAAGAAGACAACAAAAAACACATTCACAATGAACTACTCAATCAATTGAACATATGGTATTTCTAGTTTTGTAGAATAGAAAAAGTACAACCCCTTATGTTTAGCAAGGCAAACCCACACATTTGACACAAAGATGCATAAGGTAGCTACACCTAATTTCCATAGCTTTCGAAAATCGATCACTCTAAATTCTTGCCTAAAATGTATACCCACTATTCGTGAGAGTCTATAGTTGGTTTTAGAAATACTTATTTTTAGTACTTTGAAAATTGGTAGTTTATTCATATGGTATTGAAAAAATGCATTCTAAGAGAATCTAGAATCCCCTTTTGACTACCAACAAGACCCCACAAAAAGTTTTTTAGTATAATAATAGAAATCATATTGAATTGCTTATTTGTGCAATTTAAGGTGTAGTTACTTTATTTTGTCACTTCAAGATACCTAGGCTAGTTGTTGTATTTTTTTTACTCCTAAAAATGTAAAATTATTGCAAATTGTATCCACCAAGACCACATGAAGACAATGTGGACAAGCATTTTTTCCTCATGGAGGTGCAATCAAGACTCCTGGAGGACAAATGTACCTCGCACTGCTAGAAACCCCGTCGCTTATCATTCTCTAAAATAGCTACAAAACGTGGGGCAAGTGAAAAAAGTCACAAAGGACAAAACATGGGGTTGACTTGGATACTAATATTAGATCATTTTCAGTGAGTAGCAACAACACACTTAGAGCTCTGGAATGAAAAATGACAAGGTTCACTTTGGTGTCAAGCAACAAAGAAGTAGGAGGGCAGGAAGCAAAAACAAATGAGCTTGGAGCAACGTTTTTCTCATGCATAAGTTTTCACCAATTGGCTACAACCAAAAGATGTTGGCTATTTTTTGTAAAAGAAATTTTCATTTTGGGAGGTCAAAGTAGCCAAATTACTTTGACGGCAACAAGTTTGCAACACTTTGAGGTGGACACCAATGTCATTGCACCACACTATTTTGCACCTCCATGCTACCACCACCATTGATCACAACAATCTATTGGTGTCCAAGTGGGAAAAACTTGTTGCAGAGGATCATTCACCACAAGCTACTATCCATATTGATGTTGCGAGATGTTAAGAAATATCAAAGATGAAATTACTCCACGTAGCTCAATGTCATGAAGTTTGTAAGCCAAGGTCTCTTTGGGTTCACAGTTGAGAGAGATTGATGGAGTCAGATTGCTAGATAACTTGAGAGATTGCTCTGTTGTCTATGAAAATTGGCTCCAAAAGTAGTGCAATTCAAAAATTTCAAGAATAATATCTTTGAAGTTTGAAGGATTGTATATTTTGGGGTAAACAATGGCCATGCTAAGAGAGTTTTTTGGAATGTGTTGTAACCCTGCCAGTTGTGAATTTGTTGCAAAAATTGAATCGACATATTTTCAGCTAAGTGTAGACAATTTGACGATTAACACTTTGAGATTCATAGTTTGATGGCTTTGAATAGACTAAGGGAAGGAGTCTTCGCATAAATGGAAGCTAGATGCAAGGACACTTGAGTACGAGGACGCTTGAGTAGGAACTTACTGAAAAAGCTAGCTGGTGTTCTATGTCTAAAGACTCACATTGTGAGCTTGTTTGTCAAGTGTCAAAAAATTACACATCTAGAGATTTTCGAATCTATTTTTAGTTTCCAACAAAACACAATATAAGCAAAGACAATTTAACCTCTAAAAGCCTCAAGGAGTTCAGACAAAGCACAAAATTAATGTGTTATAAAATATAAGTTCTATAACTTTTTGAAGTTTGCATCAAAGAAGGAAACGTGAAGCATGAATAGTAGAAAGCATATGTATGGTCAAAATTATAATACCATTTTAAAATTCTCTTGAAATGAATTTGAAGATATAATTTCAAGAATTGAGCAAAAACATAATTTCTATCTATTGCATTTCAATTTTTTTATTTGTCAAAATTGTAGTTTCTATTGATTTGTGAAAAATGCGTAAGATCTAGTAATGTAAACATCAAGAATTTCGCCAAATAGTAAGTTTTCCAATCCTAGGCAAATGCTAATACTTTGTGCTATATCCCTGTAGCAACCTTAGTTTTGAATATTAAAATGGAAAGAAGATCCAATCTAGTTTGCTCAAAAAAAAGAATTTGAAAAAAAGAATTATGCCCTAAAAATGGTGCCTACAGTGGGGTAGCCACCGTAAGATGGTTAATAATAGGAACTATGCTTGATTGATTATGCTTATCTTGAATTTTTTAGGTGTCATTGCCTTATGAGGGGTCATTGTCTCATGTTCCTAGATTGGATTGTGTGCTCCTTTGTGACCATACTCCATAATAATACACTAAATGATATGAAATTCTCTAACAATGTAAAGAAGAAAGGAGAACAACATTGGCTTTGCAATTAATATAAATTTCTAGGAATATTATGTTTGTTGCAATTGCCTAATAATTATACTAGTATATGAATAATGATATTTTGATTTGAAAATGCTACAAGTTTTACTCTTGATGAAGATTTTTTTATCAAAGCATGGATATGAATAATATTCAAAGATGGAATCTCCATAAATATAGTTAGTAAAAATATTTATCATGAGTCAAAACGTATACTCCCTATGTCCCAAAAGGATCTTGTTGGATAAAATGTTTTGGATTAAAGCTAAAAATAACTTTTTAAAACCCCATTTTGATCTATAAGTAGAGTTCATTGTACTCCCAATGTCCTAGAAACTTTGATTTTGGAGCCTTTTTCAAAGCGCAATTTTGGAGTATTGAAAAGTGGAGTTTTTTGGGCATTTCCA
Organism: Straminergon stramineum; assembly: GCA_963920665.1. NCBI lineage: Eukaryota > Viridiplantae > Streptophyta > Bryopsida > Hypnales > Calliergonaceae > Straminergon > Straminergon stramineum. Next base: position 18,391,487 of record OY987265.1, on the reverse strand, counting down.
AGAGCACCAATGGACACTTAATTGTTGAATGTGATGTTGTCATTTTGTAAGTAGTTAGTATGGGCCCAAGACTATGTATGGATTGTGGACTGCTATTTTGCCTTCTAAATAGTAATCAAAAGTTGAGTCCAACCAATTCGCAATATTACAAAGTCCAACAAAAAATATCATTTTGAGACTTAAAATTAAGGCCAATAGGAAGATCATTTAGGGATGGAGGGAGTAGCATTTCAAATCAATGAGTGTAATGAACACTAAATTTTATTATTCATGAATTGAAAATTATCACAAATTTTAGGGTAATATTTTTTCAATCTCGTGAAATATTTTACACCCTCTCATACATTTTGCATTGTTCACAAAAAACTCTTCAAGCCTAGTGGCACCAATATTATTGCTTTTTAATGTGATGTATATAGCATTTAAGAGCCTTTGGTTGCACCTTTGCGTGTATCTTATAACAATCTCTTGGCTTTTCTTGTATAGAAATTTTATGACTTTCAATGTATATGGTAGTAGGGGCTAATTATCTTACGAATTTGGTTCCCAAGTAGATTCAAGAAAAAGTTTATGAACTTCAAGAAGCTTTAGCATACTACAAAATGGACAAATTATCAACCCACAATTTGCATTGGAATCATGATGAAGAGGACTTGAGCATAATAACAAATATAGACATGTAAAATTTAAAATCATATAACAATTTGCATCTTTTTCTATACATTATCTACCATCTAGTGTTTACACCCTTTCCTAAAATTACAACTTGCATTCTAATGGGTATATTTGAAACAAGCCTTTACAATTGCTCTAAAGATACTTGATCCATACTACTTGAATTGTTTGTATCATTTCTTGTTTATTCTTCAACTTGCTCTAGTATTGCAATTAGGAGGCTAATCAAACTTCTTCATACTATGAACTTGCCTTCACTTCTCCAAAAATTGTTGTATGATATTCAAGTACACCTTACTACAATTCCAATGTAAGTTATTCAATTTGAAAAATTCATGCATTTTGAGCATGTAAGAGCATCTTGAAGTTTGTGGACTTTTTGAGGAATCTCCTTGTTTGGGAATAACAATTCATAAGACTATTGGGGTCATTGCAAGAAACATCGGTCCTATTCTTCGTCACAATGAGAGTAATCTTTTGTCATTTGCTCTAACTTTTGAAGCACAAGTTCAATGAACATGAACTTTTGATTGATGTTAATGTCTAACTTGATGTCAATCAAATCTCTTATTTTATAGAGATTAAAAAAAATCGTTTTATATTTAAAAATCATTTTTGTTAATTTCTCACAAAGGACAGTTTAGGGTTATTTACTAGATTAGGAGTCCCCAAATTTAGTAATCTAGAGTTGAAACTTTCATGGTCTATTTGCATAGTTGGAAAGCATATATCCACCAAAGGAAATTTGAAAATATATTATTTTATGTCCTTCATATGAGTGCAAACAACATTCCCATTGCATGCAATTTTTGAACATTGAAGAGGTTTATAAGATCATTTTTTTGGTGAAATCTCATCACCATCAACTCTTTCCAAATTAAATGTTTTTAGTTTTTTTTCAATTTCTTTTTCTCTTTTTTACAAATTTAAATGTGAAAGTGCCACTTTTCATGAGATTTTGCAATTTTTTCATTCTCCTACTTAGAGAATTTTTCTATGCTTTTCCTTCATAGGGCACCTTCTTTTTAAAGATTTATACACTAAATATATTTTTTCCATTTAAAATAAATAAATTTATAAAGTACTCCCGAAAAAAAGTAGTGTACTATGGAAAATGCTATAGAAATTGGATGGTGTTTCTTGTAGTGATCCTATTGGACCCTACGAAGGTAGAATAGCCCATCATGGGTAGAATTAGAAGTTTGCCTTGACTTTGCGATTGTTGAGTTTTTAAATTATTTCCCACATAAAGACAAGTGTGAGAAATGGCTAGAGCAATTGAAATTATATTTTTTCGACAAAGTATGAATTTGTCATGAATTTTCAAAGAGACTATGCTACTCATCATGGCCCAAAGTGTCTCTAGACTACTCCCAAACCACCAAAAAGTGTATCCATAATGGTCATCTTACTCACTTCAAATAGGCATAATATTTTCTAAAATGGCTTCAATGTGAATGCTTCAAAAAGTCACTTCTTTCAATGAATTTACGCTCTAAAGGTGGAAGTTCCTATTGCAGTCACTAATCACTCCATTATCTTGATTGTAGCCCAAATCTCATTTATTGAGGAAAAGCAAACTCTAATGGATCATTCCCTATGTGTTTGGAATGGATCTTTTGTCCATAATGGGTTGTTCTACGATAGCATGTCCATATTCTACCCATGCTCCAAGAACTCCCACTATTATACCATGAATTGTTACCATAGGATTGAAAAACTATCCAATCATGAATTGGAGCCAATTTGGGATTATTGTTGCATAGTTTTATGAGTGGTTGGAGATCAAATTTGAATTGGAAGTACACAAAATTTCAATGTAAATAATGTGGATTTATGACTGCTGGAACACTTTGTGCCATCCTAGGCAATTACATGCACTACAATGTTCAAGTTTAACCCTTTAGTGCTCCATCATTCAATTTCTAGACAACAAATAGATTGAAACTCATGTTTCTTTTACATTACTGCTTGGATGAAAGTCATCTGAATTTATGGAGATACTTTATCAAGTTGTTGTCCTATCAAATGGTTAGATTTGGTTTTACTAGAGTACATATATTTTTCTAAAATTACAAATGTGCAAGCATGTCAAGTGGTTGACCAAAGCCAAAATTGCATTGACTCTAGTTCAAAATTGGATTTGCAAAAATGAGTCATAGATTTAAAGAATACAAAAATTTCAAAAAAGTACCATTTCAAGACTTAAGAGAAACTCATTTGAAATCCATTTCCAAAAATTTTATTCAAAAAATAATAATATTTTGCTTGTAATTGAATTTTGAAGGAATTTTGAAATTTTCCTTTCAAAATTTATGAAATAATATTGGTGATAGCATTGGTGAATCTAACTGTACAAATGGAATCTAAAACTTATAGTCTATAACTTTTATTTGTATATCAATTCCAAAATATTCTTCCAAATAGTACTTTATGATGTTTTCTTTCAAATTGTCAATTTTGAAGAACACTCTATACCTATAGGGGTTAAAGTTTGCTCACCTTCATTTTCGGACTCCATTTGCACCATTGATGAACAACTATTTCACATTTAATGAATATACCTATGGCCTTCAATAGCACCCTATTGTTGCAAGCTTTAGAAAATCATATCTAATTTAGTTTAAGTCTAAAAATTACGAATCAAATGGTGATGGATGTGTCTCAGTCTCTTCATTCCCTGAAAAATTTGTTAGAAAATACTTCGATCCGCATACAAGAGATCCTAAGCCAATATGCTCTTAAATGGGCTGTTACTGCATTTCCCTATATACGACGCCGCAACAGTATGCAAGCATGAACGGCGTCTCAAAAGCTCAGCTTACTCAATATGGCCGGCCCGAATGCCCGATTGATCGCAACCTCATCGATCTCCTCCGAAGCACTCTCGACGATCGCTCTTCCCCGTTGCACTTGCTGTCTTAAGCAAATGTTATACGATACCTTCTTGAAAGCCATTGCAAGTTACATCATTTGGATACTGTTGGAAGCAATCAATTTCTTTATTCAAATCAGTATCCATACATATCATGATAAAACCTGACAACAATTCTAACCTGTGAATGATAAAAGACCCTTCCAGTCGAGCCTATATGGGATCTTTTCTGCGATCGGATGTTGTTCTTGTTGCTTCCAATTCGAAGACAACAAGGTGCACGCAGAGTCACTACTGCGAACCCCGTAGCTTTTCAATCCCTGAAATAGCTACAAAACATGGGGGCGTATGAAAACAGTCACAAAGGACAAAACTTGGGTCCGACTTGGATACGAACATTAGATCATTTTCAGTGAGAAGCGACACAATTGCGAAGCTCCGAAATGAAAAACGACGGGGTTCGCTCTAATGAGTAACCTAATTCGAAGGGTGAACTTCATTTCATCATGATGGCTGAGTGGTTACAAGGATGCTATGCAATAGGCCAGGTCCGCAAGCAGCTATGGCGGACGGTGGAGGAAGCAAGCAAGCAATATATCCACTCTGGGAGCTGCACATACATTTGCCTGGCAAGGTGCTGTCTTTCTCGGAGAGTGCTTCGTTTTGTGTGCGTGAGCGGAGTTTCCGAGGTTGCCATGCATTCGAGGTTGTGATTCCGAGATGGATTGATGCATGGTTTGAACTGAATTGGTGCTTGTCCAGTGGAATTCAGGAGCAATCGAAGAGAGAGCTCGCCGCGTCGATGATACTCCGGCTCTGGAGGTAATTTAAGGCTTGCATGCAACCCTAGAATTCGGTCCACAGCAATCCCAGTCCATTTTTGAATATTTCATAGCTTTGTATTGCTAGGTTAGGGTTGTTATGTTTGTGCTCAGGATGGTCTCATGTGAGATTGAATGTGGAAGTTTATGAATGTCCGGCAGTGAAAGGCGATATCCAGTAGCGTGGGTGGAGGCTGTGGTGACGCTATCCCAAGGAACTTTATGCAAGTCTGATTCTCGGTTCCGATTTGACTACACTGATACTGTCCGATTTTCAGAAACCCTAAACCTTGAACAGTTGCAGACATCCTTTCGTCTGAGTCAAGGAAGTAATGTAAAGAATCCTCTCTTGGGAAGAAACAAAACCCTCCGAAAAACGCTCCTAGAACCACGGCAGAATAATAAGTGGACCCCTTGGGCACGGTGTGGCATCTTCCCTTACTGTAGAATGTTCAGGCAGTACAAAGGAGTGAGTCAGCCAAGGCAAGGGTTTGGGAGCTCCCTCTCCCGCGACTGGAGTGGGTGGGTGTCCATTCTCACTCTCTTCTAGCCTCGCGACGGGCGTTTTATTTTGCGTTACTTTGTTGTTTTTATTGCAATCTAAGGTAGTACTGCTGCGTTTTTTTGGTGCTTCCGTGGCGGACCCTTAGAAACTTTGAAACCGTGCTTCTTTGTAGTCTCGTCTTCTCGACTTGGGACGCGTATGTCGATTTGGAAGTTCATGTTTTCTTTGTGTTGGCACAGATCGGATGCACTGGTGTTAATCCTATAGGAAGGCGTTGCGGAGTAGTTGAAGAACATCTGGAAACTTCTCGCTTCCGGGGTATCGACTCCCTTGGGTTGTTCGTTTTGAAGCGCAGGTATGGAAATCTTCTCCTCCTTTCTTCTCCTTTGAGCTTTTAGGGTTGATGGCGAGTGATGAGTAGGTTGTATATGATTTGCGCGACATCCAGAAGTCCATAGGTGTCAGATTTTCTTTTGATTCTTTCGCCATTTTGAAATCGAGGAGGGTTAACACATTGTCTGTTTAGATGGCTTGTTTTTGAATGCTCCTTGCTACCTGAAGATTGTGAAGTGCAAGTGGATCGAGAATGTTTGTGGTTTGTCATGGTAGAATAGAGTGTTGTTGTGGTGTAGCAGTGTTGTGGTTCTTTCTGATAGAGATGTTGTTTCGCATTTGCATCGAGGGTTGTAGAGCGGATAGGAAAAGGTGAATGAGAGTGTGAGTAGTGTTATGCCAGGTCCCTCTTGGAGTTGATTTGCACACGATGTCATGTCATCTCTAAGTTTCTTCCTTTAATTGAGACTGTGGTTGAGGTTGTGCCATCAATCCGTATTTTACTCTGGAGTTTTTTGACAAGAGAATATCTCTTCGTTGATAATCCTTTAAGGTCATCAGATCTGACGATGTGGGGAGAGGAATACACGAAGCGATCCTTCCTTGTTGTTCAAGCTCAGTATTAAAACTCCCAGGTATTATTACTGCACTTGCTCTGTATCTGGAATTTGGCTTTGGATATTGATATTGGATTCTTCCCAGTTAGTCGTGTAGTCAGGCTGTCGTCGTGTAGTGAGGCCGCAGGTGCTTGCAAGCGCACGTGCAGCTCCTGCACTGGGTTTGCGAACACCAGGATCCGCCATAGCCGAGGCGAGATGGACACAAAACTGGTGAAATTCTAGATTCAGAAGAGATTGGGTGTTCGCCATAATCCCTGCCAAGGATCAAAAGCTTCGAACGGCCGGAGTCGGGAACCCCAAATGAATTCCGCTGCCCTGTGAGTCGCCACCTTCTCTTGGAGCTTCTCGCCGCTTCTTATGGTTGGGTACCGGGGTTGAAAAGGGTCTAGATTGCACAATAGGTGTAATTCCATCCTTTAGAGTTTGTGGATGCTTGGAGGCGGTGGATTCAGCAATGCCTGGGCACTGTGTCGCCTGGATTCGTCGGATTTTAGGGCCACGCTATTCTGGTTCCCGATTTGGTTTAGCGAGAACGACATGCGGATTGTTGAGGACGATTTTCGGTTTGCCAACCTTTGGATTCGTGTGGATGCCGTGTTTTTATTGAGGACGTTTGTTCGCGATTTTTGCCCTGTAACCACGCGCTGTGCTTCGTGAGGGCTCAGTGTCGTTTTCGTTGGTGCATGGTCGTGTCGCGGGATTTTTGTGACTAATTGTGTTGTGTGTGGTCACTTTCATGTTAATAATCGAAATTTAATTCCGTTTAGTGCAGTCTGTCGAGAGGAGGTTCTGAGGTGTGAAATTCAGGGCTTTCATGATGGCGCGATTTCTTGCGGCCATGTGATCTGGTGTGTGCATGTGTCACAATTGCATGATTTAGAGAAACAATAAACCTTGAACAGTTGTAGACATTTTTAGCTCGAGTCAGGGAATTAACCCTTAAAAGGACACTTCATGTCCGGGCTTGGTGAAACTTCAGTAGATTTCTACATTAAAACATGCATTTCGAAAATTTGATATTTTTCACATGCGGTAATATCTGTCTAAAATCTAATCTCATTTTCCATAGTTAACAAAATAAATAGAACTTTATGCGATTTTAGAAAGAAATTTCTTTGTAAAAACCATAGCAATTACAAAATGCTAAAAACAGTATGAAATTTTAAAAAAAAGTGGAGATGTTAGTGACAAACATTCTGGTGTAATTGGTGTACTCCTTGCGCTCACACCAAGAGAAATTTGATAGAAAAAGTTCAAAAGTGTTGTATTTTGAGCTTTCAAGATGCTAGCTTCAAAGTGTCACAGAAGTTACAATTGTAACAGTTTTGAGAAAATCTCAAATAGAGTATAAGGTTGATCATTGCAACCACATTTTCTTACTTAAGTTAAAAATACTTAAATCCAGAACCTTGTGAAAATTCAGGTTTTGACTTCCAGAATACCCATCCGGCTTGCAAGGTTCTTTAACGGTTAAGGATCATCTTTAGGGAAGAAAAAGAAAACTCTCCCAGAAATGCGCTAGGGCTATGCTAGAATAATAAGCAGATCCCTTGGACTCGAAGCATCTTCACTTCACTCTAGAATGTACAAAACAGTACAGTGGAGTGACTCACGAGGCCAGTGGTTACGAGCTCCTTCTTCGACCTCTCGCGCGATTCTTTCTGCGACTGGACTGGGGTTGCTTGATGGTGTCCATTTTCACTCTGTTCTAGCCCCGCCTAACGAAGTGGATGTTTGGCCTTTCATCTGTGCTTCTTTGTTGCTTTTATTGCAATCTGAGGTAGTGTGGCTGCGTTTCTTGGGTGCTTCCGTGGCGGACCCTTAGAAACCTTGAAACTGGGCTTTTTTGTGGATTCGCCTTCTCGACTTGAGACGCGTATCTCAATTCGAAATCTCATGCTTTCTTTGTCTTGTCACAGATCGGATTGGATGCACGGCTGTTAATCTTGTGCGAAGACGTTGCGGAGTAGTTGACGAACATTTGGAAACTTCTCGCTTGCGGGGTAATAACTCCCGTGCGTTGTTCATATTGAAGCGCATGTATGTACGTCTTCTCTTCTTTTCTACTGCTTTGAGATTCTAGGGTTGTTGGTGAGTGGTGAGAAAGCTGTGTATGATTTGTTCGACATCCAAATGTCTGGGTGTTAGAGTTTCTTTTGACTGTTTTGCAATTTCGAAAGCGAGGAGGGGTAACACATTGTTTGTTTGGATGGCTTGTTTTTGAACGCTCCTTGCTACATGAATATTGCGAAGTACCAGTGCATATAGAATGTTTGATTGTTCATGGTAGAATAGGGTGTTGTTGTGGTGCAGCAGTGTTGTGGTTCTTCTTTCGGATTGAGATGTTGTTTGCATTTTGCATCAAGGGTTGCAGAGCAGATAAGAAAAGGTGGATGAGAGTGTGAGTAGTGTCATGAAAGGTCCTCTTTGAGTCGATTTGCACGCGATGTCTATGCCATCTCTAAGTTTCTTCCTTCAATTTGGGATTGTTGTTCAGGCTCCATCATCAATTCGTATTTTACGCTGGAGTTTTTTGACAAGAGAATATCCTTTTGTTGATATTCCTTCGAGGTCACCAGATCTGGCGGTTTGGGGAGAGGAGTACATGGAGCGGTCTTGGCATGTTGTTTGAGTTCAATAGTAAAAGTCCCAAGTAGTATTACTGTACTTGGTCTGTATCTGGAACTTGGCGTTGGATATTGGCAGTTCTTCGGAAGAAGCTTATCCAGTTCAGATTCTGAGCCAAGGGATTTAGTACAATGAAGGCGTGGAAAAGAGACATTGATCTCGCTTCTAAGACGGAGGAGATTTTCTTTGATAATGGAGATACTTTACCTGCGCTTTTCAATGTTGACTCCAAAGACATCAAAGTTGGAAAAAAGATTGGAGAAGGCATTTGGACTGTGCACGAAGCTGAGTGGCGAGGTCGCAAGGTTGCTGTGAAGAAGTTTGTTGCTGACAGTACCTTCAGTAATGTTTCTTTGACATCCAGAGAAGTCAATCGTATGCTGAGTCTACGGCACCCAAACGTTTTAAAGCTTTTGGGATTCTATCTTACAGCTCAGAAAGACCTGGTTTTGGATTGCACCATGATCATGGAGCTTATGGATTTTGACCTGGATTATTATATTCGGAAGGGGCCATTGTCGGATGACCAAGTGGTTTATATTGCTGCAGAAGTTGCAAGGGGAATGAATCACATCCACAAGAGGGGTTGTTTTCACCGAGATTTGAAACCCAAGAACGTGTTGTTGAGAAAGTCAATTGTGACTGGGTTCCATGTGGATGTGAAGATTGCGGATTTTGGAAGCTCGGAGCTCATGGGCGTTGGTGATATTGACCCAAAGGCCGGCACTATTGGGTACAAAGCCCCGGAGCAGTTTGACTCTGCATCAAAGTTGTTGCCGGATAAGTTGGATGTGTTTGGTTTTGGGGCATTGTGCTTCAAGATTTTGACAGGGAAGGAACCCTATGAAAGCCGTAGAAATGTGAGAGAAACCATTGAGCAACTTGACCGAGCAGCCATTTCCCAACGACACTTACCTGAAGATGTTGTTGAGATGATTTGGAAATGCTTGGATGTGAATCCGGAATTGAGGCCAAATTTTGAGGAGATCTCCTGCATCTTGGATGTTGCTCTTTCAGAGATTCAGGAGAAGATGGCTCTACCGTTGCCACTATCAGGGAGCACTTCTTTGGGTTTGAAGGAATCTATGTCGAGGGGTGTTCAAGGTGATGATCATTTGGAGAGCATTTTGCATAGGATGGGGCTTTCAAAGGAGTACGGAGTTCATTTCATTCCTTATGAAGAGCTTTTGGTGATAAGAGTAATAGGTCAAGGTGCATATTCAAATATATTTAAAGTTAAATGGAAAGGGACCTTTTATGCACTAAAAGTACTTCATAAAGATGTAGGTGATGATCTAATGGGCTATTCTTATATGGGAAAATCCTATTTCCAAACCTTTCCCAAGCTCTTGCACAAGAACATTGTGACATTCATGGGATACTCTATAACCCCAAATGAGGAAATATGCATTGTAATGGAGGTGTTGGAAATGGACCTTTCTAAGGCTTTGGGTCTTCTTGGATCTGGAGGAAGGAAACCAATTAGATTGGATATTCAAAAAAGGTGGATGATAGTGAGAGAGATTGCAGAAGGGATGAAGTATTTACATGACCAAGGGGTCTTGCATGGAGACCTCAAGCCATGGAATGTAGTGGTCTCTGCATTGAACACAGATCAAATGACTGTCAAGCTTATTGACTTTGCAAATGATATTAACATATTCACTTCGCGATATGGTGCACCTGAACGTTTGCAAAAGTTGCAGTCAAGATCAGCAGAGTATGTTGATGTGAAGAAGTCAGATATTTACAGTTTTGGCATTCTTTGTCAAGAAATACTAGCAGGAGTCCAAGCTTTTGAAGACAAGCACCCAAGAGAATTTCGTGAAGCAATTTTAAGGGGAGAAAGGCCGCCAATACCAATTGGAACAAGCCCGGAAATGGAGTGTCTCATTAAAAGTTGTTGGAGTGGAGACCCCCAAGAAAGGCCCGACTTCACTGAAGTTTGTAAGAAGTTGTCAAGAACTCAACAATATCAGCCTTATCATGGACAAGACAATTCCGAGGGGTTTGCACAAAGATGTTTTCTTTTGTAACATTTTGTTGTGGAAGTTTGTTGACTTGGATAGATAGTCTAATCTATGTAAATTTATGTAAGATTGTTGAACTAGTTATATTTTGAAAACTAATTTGAAATATACTCTTGATCTAAATATTGAATCTTGTATGTTAGTGGTGTAAGCTATGTGAGAATTTGTTTTTAACCCTTGAAGGATGGATTGGTCACCATGGAAATTATCTTTTGGAGGTATTGTGTGAATCATTTACTAAAAAAAACAAGAGCACTCATTGAAGGTCAAACTATTGTGCAAGACCTCTCCCCACACAAAATTCCTTGAATGAACATGTGTGCCTCTATCTTAGAGAGAAGAATTGGACATTAGATGTTCGTGGTGTCATTTAAGATAAAAATCCTTTTGTAACAATTGATAGTGGTGTTGCAAAGTAACTTTTTGAGATGGTGTTCAATTGGATATTTGCTTATTGGACATATTATGAGTAGTTCTTTTGTGACTATCTTTTCCTTGTCCATTCTTTTGAGTTGTTGGTTAAAGATTCTTGTCATCTTTGTACTTTACTTGATCTTCAATTGTTGTAGTTGGTCAAATGATTACCTAGTTGGGATTGTGTTTAAAATGATGATAGTTTTTTTGCTTTGTTTTTTTTGCACATCAATAATTGCATTAGTTGCATCACATAATCCCAAATTGTTTGCTCAAGGCAACTTCAAGTAGTGAGAATAGGAATATAACCATAAAATGAAACCTTGTTTAAGCCCTTAGATGAAACTTGTTCAAATTTAAAACTCCTTAACCTTGAAATGTTGCACATGGCAAGAAGTATCCAATGGATGACATTATAGATTACTATAGAGACAAGGAATGCACCTATTGGTCTATAAATCAAGATCATTTTTAGCGAGGTACATTGGTGATTGGTCTTGTCCTTTCAGTGTTAATCTTCAAAAGATGCCACCTTGATGATAGGTACTTTCTCAAAAAATGATTCCCTTTTTGAACCAATAGGTGCATTCCCTGTTTCTACAATAACCAAAGAACCGGAACAATGGCACTAATGGTCCTCATAGAGCATCCTTGCACGGTTCATTGAGTGGAATGACTTAGCATAGTGCACCACCTCTCTGCCATCATTTAATCAAAAGAATTGTATAGGGAGGCTTCGAAGTTGACATTGTATGATAGCTTCTCTTCTCTGGTATGTTGCAGCTAAGCGGCCTTCGAGCCCTCAGGGCAAGTTGAATTCAGGCCAGAACTCTCTACCAAATCAACCCCATGGACTAACATTGCCAGAAATTGTTGCCAATTGTTTGTGTTTTAATGGCTGCAAATCGAAATTATCAGGACAGGATTGTGCAGCTGTTTTCCAAACCTCATCACATACTGCTTGTGTTTGTGTTTCTCTCATTCATATCCGGTCACCAGCAAGTCCTTGGAATTGATAGAGTTCAATTCAATTGCCAACAGCATTTCTGCACAAATTCCTTCTGGACTTTCACTTTCATCAGTCTCTAGAGTTTTTGCAACTAAATGGATTTCTCAGCCCAAGAGATGTTGGTCGCAATTCTAGGAATCAAAAAGAGCTCTACGGAAATGAAAGGAAGCTTAACGGCTTTTCAAGTTTTGAAAGTCGACCTCTCTTGGGGAAGTGATTGCAAAATGCAACAGCGATTCCAAGTCTCATTCTATTTTACAAAGTGCAGGCTTACAAGGACTAAAGAATTTCACGTTTGTGCCTCTTCTTGCAAGAATTTGGACTAGTACTAAATCGCTGAACAATGAAGTTTCTTTGCCATCTTGTTTATGCTATTTACTAGTTTCATATTTCAGTTTCAAATTTATGGGAGTTTCAATTTACAATGTTGCAGCACCATCAAAAGGATAACAGAACTTGTAATTTAGTGTGGACACTTCAATCATCAGAGTAAGTGTTTCAGTGTCTCTTTGGTGGCCACAACTCAGTTTAGTATTGTGTTTAGTTGAATTAGCAAATTCTAGTAAAAGGTGTCGAAAGGAAAATCTTAATTTGTTGTGGCTTAGAGATTACTCTGTAAGAAATTTCAAAGTTATATGTTGCAGGCTCCTATAATTAGTCTAAGATTTTTTAGGAAAAAACAAGTTTGGAATCTTGAACCACCAAAAAGATATACCTCAATGATCAAGAAATCAATTGGGAAGTTGGCACTCACAAATTGCCATTTAGGATACCTAGTTAGGCTCCCAATATACGACAGGTTGTTTCAAGAGAACTTGGGGTTTGCTATGAGGCAAGAAATAGGAATTGGTACTTGGTACCTAGTGGTTTAAGGTGTCACTACCTTGATTTGATGTTTGATGTCATTGCAAAATTTCTCATGTCAAACACTTGTAGAATTGGATATTCTTCTCTACAAAATTTTGATATCATTTGGGATATCATTTACCAAACATTTTAATTGTAGAAGAATGTTGTCCCTATCACCAAAGTAATTATCCAACCAAAACTTACCAAATTTATGGATTAAAATTATGAAATTTTAGTTTCTATAGTTTCCTAAAAGTCGTTCATAAGACATTTTCAATCTTCATTTTCCTATTAACTTCTACAAGATCGGAATCTTGAAATGCTTTTTCAAGGATTTTGGGTAGGTTCCTTTTATGTCAACTTTCATTGTATTTTTCAAAATTTTTTTTGGAGGTGAAGGAATAGGTTAGCTAGTTTTATACTAAGATAGTTTTTAGTTCATTTGGTACTCTAAAGAAATTGTTATGCCCTCATGAGTAGGAAATGCCATATTCTGGCCATGAAGAAGAGGTGCATAATTTACAATCAAATTTCTAATTATTTTTTGTAGAATATATTTATGTCTTTTGTAAAGCTAGTGGATTCATTCCATTTGGACAAGTGATGTGAAAGTTATGAAAAGTCTTGTATTTTGAACATTTAGGGGGGCTTATGAGAAAAATGATGTCTAGGATTTGTTTTGGAACTCAATTTCTTTTGCACTACAAAGTAATGAGGTTTAACCCAAAAATTTTCCTATGTAGGACAAAAATTCGACTATTTTTCCTTGAAATGAGTGGTGGGAAGTGGAGAGTCTTTTACAATATTTTTACTTCAAATGAGTTCTTTTGATTTTTTTAATACCAATGATTCCCATGGTTTTAGAAATGATGATTTCCACGTGGACCCCCCACGTCCTTCCACGGTTAAATCATTATAATGGGGGGTGGGGGGCAATTAAAAATCAGGTTATAAAAATAAAAAAATGAAATAAGTTTTTTTGTTCTTAAGCAAATTGTTAAATAGAAATAGGGATAGTGTGGAAGTAAAAATTATACTACTAATGGATCTAAAATGTAGTTCAAGTATGTCAAGAAAAGTTAAGGGTTTCAAAGTTTGAAAAGCTAGTTAAGAAAGGTGGAAAATGAATATTTTTTTTTTGCTTTGAACATTAACCCTGTAAGGACGTTGTGGACCAGAGTGGTCCAATGGATGACAGAGAATTCTACCATGTGAGACAGAAGTGTGATTATTCAGCTTTGGAATTTTGTGTAAACTGGGGGAGGTCTTGCACAGTAGTATGACGTGCAATGATTACTTTTTTTTAAAGTAGATGATTGTCGCTATTTTAAAAAAGAAGATTTTCAAGGTGACCAACTCGTCCTTACAGGGTTAATATCTTTGAACACTAATATGGTCAATTTCATTAAAATGGCAATATTCATATGCCATTTTTTAGACCACGCAGTCTAAATTGTAAAAGGAACATCTCATATTGTTATAGATTTTGGACATCTAGGACACAATAGATTTCTAAAATCTAGATGTAGTATAGATTTCAAACCATGTGGTCTAAACCATCTAGGCCATATCTAGATTTTAGACATCTAGGACAAATCTAGATTTCTAACATCTAGGACAAGATTAGATTTCAAACCATGCCAAACTAGTGAAATGGACCACCAATTTTCTTAAATACTTCCAATTTATTGGAGCAACGCCATTTTAATGAAATTCACCATTAATCTACATGGTTGAAGTGTATGAATTTTTTTTCACACATTCTCATACAAATCTTGTGCAAGATTTTACAATTTCACGTACAAGAAAGTAGTTTTCTTTCATTGTAGCTCTTTGCATTAGAGACAACAATTTTCAAGTTTCTCTTTGATGAAACCTAGTGATGAGCCTTAAGGAATTAATGTAAAAAAACCCATTCTACAACACCTTCGAATTTAGTTCTCAAGCATATTTTGGGTGAAACCTAGTGATCAACCTTAAGGCCGGAGTTTATGTAAGAAAATCCATTCTATCTTATAACACCCTCACTATTTGAGGACAGAATGAGTACTTCAATGCACTGATTCTATAGTGGTTCTATAATAGTGTCTCTAAGTTATAATAGTACTCATATTGGAGATTCCATCCCTCTTTATGATTGGTTTATTGCCTGAAAATGACATAAATCTTGGCAGACTCCTGAAGCATGCAATTCTTGGATACTCCCCAGTATCATAGTGGAAAAAATGGTTATGCTAGGAACCCATTTTTCAAAAGGTTGGAGTTCAAATTTACTGTGTCTATTTCAAAGAGAATTGAGCAAATGTTCCAAGACTTGAAAATTCAAGTGCTGAATGGAAATGAGAAAATCAGTATTTTTCAGAGCACTCTGATTTCCCAAAGAATGAATTTCTTATGTATAATTAATTTGTGGTTCTATGAATACTTAGTGGCATTTTAGGCTTGTCAAGTAGACTTCCTGGAATTTTCAAACGATGAGGATTATACCAAGAAAATTATTAAAGATTGAATTGAAGTTTGCTGAAACAGAGAAAATAAGAAAACTGTGCATTTGCATTCGGCATCGTCTTACAATAATTTACTTAGCTTCGAGGTGCTTCAATTCAAGAAAGCCAGTAGCCAGGAGTATTTGAACCCTCAGTCAACTTTCTATACTATGGCTGAAGAAACAATTGGGGTGATTCAAAAATGGATTTATTTTCAAATGGAATTTGGATTCCTTGTGGTTTTTGAATTTTGAAGCCAAAGAACTTGTTTACAATAAACTTTTGGATGTTCATCACTAAAATGATGCATCCTAGTTTATGAGATATTTATGATACTTTAATCCCTAAGCAGTTTGATGTCCACTTTGTAGACGACGAACAAATTGAAACTCAAGTTTCATCTTCATTACTACTTGGATGAAAGATGTCCTATTTGTGGAGATATTTTATGAAGTTATTGTCCTATCTAATAGTTGGATTTGGTGTTACTAGAGTACATATTTTTCTAAAATTACAAATGTGCAAGGATGTCAAGTGGTTGACCAAGCCAAAATTGCATTGACTCTAGTTCAAAATTAGATTTGCAAAAATGAGGTTATAGATTTTAACGGAACACAAAAATTTCAAAAAACCACCATGTCAAAAGAAATTGACTTCAAATCCATTCCAACAAATTTTACTCAAAAAATGATAAGATTTTGCTTGTAATCGAATTTAGAAGAAATTTTGAAATTTACCTTTTCAAAATTAAAAAAAATACTAGTGATAGCATTGGTGAATCTACTTGTATGGATGGAAACCTACTGCAACTCAAAATCTATAAGTTTATTAGTATATCAATTCTTAAATATTCTTCCAATTAGCACTTTAGGATGTTTTTTTTCTCAAATTGTCAATTTGGGAGAAGACTATGGATGTTTAGGGGTTAAGGTTTTCTCTTTGTGAAAGATTTCAGTCTCAAACATCAACAATTGGAAGAAACTTTAAAACATTTTACCTTGTAATTTTGATTTTGGTAAACCATTATGAAACTTGGGGTGATTGTGCGGTCAATGGCCTGTGTCTACTAGAATTGGATTGTAACATGAGTGAAGGTGTTGAGTATTTAGCCTTGTGTATTGAGGGCTTTTGTGACCTAGAATACAAAATGTTGCCAAAGGGAAGTGGGACCAGGGAGCCAATTGCAATTGGATGCTCTATCCAAGGGAACTCCTACCCTAGGAGTGAAGGTGAGTTTTGTAAATAATTAGGGAAATTTGGAACATGTTTGAAATTTGAAAAATTGTACAACTATTTTTGAAAATTTGAAAAAAAAATTCATTCTTTCTAATTCCAAATATTAGAAAATTATTCTTGAGAAAATTTTGAAAAAAGAACACATTAGCCCTTAAAGGACGGACTGGTGACTGTGGAAATCATGCCTTTTGGAACCGTATGACATCATCCACTTTAAAAAAATAAAAAATACACATTGGAGGTCAAAGTACTGTAGAAGATCTTCCCTTTTTGTACCAAATTCCAAGGATGAATAGTTGCAGTTTTGTCCTAGATAGAGAGATTCCTTGTCATCCATTGGCCACTGAACGTCCATGTCAACGTTTATGGGTTAATGCATGAATAGAAAAAATCAATCCATTCCAAGAAGAGTGTTGAAAAATTAGGAAGAACAAACTATTGGAAGCCAAGAAATTCAAATCAAGTTGTTGAACTATCCAAATGCCAATCTTAACCCCTAAAGGACCAACATGTGTTTTTTGGCTACATAGCAATTTTAGGCAGGTACATGTGGCTTGAGATTTCCATATTTTTGGCTCAAATTTCAAGAAAAGGTGGCGACAAGGAATATCTTTCATGTGCATTAAATTTCAAGCCATTTGGAAATACAAGTCAAAAGTTATGGCCTAATGTGGGGTTTTTTTCCGTAAATAGGTGGTTTGGGTAGTTAAAAAAATCACTTTTTTCAAAAATTGAAATTTGAAATTGGTTTTGTAGAGTTCTATATACTTGGAAAGCTTTGAATCATTCCATTTTGGTCAAGGAATCAAAAGTTTTGAGGATTTTTTGTTTGCAAGCAATTATGGATTCTCTACTCTAAAATAAACTTCAAAGTCCTTTATCTTACTCAATTTTCAATATTTTTGGAAAAAATAAAATCATAGGTTGTAGATTTTTTATTATAACATTGCAACCATTGGGATTAGCATTTTTCAATTTCATAATTCAATTTTTAACAATTTAGTATTTTGAATCATTCTCTACTACTATCTACTTACTATTTTTTTCCAATATGTTGTATAATTCCAAATGATCTCAAAATTTTCAAGCATATAGATAACTTGCCTAGGAAATAGAATCCGAAGAAGCACCATCATTTGGTACATTCTTTCATAGAAAAGTGAGCTTGTGAAGTGCATCACCCTGTTTTTGATAACTTTTGACTTGTATTTCCAAAAAGAATTCAAAGAAGCACCACCGTTTTGGACAATTTTTCATAGAAAATTGAGCTTGTGAAGTGCATTTGCCTTGCTTTTTGCAAGGCCAAAAAAATAATTTTAGTGAATTTAAATGCTTATAACTTGCAATCCACGCTGTGTAAATTTCCTAAATTTTTACCACATGCTCTTAAGTCAGCATACTACAATATCCCATGGTTACATGTGTCAAAAAAAGTGTTTTTTTCAACAATTTGGTACTTGTACTAAAAATGGTAGTTTGGGAGCATTTTCAGTGAAAACAAAGTCATGGAATTGTAGGGGTTAAATTAGTTTGGCACCAAGGTGCTGAATTTGAATTGAAGGTACGGTAGTTGTTCTTTTTACATATTTCAATGCAAGGGAGTTTTGCCATTGTGGCATGTTTCGATTGGTCAAGGAGAGGCAAATTAAGATTGATAATGCTCACTTCTTGCCTTGTGCAAATTTTTCAACAAGGTCGGTATGAAGTAGAAATTTCATTGATTTGGTAGTGGAAGTGAGAAATCTAAGAGAAATTTCCACTACTACCAACCAATATTAATTTAGTGAGTGCAGATCCACTTAACATAAGCTTAATGACTAAGAGTTTCACTGTTGTCACATGTTTTGATTGGTTAACCCCTAAATGCCCAAGGCCTGTTTGGAGCTTCTTGAAATTTGTTCTAAATTGAATAAAAAGTCAACATTTTCATAAGTTATACCAATTTGTTTTGAATTGTAACCGTATAAATTCAAACTAAACATGTTAGAGATCACATAGGAAAAGAAAACATAACAATATCACTTATGGATTGAAAGATTATAATGTTTGATCATGAGGGTGTTAAAAGTATGAAAATTTTTCAATTCTCTTTTTACATGTCAACTCTAAAACGTTGATCACTAAAAAAATATGAGGTTATAGGACTTAGAATGCACAACCCCAATCAGTTTATGGTTATTCAAAATCTATTCTATGATTTTTTTAAATGAATTTCTAATGTGATTTTTCCTCCAAGATCTAGTGTATTTGAGGCTCATTTCCAAAAGACCTCAACACTAAAATAGGTCAAGATTGCAATGACCATCCTTGCACAAAATCTTGAATAAAAAAATCATAATCCTTCATTTTTGAGATTGGCTTTTTGATCCTAAAACTAGACTTCAAAAAGAGTTCTACAAAAATACAAACTACTAATAATAGCAATTTGGTTGGATTCTACTTAACTTCAAAGTTTTCAAAACACCAAAATCTGGTGCCTTGGGCATTTAGGGGTTAAACAATCAAAGAAGTCAAATGGCTCAATTCTCCTTTATTGAGATTAGATCTGGTAATTGCAAAAGCAGGCCAAGGCATCCAAAACAGTCGCAGGTCAGTACCAACCTCACTGCTCGCAGCTTGATAGGTCCTAACCGGTGATTATTTTTGAGAACTTGACCTGCTTTGCAATTACCTAGTCCTTTTTCCTACATCCTCAATTGCAATTTTGTGACCAGAGATTGGAGTTGATTCAGTGTTGCCCTGCATTTTCTTCTCTGGAGTTGACAATTCCTTCGAAAAAATAAATTAAGAATTTTCCAGCGTGCCAGCGGCTACACCCAGCTTATAACGAGTCTCTTCTTGAGCTCACACTTGGGTCAGGCACTTATGAAGAGCTAATTGGTCTTGTTGAAGTTCAGTCTTAGTGATAATAATGCAAGACAATATGCATTCATCTCTAAATGGAGTTATTAATAAAAACGGTGTTACAAGGCAGGTTCAAAATGATGTTCCGGTATGGCAGATAATGTTTTGAGTTTTCTGTTTCCTGTGTGCTCGGGAGCTTGAAATGACTTCATCTACTTTGTTCTCGTAGATTTTAACTTCTGGATTTTATCTTAAATTTCAAGGTTGGGTGTCCCATTGCTCACAATCATATCCTTGACTCCTTGCTCCGGACTTTGCAATGGGTTGACCCCTTGCGCAAGAGACTGATCGATCGTTTTCGGAAAGAATTGTGCTGCTGCTTGTGCTAAGGTACAGCATATGCAGCCATAAAGAACTAAAAGACAATCCATTCGTGTTTAGACTGATGAATTCTATGGTTCGGTGGCGACCTCCCAATCTAGTGTTTGTGGAACGCTGTGTCATCTTTGTGCTCTTCTTGCAGTCAACGTACCAGCAAGAGTGAGGCTGAGGAGCGATTGGGAGAGATAATGCGAAATACAGCTACTTTGCTTGAGTTAAATCTATGGGTTTTGGAAAGAATTTGTTGTTGAATTCAAGCTCTCGTACACGACATTTAAAGTGTATCCTTCTTTGAGATTGGCATCCCATTTAGATTTCAGGGTGACTTACTGTAGTTGACATTGTTGTTCAACTAGGGCATTACAAAGATGAAGACCTGTTTAACAAGCACGGGAAGGCGGTGGATGAATTGGAGAAGATTGCGAAGGTTGTCTCCCTTTGGCGGCAACCCCCTTTTTTTTATTTACACTCCTCAGTTGATTCATACCCCCGTGTATATTACAGGTTATCAGAAGCATACTTCACAGTAGACCGGACTCACAACCACCCGTTGAGTACGCATCCTCTTTGATTGGACTTCTTCATTTTCCTCGTCGATGATAGTTGGAGCTGTCTCAATCCCGCTGCCAGGCCTTAAGAGCTATGCCAGTGGTGCACCCACGCACACCCACTGTGTGCCTTGTTGGAGTTCCCAATGTCGGCAAGTCCTCACTCGTACAAATACTTTCGTCGGGAAAACCGGAGGTACATCTTGGAATCCCTTACGCTGGTTTTTTTCATTGTTTACATCTCGTTGTCAATCTAAAGAGATTTCGTGCTCGGGAATATTGCCTGCTTGCAGTGAATGTCTTAATCCTCATATTCTATTCTCCGTTCCTATTTTCTTTTCCTTTTGCCGTTCTTCTCCTTTGTGGATGCTGGATCCTTACAAAAAAAATTCTTTACTGTGACGTGCATTCTTGTGTTAGCATAGATGCAGTTTTATTGATGTTCAAACTCTGTAGCATATTTCATTTTAGTCTTCAAGCTCGAGTTTCAGCGTGGTTTCAGTGTTTTGCAGGCTTGTAATTCACCATTCACCACGAGAGGCATATGTGTGGGTCATTTTTTTGGATAGATTCTGTTCGCTACCAGGTAGACTACTGGATTGCTCATTTCAGCGAGTGGGATTGGGGCCTTATTTTGTGCTAGGGTGCTCAACCATGACTCCATGTTTTCTGTGATTATTAGACTTCTATGTGGTGTAAAATGATTCGTCCCTCTTAACTCAATAGGATATTCTTGATCTAATTGGGAGCGTTGTTATCAGACACTTATTGTGAAACTCATGATTTTTGAAGTCCTGCCACTAAATAGTATTTGCGCTGCAATGGTGCTGTCATCCCAGGTGCCTGATGCTCTCGGTTTATTGAAGCCCTTGGATGCCACGAAACACAGCCCTTTTTTTTTACTTTTTGAGAAAGTGCCAGGATGGCGGTCACTTAAACTTTGGTGAAGCATTTCTCCATCCATCTGTTGGACCAAAAAACACATTTCAATCACATCTATGTACTTTTTCATCCCAATTTGGCAACTTCATCCACATTCTTAGTAGAAATGGAAAATTTCTAGCCAATTTAAAGCCAATTGCATGATACTAGTTTCCAAATTTGATTTTGTCATGCGATTTCAAAGCTTATGCTTGATGTTGCTCTAGTACACAAAAAAAGCCATTTCATCGGTTGTGGTACTCACACTTAACAATTTCAGCAAGGATTCGTAGGTTCAAATACTTTAATTTCAAAGATGGACTACAACTAATTGCACCCATATATCCCTAAAAGATTTGTCCATCCTCGATGTACTTCCTTGTAGCTTGAGAGCAAAAAAACTGTTGCTTACAAGCTACTATGTGGGAGGTTGATACCCATGACAATTGACCCTCACCTAGTTGGGTATTAGCCAAAGAATTTTTTCCCATGGCAATCGAAATTCCCCAAGTATTGTATGGAGGTGGTAAAATATCCTCCAATTTTTTAGGGGCACCAATTAGTTTCTAGTCCTAGAAGGAAGTTCAACCTTACATGTTTTTTTGCAACTTTATTTGCTACTTTTTGACATTTCAAAGCCATTCTACAGACACAATGAGTCATTTGAATGATAATTTCTTTCACTAATGTATTTGTATGCTAGTTTATAAGCACTTTATAGTTTAAAGTTTGTTCATTTGAATAGGTTTAGAAATCAAATTTCACCTCTAATGTGTTGCTAGGAAAATTCTAGTATCCTTTATCAATAGTAAAACATTATATTCTTGAAATCTACATGGCCAAATGATTCCAAATTTGATTCTTATCGTCTACAACATAAACACTATAAGATTGTATAATTGAGATTTCTATACCTTAGTGACATTTAGACTTAGAACACTTTTAAAATTGTGATGTTTTTAAACCCCAAATGCTACTGACTCGTAGGGGTTGAGTAAACATCTTTGGTGAAAGAAAAAAAACTCTCCCAGAAACGCTTCTGGGACTACACCTGAAGAATAATAAGTGGATCTCTTGGACCCGGTGTAGCATCTTCACTTTACTAAAGAATGTAGAGTATTCTACAGTGGAGTGACTCATACAAGGCAAGGGTTTGGGAGCTCCTTCTTCGACCTGTCAGGCGTTTCCTTGTGCGACTGGACTGAGTTGCTTCACGGAGTCCACTTTTCACTCTTTTCTAGCCTCGCCTAACGAAGTGGGTGTTCGGCCTTTCATGTGCCCTTCTTTGTTGCTTTGATTGCAATCTGAGGTATTGCTTGCTGCGTTTTTTTGTGTGCTTCCGTGGCGGACCCTTAGAAACCTTGAAACTGCGCTCTTGTGTGGATTCTTCTTCTCGACCTGGGACGCGTGTCTCGATTTGAAAGCTCATGCTTTCTTTGTCTTGGCACAGATCGGATCGGATGAATCGGTGTTAATCCTGTACAAAGAGGTTGCGGAGTAGTTGGCGAACATCTGGAAACTTCTCGCTTGCGGGGTAACAACTCCCCTGGGTTGTTCGTGTTGAAGCGAAGGTATGTACGTTTTCACTTCTTTTCTACTGCCCTTAGATTCTAGGGTTGTTGGCGAGTGGCGAGAAGGCTTTGTATGGTTTGTGCGACATCCAAATGTCTGTGGGTGTTAGAGATTTTCTTTTGATTCTTTTGCAATTTTGAAATCGAGGAGGGGTAACACATCGTCTGTTTTGATGTCTTGCTTTTGAATGCTCCTTGCTACATGAAAATTATGTGATGTACAAGTGGATAGGGATTTTTCGTTTGTCATGGTAGAATACGGTGTTGTTGTGGTCCTTCTTTCTGATTGAGATGTTCGCATTTTGCATCAAGGGTTGCAGAGCGGATCTGGAAAGGTGGACGAGAGTATGAGTAGTGTTATGCAAGTTCCCTCTTTCAGTTGATTTGTTCACGATGTCAATGTCACCGCTAAGATTCTTCCTTCAATTTGGGATTGTGGTTCCGTCTACGCCATCAATCCCTGTTTTACTTTGGAGTTTTTTTGACAAGAGTATATCTTTTTGTTGATATTCCTTTAAGGCCATCAGATTTGTCGACAAGGGGGGAGGAGTACACGAAGGGATCCTTGCATATTGTTTGAGCTCAATATTATAACTCCCAGGTACTATTCCTACTCTTGCTCTGTATCTGGAATTTGGCTTTGGATATTGATATTGTAATCTTTACAGATAGTGGTGTAGCTAGGCCGTGCTCGTGTAGTAAGGCCGCAGGGGCTTGCAAGCGCACGTGCAGCTCCTGCACTGGGTTTGCAATCACCGGTATCCGCCATAGCCGATTGGAGATGAAGACGAAACTGGTGAAATTCCAGATTCATGAGAGATTGGGTGTTCGCCATAGCCACGGGATCTCTACCGAGGTTCAAAGCTCCGAACGGCCGGAGTCGGGAACTCCTAATGAATAACTGTGTCTGCGAGTCGCCACCTTCTCTTGGAGCTTCTCGCCGCTTCTTATGGTTGGGTACCACGGTTGGAAAGGGTTTAGATTGTGCAATAGGTGTAATTCCATCCTTTGGATTTTGTGGACGCTTGGAGGCGGTGGATTCATCCATGCGTGGACACTGTTTTATCCGGATTCGTGGGATTCGTGAGATTTTAGGGCCACGCTGTTCTGTTTCCCGACTTGGTTCTGGGAGAACGATCTGCGCATTATTGAGGGCGGTTTTTCGGTTTGCGAATCGTTGGATTCGTGTGTATGCCGTGTTTTTATTGAAAACGTCTGTTCGGTATTCTTGCCATGGCACCACGTGTGGTGCTTGGTGAGGGCTCCGTTTCGTTGTCCTTGTCGCCTAGTTGTGTCCTGTAGATTTTTGAGACTAGTTGTGTTCTCTGTGTGGTCATTTTCATGTTAGGCATCGAAATTTAATTTCGTTTAGTGCAGTCTGTCGAGTGGAGGTTCTGAGGTGTGAAATTCAGGGCTTTCATGATGGCGCGATTTCTTTCAGTCATGTGGTCTGGTGTGTGCATGTGTCACAATTGCGTGATTTATAGAAACATTAAACCTTGAACAGTTGCAGACATCCTTCGTTTGAGTCAGGGAAAACATAAAAGCACGCATTTCAAAAATTTGTTTTTTTTCACATGCGGTAATATGTGACTAAAATTTAATCTCATTTCTTTCATATTTAAAAAAAAATCAACTTGAAGATTATGTTTTGTAGATGAAATTTCTTTGTAAAACCAAAGCAATTACGAAATACTAGGTTTAATATTAAATTTCTAAGCAAAGTGGAGATGGTGGTGACAAACATGATGGTCTATTTGGTGTACTCCTTGAGCTCACACCAAGAGAAATTTGATAGGAAAAGTTCAGAAGTGGTGTATGTTATGTTATCTTCAAAGTCTCACAAAAATTACAACTTTAACAATTTTGAGAAAACCTCGAATAGAGTATAAGGTAGATGATTGGACTCACATTTTTTTAGTTAAGCTAAAAACACTTGAATCCGAGAACCATGTGAAAATTCCGGTTATGACTTTCAAAATGCCCGTCCAGCTTGCAATGGTCCTTTAAGGGTTAAGGAATCATATTCGGTGAAGGAAAAAAAACTCTCCGTTGAGCTCTCCCAGGAGTATGCCAGAATAATAAGCGGATCCCTTGCGCTCGATGTGGCATCTTCACTTCACTGTAGAATGTACAGTATTCTACAGTGGAGTGACTCAAGAGGCAAGCGTGTGAGAGCTCTTTCTCCGACCTCTGAGAAACTTCCTTCTGCGACTGGACTGGTGTGCTTGACGGTGTCCATTTTCCCTCTCTTCTAGCCTCGCCTAACGAAGTGGGTGTTCGGCCCTCTAGAAACCTTGAAACTGTGCTTTTTTGATTATTTTTCTTCTTGACTTGGGATGCGTATGTTGATTTGGGAGCTCATGCTTTCTTTCTATTGGCACAGATTGGATGCACGGGTGATAAATCTTGTATGTAAGGCATTGCGGAGTGGTTGGCAAACATTTGGGAACTTCTTGTTTGTTAGGTAATAACTCCCTTTGGTGGTTCATGTTGAAGCACATGTATGTATGTCTTCACTTCTTTTCTACTGCTTTGAGATTCTAGGGTTGTTGGTGATTGGTGAGTAGGCTGTGTATGATTTGTTCGACAACCAAATGTCTGTGGATGCTATATTTCCTTTAGATTGTTTTGCGATTTTGAATGCCAGGAGGGGTAATACATTGTCTGTTTGGATGGCTTGCTTTTGAATGCTCCTTGCTACTTGAACATTGTGTGATGTACAAGTGGATTGAGAATGTTTGGTTTGTCATTGTAGAATAGGGTGTTGTGGTGTAGTAGTGTTGTGGTTCTTTTTGATGGAGGTTTTGTTTGCATTTTGCATCAAGGATTGTAGAGCAGATAAGAATAGGTGGATGAGAGTGTGATTGTGTGCATAGTGTTATGCAAGGTATCTATTGGAGCTGATTTGCACATGATGTCAATCTCGTCTCCAATTTTCTTCCTTCAATTTTGGACTGTGTTTCAAACTGTGCCATCAATCCATATTTTAGTCTAGATTTTTTTGACAAGAGAATGTGGCTTCGTTGATATTATTGTGAGGTCATTGGATATGACAATGTGCGAGTGGGTAGAGAATGTTTGGTTTGTCATGCTGGAATACAGTGTTGTTGTGGTTCTTTTTGATGGAGATTATGTTTCGCATTTTTCATCGAGGGTTGCAAATGTGATCAGAGAAGGTGGATGAGAGTGTGAGTAGTGTTATGCAAGGTCTCTCTCGGAGTTGATTTGCACTTGATATCAATCTCATATCTATGTTTTTTTCTTGAATTGTGGGATTGTGTTTCAGGCTACGCCATCCATTTGGATTTTAGTCTGGAGTTTTTTTGACAAGAGAATATCGCTTTGTTGAAAGTCCTTTGAGGTCAATAGATCTGGTAGAGTGGCAAAAGGAATGCGCAAAGGGATCCTTGCATGATGTTGGAGCTCACTATTAAAACTTCGAAGTATTATTTCTATACTTGCTCTGTATCTGGAATTGTTGGATATTGATACTGGAATCTTGGTAGCTTCTTGGAAGGAGCTTATTTATTTCAGATTTTGAGTCAAGGGATATTGGTACAATGAATGCGGGTAAAAGAGACATTGATCCTGCTGCCAAGACGGAGGAGATTTTCTTTGATAATGGAGATACTTTACCTGCGCTTTTCAATGTTGACTCCAAAGACATCAGAGAAGGAAAAAAGATTGGAGGAGGCATTTGGACTGTGAGCGAAGCTGAGTGGCGAGGTCGCAAGGTTGCTGTGAAGAAGTTTGATTTTCAGAGTACCTTTGATAATGTTTCTTTGATATCCAGAGAAGTGAATCGTATGCTCAGTCTACGGCACCCAAACGTTTTAAAGCTTTTGGGATTCTGTCTTACAGCTCAGAAAGACCTGGTTTTGGATTGCACCATGATCATGGAGTTGATGGATTGTGACCTGGAGGATTATATTGCAAGGGGAGCATTGTCGGATGACCAAGTGGTTTATATTACTGCAGAAGTTGCAAGGGGAATGAATCACATCCACAAGAGGGGTTGTTTTCACCGAGATTTGAAACCCAAGAATGTGTTGTTGAGAAAGTCGATTGTGACTGGATTCCATGTGGATGTGAAGATTGGCGATTTTAGAAGCTCGGAGCTCATGGGTGTTGGTGATATTGACCCAAAGGTCGGCACTATTGGGTACAAAGCCCCGGAGCAGTTTGACTTTGCATCAAAGTTGTTGCCGGATAAGTTGGATGTGTTTGGTTTTGGGGCATTGTGCTTCAAGATTTTGACTGGTAAGAAACCCTATGAAAGCCGTAGAAATGTGAGAGAAACCATTGAGCAACTTGACCGAGCAGCCATTTCCCAACGACACTTACCTGAAGATGTTGTTGAGATGATTTGGAAATGCTTGGATGTGAATCCGGAATTGAGGCCAAATTTTGAGGAGATCTCTTGCATCTTGGATGTTGCTCTTTCAGAGATTCAGGAGAAGATGGCTTTGCCGTTGCCACTATCAGGGAGCACTTCTTTGGGTTTGAAGGAATCTATGTCGAGGGGTGTTCAAGGTGATGATCATTTGGAGAGCATTTTGCATAGGATGGGGCTTTCAGAGGAGAATGGAGTTCATTTCATTCCTTATGAAGAGCTTCTGGTGATAGGAGAAATAGGGCAAGGTTCTAGTGCAAGGATGTATAAAGTAAAATGGAAAGGGACCTTTTATGCACAAAAAGTACCTTATAAATATGTAGATGGTGATCGAATGGGCTATTCTTATCTAGGAGAATCCTATTTCCAAGCTTTTCCCAAGCTCTTGCATAAGAACATTGTGATATTCATGGGATACTCTTTAAGCCCAGGTGATAGAATATCCATTGTAATGGAGGTGTTGGAAATGGACCTTTCTAAGGCTTTGGGTCTTCTTGGATTTGGAGGAAGGAAACCAATTAGATTGGATATTCAAAAGAGGTGGATGATAGTGAGAGAGATTGCAGAAGGGATGAAGTATTTACATGACCAAGGGGTCGTGCATGGAGACCTCAAGCTTGCAAATGTAGTGGTCTCTGGATTGAACAATGATCAAATGATTGTCAAGCTTATTGACTTTGCAAATGGTATTGCACACACTCGGCCTTATGGTGCACCTGAAATTTTGCAGAAGTTTCATTCAGGATCAACAGACTATGTTGATCAAAAGAAGTCAGATGTTTATAGTTTTGGCATTCTTTGTCAAGAAATACTAGCAGGAGTCCCAGCTTTTGAAGACATGGACCCAAGAAAATTTCGTGAAGCAATTCTAAGGGGAGAGAGGCCACCAATACCAAATGGAACAAGCCGGGAAATGAAGCGTCTCATTAAAAGGTGTTGGAGTGGAGACCCCCAAGAAAGGCCCAACTTCACTGAAGTTTGTCAGAGGTTGTCAAGAATTTGACAATATCAGTCTTGTCATGGACATGACAATCTTGAGGTTTTTGTACAAAGTTGTTGTCTCCTATAACATTTTGTTGTGGAAGTTTGTTGACTTGGATAGATAGTCTAATCCATGTAAATTTGTATAAGATGACTTAACTACTTATGTTTTGAAAACTAATTTGAAATATACTCTAGGTCTAAATATAGAAGCTTGCATATTAGTGGTGTAAGCTATGTGTGAGAATTTGTTTTTAACCCTTGAAGGATGGATTGGTCCCCATGGAAATTATCATTTAGAGGTATTGTATGAATCATTTACTACAAAAACTAGAGCTCATATTGAAGGTTAAATGATTGTGCAAGACCTCACCCCACATTAAATTGCTTGAATGAACATGTTTGCCTCTATCTTGGAGAGAAGAATTCTCTTGTTGTGTATTGGACATTAGATGTCCATGGTGTCATTTAAGATAAAAACCCTTTTGTAACAATTGATAATATTTTTGCAAAGTATTTATTTGAGATGGTGTTCAACTGGATATTATTTTGCTTATTGGACATATTATGAGTAGTTCCTTCATGACTATCTTTTCCTTGTCCATTCTTTTGGAGTTGAATGTTGGTTAAAGATTCTTGTCATCTTTGTAGTTTACTTAATCTTCAACTGCCGTAGTTGGTCATATGATTACTTAGTCAAGATTGTGTTGAGAATAATGATAGTTTTTTTGGCTATTTTTGCATATCAAGAATTGCATTAGTTCCATCACATAATCCCAAATTGTGTGTTCAGGTAGTGACAATAGGAATATAACCATAAAGTGAAACCTTGTTTAAGCCCTTAGATGAAACAACAAGTTTAAATTTTGGGACTCCTTAAGCTTGAAATGTTGCATATGATGAGAAGTATCCAATGGATGACTTTATAGATTACTATAGAAACAAAGAATGCACTTATTGGTCTATAAATCAAGATCATTTTTAGCGAGGTACATTGGGGATTGGTCTTGTCCTTTTAGTGTTATCCTTCAAAAGATGTTGCCTTGGTGATAGGTACTTTTTCAAAAAACGTTTCAATTTTTTAATCAATAGGTGCATTCCGTGTTTCTATAGTAACCAAAACAATTAGATACTAATGGTCCTTATAGAGCGTCCATGCAAGATTCATTGAGTGGAATGACTTAACATAGTGCACCACTTCTTTAGCATCATTCAATTCGATGAATTGTGTAGGGAAGCTTCAAAGTTGACATTTTATGATAGTTGTTCTTCTTTTGTAAGTTGCAACTAAATGGCCTTTGAGCCCTTGAGTCAACTTGGATTCAAGCCAAAACACTCTACCAAATCAACTCCATGGACTAACATTAAATTCACTACAACAAAATGGGTGTTTTATAACTACAAAATATGACTACAATGAGTAGTAAAATTTCAAAATATCACTCACGTAGAAATCACTCTAGATGACCCATGACATAACTGGATTTAGTCATTACCAACCAATCACTTCAGACATGAGTCATATTTGTAGTCATATGTATTAGGGGGTATAATTAGCCATATTCAATCAAGAAGGCATATACATTGACTATTGTTAGAGGCTTGACTTTTTCATGATTTGCTCGGACGTAGGAAAAAAAAGTCTATGTGGCATGTGACTCCGTGTAGTCATATTTTCAGTTGACGCGGAATATAACTACGCTCAATCATATTTTGACTAACATGGCATATGACTTTGTGTAGTCATATTTTTGGTTGATGTTAAAATTGACTCTTGTGAGTCATATTTTTGAATGATGTGAAGAATGACTCTCATGTGTTATTTCTTTTATTGATGTGAAAAATGATTGTCTTAAATCATATTCTTTGGTGATGTAGAAAATGACTCTCATGAGTCATATTTTTGGTTGATGTAGAATATAATCCTTGTAAATCATATTTTTTATTGTTGCAAAATACAACTCATTTGAGTTATATTTTTGGCTGACATGGCAATTCATATGGTATATTGTTAGTAATACTACGATTGAATATAGTCATATTTTTAAAAGTATAGAGTCACACTTTTGGTATCACTATGAGTATTATGTGACTATAGCCAATCATATTTGACCAAGATATATTGTGAAATATGATTCAAACAAGTGATGTTTTGGATAAGTGAGTCATATTTCTTAGATTTGTGTGCATGGTTTGTAATTGGGATGATTGAGGTTTATAATAGCTTCTCTTATAAACTACAGTCACATTTTCAATACATTTTCAATAGACATGACTCATTGCAATCATGCATTAATAGGGTTTGGTAGCTAAATAAAAGACCCCACCCGATGAAAAACAAGTACATATGATTTTTGAAATGCACAAGAGATAATCATATTGGAGAGTTAAAATGTAAGAGAGAATGTGATTTTTTTGAATGATATTTATTAATCATGAATACAAACATATCACAATAACACACTATAAATGTATATTTTCACATTTCTATAGGACCTATATTCCTTACTTAAATGTGAAGATGTTGCCTCTTTGGTGTTGCAAGTAGGCTCTAATAACTTCATTTCAACTTCCAATGCCTACATGTACAACCAAAGAGGTTAATTTTTAGTGAATGAAAAATATTATTCAACCCTCAAAGATTTAAGACAACACAAAATATGTAGCGCAAGTTTAAAGTAAGAAAAACCCATAACTACTATATTTCTAGAAATTGCAAATAAATAAGAAGAAAGAATAATAATAGTGATAGAGAAAAAAGGTGGCAAGTGCTTAGAGGTAACAAGAAGCAAAAAGTAAGATTCAACAAGATACAACAAAAAGCAAGAAGAAACAATAATTAAGATTCAACAAGAAACTCAAAGGGTCCACCTCTCCTTACGTTTGGTAACCACATGCGATGACATGGTATTTAATGGAGGGTATATAGAAGCTTCCAAGTATTTTTTTCCTCCCTATTTGTAGAAAAAAGCTACTTGGAGGTATTTTTCAACATCCTATTTTTATTTTTAAGTGATTAGAGAGACTCATTTTTGGCACCCTATTTTTTTTATACATTGTAGAACTATCGAGTAGTGATCAAAATACTATGGCATTGAAAAACAAAATTTGTAAGTAACAACCATTCCATACCAAATAAATTACCACTGGAAGCATCACATTACCACAACAAGCATTCCAATTTTAGTTGCTTACTATTGAATAGATTTAATTGAAGTTCCTAACCCTATTTTTTTAAAACTTTTCCTAAAATGAAGGATTTAAAAGAACCCTATTTTATATATAATTGTACAAGTGACATATTTCCTACACTACGGTAAATGTAAGAAATTTCTAAACTTTATCTTCAATGAATTAATTTGACCCTATTTTTTATCTCATGGGCTTTTCTACTACATCGATGGTCTCCCCCCCGAGATAAGAAACAACAAGAAGCACAAGTTAAAATGCAACAAAATGTAATAAATAACAAGAAGAGGCAAGAATTAAGAGGTAATAAGAGGAAACTAAAAGCAAGGAATAAGAACTAAGAGGCAACTAGAGACAAAAACTAAGAATCAAAAAGAAGCAAGAGCTACAAGGCAAAAAAAACCAAGGAGAAGAAGCTACAAGAAGCAAAACCTAAGATGAAACAAGAAACAAGAATTAAAAGCCAACAAGAAGAAAAACCTAGAAGGCAACAAGAAACATAGAAGAGACGAAGATTGAACATCCCTAAACAGGGCCTCAACTTTTCACCACCAAACTTTAACTAGACAAGAATCTAATCAAATCTTTCCAAAAGCTTACATAGAATATGCCATGTCAACTCACAAGTTGTGCATAGAATAAACGAGAGTTAGCATTTCACAAGTTGTATAAATAATAGTCTCAAGCTAAGACACTATTATGTAAACTTCCAGAAGTTTGCCAAATACATGTATTTATAAAAGCACAATGAAAAGACTAAAAGTCCAGTGCTTGCAAAATGTCTTCTTTCTTGAAATCCAAAATTTGGAATTTAGGATTTGAAGGCACAACCTCACCTGTACCCGTCCCAATACACAAAACAACCCAATGTTATGTTAGTGGGGATGTAACAAGTGTCTTAAGCTACACCTAATTGCTATCTATGTCACAGATCTATAAAACCAAAAGGAAGCATAAAGAATTACAAAATGGCAAGCAAAAAAATGTATATGTAAAGCAAATCCTCAACATCAAACAAGTAACCCAATGACCTTTGCCATTCCTGTAGAGTGTAATCGCTTGAAGTTCAAGAGACACACAGAAGAATGCACCACAACCCCAAAATGCAATCGTCACAGTGAAAGAGGAAGGAAATATAACAAAGTAGCAATTGTAAGCTTACTAATTTGAAATTGGGGGGTAAAAACCATAGAGGTGGTCATAATGAGTGATTCACACTTAATTATTAACCCCAAGGTAGTAGGTATTAGCCACTTAAATGAATCACCCATAGTAGAGGGTGAGTGGGAGGTACATCCCACTTGGAGGGCTTATTGAGAACTCCAGTACTGTTACATAAGCCACCACATATGGTGGATGTATTGGGAAAATAGTGCCTATAGCATCTCTAAGTAAAAGATAGCCAATGTGTATAGGTCTATTTGTTAAAAATTATTTCTCATGCTTCTAGTAGGGATGGTATAAATAATGCCTTTATTCTAAAAAAAGGGTTATTTTCAAAAATTTATATGTAGGTGCAAACTTTGGAAAATTTTTGGGAAATAAATCAAGGGCAAAAACAAGACTGTATAAGGTCCCCTAATAAATAGGGTGTAGTTTTACCACAACAAAAGTAAGGGTTTATTATATATGATTTTTAGCAATAGTAAATACATTAGGAAAGTTTCCCAATGAATGAATCATGATTTTTACTATGGTTAAAGAAGAAGAAGAAGAAGAAGAAGAAGAAGAAGAAGACAGAAGACAGAAGACAGAAGACAGAAAAATAGCCAAAAGTTGTACTTTAAGGGGGCGGTACAAAAAACGGTGGCTAGGATTTTCAAACCTTAGTTGTGTGACTTGCCCTAGTCATGCACTTGACTTGTTGTAGTCATGTGACTTGATGTAATTATGTGATTTATCAAGTATGACTATACCAAGCAAGTAAGCTATTTTAACAACCAAATTTGATTCAAAGTAGATACATGTTGACACTACAACTCCACAAAATGCTTGAAGGGAAGTTGCAAGGCCTACAATTATGGCAACAAAAAAGAAAACGAAGTAGAGCCACATGTCTATCGAAGTATCTACATCCATGCCACTATAAGAAACCCACTTTCTTTGAGACAGGCTTGTAACATGGTAGGTACATTTTTTTGGACATTAGCCATGTTAGCATGGATGTCCAAAAAAATGAGTTATAATGGAGAAGCTAAAAAACATAAAAAATCACAAAAAACATGGTCTAATTTCAAGAAAATTTTTTAGGATATCACAAAAAATATGGTTTGAAAAGGTCATGAGAGGTTGCCACGTGGCTGCCACTGTGCCTCAACGACAATGTTTCTTGAGCAAACAATGCCAAGTCATCAATTTTTTCATCCATGCCCTTGTTGACATCATGTATGAAGTCATTGGTGTATTGTGCCCTGGGTAATGTCAATTTAGATGTCCAATGTGACATGCACATGTTTTTTCTATTGTCAACAACAACATGAGGTTAATTTTTTTGAATGTCATGTAGCATCTACCATGTATTATAGCACGTCGATAGGGACATGAAAACATCACAGATGACATCTTCTAGAATGTGTCTAATGTGCATGTCTTAGTTTTTGAAGTGTCCATTGAGATGTCTAGATGTTTTTTTGGTGTTCACTTCAACATACACCATACATAATATAGAATAGGCCATTTCCAATACACCATACATTGAATATCATACACCATACATTATACATAATACTCCATATACAATATACCATATGTAGATAATATGTCACATGGCTAAAAGTGCCACTTATTGTGAGTATGTTAACATGAGAAGATAGGGTATATATACAATTGGGGTGGTAGGAAGAAGACAAACCATATGGGATATGTAAACATAGAAATTTTATTACAAGTTGAATTTCATACATGAGCATTGTAATAAATACTATGTTGTCTCAACTAATGTATTAGAAACATCTGGATGTCTCAATTGATGTTTTAAGAAACATATAGACATTTCTATTAACGTCCTAGTTGATGTCACAAAAAACATCTAGAAGTTTTTGTTGATGTCCTAGTTGTTGTCACAAAAAACATCTAGACATTTCTATTGACATCTTAGTTGATGTCACAAATGACATTAAAAACTAGTGTTAGAATTTTTAGACAGTGTTTAAATGTGATGACATGGCATGCCAAATCATCCACATTGCATACCACAACACTCAATTGCCACCTCAACTTGCTACTTTTTTTTTTATAAAAACATATTATGAGGTTGCCCTTCCCCTACTTTTTTCACATTTGGTCAACCTTTTACCTCATCCCCAACTCCCCAAGTAACTTCTACATATTTACCCAAAGTCAAAATTGGAATTCTTGTTGACATGGCACTAACACGTTTTTTGGGACTTCACAAAAAACATGCCAACATTTTATTGGATGTCTGACAAAACATATGCCTTCTCTGTAGCATCACGTTCTTTTTGTAGTGACACCATATGTTGTCTGGGACGTCCACCATAATTCTTCCATCTACTGCCTTAGAGTCTCAAACATCCTTATGTCAGAAAAAACATGCCACATTTTTCGTTTGATCTTATAAAAAACGTGGGTTTCTCATAGTGTGCACAAAGTATGCAAGAGCAAAAGTATTTGATAGAGGCACTATTTAATCCCTAAAGTTCCATGACTATGTTTTCACCAAAAATGTTCCAAAATTGCCATTTTTAGTACAAGTACCAAAACTTCAAAAAAAACTTTCTTTGAAACATGTAACCGTAGGATCTTGTATTATGCCGACTTGAGAACATATGGTAAAAATTTCAAAAATCTCCACTGCATGGATTGCAAAATATAAGCATTCAAATTCACTGAAATCAATTTTTTGGCCCCTCTGAAAAACATACTCGCTTTTCTATGAAAAAATGTCAAAAATGGTGGTGCTTCTTTGGATTATTTTTCCTAGACAAATTGTCCACATGCCTAAAAATTTCAAATCATTTGGAATTGTCCAACATATAGGAAAAAAATAGGAAATAGACAATCGTAGAGAATGATTCAAAATACTAAATTGTTAAGAATTTAATTATGGAATTGAAAATGTCAATCCCTATGGTTGCAATGTTGTAATAAACAATCTCTATTCTAAACTTTTTTTTTTTTCCAAAAATATTGAAAATTGAGTAAGATAAAGGATTGTAAACATTAATTTTGAGTACAAAAACCATAACTACCCGGGAAAAAAAACAATTTCTGATTTTTTGTTTTTGGAAAAAGTGATTTTTTCTAATCTAACCAGACTGCCCATTTATGGAAAAAAGTAACATATTAAGCCATAACTTTTGACTCATATTTCCAAATGTCATGAAATTTAGTGCATATAAAAGATATTCTTCGTCCCAACCTTCTATTAAAATTTGGGCCAAAAATATAGAAAACTCCAGTCACATGTACATGCCTAAACTTTCTATGTAGTCAAAAAATGCATGTTGGTCCTTTAAGAGTTAAAGGCATCTTTGAACCAAAAAGAAGGATTATGCTTTTACAATCTCTATCCTTGTAAAAACATTCAAACAACCATCTTTTAATTACAATGCAAGCGTGTAAGTGCCCACGCTAAGCCTCAATTTTCATATGAATAATTTTGTGGCTTTTGTAGA
The DNA here is from genome assembly GCA_963920665.1 of Straminergon stramineum. NCBI lineage: Eukaryota > Viridiplantae > Streptophyta > Bryopsida > Hypnales > Calliergonaceae > Straminergon > Straminergon stramineum. The sequence continues at coordinate 18,355,538 of OY987265.1, read as the reverse complement.
GCCTTTAGAGACTCTATAAATGTGGCTTGGATGACATTGTTGAGAACCTTTCTAAGAAAGAAACAAACTTCAATACATGCCACATGTGAGTATTTTATCTATATCCTTAGGAGAAAGCATGCACAACCATGTTCTTTGTTGTTGGGCTTTGAATCTTAAGCTTGATATTTAAATGTTGTTCAATTGACATTCTAAGCAATGATCAAGTTTTTTCTAATGATAAACTATAAGTGGTTTACATCTTAACTAAAACTGACACAAACTGTAAAAAATTAGAGGTTTGGAATGGTTTTGGTTGGTTTCAACCAACTGAAATCAAAATTCTAGACCTCCAAATCTAAGTGGAGAAATTCAAAAAAATTATTAGTTTAAGTTGTAAAGCGTTGCATGCCTATTCTAAAGTAGGAAAAATCTCTATAATCGAATATTTTTAGCCAAAATTATGTGTAGATGAAGTTTTGTCTTTAATTCACCTTTCAAGACTTCATCCAACATTTTCTTCTAACCTATAAGTCTAAATTAATTTTTACTTTCAAGATTGGATCCTAAATGTCACCTAAATTTTAAGATTCCTATTTGATTTGAATTGGATGAATTTTGATATTTTTAATCCAACAGTCATGCTCTTGACTATGGAATTTCATCATATTCTATCTTCTTTAATTTTTATTTATTTTTTAAACTGTGATATGTTATTGTAAACCTCTATAAATTACTTAAGTGATCTTGAATTCAAAGTTGGATTTAGTAAATTCTTCGGGGTTTGATTTAACCTCTAATTTGTAATGTAACTATGGTTTCTATAAGAAGAGAAATAACAAAGTGCCAAATTAAAGACATGCTTTAGAATTTGTTTACACCACATCCCCACTCTCCAACACGCATATTATAATCATATCAGGAGGCCCACCTTGATCCATTTTTGTTGCATTTTCTAACTATACCCAAAGCTTCAAGTAGCAACTTGGAACCTATGCTTCTACTTCAAACACTTAGACTCAATACAAATCGTACTCTTCACTCACTCTTGGCCTATAGCAACTCGGGTATGGATTTTTATGACTCTTCTTTTTTCTCCTCTTTGAATAAGATTTTTCCCAACCTTCAAGTGTTTTCTCTTTACACTACAATCTTCAACCTACATCACTAGTTTAAATGCATTAGCTTAGAGAGATCACCCTTCATAATTTAAGTTATAGACTTGAGTGAAGAGGGTATTTTGACGTGGAGCTATTTACCTTAATTATTGTATTTAAGATGACCGCATTTTTACATAAAAGTATGAGGGGTGTATTTCCAATCCCCTATGGTTTTCATAAATTCCTTTATGTTTTTTTAAGTGGGACTATCTTACATATAAAAATCAAGTTTTTAATAACAAGTTTACCATTGAACACTTCAAAATCCCTATTCAAACTATTTCGTAAACATCCCATTCAATATGAGTGTATCAAACATATATGATTACAAATATTAAAGTTAAATGGATTATAAAATCTATCTTTGTATAGTGCAATATAATTTTTAGTTTGTTGAATCTACTAAGGTAAACCTCCTTATTCATGGAGAGTGACAATTTTTTCCACTTGTTGTCAATGTCTTATATTTTTTTCGTATGTACACCACTAGTACTATCATATAATTTCAATCAACCAACCTTCATCGTAGATTTCCTTGAATGTGTTCATTTTATCATCCACATCTATATTCACCATGATATGAAAAGTTTACATGACCCTTGTATGTCAAGGCTAACTTATTAATAAAAATTCCTACTTCATGATGCTTTTACATAGCCCAATTATATATATTAGAGTATATAGCATTTCATGGACCCTATAGTAGCCCTACATATTATATAAATTTTTTCACCTTTCAATTAAATGAACCCTATTTTTTAATTTACATAGTTTTCTAAAAAAATTGATAGTGATTTTTTTGGGTGCCATAGATTTCACTTTGTATCAATCAATCTAGTTAGCTCTCAATTTGTATTAGCCATGACAATTAATTAGTACAATTAGTCAACTCCATAGCAAGTTCCAACATTGAGTCAAGGTAGGCTTGAGTTCTCAATCCTTGGTGCTCCAATTCGTTTGTAGGCTTCTATTCTTCTCTAATTTCCCCCTAGATCCTCAAAAATTTTATTGAATATTTTATTATTGCTCACTACTTTATTCCTCTCTACTTTCCTTCTAAATCCTATAAAAATTTAAAATATATTATTTAAAATATAAACATGTACCACCCAAAATTAATGGGTGTTAGTTTTGTAGTAGATACATCATACAACAAAAAATAACTTTTTTTTATTTAATAGGCATTAAACAAAAGTCATGCCTTAACCCCAAATAACGGCCACTTGGTCCAAAATACAAGAGACCCACCTTAGATTGTCTACTTTTTCCTTTGTCTCCCTCCAAAGAGAAAAAAATAACTACAAAAAAAAGTGACTACAAAATATAAGTAATGCAAAAATATGACTAAAGTAAAATAATGACTAGCAATTATGACTAAAGTGAAAATATGACTAAGTACTCTCCAAATATATTCCCTACCCAAATTTTCCTTGGGCTACCTCAAAAGAAAAGAATTGTGACTATCCTTGAATTATGATTGCAAAATATGACTGAAGCAAAAATATGACTAACAAATATGATTGGGCGTTCCCCAAACATGTTCCCTATCATCCCCTTTGAAGTATTTTGGCATTCCCAATAGACATATATTATACACTCATGAAGTACAGGGTCAAAATATGACTAGTAGTCATTTTTGCAGTCATATTTCTCTCCAAGGTTTTGGCTTCCAAAAATATGACTATGAGTAGTTGCCAGTCATCCCCACTCATAAAACACCTATTTTGTTGTAGTGATTGCCAACAACTACTACCAATTGTTTGTGTTTGGAATCAGAACAAGATTGTGCAGCTGCTTTCCAAACCTCATCACATGCTACTTGTGTTTGTGTTTCTCTCATTCATATTCGGTCACCAACAAGTCCTTGGAATTGATAGAGTTCAATTTATTTGCCAGCAGCGTTTCTGCACAAATTTCTTCTGGACCTTCTGCACTTTCATAAGTCTCTAGAGTTGTTGCAGCTAATGGAATGTTGTTGCAGCTGGGCCCAAGAAATGTTGGGGGCAATTCTTAGAATCAAAAAGAGTTCTACGGAAGCGAAAGTGAACTTATCGGCTTTCAAGTTTTGAAAGTTGACCTCTTGTGGGGTAGCGATTGCAGAATGCAACATCAATTACAATTCTGATTCTGTTTTACAAAGTTCAAGCTTACAAGGACTAAAGAATTTCACGTTTGTGCCTCTTCTTGCAAGAATCTGAGCTAGAGTAAACAAGCCATTCACCAGATGGATCCTATCACCACACAATGACTATCCCCATCACCGGACACAAACCACACAGTACAAGAACTTTGGTAATAGTCACCGCACATTGTGATTTTGTGCCACTAAATTGTGTGGTGAAGGGTTGTAATTTCTTTGATGAGATTTTAGAGTTATTACCTTTCAAGTTAGAATAAAATTTGCACGAGAAAACCTTTTAACACTCTATTTTTTGAAAGTAAATCCTAAGGAGGCATTTAATAATCATGTAAAGTTTTAGAGCATACAACTTTCTATAATATTGTAGAGAAGGATTTGTATTTTGTTTGTGCGATGATTGGTAAGTTTAAAATACTCTTCAATCGCCAAACAATTAAGTTTCTTTGCCATCTTGGATTCGATGTTCCCTGGTTTCGTATATCAATTTCAAATTTCTGGGACTTTCAAGCTGCAATGTTGCAACACCAACAAAAGGATAATAGATTGACTTGGAATTTAGTGTGGACACCTCAATCATAAGTAACCACGTTTTAATGTCTCCTTGGTGGCCACAACTCAATTTAGTTTTGTGTTTAGTTGGATTAGGAAATTCTAGTAAAAGGTATTGAAAGGAGAATCTTAATTTGTTGTCGCTTACAAAAAACTGTGTATAAAGTTTCAAAGCCACATGTTGTAGGCTCCTATAATTAGTCTCAGATTTTTTAGGAAAAAACAAGTTTGGAATCTTGAACCACCAAAAAGATATGCCTCAATGATCAAGAAATCAATTGGGAAGTTGGCACTCACAAATTTCCATTCAGGATACCTAGTTAGGCTCCCAATATAAGGCAAGTTGTTTCAAGAGAACTTGGGGTTTGCTTTGAGGCAAGAAATAGGAGTTGGAATATGATACCTAGTGGTTTAAGGTGTCACTATCTTGATTTGAAGTTTGTTGACATTGCAAATTTTCTCATATCAAACACTTGTAGAGTTGGGTATTCCTCTCTACAAAATTTTGATATCATTTGGGATACCATTTACCAAACATTTTAACACTAGAAGAATGTTGTTCCTATCACCAAAGTAATTATCCAACCAAAAAATTACCAAATTTATGGATTAAAAAAATTAAATTTTAGTTTTTACAGTTTCCTAAAAGTCATTCATAAGACACTTTTAAATTTCATTCAAAATCTTGAAATGTTTCTCAAGGATTTTGGGTAGGTTCTTTTAATGTCAACTTTCATTGTAGTTTTCTAAACTTTTTTTGGAGGTCAAGGAATGTGCTAGCTAGTTTTATACCAAGACAGTCTTTAGTTCATTTGGTACTCTAAAGAAATTGTTATGCCCTCATGAGTAGGAAATGCCATATTTATCCATGAAAAAGAGGTGCATAATTGACAATCAAATTTTTAATATTTTTTCTAGAATGTATATATGTATATGTCTTTCAGAAAGCTAGTGGGTTCATTCCACTTGGACAAGTGATGTGAAAGTTATGAAAAGTCTTGTATTTTGAACAATTAGGGAGTCTTATTAGAAAAATGGCCTCGAGGATTTGTTTTGGAACTCAATTTCTTTTGCACTACAAAGTTGTGAGGTTTAAATCATTATAATGGGGGTGGGGGTGGGGTTTGGGATTCAATTAAAAATTAGGGAATAAAAATCAAAAAATGAAATAAATTTTTTGGTTCTTAAGCAGATTGTTAAGTAGAAGTAGGAATAGGGTGGAAGGAAAAATTATACTACTAATGGATCTAAAATGTAATTGAAATATGTCAAGAAAAGTTAAAGGGTTTCAAAGTTTGAAAAGCTAGTTAAGAAAGGTGGAAAATGAATATTTTCTTTTTTGCTTTGAACATTAATCTCTTTGAACACTAATCTACATGGTCAAAGTGTATGAAACTTCTTTCATACACTCTCATACAAATCTTGTGCAAGATTTTACAATTGTATATGCGAGAAAGTAGTTTTTTTCATTGTAGCTCTTTGCATTAGAGACAACAATTTTGAAGTTTCTTTTTGATGAAACCTAGTGACGAGTCTTAAGGAATTAATGTAAGAAAACCCATTCTACAACACTTTTGAATTTAGTTCTCAAGCATGTTTTTGGTGAAACCTAGTGATAAACCTTAAGGAGTTAATGTAATAAAATCCATTCTATCTTATAATACCCTCACTATTTAAAGACAGAATGAGTACATCAATGTACTAATTCTATAGTGGTTCTATAAGAGTGGCTCTATAATAGCAATAATATTGGAGACAACGATGCTAGGATGTGAGCGTGTGAGCGTGAGCCTATGAGCGGTGAGCAAGGATTGTGTGAGCTTCGGGTCTTGAAATTTAAAACATGATATAATTTTTTTTAAATTGGTTAAAAAGTTAAATGACGAATGTTTTTTCAATAAAATTTAGTATATTTCAAAAAATGTGACCTATTACCACGGGACCCATGACCGCGGATTTTAGATTTAAAAGATTGACAAGTTGATGATATTGCATGTTTTGAAATTTGTATCATGTTTTGAGAGGCTTTGCCAAAGTGGGCTGATCAATTGAGAGTATGAATAATTTAGAGGCAATTTTAAGGATGAGAGGAAGATGAATGCAATGAAAATATTATAGGATGTAGAACCTTGTGTATATAGTAAAATATTCTTTCATTACTACAAGGAATATATATTGAAATATGAATATAATATTTTGCTACTAGATTTGGGAATTTTGAAAATAATATATTCATACAACATATCTACTTCATATCATGCTAATATCTTTCAATTAGCTTACTCATTCGTACGTCTTGATGATTTCAGTAAGGGTAAAATGGATATTAGTAAGAACAAGACAAATGGCTTGGGATCTTGAGTTAGGTAAGAACATTGAAATGCTTAAGTTCCATGACGCATTATACAATTTGGTTTAGATAAAACCAAAAATCCATGTCAATCTAAATTGCCATGTACTTATAATCTTGCTTCTATTCTTCATAAGTAGGGATGACAATAGGTTTCTTAAACGTAATAATCAATAGCTTGCATTTGTCTTGTGTGTACTTCTAAATAGTGTGACATTGTTTCCTTGACTTGTATGAAATTCTCGCTAAAGCCTTTTCGATGTTTTGCAATCTATGTTTTCCAATACAAATCAGATATGGGGCATGATTGTATTAAACTCCTCAACTACAGTCCTCAATTTCACTCTAACAACTGTCGATCTAGTTTCAATTTGAACATGAGAGAAGTTAACCTTGTGGGGTGATGAGATTAACTTCAAAATTGATCAAAAAATTTGGTTTTTTTTTTTGCTCGAATCAAATATCTTTTTTCCCTCCAAGTATGAAATTCAAGCACAAATGTCTTCTAGTCCAAGCATCTCATTGAATAAGTTTGCAATTTTCTTTCCACCTATAAATGTCATAGTTCTCTTTAGTTTCAAATCTGTTTTACATGGGCCTTTTTCAAAAGGGCCCTTGTAGAGATAAATCCTGTAGTTAATCATTTACATGAAGGTTCAAATTCAAATTATCCAGCCATTTCACATAGCAATGAACAAGTTAGATACACATTTCTCAAAAGCCTACATCCATTTGTTGTGCATTGTTTCTTCCAGATTGCATGTTGGGATGTTTGCTAATTCTTCTATTGTCAATTTCAATTCTACAAAGATGATGAATGAAGTTATTCAAATGGTTTGCAATTTAGGGGATAGGGTAAGAAATAGAAAAAATGAGGTTAAAGGTAATACCATTTCCATAAATCCAACCCACTGACGATATCAAAAGTGCTAAAATGCAATCCAATCCTTTAGTTTATGAATTGTTGGTTCTGATGCAACTTTGAAAAGTACCACCAAGCTTTGATTTCTAGATACATTTTATCCACTTCACATATCAATGTCGCATCCTTGTAGTGCATATAGAGTTGGATATGCTAGTTCAAGAATTATTTGGTGATTAGCTTCTCTATGTGCTTGTACGTGTTTGTTGTTCAATGGAACAAGCAAGTCTTTTCAAGAAATGTAAAGATGGTTTGCCAAAACTTAAAAGAACTCAATAACAATTCATTGAATCAAATATCAACTATCGTCTAACCATCTACCATCACAAAAATTTGTTATGGTAAATTGAAGGAATTATTTCATTGATGGTTAGCGAGATTGAAGAGTTGAGAGGTTATTTTTACTATGAAATTCATTGTTTGTCATGAATCTCCAAAAGATATGGGACAATTCAAAATTTTCAACATGAAAGCTTGACTACTCATTGTCAAATTAAATGTAGGAATTGTGTTCAATCTAGAACTTCAGACCACATTTTGGCATAGTAAAACAACTTTTTACCAAAAATTTTGAACTTGGAAAAGTTGGGGAATCAAGACCACTTTCATCTCTAAAAATCCGTTTGTGATTTTGAGCTTTCAAAAAAAGGTTATGGACAAAAATCAAAGAGAATGTTTGAAAATGTTAAAGAAAATGTCCCTTCTAACAATCTAACCCCTCATTGAATTTTGTCCATAACTTTTTAAAAAAGTTTTGAAATCTCAAACGGATTTTTGTCAATGAAATTTAACTTGATTTCCCAACTTTTTTTAGTCCAAAGCTTTTTAGAATAAGTTATTCTACTATGCCAAAATTAGGTCCAAAGTTCTTTATTTGAACACAATTCTTTCTTTAGACTTAACTAGATATGAGTGGTAGAGCTCTTAGTAATGCTAATTTAGATATCCCACATGGGTTGTTATACCTCCTACCACCCCATTTGTATAAAGAGCTCATCTTCTCAATCACTCTAACTCACAATAAGTGACTTCCAAATTGAAGTGGGGGTGATTGCTTATTACTTTGATTACAATGCTTATAGTACTAAAAAATGGTACCATAAAATGTTGAAGTTTATTTTGGATTTAAATATCTAGCAATAGATAAAACATTGTGCTATATGGTACAAGGCAGGCTATGATTTGGTAAAAAAAAATTCTCTTTTTTTGCCTTCTCAATGGGCAGTCGTTAACGGCCATGCTTCTTGGGCTTCAAATATTTTCTTTTTTTTGCCTTCCTAATGGGCAGCCGTTAACAGCTAGGCTTTTGGAGATTCAAATGCTTTTATATTTTTATCTTCCCAATGGCTAGGCGTTAATGGCCTCGCTTCTTGGGTTTCAAATGCTTTCATTTTTTTGCCTTCCCAATGGCTAGTTGTTAATGGCCACGCTTCTTGGGATTCAAATGCTTTCCTTTTCTTGCCTTCCCAATGACCAACCATTAATGGCCACGCTTCTTGGGATTCCATTGTTTTCTTTTTTTTGCCTTCCCGATGAGCAGCCGTAAACGGCTACGCTTCTTAGGATTCAAATGCTTTCATTATTTTGCCTTCCTAATGGCCAACCGTTAATAGCCACGCTTCTTTGGATTTAAATGCTTTCTTTTTTTTGCCTTCCCAATGGGCAACCATTAACGACCATGCTTTTTGGAATTCAAATGCTTTCCTTTTTTGCCTTCCCAATAAGTAGCCATTAACAGCCATACTTTGGAGGATTCAAAATTTTAAATTTATTGTCAACATTTGCTAAGGATTTGTTCAAATGTTATTTTTTCTTAGCCTTTATAGCACACAACTGTTAATGGCCACATATTAAGGGATATTTCCAATATGTAATAGGAATTGGTTAAATGCTGCAATTTTTAGGGTTCATCTAATGGGCAGCCATTAATGGCTATGCTTTTTTGGATTCAAGTTTATTTGCGCTATATGCTAGAATTTAGTCAAATGCTCCAATTTTTTTAACCTTCCCAATGGATAGTCATTAACAACTACTATGTTGAGTTACATATTCTACATTACATATACACAAACTGTAATTTTTTTTTAGTCTTGATTTAGTTTGAATAAGATTCATTTATTAAAGTCTAGTTATTAAGTGTTGGACCTTTACATTTGTTTTAGGTTCTAAGAAAATTTGGCCAATTTAAGTTGTTGGTTACTATTTGTCAACCATTAATGGCTAAGCTATTTTTCAACCTCATTCAATACAAATATAGTTGTTGAAATTGGATGTGATTCACATTTCATTATTTGTATTACACTAGTCATTTTTCTTTGTAAATGTAATCCAAAAAGTTTCTTGCCTTCCTAATGCACACTTATTAACCACCACATTTCTGTGTTTGTGTTTGCTTCCAATATATTCTAGGAATTTGATCAAATACTGAAATTGTCTTGCCTTCTTAGTGCATAGCCGATAACGACCACAATTTTTTTTTATTTAGATTTGTTTCCAACATATTCTAGAGATTTGATTAAATGTTAAAATTTTCTTGCCTTTCTAATGTATAGCCTTTAGTAGTTGTTGTATTAAATTACATATTATACAATACATATACACAAATAAGAATTTTTTCTAATCTAGATTTAAATGTCATTCCAAAGATATTGACACAATGAAATCTGCAAGCATAGAAATTAAATATTCAACTTCAACCTCTTTTGAGGATCATTAACAATCACAATTGCATGTCTTTTTGAAGAAGGAGACTATGAAGTATGAACACTTCTTCTTGTCTTGAGCAATTGAAGTATCAACCAAGGGCAAAAGCAAAAAGCAATATTCCTTTATGTTGTATGATTTCTTTCCAAGCTATAATGCCTTTTTAAAAAAAATGATGTTTGAGATCTAGTTGCATGCTTTGTTACTTGTGGTTACATGGAAGAAAATGGAGTTTTCTAAGCGGCATTGGTAAATAGTGAGGAAAAAACAACCAATGTCATTGATGATATTATTAAATCATAGAGTGTCAATATTGTGCAGGCATATATTGCATTTTAGAAAGAGTTGAATAATGATGAAGATCTCAAAATTTTCTATGGCAAGGTATTTATAGTGTGGGGTGGCAAACATTGTTTGCAAGCATAATTGCCTATTATCAATTTAGATTAAGCATACGACTTCATGTAGTATTATGTGGTTGAAAGTATTGTTTTGAAGGTCAAGGGTGACATTGCAATTATGTTATTAACATTTCATAAAGTCAATTGGTAATCTCTTCAATTTCTTTATCAATTTTTATTTCATTTGACTTTTTAGTATCTAAAGCTTATTTGGTTAGAACATTGTAATTGTCACTATTATACCATTTTTTCAGTGTATGTTCACTTCACATATTTTAACATAGTAAATCTTGTTTTGCTAAGAGAAAGTAAAAAACAAAAAATCTTATATTTCTATAAATCTTGTTTACAAACTTTATTGCATTCAAAGTATAACAAGGCAAACACTCTCATATTTTAAAAAACTTGTGTCCAAAAAGGATCTTACTAGAGCTCAAGCCAAAAATAAGTCAAATCAAAGAACTCAGTTTACTTTGACTATTGATGCTTTAAACTCAAGAGTAATATATACAGTTCATTTCATATTTCTTTTCAATTCTGAAGTCTTTCCTTTGTTCTTATTATTAATTTGAATTAACATTATCTTGCTCTACTATATATAACATTTGTCATCAAGTGCAATTATTTTTATTCTATTGTCTTATTCTTCAAATTGGATTTGTCTATGTATGATGTGGCAACATTCCATTTGGTGGCCTAAGACTTCAACCTATGCCCAAATTGAACAACAAATCATGAGCCTTGAATTGCACTACAACACTTAAATTCATAAAATACCACGAAGTAGAGTTTAACTTGGAATCCACCTAAACTACTACCATTCAATTTATTGTATAGTCTATTTTTTTTAAATGATTTTTATTTTTACAAAAAAATAAAATTTGAAATATGATCACTTAAAAAGAGGGGCATCAACTAGAAATATAGTTGTTTAAGTCATTGGAGATTAATAAATTTATTAGGTGTATAATATATGATTACTATGTTTGTTTTAAATATTCAATGTCTATGATAATTTTTTATTATTTAGAAGTATAGTTATAAAAATAAAATAAAAGAGGTGGACCATTTTCATCATTTCAATTTATATGAAGTCCCATGATGAAGACTACACTTAATCATTCAAAATCATTGTTCATGATTTAGTGCTTGTAATGTTTACAACCTTTGCCTGTCACCAAATTTTTGTCCAGCCTATATTGCCCACTTTTGTTGCTCTTTCTATTTTAGACTTTATAAATGTCACCCCTATGATGGTGTTATGATGTATTGCAATTTTACATCTATGTACTTTATCTACATCCTAAACCGCTATACCTATTTTCATCGTGTATTTGCTTATATACTATTTATTTTGACTATATCTCATTTTTTGAAAAAATATTCATTCAAATTTTGGGTACAAAATTGCATAGTAGCATATTCATTTGTTGTTCATTTGGATTGTACATCCTTACATCTAATTCCACGGTCATAGGTCCCCAATGGATTTACATACCCTAAATGGAAAAAAAATATAGGCTCATAGGCTCACAAGCTCATAGGCTCACATTCTAGCATCCCCAATATTGGAGATTCCATCCCTCTTCAATATTGGTCTATTACCTGAAAATGACATAAATCTGGGCAGGTATGCAATTCTTGGATACTCCCTAGTAGCCCTTTCTTTTTTGGCACCATGGGGCCAAATTGCACCATTTCAAATTAAATGTCTACTTTTGGCTTGAAAAAAGTAATTTATTTTCACCACAAAATTTTCATTTCTATTTAAAATGTGGATGAATTTGCCAAATTTGGATGAAAAAGTGCATGAATATGATTGAAAAGTATTTTTTGGTACAAAACATGGATGAATGTAGAAATATAATACTTCACCAAATTTTAAGTGATAGCCATCCTAGCACTCTCTCAAAAAGTTAAAGAAAGGGCTGCTTCCAACTATCATAGTGGAAAAAAATGTTATGCTTAGAACCCATTTTTCAAAAGTCGGAGTTATAACATATTGTCTTACTGTCTCTTACTCAAAGAGCACTATGCAATGGTTCCAAGACTTGAAACATTCAAGTGCTGAATGGAATTAAGAAAATCAGTATTTTTCAGAGCACTCTGACTTCCCAAAGAATGAATTTCTAATGTAAAGATAATTTATGGTTATATGAATATTGACATTCTCAACTTGTCAAGAACACTTTCTGGATTTGTCAATCAATGGCGATTGTACCAAAAAAAAATTAATAAAGATTGAATTGAGGTTTGTGTGAACAGAGAATATAAGAAAACTGTGCATTTGCATTTGGCATCTACTTACAATAATTAGCTTCGACGTGCTTCAATTTAAGAAAGCCTGTAGCCAGGAGTATGCGAACCCTCATTCAACTTTCTATACTATGGCTGACGAAACAATTGGGGTGATTCAAAAATGGATTTATTTTTTAACCCCTAAAGGACCGTAAGGCCATCACATGGCTTCTACAACTACATATGTAGAAAATTCTGAATGTGAACCTCACTAATAGTCTGTGACCAACAAAGAGACCCTAGATGATTTTTTTGGTTGAATCCATCGGAACAATCTGATCGAGAAATGATTGAGTGAACGATATATGATGAAATTTTTCAGAACAAGAATAGTATTCTGAGCTATTAATTCACGTGCTCGTATCTTTTTTTCCACAACTCAAAATGATTTAAAAGAAAAATTACCCATCTAAATCATGATGATATGTACTTGTGGAAAAAAAATAAGAGTTTTTGGATCACTTTTAATCATTCTAATTTCGACATTCCAATTTTAGCACATGTACAAAGTTCCGCTAAATTGGATATCTTTCATCAATTTTGTCAACGGTGGCATTTTCTCAAAAATTGTGCGAATTTGTTGATCTTTTTTTCATAGGAAAGCTACATAAGTCTTCTTTCATTTCAACGGTGGCAAATATCAAAATCATATCACACATTTGAGAAATTATGCTTGTTACAAGAGCTAGTTAAGAAAACAAGAGCTTTGCTCAAACACCCTTAGTCCTTTAAGGATTAATGGAATTTGGATTCTTCGTAGTTTTTGAATTTTGAAGCCAAAGAAGTTGTTTTTAATAAACTTTTGGATGTTCATCACTAGAATGATTCATCCTAGTTTATGAGATATTCATGCTACTTTAATCCCTAAGCTCTCTAATGTCCAATTTTTGGACGATAAACAAATTGAAACTCAAGTTTCATCTTCATTACTATTTGGATGAAAGATGTCTTAATTTGTGGAGATAGTTTATCAAATTGTTGTCCTATCTAATAGTTGGATTTGGTGTTATTAGAGAACATATTTTTCTAAAATTACAAATGTGCAAGTATGTCAAGTGGTTGACCAAGTAAAAATTGCATTGACTCTAGTTCAAAATTAGATTTGCAAAAATGAGGTCATAGACTTTAATGGAACGCACAAATCTCAAAAAAACACCATGTCAAAAGAAATTGATTTCAAATCCATTCCAATGAATTTTACTCAAATAATGATAACATTTTGCTTATAATTGAATTTTGAAGGAACTTTGAAATTTTCCCTTCAAAATTTATAAAAAAATATTGGTGATAGTATCAGTGATAGCATTGGTGAATCTAACCGTACACATGGAAACCGACTACAACTCCAAATCTATAAGTTTATTAGTATATCAATTGTAAAACATTCTTCCAATTAGCACTTTAGGATGTTTTTTCTCAAATTGTCAATTTGGGAGAAGACTATGGACGTTTAGGGGTTAAGGTTTTCTCTTTGTGAAAGATTTCAATCTCAAACATCAACGATTGGAAGAAACTTTAAATCATTTTACCTTGTAATTTTGATTTTGGTAAACCATTATGAAACTTGGGGTGATTGTGCAGTCAATGGCCCGTGTCTACTAGAATTGGATTGTAACATGAGTGAAGGTGTTTAGTATTTAGCCTTGTGTAATGAGGGCTTTTGTGACCAAGAATACAAAATGTTGCCAAAGGGGAGTGGGACCGGGGAGCCAACTGCAATTGGATGCTCTATCCAAGGGAACCCCTATTGTAGGAGTGAAGGTGAGTTTTGTAAATAATTAGGGAAATTTGGAACATGTCTGAAATTTGAAAAATTGTACAACTATTTTTGAAAATTTGAAAAAAAATTCATTGTTGCCAATTCCAAATATTAGAAAATTATTCTTGAGAAAATTTTGAAAAAAGAACACATTTATGGAATGCATGAATGAAAAAAATCAACCCATTCCAAGAAGAGTGTTGAAAAATTAGGAAGAGCAAAGTATGGAAAGCCAAGAAATTCAAATCAAGTTGTCGAATTGTCCAAATGCCAATCTTAAATTAGTTTGGCACCATGGTGTTGAATTTGAATTGAAGGTACGGTAGTTGTTCTTTTCACATATCTCAATGCAAGAGAGTTTCGCCATTGTGGCATGTTTCTATTGGTCGAGGAGAGGCAAATTAAGATTGATAATGCTCACCTCTTGCCTTGTGCAAATTTTTCAACAAGGTGGGTGTGAAGTAGAAATTTCATTGACTTGGTAGTGGCAATGAGAAAACTAAGAGAAATTTCCACTACTACCAACCAATATTAATTTAGTAAGCACAAATCTACTTAACATAAAGCCAGCTTAATGATCGAAAGTTTTGACATTTTGACATGTTTTGATTGGTAAACCCTTGAATGCCCTAGGGGACCAAAAGTCTCCTCACATAGTTTCAAGTCCAATTCAAAGTATTGTAACTTTTGCATCCAATGTCCGAATTCAATCAAATTTGTTGGAAAATTTGCACTCTCTTTTCTAGTTTGTGTGGTAAAAGTTTCAGATCAGTCCAAGATGAAATGATTTTTTGGAAGCCAATCGAAGTTCACAAGTTCTATTTGAGTTCACCAAACTGCATTTGATGGTTGCAACTTCAAGGGCTTGTATCTCCTTCATCTAATGTTTGTTTTCAATAAAATTTGTTGGATTTTGTTCCCCTCAAAGTCTAGTTATTGTAGTACAAGGTAAGTGCACCCAAAGGCATCCCTGTATCCAATGGTGTGAGACTCTACAGAGCATAATCATTTTAGGTTGTAGATGTAAGTAGATAGTAGAGTGCTTATTTTTTTGACCTAAAATGATAAGAGGTCTACAGTCTAGCTACATTTATATTCTAGAATGAATTACTGGCCTAGAAAGTGACACCATTGGGTATAGGGATGCCATTAGGTGCTTTGACCTTAATTTTCATGTCAATCCAAGATGTTTTGAATGTTTGGGAGCAATTCGAAGTTCAAAATCCTGACATTTTTGGATTACAGTGAGCTTCAACGGCTTGTTTCTTCTTCATACAATGTCCATTCCCAATAATGTTTTTTGGAAAAGTTGTGCATACTAGTCTAGTTTGTGTCTCCAAAATTTCATTTCAATCAAAGAAGTTATGAGGAATTGAGAAGCATTTTAGTAGAAGGAGGTTTAGGTTCTGATGTGATTTTTGCAACTTTTCTTGCTATTTTTTGACATTTCAAAGCCATTTTGCAGACACAATGAGTGAATTGAATAATATTTTTTTTCACCATTGTGTTTGTACAATGATTTTATATCACTTTATAGTTTAAAGTTTTTTCATTTGAGTACATTTAGAAATCGAATTTCACCTCCAAATGTGTTACTGGGTGATTGCAAGAAACACTTGCCAGTTTCTAGGCCAGTTTCGTTGCGGTTTTTTTTGGAGCACTAAACTTTTGAATTATGAATCCAATTCCAAAACCAAAAAAACTATTTCTAGATATCTTTCTTGTTATTGTATCCCTTATTTTTCAGAAATTTTAAAAAATCATTTCATATTTAAAAGTCAATTTTGTTAATTTGTCACACTTTGACATTTAGGAGTTTTTTATACTATTGAGTGGTTTAAATTAGTGATTTTCAGCTGAAATTTCTATGGTATATTATTTTAGTAGGCATACATGTGCCTACCAAAAGAAATCTAAAAATTCATTATTTTATATCCTCCATGTTCGTGCAAATTGGTCTCTCTTGTGCACGCAATTCTAAACAATAGAGATAGTTTTGAACTCATTTTTTTGCTCAAATCTCATCATCAAGAATTCCTCCCAAATGGCCAATTTTTATTTTTGTTGAAAATTGTTTTTCATATTTTCTACAAATTAAAATGTCAAAGTATGTATTTCCCATGACATATTTTAGAACATAGAATTCTAGCACAGAAAATACATACTTTGATTAGGTCCATGCCACATCAAGCTTCTGCATGTGAACCAATTCTTCAAATAAAATATTTTCTAATTTTGACTCGGAACATGGGAACCAGATAAAAATAATGATTGAGAACATGGGAACAAGGCAAAAATTAAGGGAGACTCTGTATTACGTGAGAAAAAGAGACATGTGGAGGATAATCTTAGTTTATTTTAGTAAAGGGCCATTTCTACCTGGTGTTTGCAAACACTGTGAGCTTAAAGATAAAACTTTGTCAGTAAAAGAAAATAATTTTTTTTTCTGGCAGTTCAAGTTTGGAATCTGGTGATAGTTTCTTATTGAGGCGCAATTCCAACATTCTTGGTACTTATCACGAAGGACCTCACGTACCCCAAGACAACCAATTACCGATTTTGATCCGACGGCCAAAGATAGTCTGAATCTCAAACTTAGAATGATTTTAAAAATAAACATATCACCATCTCAAATCCATGGACAAGGAATTGTAGTGGGCATCCTATTGTAAGAAAAGGTTTAACTACAATTCAATGTCAAAACATGTGCTCTAGACTAGGGGTGGAGAGATTGTATTTATAATGAAATTCATTATCCATCATGAATTTTCAAAGGATATGGGACAATTTGAAGACGAGAACTTGACCACTCATTGTCAAAACGCAGGAATTGTGTGCAATGTAGAACTTCAAACCTCATGTAGGCATAGTAGAATAATTTTTTTCAAGAAACTTTGAACTAAAAAAAGTTGGTAAATCAAAGTAACTTTCATTTGCAAATTTTTTTTCGAGATTCTAAGCCTCCAATCAAAAGTTTGGGTCAAAGTTCAAAAAGGGGTTGGGACAAACCCCTAAAGTTTCATTGCATATTAACCCCTCAATGCCCAAGGCCTTTTTTGAGCTTCTTGAAACTTGCTCTAAATTGAACTAACAGCCAACATTTTGATAAGTTCTATCAATTTTTTAAATTGTAACCATACAAATTCAAACCTAACATGTTAAGTTTCAAATGGGAAAAGAAAAGTTAACAATATCACTTATGAATTGAAAGATTGTAATGTTTGATCATGAGGGTGTTCAAACTATGAAACCTATTTGAAGTCTTTCAATCCTCTTTTCACATGTCAAATCTAAAAAATTGGTCACTAAAAAAATATGAGGGTTAAAGGGCAAAACATGCATAATCCCAGTGAATTTACAATTTTTCAAAATTTGTTCTTTTATTTTTCTTAAATGAATTTTTCATGTGATTTTTTTGTAAGATCTAGTGTCTTTGAGAGTCCTTCATACTAGAAAATCAAGATTTGCAATGGACACCCTTGCTCAAAATCTTGAATAGAAAATTCATAATGATTCATTTTCATAATTTGATTTTTGATGCTAAAACTAAACTTCCAAAATAATTTCAAAAATAGGAACTTAGTTAGTTTATATTTAACTTCAAAGTTTTGATGACGAGAGAATTCAATACCTCAAGTATTTTAAGGATTAAAGTAGGTATTTCCTTGACCACCACTTCTTGCTAGTCTACCTAATTACTATTATTATTATAAGAGTTAAATTTTTGTATTTTCTTCTTGGCAAGTGAAAGGAGCTTCCAACACACCAAAGAATGCAACATTTGAATATTGTATGCAAAAGTCATGATGGGTCAAATCTTTTTTTGATAGAGGTTATAAATTGTTTTTCCACATACGTACATATTGATTTTGAAGATGTACACTAAGTCATGATGGTCTTGGGTTAGTGGTGCATATAGGATATCTAGGTTATAATTGCATTCCACGATGACGAAAAACACACACATTTGGGACACCCCAAATGTGTTGGATGCCATTAACTTACCGTAAGCTTACTATGAATTGATTTTGCAATATATTTGAACCATTTTTTTCATTTCCATATTAGGACCACGCTACACTAAAAAAACATTTAGTGTCATCCATACTTAGCTATTTATTGAAGGCTGTTATTTTCTACAAAAGATGAATATTTTTACCAAGAATATAGATATCAATACAATTCAAAGAAAAAAAATTCCTATAAACATATTTGGCAGAAGTATTTGTCAAAAGGAGAAATTTATATCATTTTAAAATCTATTTGTCGTGGTGACAATCAATACAATTATTAGTGTAGTGAAAGAAAGAACACAATTTTTTTATAAATTATTCAAATTGAAGCAAGAAACCTATTGTGGATTGTTTGGTCATTGTACGTAGATATATTTATTTCATTTACATTTTTTGTATGCATGAGAACAAAAAATTAGGATTAATTTCACATGCATTTGAGTCAACTCATTTTTTGAAAACAAATGATACATTATAGGGTGGTCAAAGTAAAAACATATAGCTTCCCATTGCGGGCTGGAGGGAGGGACTATTCTTGTCTTTGGGGATTCTAATGTGTCTCTTACTTCCTTACACGGTTCCAATGGAAATCCAAAAGTACCCTTGGTAGAATGAAACAAAGAATGAGCCTTTAGCCATGTGTAGTGTACTCATTGAATTCATGAAATGGTGACTACCTAATCCAACTCTAAAACTTTGAGTTCCAACTGTACACTCAATGCAATAAAAACTACAAAATTGAATTTGATCTAAAAATAGAGCTTTGAATTGAACTCCAATCTCAATAGTGGATCTACTTACTTTAGTCAATCTACAAAGCTAGTTCAAGGAGAAGTCGGGCTACACACATGACATGTGTCGATGAGAACTTGTTTCTCTTCAATCTTGTTATTCATGCTACACTATTGTACTATTAATTGCATATCAAATCATTTTTAACAAAGTAATTTGTTCATAAGTCTCCTCTTTCTAGGATTAAAGATTTCAAAGAAGTGCACTTTGTGGATGAAACAATGAAAAATATTTCACTTCTTGTTGTACAAAGTCAAAGAAAATGTTTCTTCCAACCCCTTTTTGAACTTTGTCTCTAACTTTTTATTGGAGGATCTGAATCTCAAACAGATTTTTGGAGATGAAAGGTAACTTGATTTACCAACTTTGTTCAGTTCAAAGTTTCTTGAAAAAAATTATTTTACTATGTCTAAACGAGGTTTGAAGTTCTACATTGAACACAATTCCTGCATTTGACTTAATTAGGTATGAGCGGTTGAGCATCTACTAATCCTAATTTACATATCCCACGTGGATTGTTTTACTTCCCATCACCCCACTTGTATAAAGAGATTACCTACAATTATTACTACTCCCACTTCAATTGAGTGGCTAGGGTGAATTGACCCCCTCATTGCCCCGTCTTTGGATGATAGGGGGATGAGGGGGTCCATTCACTATTCATCAGCCTTCCCTCCTCCCAGCGACCTCCTCACCCTTCGACCTACAACCCTCCTCACTTGTGACCCACCTCTCACCTCCGACCCACCCACTTGCGACCTCTCATCGCATTTTCATGCCTTGCTGTAGTTTTCTTGTTTATCGATACTACACCGCTTCTAATCTTTGAATGCTCTTCGAATGCTCCTCATCAATTTTCTTTGAAGGTTTGAAATCTTGCTTGTTGATGTTCAATTTTAATATTGAAGAGTTCTTTAGATCTTGTTGGAACTCCTTGAATTGTGGATCTAGAGTATCGTAAAAGTAGGATCTAGAATTTCAAATTGATTTGGAGTTTCAAAATGATCTGGAGTCTACTGCATGATGCAAACCTCGCTTATTGCAACCAAGTGCTTGAAAGATGCAGGGTAATGCTCCGAAGTTGCTTCGACCTCACCATAGTTTTTTTGTTGTTTTCTGCACCACCTCCTGATCTTCGAATGCGGCCCCGACTAGAAGGAATCTCACCAGGACGCTGTTGCGGGGCTAGTCTCATACCTTTGTCATCTCGTGCTTGCTTGCAAGTTGAGTGAGCCAAGTGATTGGGTTTGCAAGCCAATTGGATTGGGTTGATAGGGACACTTGTGAGGCCTAGCATGCGGAAGGAGCCTGGGAAAAGAGGCGGTTGAAGGTATGTTGGAGATTTCAGAAGCTTGGTGTTTCGTTTCCAATGTGCCAGGAATTCGAAGACAAGTACATTGGAAAAATTCCAATACGTCCATATTTTGACAGGCTTCACCAAAATTCCATTCCAATTAAAGCTCTTGTCAGAGTTGACTTCACTCAACTGCAATTGATGACGAAATTCCGTTTCAATTCGTTGCATGTTCTATTGTTCCTGACTTCTCGTTCCCTGCCTCTGAAGTTGCAATGCCGAGATCATTTGAATTTAATCAGTCACTTTGTAGTGTGCAGTACTCCAACTGCTGATACAATAGCCTATTTAAGCTAATCCACATTGGTGGGCTTCAGATTATTATGTTTCGTTGCAAGCTTAGATAAGCTCAGCACCCTCATTCAATTCAGACGAACTATTCTTCCTCTCTCCTCAAATTCGGGTGTGCACAGGAGCTTGCTGATTAGAAAGTACGTACTCCCAAACCAAAGGTGACATTTTATTTTTATTTTTATTTTTTGAAACAAATGAAACGCATTCCATTGCAGAGAGATAAAAATACAAGGGCCTGTCAACCACAGTGGCCTTACAGGGTGAACAAAGACGAAGGTGGAGATTTTGAGATTTAAAAACAGGCTAGCTAGTGCAAGCCTGTTGCAAGACAGTGGACAAGTGAATGCATTGGCTGTCAAGAATTTATGACAGATTCTTAATTAATGAAAATTGAACAATATTTCTACTAGGCTTTTGTGTTGAAGTTTGCTGAATGATTTGTATAGTTGAGGGTATGGAATCGTGGGTGGTTGCAGATTGAGACTCTATCATTGAGTTAAGGTAGGAGGTTCATGAACCGCCCATCTAAGAGCTGAAACTGAATTTTAGGAAGGTGAAATTTATTGAAATATTTTTCAGTAAATTTTCCTTGAGAGACAAGTGTAATTGACATCTAATCCAAGTCATTTCATAATTTTTGGAGCTTTGTGGAATTAGTTATGAATTTTTGAAGTTGAAATGGCATAGGGCTCTAAAATCGCCCACCTCCTGAAATGTACACTGTTGGTACATCTCTGTAAAGATGAAAAAAACCCATGTACAAATAGTTTACATTTGAGGAGGTGGCCATTTCTAGAGCATGTGTGGATTTTGAGCCTCCTACCTTAGTGCCTCTAGTCTAGGAATTGGTCAAGATAGGCAATTGGTCCTCAAATCTCTTCATGGATCCCAAAGATTTGTTTTCCAACATGTCATTGGACTCATTCCTGGTGATGATTTGCAATTTGCAATTTTGTGGAGTTCTTGATGTACCCCATCCTCTTAAAGAGACGGGTATGGGTTTGCCTACCTTAGTTATTGTGTTGTTCATTGAAGTGCAGGCACTTGGTCACCTTGGAAGGTGGATGAAGTCACATTTGATGTCATGCAGTTCTTGGGGATGCACTAGATTATTGCCAATTTGTGCCTTCAATTCCTTCTACAATTTTTCCAATTACAAGCATTATTATAAAGAAGAGCAGGTACTGGAAATCAAGGCATTTGAACCTATGTTTTGATTCATTGTTTCATGTGCCCATAATAATGATTTTGAACACATTTTATACAATGTTCCATTTCCTTTTCTAGTGGTGCTTTGGTTTCTATGTGTTGCAAGCTTTATTCTTGCTTATTAGGATTTAATATGATTTTTGGTTCTTTGCTTTTGGATTTACCAGTGAAGTTGAATCCTTAGAGTATCCATTTTGTTAAACTAAATATTGTGGCACTCTTAGAATGCACCTTCTCATATAAAATTCTATACCTATTCCAAATTTTAAACTTATGTATTCATAATTGTCAAAATATTTGGCTTTAGAATCACACCACTTTAACAAAGTTGATGTTTTAGGGGGGCCAAGAGATTTATAGTTCATCTTCATTGAAGTTTGAAAGTTTACTGTTAGATTAGGGAGATTACATAGCCATTACTTATAAAGTTGTTTAGTTCTTTGGACAAAAGTATCATCTATAAAAAGTTCATTGTAGGGCACTTACATTGTTTTCAAGACAAATTGCTAGTTGGAATTCAAGGTAGTGGATGATTTAAATGCCAACTATCCAAAATTGAGCCTCATACTACTCTTAGAATTATAAATTTGCCACCCTCTTGATGTTCCTCGTAGTATGTCTATAATTATGGAGTTAAAATTAAAGCATTACATATTAAAACGAAAAAAAATGGTGAATTTCATTTTAAAAATTTTAGAATTTATTGCCAAACTACTTTCTATAGGTTTTGCCTTCCACAACAGAGGTATACCAATAACTTCTATTCACTTAAAGGTTGTTGCTATACATATAGTGATCATTTTCTTGTTTTCAATGTCTTCTTTCAAGTTACTTACATTATTTATTGGCTTCTATTTCTGTATATGATCTATTTGTTATTGCATTTTCACGTTGAAATGTTTATTGGTAGAAAGTATAACATGCGAAAGTCACACAAGACATTGGAAGTACAAACACCTCCACTTGGTCATATTGGTTTTGAAGACATCACATGGACCCATTCTAGTAGGCAAGGATTTGGCAATGCAACTGCAGTTGTTCATGCATATATACCTTATGAGAGGGTTGAAGATTTTATTAAAGGACAAACATGTGAAGATGGCTTGGCAATAGGGTGGAATGTAAAGGATCGAAAGAAAGGGGAGGAAAAGAAGAGACCTTACATTTCTTCCTTCATTGAACACACATGGTATGAGTGTGCATATGGCCCTGAGGATCATAGGAGTGATCATAGGCACCCCAATTAAAAAAAACGTGGATGCATTGCGGAGTTTTCTGTGAAGCAACTACAATTGCATCCACATGTAGCAGAAGTAGCGTACTATCATGTGGACCATACACGAGAAGATGGAACTCTTGCTCATGGCCCTAATGATCTAGACTCTATTGGAAGAACCACAGCACATCATCCAAGGATGTCTACAGAGTTGAAGGCTTGGATTCTAAGAAAATTAAGTGAAGGGTTCACATCCCTCCAAATTTTTGAAGAACATAGGCAAAATTGGACAGAGAGAAGGAAGTTGAAACTACTCTTCATTCGTGATGATTTTGTGCAATTTCGGGATATAGCATATTATGAAAGACGTGCAAAATGGGAATTTGGCGTCGAGATCCTATTGACTATTCCAGTGTCAAAATGTGGGCCGAACAACATCCACATAATGTTTTCATGTGGCATGAGAAAGATGATGTCACAGACTTGCCATTTATTTTGGGCATTCAAACTCCATGGCAAAAAGAAATTATGATGAAATTTGGTCATAAGGGAGCCATCTCCATGGATGCTACACATGGTACAAACATTCCGAATCACCTATTGTGGTCCTTACTTGTATTTGACAATTGGAATAATGGTATTCCTATTGCTTGGGTTTTATCTAGTTGATCAACTGAAGAAGACCTTACTATGTGGTTGGAGCCATTGAAGAGACATATCATGAAAGATATGCCCACTTTTCTACCATCATGTTTTCTCACAGATGACGCTATTGAGATAAGAAATGCCATAAAATGTGCATGGCCAGAGGATGATGTTCTAGTGTATTTGTGTGCTTTTCATGTGATAAAAAACTAAAAAAATCATATCTTACACAAAGTTCCAAACCTAGGGAACTTGCGAGACCTTGTATTCAAAGCTTTGCATGGATATCTATACATGCCCATTGAGTATAAAGAGCAAGAATCTGCCTTCATTGACCGCGCTCGAAAGTTAGGGGAATCTCTTTTTCAATATTTTTATGTAGACAACATGAAAGTCTATTTCGAGAAACACTACAAGCATCAAGGTATGTGTACTTTTATTATAAATCTGAAATTGTTGCATTCATATCAAAATTATTGTAAAAAAAAGTATTTATTATTATTATTATTATTATTATTATTTCAATACATAATTAATGTTGTTGCAAATATTTAATATTATTATGATCATGATAATTTGATTTTCACATGTTTTTTGTAGAATTGTATCTCATTGGTCATCGTCGACATCATCATTCTAATCAAGACACTCAATCAAGTATCGAAGCTTATCATGGAGCATTGAAACGGTGGATGCTAGTTGATAATTGGGATAAACGAGGTAGAAGAATTGATTTTCTTGTATGGCGCCTTACAACTCCGGTGGTAAACCATTACATGTACATGCAAGAAAGAAAAATAAATGGCTTTGTTTTGAACAAATCTATTGAAGACATTGTAAAAAATGGAATGATACGAGCCAAAGATATTCCATTTGAAGACATTGTACAACCAACACACGAGGAAAATATTTGGAAAGTCAAGTCACAAATTGTACAAAATCGGTGGTACGAAATTCTAGAACCGTACACTCAATATGCATGTTGCTCATGCGAATGGAGTATACGTGGAAACTTCTGTAAGTATCAACTAGCTATTCTACAAGTTTCCACAGACTTATCTTGGGATACTATTCTTGAGCATTTAGGGACCTATTATGGTTCCATTCGAGGAGGCTTGGAAGCTATGTTTCAACAAGTTCCACTTGATCCATTTGAGAGTTCTAGTGATGCCGTTGACAACGATAATACAATCATTGATAATGTGGGGGAGTTTGAGAATGATGTCTCCATGAGTGCTACTCAAGAAACAGAATGTGAAGAATCTCAACCATCCATCGGAAAGTCATTAGCACTAATTGAAAAATTAGTGAAGGATGCTACCACTGGAAGAAAAACGTGTTGAAATCCATGCGCTTTTGATGTAAAAATGGCGTTTGCAAAAATGTCTTCTGATAACGTAAAACAATCAGACTGATTTTGTTGAAGAACACGTTTTGAACAGGGTGAAATGGAGTTGTTATGCAGAGAATTGTGGCTATTGGGTTTATGTTTGTTGTGTTAGAGCAAACATGTTGTACTTGCCATGTCAGTCTGCACGTGTTACTTAATTTTTTTTTTTGGGGGGGGGGGATGTCAGATATGACATGGCTCTTTGTATGAGGTTAATGATGTTAAAGTTGCGCAATAGGTGTCCTTTGCTTGTCGTGTGAATGTAAATTGACGTGTCATGTAGGACTCATGCCAAGTGGTAGCTTGCCCACATGTTTCTCTATTACACAAATGTCAATTGTGTATGTTGGAATGGGGTTGAATATGTTGTGTAAAAGAGGAATACATTTTCTGTGATGTTTTTCAAAGAACGTTTCATCAAGACAGCGTTTTTTTCGACGTCATACCACGTTCTGTGCTACAGAGGGCCATGTTGTGAAATGCAAGAAGAAGCACTAACAATAGAAATGTGTGGAAGGTGGTCGCATGTTTACATGTATGTACCAACGTTACTATGTTTTGAACAACATGGCCTCCAACACAGTCCCCTAATATTATAAAATTATGCATGAAAATAGTAATTGATGATACACATGATTGGCCATAGATTAATTGGAACTAAAGTATGCACCTACAAAGAGAGGTAATATGTATGCTATGACACATGCATTGCATTATAACTCCACAATTGTAGTTTACTGTGAGAATTGTTCAATTCCTTAAAATACAAGTACATTTCCCCAACACGAAGTCCATGTCTAGAGAATTCGTCTTCACCATGCTGTACTATAGTTCATACGCTTTTAAAGGGAAGATCTTCGGTACTCAATATACATGAAATGTGGGAAATTGAATTCTACAAATGTACATCATCATTTGCAAGCAATAGTAAAGTACAAATTCAACCACCCTAGCACATCTGAACTCTGTGAAGTAAGTTATGCATACGATACCCATGTGTTGTCTTCATGTGTGCTTTGTCCTCCACTTATTTTGTCTGCAATACCGACTTGTACATTTTAGAAGTAGTAGACGCTCTCATCTAAAGCTACAGTACTGGAAGCTCAATTCATACAACTTCACTTCCTTTTTCATACTTTAGGAACCTGTTTGTAGAAGGTGAACTAGTGATTAGTAAAAGCCTCTTCATACACTGTTAGCAATGACATCATCAATAACAAACATCCCTTGTGAACTTTGCCTTGGCTATTATTGTACTCTATTGTGGCTTGAACACAAAGAAGTTGGACTTCTAACTAGAAACTGTGCACCGAAGCTGAATTCAATAGTAATATTGTTAAGAGCCTGTAATTCTTTCACAATAATGGTAGTCTGAAACATGAACTGCCTACGGAAAAGGTTTCCACTAAACGTTTGCAAGGAACATGAACTTTGAAACAAGAAAACATCAGTTTCAACTCTTTGTTCACATCAACTTCACCTACAACAACAAATCCTGACTTTCCACCTCATTCCCAAGAAGTACATGAATTGTTCATGTTCGTCCATGCTTTTTAAGCTTCATTACTATTTGAATGGTAGGACTAGCATATGTAGGAAGTCAATAAGACAATACCTGTACAAGCAAGTGCTGAGCGCATTCTCCAAGGACAACATCCACCTCTTTCCCACTTCCGTTACCTGAACATGTTCTCTTTGACGTACTTGCAATGCCAATGACGCATCTCCCACCAACACATGCGCCATCCTGTAATTGAGCTTTAGCTAAACAAGGTGAAAGCCCCTCTAGGCATGTCTTCCTTCGAAATGTGTTTGGTACTGAACGCCTTCAATTTCTTACTACAACTCTTGATCTTCAAGGCACTTTATAGCTTAGCAACATGTACCTCTACATTTCGAATGTGTGCATACTCTCTTTTCACATAGTAGGCTTCCATGACATTGGGAATGGTCTATATTTTTTTCACACTACATGGAAGGAAAAAGCACAATTGATTACAGAGGGTGCTCAGTAATGAACTACACTTTGAGATTATGTGGACTCCTCTCCCACATGAATAACTTCCTATACATGATAGACAAACTTTAGTATACAAACTTACTAGCTTACCATTAGTGTTAAGTGAGGCCACACTAACCTTGTCATCGGCTAAAGTTGAAGTAGAAGACACTAAACAGCCCAAAAAAATGTCCCCTCCCAGTACAAAGGGAAGGAGTCTTGCATCCTTCGTTCCTGCATGCGCACTCATCACTTGAAAGGATGAGAAGCCAATATCAGCAGCCATTAGACTTCCCCTTACATTAAGACATGCGTGTACATTTCAGTGACATTACTTCCTCTGGAAATAGTATGCACCCGCTTCGCTCATTGTAGACTTCCACAATGTTTTCCTGAAAGGATAATCTGTCTTCACATTATATATTGAAGCTCAGAGGACTTACTACATGTGTTTTTGCTTTTCTCTTCATTAGCTTTTAGCGTCGTCAAGTGAACTGAAAATGCGTTATGACAATATTTTCAAGTAAGTGTTAACCGATTACAAACTAGAAATTGTGAACGACGAAGCCCAACATGAACAAAATGAACTTGCTCTCTCCTTTCAATGAATACGCTCATTAACATGTACATTTTTTGATTAGGTTCATACAAAAGCTGAAAGAAGGTGACTTGTCAATGTCATATGTAATGTCCTGCATATCCACAGAGAAATATGTCAAATACTTCCGCGTCAAATACTCGCAGCCACAAAATTTGTTCTGTAGTCACTCTTGCTATTCCAGGCGTTTCTAGTGCAACCAATTCCATTCTTTACATACATATGCTTCCCTTTGCAACGACATCATAAAACTGCATAAAGGAACGGCACGCCCGTTCTACTATATTGTTAACAAGAAGAATATGTCTCATCACTACCTTGTATAAAGCTCACCTGTCGAAGCTTGTCTCCCGTTCCACTTCACTTCAAACTGTACATGCACCTTCATGGGTTACATGAATATGCGCGTTAGAAATGGTTACAGGCTGTCTCCCTTTAGCTTCTTCATATAAATTGCGATGTCGTTGCACAGTGAAAGCATTGTGCTGTTGTGTTGTGGAATTATAGTCCCTCTGACTTACTGTACATCTGCAAGTCAGAGAGCTCACAAATTACTTTCTGTACGATATGGCATGGACGACCTCCCAATAATACAATTACGTCACTTGCTAAAAACTTACACGAAAGCAACAGCAACAACATTTGTATAGAATATTCAATGGACGCGCACCTCACAATAGACGAAGTCATAGATTACTGAAAAGCAGTTCATCTGAAGTGTAGAAGTGCTTACCAACTGATAACGCCGAATGACTTTCCCATGCTCTCTTCCAAAACATCATAAGAACACAATACATCCATTTCATTCGTATGCACCAATTGCCTGAATTTCCGTCTTACCACATACATCATTCTCTTGTAGTTCTTCAAAGAAGACTGCTCTTCAAGTGTACTGAACTATCATGACTAATGAGTCTCTACACATGCCATAGTTACTGAGGTCAATTCTAGAGGAGAACTTCTATACAATTTTACTACATCTATGCACGACACAAATGAAAATGCTGTTTCGTCGCTTTCATTCCAGGTGCAACCCCTCCAATGTGAAAATGTACAAAGCTCACATTTCATCCATTTCATAGAAAAGGAAGCACCAATATAGTGAAGCTTTTGTATAGACTTTCATTCCTTGGAAGAAACAACAAATTTAGCAACGACGATGAAACCTTTTTGCTGTCGGCTTCCTCCAGCGCCGTAACTCCGCTTCGTCAAATACAACTGCCACATATATTAGAAATAGTTGAATATTTTTAGAAATTCCATGAATTCTTCATTGCTATACATGAATGTCTGAAATCATGCTCCTTGAAATTGTATTGCCGCTTGCAACAACAGTACAGATTGTGCTATCTTCCTCAGCCCTTCATTGTAGGTTAGTATTAAGCTGCTAGTGTAGTCAAGCAAGAAGAAATACTATTGATACAACTCAGAATATAGTACTATGCAGTCACCAAATTTTGTAGACAATGAAAACTAGCCTCCCCACTTGGGAACCAACTGTAGAAGGTTTGTTCATTTACCAAGAACTTCAACGTGACATGCTATTACCTTCAAGAAGAATTGAGGCAACTTGTAGGTGCTGAAGCAAGGGTCTCCAGTTTGTAGTGTCTTCCATAAGCAACTGCTCCATTTCTGCTGCTGAACATACTATATAAATCTCTGATCAAAATGATCGCTTCCTTCTCCTGCTAATGAAGAAACAAACTATACTGAGCATCATCACTCATGACAGACTTTGTGTTCATATTCAATGAACTTCAAGGAATGCACCCTCAACTCGTTCCGCTATCTGTGTCATTCAATTGATACAACAAATAGTACATAGCTTTTCTCAAAGCAATTGCAACAACTTCTTGTACTCGTAATGACGAAAATTTTGTCACATGGACGTCTTCTGCTGTCAATGCGGTATGAGAAAGCAGTATGCATGATGTTCATCACATGCTTTTCATTACAATGGGAAGGTGACAACAATTCCTGCGTTCCGTGCTTTCTTAATTCATTATGCTCTACTTGGCCTACCGCTATGAAGTACAAGTAATAAGTAGTAAAAGAAGAACATACCACTAGTTTGCGGAACTATATCTTCGCCTTCTAGAAAAAAATTCAGCACGACTGGAAATGGTGTTCTTCGTCACCTATATAGCACCATCGAATTGTACACTGTTGTCAACAAAACAAAATATACTATCACCTCTTTGCCATAAACGATTCCTTGTAGTCATCAACATCAATGAATCGTCGAAATGGGAGTGACTATATAATGACATTAGCTGTCCAATTGCACTACTATTATGAAATACAATGTGAGAAGCTCCTAAAGTCTTCCAATGTCCCACCTCTGCTTGGCACATTCTATGCACCTATCATCCTCCAAACACATACTATTGTCTGCATTGCCATATGGGGCTACGAATGTCATGCTCTTGCAGTGCCATATCTATATGATGGAAAGAACTAACCGACACAGGAAAGCGAAGAAGTGGTTGCTGTGAATGACAGTATGGCATTCACATAACATTCGAGAATCACTATCAATGCTTGCTCATATATTTGCCTGCCCATAGGAAGAGGAAATTACAAACAACATCTTCCTAGTCCACCGTTTTCAAGTGACCATCACAGTTCCATCCATGTTGCTATATAGAATGTCACGCGTACACTAGAGCACTAAGTGCCTTTCCTGCCCTCCGAACATGACATTCATTCTACAGAAGCATAGCATTGTATCCTCGAAACCTTCGAAGCATGTACGTGTCCTAGCTACTATGAATACACACACTAAACGTGTTCTCTACTCTCAGCATGCACATTTCATCATTATACACCCATTTGCATGCGATAATTGAATTTCATGCGTTTGTTAGGAATTACGTTGCTGAAGTCATATGACCTTTACACCAACAGAAGAAGAATAAGACTACAATGAATTCCAGGAAGTTCACCCACCTGAGAACGTGCTAAGAAGAAAGTGACGGTAGGATTGTTTTTGCATTACATTATATTAACAATCTCCCCTGCCTCTGACTCCTTCAACTCTTAGGTTGTACTTCATGTGGCTAGTACTCTTCAACGGTTCCACTTGCACCTCATGCCAAGAACACAAAGCATCAGAACTGTGCAAGTACTCCGAGAATCGACAATGACATGCACAAAATACAATCTTGGCATGCTTAATGAATTCTTCTTAATTCTAAATTGACAAGCGTACACTCTACGGAGTGACATTGCTACAAAGGCTCTTCACTTCCCCACCCTCCATGAATATAGTAATTCCGCGTGAGGTCCACATTGTGCATGTCAGTACACATCCATACAATTTTCAGAGAGTGCCATTTCAGAAATAACAACTATTTTTCTACATGTATTGCTTTCGCACTCCCACTTCCTGGACAGCAAACAGAATTTCCAATGTCATAATCCTCGTCTACACATTCTTTCAATAACAGAAATCTGTGAACTTTCCTTGCACTTCCACACTATAACTATCATGCACACATTCTCTGCAACAGATTGAAGACCTACTTCCACACATTCTGTACTCCTTCTTAATTAAAGCAACTTGTTCACAACACGAAACATCTCCTAGCACTACAAATTCAAGACTGCCAAATTTATTCCAATGAAATAGCTATACAGTTCTATAAGTTCTACAGGTCCAAGAACTAGATCCGACACTACTAGTGAACAACCATCAACATAAGAACTATGAAGTGACATGTATGCATCCATTGAAATGATATTTTTCTATGATGTTCATTCGATTCTTTATATGAGATATGTACTTCGGATGTACCACAGCCTCTGATCACGGCATGGGAAACAAAGTCTTTTTCACCCCTTTCTCACATTAGCCCCTTTGCGTATCCAACTCAGTTACTAGTTGTAATTGCATTGTCGAGTACAAGTCTGCAGACATCAATGAACATGCATGACAACGAAGACGTCCATGTACACCTCATTCAATTCCACATACATACTTCGCAACCTTCAGAGGTGCAGAAGTAGAAACTCTTCACCTATTTCCCTCCACTCACTAGTGGCACGAATGTTACACGATGACTATACAAAGAAGACTGTGGTTCATTAAGATATCAACTGACTAGTACGCATTCAATAGTGTTCCAAAATGTTGTGGACCTCCCAATTCTATTACTGGTAAGAAGGTCATAGCAAAAGAAAACCACTTCCACGCTTGCACAAGTCAACAAAAAATAATAATGAAGCTGTAGTGGATCTGGCCACCATGTAACAATGTCCTTCAGAAACACCTAAGCAAAGGTCCAGCACTCCACTTTATGTTCACCGTCATCTTCCACTTTTGATAATGGCGCAGTTCGGGATAGCACCCTCTTCAAGCGTAAGCATTCGCGATTTCTGTCACTAGCTCCAGGAATGACAACACGGTCTCCGTTGAATTGAAAGGAACAATTTGTCGTCCTAGAAGAAACTTGTACAACTTCGTACTCTCCAACAAAATCATGTCACCTACACCAATTGCCATTCCCTACCCCCAAAAACAAAAATGAAGTGCTTGTGGGGTACCAAGTGCTCATGCTTTGAAAGTAAATGCTAATATTCAAGTACTGACTCAAGAATTGTACATTGTCATTGACTATTCAACACTTTTCTAGTACTGTCAAACATAACTACACCTCCTCTTGCTAAAACTATAGAACACAACAAGAGGTGGCAATGTAAGAACTTATAGTTCTGGCCTTCAGTCCCCCTGAATGGATTCAAAGTCGCTGTCCCTTCTGTGACCAACCTTATACATCGTTAGTATTGTTTGCATTCATGACATGAAACAACAAGATAAGGACAAGCTTGTTCCTGCTATACAGTCTTTGTAGTCTATGATCCATAATGCGGTGAATGCTAGGAACTTGGATTGCATACTTCGGACAAGCACCTTCACAATATACATGTGAAACAAATACAATAGTACTTCTCTGTCATAGTATGTGCATACTTCAAAAGATTTGAATGCATGAGCACACATACTTCCATTTTGACCAGCAGTAAAGGAAACAGAGACAACAAGTATCCATTCATATTGTAGAGTATGGTACGAATATGTGGCATACCTTTCCACCTTTTCTGTTGACCTTTTTGTTTCGTGACTTCAAATTCTTCCGTGTAGGCTGGACGATCTTCAGCGGGCTTTGTGCTTTCTTTGGAAAAATCGGTGTCGACTCTTCCTCAACAAGTACTACTGTCGGCACTGAATTGGCGCCGACCTTCTGTTTCTTCAATGGCCGAGATTGTTTATCCAGCACTTCGTGAGGTTGGGCTCGAGGGCCCTGCACACCTCAATTCCCATTCAATACTAAACCCACTAATGAGTTTGTCTCTTTCATCCTCTCGCAGCAATAATGTTGTGTATGATGAATATATGATGCAAACAATGTCTTCCGAGGAAGGTACACACAAGAGGCCAGTCTAGGGGCGGCACCTAAACTTCCCCCTTCTCTGTCATGCACATGATACAATATTACAGTAGGCAGTACTACAGTACAACATGATGAAGTGAAGAACTAATTCTTGCTTTGCACAAGTCTATGTGCTAAAAAAAATTATTAGCAACAGAAGTTACAATGTAGAAGTGAAATGCACAGAACGTGCGGAAGTACTGCTTCGTCCCCCTCTGCTATGAAATTACAAACATGATGAAGTCCTTCTTTCGGTATTGGACAAAGCACGGCTATAGAAGTAGCCAGGTCAACGTCAATTATTTTCATGCCTAATGTGGTTACCATTGTCATTCACGACATAACGACTGATGAGTTATTTCTTGCTTGCAACAATGGAAGAATACTGCTGTGCAGTGTCAGTGGGCTCACCATCTCTGCCTCAGGCTCTACCACATTTGCAGCCTGCAATATGCCCTCCATTTCTTCCTCATCGTCGGACATGTCTTCATCATCCTCCGAGTCATTGTCTTCATCGTCACAGGAGTCAGACTCGTCGCCGGAATCGTCATCCTCGCT
The DNA here is from genome assembly GCA_963920665.1 of Straminergon stramineum. Classification (NCBI taxonomy): domain Eukaryota; kingdom Viridiplantae; phylum Streptophyta; class Bryopsida; order Hypnales; family Calliergonaceae; genus Straminergon; species Straminergon stramineum. Next base: position 18,321,777 of record OY987265.1, on the reverse strand, counting down.
ATTGTTGTTGTCAGTTTGAATTGTTTTTCTGGACCCCATGTCTTGAGAACATAGTGGAATTGATACATCCTTCCCAGTGGCTGCAGTTCCGAGACTGGATTTTGGGAACTCCTTCCCCGGTACATTACAAATAATCCCCTTCTACAATTCCAATTGCGGGGCCCAATTCGCCATGAACGTTTCAACTAGTTGCAATTGCTGGTCCAAACCTTTGCTTGCTACCACTGCAGCAGTGTTCGCATTCGCAATGACACGTTGCCTTTTTCTTTCCGATGCTTCCTCTTGTAAAATCGCCCATTGCTTTTCCACAGCTTCCTTGAGCTCCGCATCATAAGGTTTTCATTTCAAATCTTGTGCCTATCTAGGAGATGATAATGGACAATTTAGTTTCATCTACCTCGCCTCAAAATTCTGGAGTGAGCATGTACTACAAACATCCCGTAGTACTTGCACTCACAGCATATGTAGACGTCTGCTAGTCTACCTTCAAGATTGCCACATGTGATGTACCTAACAATGAAAGAAACCATTCTGCAATGACAGAGCTATACACATGCAGAACCTGAGAACAATGCCTTCACAGTCATGGGCTGATTGCATAGAAGTGGAAGTGAAACAACACTTTCAGAAAATACCAATTGTAGAAGCACGATTTGCTCCAACGATTTCTTGGTTGTGTTCTTCGATGATCTTCCTCTGGTGATGGTTGCCATTTGTGCTGATTTTTCATTTCCCTCATCGCTCTGCCGTCGTTGTACCAACACATCCCAGTAGTCTTTGGACAAATCGGAAGGTCTCGGTAAGCCTTTGTCTATCATCTAGTTAAGGCTATACTTGTACTGAATGAGTGCTATACCTGCCTTCTTCTTCAAGTACCTATCGCTCAGCCTAGAGGAGTCTCCGTAAATTTGATAGTTGTGCATCAAACGTTGCAGGAGTCTGTCCTTTGCAGCACTTGTTTGACGCTCCCACCCCTCCGTTGGATCCATGTCCTTCACGAAGGATACTATGTCTGCATGAAATAACGTTGCCATTGTGCCTGAGGGTCGTCCACTTTTGTCCAACTGTAAAGGTCGGCGACCCATGGCTTCATCTGCCACTGACCCCACCACATTAGTAGAGGAAGGAGGAGGACTTGTGCCTCACCTGCTTGTTATAGTGTAAGGCAGAACGGCCGCAGGCGGTGATCTGGGACGGGCATATGCATCAGTAGGCAGTAGCGCGCGGTGGTCATACCTTGAATCTCCATACTACCGTTGATCTTGTTCATGTCGATGTCGCATGTCGAAATCTCTTCCGCGGCCATTATAATACATCTCTATATAGCAAACCAAGGGAATTGTATTGATTAGGTACATTGGTAATGTGCTAACACAGTAACCTATTCAAACACTTGACGAAGTCATATCTTCTAAGCACTCTGCAAGGGACTACTGACCTCCACATATTGGACGTTGCAAGTCACATAGCGATCGTGGTGTGCACAAACTGTGGTCAAACAACACGACTATTGACCTTTGCTTTAGACTTGCAACGTATGTATAGCAATTTAAAATTGGAAGACTGCCTTGGTTTTAGAGAAGCTATGACCATTTAGGCAGCATGCTTTACTCCAGCAGTTATATAAATAGTGCATGATTTACCTCAGCGGTCAATGAAGTCTTGGTGTCCTTTGTAATGTCTGTTGCTACCACTATAGCTTCCCCCACGAGCATCAAAATCTAGTCCAACCTCATAACGCATAGGTGTCCATGGTCGTTGCAATGCACTACCGAATTGGGCCCCTGGAGTTGGTGCGTATGGAAAGCGGTAGTCATCCCCCCATGGCAATGCTTGTCGTCGAACCGATTGTGATGGACGATAACCTCCTTCTGCCGAACGTGCAGCACCGACAATGTCTTCTTTCTGTTTCAATTCCTGCATGTTGTGCTCATCTGGCTCTACAAAAGTTGGTACAATCTCCAGTCCTGCAGTGGGCCCCTTTTCCTTCATGTTTGTTCGGCGTGGGGAGAACACTTGACAATCCTCTTCCCCAGCATTCGAAGTTCGATTAGGTGATTGTGAAGCCTTCCGCTTTGAACCTGCTTTTTTCTTCATGTTCTTCTTTTGGTTTTTTGCTAGCCACATGCCAAAACTCTCTGCAACCTAATGAAGGCAACACATCAAGGTCTTCGATGAAATGAAACAAACGTAGCTGCACAGAAAGGGATAACAACAGCGGATGTGTTCGTGAAGGTGCACCTTCATAAGTGCCAGAACTGTTGCAACATTTTATCATGATGTTATTCTTCTGTTTGTAAGTCAAGATAGTTAGAGGTTCAGGGTGCGACTTGCAATCACTCAGAGTGAAGATGTGCAAAGAACAATTTCTCCAAGTGGATACATATGTTGCATTCTACGCAAACAGAACAAGCATGTCACAATACAACCGTTCACTCCAAAGCGGAATTATGAATTGTTCACAACAATGGCATTCTGAACAGCAACAACTCAGCAGTCTAGAACTGAATTGTCATTTTCCAGTAACGAAGTCTAGTATTCCTGAGAGAGTGCTTCCTCACGTGTATTTCTCTTCATGAAGAGAATATGAGAGTCCTAGTTCGCGGTTTAGGGTCTGAAACAGATGTTGTACTAAAACGTGAAATCAGGAAGACCTCAGTTCACAGAGGATGCGGGAATCTCTAGCTAGGAACAGCAAAACATGTGTACAACCTCATGGTCTAGCAGAAGTTGTTATGGATCAGTGGATGTGGACACATAAGACAGATTGTAATGAACGAGGTGTAACAAGTATATAGGCTTGTGGCTGTAGTGACATGGTCACAATTTTTGTGCACCTACAAGAAGAAAGTGACAGCATCGTGATGGTCATGCACAAGAGTTTGAATGAAAAGAAGCCTGAATCTTGGCAAAAGTAGTGTAAGAAAGTCGTGTGTTATGTACAGCAAGTCACAGGAACCAGCAGACGTGTTTTCGACAAACTCAAGGTTAGAGCATACCCGGGAAAACACGAAGTCGTTCTGTGGCACCTGTGAACAAGCAAATTTCTCTTCGTTGCACAAGTGGCTCGGACTAGCGTCCGACATCTCTCATCTGACCAAACAGGATGGTCACTAGACAGAGAAGGCGTACAAACTTGGATTACATTCACAGGTAGAAGATGCAATTGGGGCTTGCCTCTCAGGTGAATGAAATCCGCTACGGAAAAGCTCTTGTAGGACAATTGCTGCAACGAGACGTAAGCATTTCTACAATAATTAAACATGAATACCTAGAGAACCCTATAGTGCATTTATAATTGCGGCGAAAAGCCTATTCCATGAACCCTAAGGCGAACATAGGGAAAGACGGTGTTGTATTGTACACTATCTATGCTTCCTCGGAACGCATAGTGACACCAATAGAAGAGGAATAATGAAATGCCTAACAAAGTCTGGCACGCCTAACGTATTCTATGATGCTATTGCTGACAAGAATACTTCAAGAAATGCGCTCGTTTGCAGAATTCATAGGGTTTCGCCTTCTAGCATACCTGTGCGTCTACTGAATTGTAGTGAACACCTGATGTTCCGCTCCTTGCAGCTACGGCAAGAAGATTGTTGCGCCGTGTCCTCCTGAAGGCAACAGAGTCTTCGTTCCGTTGGGGTTCTTGTCATCGTTGTCTCTGTTTTGCTCCGTTGCCTTTGTTGCGTACAACACAAGTGACCTCTCCGGAGAAGAGCGGCCGCAACGCTGCAGCTTCTTTGAATCCGGCAGCAAGTAAGTGACTCTGCATTACATCGTGCAACGCCTTCTTCATGTTGTTTCGATGCTCTTCGTACGCAATAATGGGAACATTGTCGTCAATCAAAGTTAATGAAGTCATCATACTTGGCGGCATAGTATGTGCAATTGCGATATCGAAATCCGTAGTCGCGCGAGTGCGATACTACAGTCGACAACTAAAGTGAGTTCGTCAATCATAATGGTAGCAGCTAGGCTATGCTGCCACATAGGACGTCACTGTACGTGTACTATAGTATCGTTGGAAATAGTAAATGCCATTTATACAGTGCCAGTGTATTTGTGGTCCTCCTAATCAGAAGTTCAGTTTGAAAGGGGAAAGTAATGCCTCTATGAAGTTGCTAAACAACTATCTACAAACTTGTAACTCCCCCTAAATGAAGACCAGAACTGTACACGAAGAAACGGTTGCAGCACATGCGCTTCATGTTCAGAATGTGTGTGTTGCGAACGTGCTGTTCAAGGAAACAATTGTCAATGTCTGGAATAGAAGCTGAATCCTGTCTATGCATGTCCTGCAAGGACTATTATTCATTTCAGGTGCATGTGGTCAAATTGAAAATGTGGAATACCTCGCAGTAATAGAGGGTATTGTAACACCCATATATATAAGGAAATTCAGGTGTTGGCCCATGGCAGAGGCGGAGGATGGATTTAAGGATATTAGAGAAGTCAGACGTGAAGCACAGTATTTGAATCCCGTATTTCGAAAAAGCCTTCCAATACCGCAAACTTGTACAGCACTGCCTGAATTTGAAGAAATCGTGAGAAAACTGTGGAGAATTTCGAGTTATAGGGGAACTTGTATATGATTGTATTAAACATATTGTAAGTTTTGCCTCATGACCAGAAAGAAAAAGGGAACGTATGAAGGTAACTTTAAAGGTGTAGTTTGGGTGAAGTACTTGTCATTGTCATTGACACCTAAGAAGTGAATGCAAGCTGCCATGACATTTTCAATGAGTTCAATTAGTTCACATCTTAGTAGGATTAGTGAACGGTAGCCCTCATGAAAATTGTCTTTGAAAATGGGATACCGACAAAGGTCGACATCTATAATTATTGTTGCCCAGGCTATGGAACATGAAGTCCATGTTCGTGCAACAACATGTTTCCAAGATAACAACAGTATGTATACGGAAAGTACAAAGATAGCAAACCATAGGGGAGCCAATGGGAAAACCATGACTATAGCACGAACGATTTCTTTCTTGCGTGTTGTAATTTTGAGTCGTTGTGTAAAGAAAGAATACACATTGAGTACGACGTACTAGTTCCTCAGATTTTGCCTTCTAAAGGAATTTAACCATACATATTCTGTAGTAGACAATATAGGTAGACTTTGTATAGGTGACATGAAAGGTGTTCAAATACACTTGAAGGGGAAGTTCTAATTAATGGTGGACCCCATTCAAGCATTATAAATTTTTGAAGCCATATCTTAGCGGATAGATATTTCTTTGCTTGCTTCGGCATGTTGTTTGCACGTGACTGCTACTTTCTATGTTTTCTACAAGAAGTCGTACTTTTAGAAATGAACAATAAGTAGGAATTTGGCACGGCACATGAATGAACATGTGAACAAGGATCAAGCATGATTTTATTAATTACAGATGTTGGTCCCAAAAGTAGAGGAAAGCAATTGAAATTGAAACTAGCAGTATATCATTTGCTATGTATGTCTACGACGAAGCATGGAAAGACGTGTTGTTCTTCAATCTTCAACTCTTATGAACAAAGACAAAGTGTTGAAGTCATTTTGTTCCTGCCAAATTGTGTTGGATAACACGTTCTTGTACTATGTGCACACAGAGGCAGCTGCAATGTCGGCAAGTAGAGGTTTGCATGTGCCAATGGAAGATTTAATATTTGAGATGGAAGTGAGGGTGGCTCGGGAAAGGCAATACCTGTCGTTTTGTTGTCCTTGTACAAAATGCCATGGAGGCAAAAGGTACAGTATACAAGCCATACGGGAGCACCTTCGCCAAAACAAGCGAGATCCATTTCTAATGCATTCTATGTTAGGAGAAGACCCCGAAGGTGGATATCCAAAGGAAGGGATATGGGTGAGCGCAGTTGGGGATACAATTCCAACGGAAAATGTTTTTGATGATTGTAGTGTGCAGATGGAGTATGCTGAGCACATGGATCCCTACCACGACATTCAGCAGTAGTTGTTTGATGCGTTTGATGAAGGAGACCGTCTACGTGAAAATATAGCTCAACGTGACGAAAGTATCACTGAAGATGAACCCATGTTAGAGAAGATAGATGCATTCGATGACTTATACGAGCAAGCAACATGTCCTTTGTATAGCGGTACTAATGTGAGTGTCATATCGGCGACCATTGTTTTGATAAACATGGCGGTCATACATGGCGTGAGCAATGCCTATGTAGACGAACTACTGAAGTACCTATCGACAGTGTTGCTTCCTGCTACCAACAGTCTTCCAGTTAATCACTATGAGGCGAAGAAACTAATCAAGAAATTAGGTCTAAATTACAACATCATATACACATGTCCTGATGGTTGTGTGTTGTACCGTGGGCCCAATGAGCATTTAAGTGAATGCCCCAACACGGCGTGTGGCAAGCTTAGATATGTAGAAGGTTCAGAAGTCATTCCCAAAAGAGTGATACGTCACTTCCCTGTTATTCCGAGGTTGTTGCGGATGTATCGTTCTCCAGCAATAGCAGAGCTGCTTCGATTCCATGCAGAGCATCCAAATACAGACAAGGATGTTATGAAATCTATGGCCGATAGTTCTGCATGGAAGCATGTAGATACAGAAGTGGACCCTCATTTCACAAAGGACATTCGAAACCTCAGATTTGGAATGTCTCTGGATGGGGTGAATCCTTTCACCCACAACAGTACTAGTCACTCAACTTGGCCAGTGTTGCTCCTCATTTACAACTTGCCTCCATATTTGGTCACGAAGAAGTTCTTCATACAACTCAGTATCCTTGTGTCCGGCAAACTATCACCCACATGTGAGAACATAGATGTCTTCATACGACCAATGATTGAAGAGTTTCAACAATTGTGGATTGGAGTGAGTGCCCAGGACTTTTCAAAGCCTATGGGGGCACGCCATTTTAAATTAAGAGGAATCTTGATGTGGACTATATCAGATTACCCAGCATATGGATTGATTTCAGGTTTGTACTCATGGATATAAGGCGTGCACGGTGTGCGGCCCGGCAACTGATGCAAGATTGGCAAAATCAGGAAACAAAGTCGACTTTGGAAAGAAAGCAAGGGGAAGGAAAATGGTGTATGGTGGTGGCCGTAGGTGGACAAGGAAAGCGCATCCGTATCGGAGAGACCTTGAATTTGATGGCAAGGTTGAAAGAAGACTAGCTCCAACAAGGATGACTGCGTGTCGCACCCCTTAGTGGCACTTACCACCTTAAGCTCACTTTCCAAACACTTAACACCTCAATGCCACCAAGGTTCACGCTTTCCTAACACTGCACATGCCACGCACCCACAATGTTAGGTTCCAACTCAAGTCACGGGGGTCCCCATTCCTCCGTGACTCCCAATCCTTTCCTTCTAATCCGTAACTCCCACAAGACACCGGGCATGTCATTTGATGACATGGGGTGGAACTTCATTGATGTCCAAGCACTCGGTGAGGCACTACTCCCACCGGTGCTAACCGCCCTTGAATGGGACTCAACTCCCCACTAGGCCCAACTCATTTCGGGACTCACTAATCGGGACTCACTAATCGGGACTCACTAATCGGGACTCACACCATGGCCTAGTGTGGAGTGGGACACCACCCAACCGGTATCAAAGAGTGCCCAAGCACTCCATGGTAGCACACAAGTGGTGGTGAGGCTCCAACACTAACCTCACCACCCAGGGCCACTTAGGCTCACCATGGCACCATCCGGGAGTGAGGAGGGAGACCACCCCTCCTCATAGTACTCTCTGCGGGATTCGGCAGCCCCCCCCATACTAGAGGTCACCGGGAACCCCCAAGATGCACCCCATCTTGGAAGACCACCCATTTCTCCCGATTCGCGCTAATTTGGGACTCCCGAACTTCCACCCGGCATAACTTTGCGGTCCGGGATCCAAATCGCACATGCGACCCCATTTTCGACATCTACGCGACGCATAGATGCTGATGGACTACTCACTTTCTCCATTCGGATAAGTACTCGAAAAGATATCGCCCTCCAAAGATTCGGGACACTCTCGCCGCGGCCGGGACACTCCCAGCGCGGCCAGGGCACTCTCGGCGCGACCGGGACACCCCCAACTTTGAACGCCCATAACTTTTGACTCGCAAGTCCAAATCACGCGTTCTTTGGACGGCTAGAAGCGTCTTCTCAAGACCTTTCCAAGCACGTATCACACGCCCCCAAATTCGTCCGGATCAGAGCGCTACATCGCTCTGATCGCTCGGGACTCCTAGTCCCCCTCACCTCATCTCTTGCAAGGCTTGGGGAGTCACCCCCCAATGTCCCCCTTGCTCACCAAGGTGGCACGGGCACGCCTTGTGATGAGGGTCGTGACACTGCGGAGGAAGCAAGAAGATGTGGTGACAGCCATGATGTATATATAGCTAACGGAGGTAGGAGAGGTGGAGAAAATGACCCAGTTCACTTGCATGGAGTGAAGCGCAAGAGTGCTTTGAACGACCTCTCATATTGGACGGTGAGGGTATAGCCCTTCTTCTACCACACTGCATGAACATGTCATTGGTCTTGTTAACAACAGCTTTGTAATGTGAAGCACATATCACGAATGCCTCCTCAATTTCCGTAGAAAATATAGCTAGACTACTTGTAGGTAATGTTGAAATAGATACACTATTGTAATTAGAGAGGAGAAAAAAGTATTCATGTTCGTCAACAAATAGTACATTAGGTACTTTGTGAACATATAGGACCTCTTGTGCTCTCTATGAAGCAGGAAATGTATTACACAAAACATGAGTGAAAAAGTACTTGACATGATGAAAAGCACAGACAAGAAATGGTATATGTTAGTAGTATTGTCGGGAACAAGCTTCTTATGTTTTCATTCGTGGACTCTGTGGAAAGTGTTATGTGACGATGACACAAAGAGCATCAAGTCACATGTATAGAAGGAGAGCAGTGCGATTGAATAATGCGGCCTGTTCTTAGACAAAAAAGCATGATTGAAGCCAGCCAAAATAGGAGCCTCAAAGAATTAGAGTTACGAAGTAGGAGTTAGATAAATGAAAAAGAATGTTGTTGAAATGCAGGAGCATCTGTATGAAGTGGTTTCTTCTATTGTTTGCGAAGGAGGGAATTGAAGACACAGAATATGACATGCATTTGACAGAGGAAAACATAAGGAGCTCCTAATCTGTGTGGTCTGTCTTTGTAGAAACTACTTATTCGTCACGTGCTAGATCCGATGCACTGTGAGAAAAACCTCTGTGAGAACATGACAAAAACCATATGGGGAATGAAGGACACAATAGGTAGCAGACAAGACATGGAGGCTATGAGCATCCGACAAGACCTATGGCTACAACCTACTGAAAATGCTCGCAAAGACTTTCACATTCCCGAAGCTCCATACATTTTGAACGCTGCTGAGAGGACGATAGTTATGCAAATTATAAAGTCATTGAAAACTCCCACCAATTATGTTAGTGCCATTCACAAATGCCTGGAAGAGGGAAAGCTACGGTACTTGAAGTCCCATGATTTTCATGTGCTCATGCACCAGGTTTGCACCTTGACAATTTCCCCGCATACTTCACAGAGAACAGTGAAGGGAGTTACAATATTAGTGGAGTATGTACATGTAAAGATACAAAGAGAGGGATGAAAATGTTTTAGGTAATGATCGACCATGGGAAGATGTTAGTGCTCTTTCAAACAATAAAATTCTTCATTCTTCAAAACATATTTAATTTCATAGTGATATGAGCTATGTAGCTATGAGTTCCCGTTTGTTTGATAATTGAAATTGACAAATTGCATACACACGTGTAGGTACTTCCGTTGGCATTGCGAAATGCATTGAGTGAAGAGGTTCGACAGGCTGTGATGAAAGTTAGTCGAGTATTTCAAAGATTGTGCAGAAGAGAAATAAAGATTTCAGAAAGAGACGCGGACATGATTGATGCTACTGACGCGTTGTGCTTGTTGGAAAAAGTTTTCCCACCTACCTTTATGGGCATAATGTCGCACTTGATGATTCATCTTGTGGAAGAATTGTACATTTGTGGACCCATGCACTGTCGATGGATGTATCCCATTGAGAGGTATATGAAAACTTTGAAACAATATATGAGAACCTATTCCCGCCCTGAAGCTAGCATGGCTGAGGGTTATGCTATGTCGGAAACCTTAGGGTATTGCACAGAATACTTGCAACGTTTTCAAGGGACTTGTTGAAGAGTGTGGGACGACAAAGAAGAGCAACGCATGAATGACGAAGTAATGCAAGGAAGTGGTTGGGGAAGACCAATGTCAGATCAATTTTTGCAGTGGGCACACAATTTTGTGTTGTCCAACTCAGGGGACCTAGAGGAATGGAGATAGTGAGTGGGGAAGTGTTGTCTAGTTGTTTGATTGAAGGAACCTAATTGTACTAGGAGATGTACAATTTCTGTTAGGATATATAGAAGGCTTGCAGAAGCATTACACCATGTAGGATTCAATTGTTGCTTTTGCCTGACAATCTCATGTTTTCTATTTCGGTCTCACTGAAAGTGAATGTCCTCATAGACCACATACAAGGTGATGTGAAAATGTTTGGAACATACCTTTGTTTGAGGCATGTTAGATTGATGTGGACATGATCCATTGTCTCCTATCAATAGTCCTGTTGTTAATACCGTGCAATGTGTTTTGCATTGTGAAACAGACAATATACAGAGGCCTATGAAGAAAGGATTGGAAAGCATGCAGAATTCACCCGCACCTACGGTCGTCAACATGGCCGCAGTAGCACAATCAAATACCCCAATGAATTTCAGAATCTGCCTGAATTTTCGGAGTGGTTGGAAGCAGAAGTTCAAAACGCTTGTAGTGGACCAAGAAAGCCATCAGTAGATGTCATTGAAGCCTCTAAGTTCCCAGAGAAAGTGGCTACATCTTATAGAGCCATGTATGCGCATGGAATGCATTTGCGGGTGAAAAGTGCTGAGGGGGACAAACTTACTTGTGACAGTGGGATTGCGGCGTCTATATACCTCTACAAAAAAGGGAGAGGTGTTCGTAAGCAAGGAAGTTGGGAAAGCGCAGAGTTTGTGGGGTGGATTCAAGAGATTCTAGAGTTGGACTATCGAAGCCATTGTTGCATTGTACTAGTTTGTGCATGGGTGCCAACTAAGTTTGGTGCAACAAATGCAAATGTAGTGCGAGACAAGTATGGATTCACTATAGCTAATTTCTCAGCGCAAATGTCTTTGGGAGCTACTTCGTTTGCTTTTCCAACCCAATGCCAACAAGTTTTTTATTCTGATGATATTGAAAGAAGTTGAAGTAACGGAGGGGATTGGAAGGTTGTTTGTGGAACTGAAGTGAGAGGCCGACGTGGTGATTCCAATGTTGCGAAGCCACACCTTGACATTCTAGCACCAGGTAGAGATTCCGACTTTGAGGGTCTGCAAATTCTATAGCCAACACAACGGGTATGACTTCCTATTTGCAAAATTAGCAAACCATTTTGGCATCACTAAGGGTATTGCTATCATGTCTATTGTTCGCAGCAGAGATAGATTATTGTTACAAATGCCTATTGTATAAGCTCATAGGGGAAGAAACCAATAGTTCTATTCAAAAATTCCATGTGCTTCCTATGATATGTTGCTTGTTTTTCATATTCGTATTCATGATGTTTGGACAGGCGGCAGTAATTTGCAAAGATTGGAAGCGTCAACGCTGAATTTGCAAAAAGACGAGGTAGTCAATGTATGTTGAACATACTGAACTTTCTTCAAGACTCTTGAAATCATGAGCATCAGATTTTGCTCATGGAAAGTAAGCAACATACATTGAAGTGGAGAACAAGGTGCATCCGTGTACAAGAGAAGACGACAGGCTGCAATTAGGAATACTGTATGCAAGCGTGAGATCTTGTACTCAGAAAATGTTATGGGTGGGTGAATAAATATGTGCTAAGTCAGTGGCTACGTGACACAGACGGTGACATGTTCTTATGGGGACAAAGTTGTCTTTGCCGCTAGGAAGAATGAAAATGTTGAATATGAACATGAAGTTGTACTAAACCCACTTGCAGTTCTAAAAATGTCCCCAATGCACGTATTGTAGCCTTCCCTCCATAACCATGGAAGTGCTCATTCAATTCTAAAGAAAGTACATAAATTTCATTCAAATAAGTACGTACTTGAGAGCAATTCAGTGAAACCAGTCAATGTGAAGCAAGATGTATTGAGTATAAGAACTTCGTCATGTCCTTAAAGTATTTTTTCATGCTTCTACAACATACGAATACATTAGGTTCAAAGTGAATCATGCACATATTTAACAGAACAGAGCCCCAAGAAATAAGCGCTTCATACAAGAATACAGAAATTGACATGACTATGCTACCCCGCACATAGCATATATATATGAAAAAATAGCACTATTTCCAATTGATAAACATGTGCATTTGCCAGCAGATGAACTGTACGTAGCCATTGAGCTGTCATATTTTTATTCCTCGTTTTTGATATACAACAGACTGCAATCAATGAAAAAGACAACTTCAATAAAGAACTGCGTTGTCAGTTGCTTCTGCAGAAGCAAAAAGGCATCCATGTCGTCTTCCACGTAGACATACACATCTCATTCTATAATGTACATAGCATGTTGGGAATCGTATGTTTGGCTGAACAGAATGTTTGTTATTTTGAACATGAATCGAAAACATAAAACTGTAGGAGACAATGCAACATTCAAGCCAACGCAACCTGTTATCATCCACATGGTGGTCAACACAAAATTCAAGCTTCCCTGCAGCAACCCTATGGAATTCTTTGTCTAACACGAAAACATTGGACAATTGTATGGATTTCAACGTCATTTTCTTCTAGTGTACAGAAGAAGCAACTGTTGGCGGTTTAGGATTACTAAACCACATGCAGGCTATGATGACTAAAGTACTAGTTGACATTCGACGTATTTGAGTACTACAAGGTAGCAACCTTTCATATCCTCATGCTGTGTTCGAAGTTGTAGAAAATAGTGATGGCAACTCGGTTAGAAGAAAGAAGGATTGGAGAGAACAACTTCTAGGAGCAAGAAAGAGAATGAGGAAATCCACTTCAAACTAGTGAAATTTGAGTAATATATATTTTTATTGTTTTCAAATATTTTATTTTTGTCATTACTATTTTTGTCATTAATATTTGAGTAATCATAGAATTACATCTTTGTAATATTTTCACTTTATCTTTATTTTTCCAAATCTATGTGGAATTGTTCTATTGTTTAAATTTGGTTGTAGTTTGAGTTTCATTTTATAGCTTTGCATTCAAATGCATTATTCGAAGCATTTTTATTTTGACATTTTAAATTTTAAATTACCACAAGTATAAATTTTATTAGGAGTTGTATTCAATACAAATTTTGATTTTCATGATCTATTTTGTTAAAACTTCCTTTTCTAGTTTCAAGATGGATTTTCAAATACTTCAATATTTTAGGGAGGCTTTTGAGTTGGATGTGCATTTGGATTTGTAAAGTCTCAACGATCTAAGATATGTATGTCATTTGTTCTATCCAGCAACTTCTAATGTTGGATGAATTTGTGATCTACTTCCAAGCTTTGAATCTCTAAAGTATAGCTTCAATGTTTAAAATAATATAAATAAAATGATGGAATGTACTCTATTGATATACACACTTATTTTGTAGGGAGCCAAATGAAAATACCATTAATATATTGTTGCATATGAATTCACCTTCAAAATATGTAGATTGTTGTAAGATACTATATAATTCTACAATGTTCAAATTCATATATTTTATAAGTACATGTGAAATTATTATATAAATATCAAGATTTTATAGACTAACCCTTCATTGACCGTACATCAAGAATTTAATGAATATCATCACTATAATAAAGTAATCTAAGATAACATATACCTAACCCTTTGAGGACCAAAGATAGTCCACATTTTAAAAATTGTAGCAAAGTATTATACAATGCAACTTATAATAGGTTTGTATTGATGGATCACATTATAAACTATGGATATAAAATATTTGTAACTAAGGAATTAAAATTCTAAAAGAACATGCCGTTCAAATTCCTCCTATCAGCCTATCTTGTAGCTTAAATAATGATATTGAAGTAAAATGTGTTTAAATTATTAAAATTTTTAATGAAGTTGAAATAATTATTTGTAAATTTATTTTTTCCTAAACTATGTCTATTTGTAAATCAGAACCTTTGATGATTCCAAATGGAAAGGACTAGTGATGAAAAAGTTATATTTATTTTTCACAGAAATTATTCATTTACCTAGAAATGTAACTTCATCCAATTTTGTTTTCTCACTCAATTTTCCAATAAACCCTAAACCAAATAGAATTAAGATTGTTTATACAAAAGTCTAACCCTTAGGATTGATATGTTTACATTCCATTTTAGAAGTATTGATGTATAATGTTTTCTTGTATATTGAAACTACTTTTATAGAGAAATTTATAGAAATCCTAAAAACAAAATAAAATCGAGAAACTTAGGTCTTCAAATTGTTGTATATAAAAAAATTTCAATTGAAGACCTACAATGCAATAATTTGAAGTTAAGAGGATTTAAAGTTTGATGACAAAGAATGGTGAAGTAGAAAATTTTTGTTTATTTTCATTATGAGAAATAAATTTCATAATCTATTGCTTGAATACATTTGAAGTATTCCACATACTCTTATACAAGTTTAGTACAAGATCATATGGTCTCAACCTTCACCTCTCCCTACTTTTAAAAGAAAACATGTTTTTGAATAAGAATTGATAATTCTAGAATGATTTTTGGTGAAATATAGAGTACTATACCATCATAGTACTTCACTATCATAGTAGCCATTTCATGTTCAATATGTAATTAAAGTTGGAACTTTTTTGGAAAATTCTTAAAATAGGAGCATTCCTTTAAAATTTGCACTTTTTTCCTTTAAAATATATTTTTTCACAAAAGTAATCCCTTCTTAAAAAATATGGAGCCTATTTCTAAAATTATTTTTTTCAAAACCCAATAGACAAGTATGATAGTCATGGAGCTTTAAGGATTACAATTATTTACAATTTCAACATGAATCATTCCTATTTGTACATCCTCAATAGAACACTTTTTTCTAATTGAGTTATTTGCCTTCTTCCCACTGTAACATTGCAAGCACTTGACATCAAATATTTTGCATCCTAAACCAAAGTAAATCCATCTTTTCAAAGAGAGAATTATGGGTGGAGGCATAAGTGCAAGACGAATTATGGGTGGAAAGCTTTGTTGAGAGTGAGGGGGACAAACATTAAATCCACCACTAGTAGAAAATCAGGCCTAATCTGTTGTTTTGGTCGCGTTGATCATCAACAAATTTGTTGATGACCAACGCAACCAAAACAACAGATTAGGCCTGATTTTCTACTAGTGTGCACCATTACAAATATGAAAAATTGCATCATATTTCAAAACGGTTACAAATATTTCATGCAAGTTTACAATCTTGTAAGTGTACCCTAAATTTTCACTCCACTACTTCTCTAAAAGTAATAATCCTACTCCTTTGAATTATGAAGTTCCAACTCTCCAAACCCTAATTCTAGTTTAGCGTGTTTATAAATCATGATATGTCTAAAATATATTTTTTTGCATTAGATAGTCAAGGATCCTCACAATTATTCTTGTGTGACTTGACTTTACTACTTTCAAATATCTTCATTTCAAGTTTCTATTAGCATAAGAAAAGAAATATTAGCAAAAATTCAAAAAAATAATTCATGCATGAAAAAAAGAAAAATTGAAGACAGGAGGGATGAGGGGAAATTGTAGGGAGGAAGGCGCAAGGCGGGAGGATGGAGGGAGGAGGGAGGAGAGGGGAGGAAGGAGGGCACAGGTAGGAGGGGGCAAGTTGGAGTGGGGAGGTCAAAGGGTGTAGGTCGGAGGGAGGGAGGGCTCAACGAGGAGGTTGGTGGGAGGAGGTCTCTAATTCATTCAATGGATAGTGAATGGACCCCCTCATCCCGTTCGTCCATCCATTTCGGGGCAATGAGGGGGTCAATTCACCCTGGCCTCAATTGAGCTTCACAAATCTTTGGGAGGTGAGAGTCGGAAAATAATGGACCTCCTTCAATTTTCTTACTTAGGTCCCTGCTAATTTCAGCTATGGGCTGCCACTGTTCTTATGTAATGGGCCCTTGACCCGGCATATAGGTAAGAGCGGCTGTCAGCTAATGGAATCTTCATTTCCAGAAGATTTCTAAGCTATTATTACGAATTACTGTTGTCATGGTGGGCCAACGACACAGAGGTGTTAAATGATCGTAGGAGCGCTCTCACGTCAATGCCACCTCGGCTATCAAGTAGGTTCGGCAGATAGTGGTGCACTCTGGTGGGAACGCATGACGATTTACTATTGAATTATTGCCATCATAAGGCCAGGTGGGAACGTACCTTAAGTCGGGTTGATAGGAAGGAGAGCAGGTTTGCAAATCCTAAATTCAAGGATGGAAGAGCCAAGGACGGACCAGAGCTCCATATCGGTAATCAAGTTCATAGTTTCGTCATGCGGACCCCCCAGCCCAATTGGAGGTCCGGTCCAATCCTTCATGCGAACAAGCCCTTAGAGGTTCTGTCTTCTACCAAGCTATTATCGTCTCCACCTCGAACCAAGCATGAGTTTTACCCCATGTATCACAAGACTCTAGATTGCCAGCCTTGGTGCAGCAACAATTTTCCAAGGCCGACCACGAACATGACTGGAGCGGCAGGCGGGGGATCTGGTCAGATCTCGGGACTTTCAAGAATGGTTGGCAGCAATTACATACAGCTAGTAGTCACCAACAACCATCAATAGTGTTTCCGTTGCTCTCGATGAACATCAGGAAGAGAGATTTGAAGAGGTTGAAGTGGAGCCGCTGCAGCTTCCTTAGCTTAATTGCCTGAGGAGGATTTGATTTTTGAGCAAGAATAACGATCATTCAAGAAGGTCTCCAGGGAAAACTTAAGGTAAATTCAAGCTTGTCGTATTGTATTACTCACTGGGACATTGTTGGAAGTCTCAAGGAAGAGGGGATAAGAACTTCCTATTCACGTTTTTTGTTTAATACTTTAAAAAGACTATGTACACAGTTTCATTTTCAGCTTTTTTTTGGATAACTAAGTTGGAAGTTTTGTCTGTTATCAACTTAGGGCGTGCTTACATGCTGGCCCAGTGGGCAAGCTTTGTACTAATTTAAGCAGTAAGACAAAACAAGCTGAAATAGGCTCAATTGATTGTCTTGCCAAGGTAGGGCAAGCAGGAAAGGAATTGAAGTTCCACCAATATCAGTGGACAACTCCATTAGTGGAGACTAGTCATTCTTGAGAGAATCTACTACGTGTTGATTTCATATTGTATTCCTCTCCCCCCACTGAATCCACATGAAAGTGCAATTGCAATATTCACCTATAGCACTCCCTTTGAAGCTTCCCCACCCACCGATACATGTAAGGAGGCCCTAGATCCTAGAGTCCCTCCGACTGGAAGCGTTGTTCACAAATAGTGCAAAGCTGCACAGTATCTGCATTTTTTTTATAGTTACTTTAATTAGCTGACTTCTTTTGCACCTCTTGCTGAGCTGATGGTAAACATCTCCTGCAATAGAGACCCCCCTTTGTGGAAGATTCAAAAAAAGCGGATATATCACACTCTGCGCACAAAAAGAGTGGGCGAAAATAGACCAAGGAAAGAGAAACTGGAGTTCTCCTTCTGCACTCCTCTATGCAAAATCCTTAAACCCTAACCCTCATCTAGAGATGAGGCTTATCCACTCTTGAGGATGATAGCAATTTAAACCTTAAACAATGTGGCAGCCGGTTTTTGTCTAGTGAATGACAAAGAACCTTTCTATGTAGGATAGAAGTGCAATTATACATCCTTGGAATTTTGTTGTAAATAGGAATGTCTTCTATAATAGTTTGACTTCCAAGGAGTCTTTTTGCATTTTTTTTAAGCCCAAGATTTGTATGGTATCCAAAGGAATGATTTTCACAATCACCAATCCATCCTTTAACCCCTATGCGTCAGAGCAAATGTTTTTTGGATGCTAGAAAAATAGGATTTATGGAATATCAAGTTCATCAAGCATTATAATCTCGAAATCTACACAGTGGATTCTCTCTTATAAATTGTAGATTCATGCTCATCAATAGGTTGGCTTCAAATCCCAACCATGAAAAGTTTAGTAACTAAGCAATTCTCAAATTATTTTGGATTTTCTAGATTCATCAAAAACAAGCTCCTCACTTATGATGTTTTCTTTGAGACGCTCAGGGGTTAAATGGTTTAACATGCAAACAAGAGCAATTGAGATGAAACAAAAAGAAGACAACAAAAAACACATTCACAATGAACTACTCAATCAAGTGAACATATGGTATTTCTAGTTTTGTAGAATAGAAAAAGTACAACCTCTTATGTTTACCAAGGCAAATCCACACATTTGACACAAAGATGCATAAGGTAGCTAAACCTAATTTCCATAGCTTTCGAAAATTGATCACTCTAGATTCTTGCCTAAAATGTACACACACTATTCATGAGAGTCTATAGTTGGTTTTAGAAACACTTCTTTTTAGTACTTTGAAAATTGGTAGTTTATTCATATGGTATTGAAAAAATGCATTCTAAGAGAATCTAGAATCTCCTTTTGACTACCAATAAGACCCCACAAAAAGTTTTTCAGTATAATAATAGAAACCATATTGAATTGCTTATTTGTGCAATTTAAGGTGTAGTTACTTTATTTTGTCACTTCAAGATACCTAGGCTAGTTGTGGTATTTTTTTTACTCCTAAAAATGTAAAATTATTGCAAATTGTATCCACCAAGACCACATGAAGACAATGTGGACAAGCATTTTTTCCTCATGAAGGTGCAATCAAGACTCCTGGAAGACAAATGCACCTCGCACGACTACGAACCCCATCGCTTATCATTCTCTAAAATAGCTACAAAACATGGGGCAAGTGGAAAAAGTCATAGAGGACAAAACATGGGGCTGACTTGGATACTAATATTAGATCATTTTCAGTGAATAGCGACAATAGGCCTGGAGCTTTGGAATGAAAAACGACAAGGTTCACTTTGGTGTCAAGCAACAAACAAGTAGGAGGGCAGGAAGCAAAAACAAATGAGCTTGGAACAACGTTTTTCTCATACATAAGTTTTCACCAATTGGCTACAACCAAAAGATGTTGGCTATTTTTTGTAAAAGAAATTTTCATTTTCGGAGGTCAAAATAGCCAGATTACTTTGACGACAACAAGTTTGCAACACTTTGAGGTGGACACACCAATGTCACTGGACCACACTATGTTTTGCACCTCCATGCTAGCACCACCATTGATCACAATAATCTGTTGGTGTCTAAGCAGGAAAAACTTGTTGCAAAGGATCATTCACCACAAGCTACTATCCATATTGATGTTGCGAGATGTTAAGAAATATCAAAGATGAAATTACTCCACGTAGCTCAATGTCATGAAGTGTGTAAGCCAGGGTCTCTTTGGGTTCACGGTTGAGAGAGATTGATGGAGTCAGATTGCTAGATAGCTCGAGAGATTGCTCTGTTGTCTATGAAAGTTGGCTCCAAAAGTAGTGCAATTCAAAAATTTCAAGAATAATATCTTTGAAGTTTGAAGGATTGTATATTTTGGGGTAAACAATGGCCATGCTGAGAGAGTTTTTTGGAATGTGTTGTAACCCGCCAGTTGTGAATTTGTTGCAAAAATTGAATCGACATATTTTTGGCTAAGTGTATACAATTTGACGATTAACACTTTGAAATTCATAGTTTGATGGCTTTGAATAGACTAAGGGAAGGAGTCTTCGCATAAATGGAAGCTAGATGCGAGGACACTTGAGTACGAGGACGCTTGAGTAGGAGCTTACTAAAAAAGCTAGCTAGTGTTTTATGTCTAAAGACTCACATTGTGAGCTTGTTTGTCAAGTGTCAAAAAATTGCACATCTAGAGATTTTCGAATCTACTTTTAGTTTCCAACAAAACACAATATAAGCAAAGACAATTTAACCTCTAAAAGCCTCAAGGAGTTCAGGCAAAGCACAAAATTAATGTGTTATAAAATATAAGTTCTATAACTTTTTGAAGTTTGCATCAAAGAAGAAAACGTGAAGCATGAATAGTAGAAAGCATGTGTATGGTCAAAATTATAATACCATTTTTAAATTCTCTTGAAATGAATTTGAAGATATAATTTCAAGAATTCAGCAAAAATATAATTTCTATCTATTGCATTTCAATTTTTTTATTTGTCAGAATTGTAGTTTCTATTGATTTGTGAAAAATGCATAAGATCTAGTAATGAGAACATCAAGAATTTTGCCAAATAGTAAGTTTTCCAATCCTAGGCAAATGCTAACACTTTGTGCTATATCCTTGTAGCAACCTTAGTTTTGAATATTAAAATGGAAAGAAGATCCAATCTAGTTTGCTCAAAAAAAAGAATTTGAAAAAAAGAATTATGCCCTAAATATGGTGCCTACAGTGGGGTAGCCACCATAAGATGGTTAATAATAGGAACTATGCTTGATTGATTATGCTTATTTTGAATTTTTTAGGTGTCATTGCCTTATTAGGGGTCATTGTCTCATGTTCCTAGATTGGTTTGTGTGCTCCTTTGTGACCATACTCCATAATAATACACCAAATGATATGAAAATTCTCTAACAATGTAAAGAAGAAAGAAGAACAACGATGGCTTTGCAATTAATATAAATTGCTAGGAATATTATGTTTGTCGCAATTGCCTAATAATTATACTAGTATACGAATAATGATATTTTGATTTGAAAATGCTACAAGTTTTATTCTTGATGAAGATTTTTTTATCAAAGCATGGATATGAATAATATTCAAAGATGGAATCTCCATAAATATAGTTAGTAAGAATATTTATCATGAGTCAAAACGTATACTCCCTATGTCCCAAAAGGATCTTGTTGGATAAAATGTTCTAGATTGAAGCTAAAAATAACTTTTTAAAACCCCATTTTGATCTATAAGTAGAGTTCAATGTACTCCCAATGTCCTAGAAACTTTGATTTTGGAGCCTTTTTCAAAGCGCAATTTTGGAGTATTGAAAAGTGGAGTTTTTTGGGCATTTCCAAGAGCACCAATGGACACTGAATTGTTGAGTGTGATGTTGTCATTTTGTAAGTAGTTAGTATAGGCCCAAGACTATGTGTGGATTGTGGACCTCTATTATGCCTTCTAAATAGTAATCAAAAGTTGAGTCCGACCAATTCACAATATTACAAAGTGCAACAAAAAATATCATTTTGGGACTTAAAATTAAGGCCAATAGGAAGATCATTTAGAGATGGAGGGAATAGCATTTCAAATCAATGAGTGTAATGAACACTAAATTTCATTATTCGTGAATTGAAAATTATCACAAATTTTAGGGTAATATTTTTTCAATCTTGTGAAATATTTTACACCCTCTCATACATTTTGCATTGTTCACAAAAAACTCTTTAGGCCTAGTGGCACCAATATTATTGCTTTTTAATGTGATGTATATAGCATTTAAGAGTCTTTGGTTGCACCTTTGCGTGTATCTTATAACAATCTCTTGGCTTTTCTTGTATAGAAATTTTATGGCTTTCAATGTATATGGTAGTAGGGGCCAATTATCTTATGAATTTTGTTCCCAAGTAGATTCAAGAAAAAGTTTATGAACTTCAAGAAGCTTTAGCATACTACAAAATGGACAAATTATCAACCCACAATTCGCATTGGAATCATGATGAAGAGGACTTGAGCATAATAACAAATATAGACATGTAAAATTTTAAATCATATAACAATTTGCATCTTTTCTATACATTATCTACCATCTAGTGTTTACACCCTTTCCTAAAATTACAACTTGCATTCTAATGGGTATATTTGAAACGAGCCTTTACAATTGCTCTAAAGATACTTGATCCATACTACTTGAATTGTTTGTATCATTTCTTGTTTATTCTTCCACTTGCTCTAGTATTGCAATTAGGAGGCTAATCAAACTTCTTCATACCATGAACTTGCCTTCACTTCTCCAAAAATTGTTGTATGATATTCAAGTACACCTTACTACAATTGCAATGTAAGTTATTCAATTTGAAAAATTCATGCATTTTGAGCATGTAAGAGCATCTTGAAGTTGGGGACTTTTTGAGGAATCTCCTTGTTTGGGAATAACAATTCATAAGACTATTGGGTCATTGCAAGAAACATCGGTCCTATTCTTTGTCACAATGAGAGTAATCTTTTGTCATTTGCTCTAACTTTTGAAGCACAAGTTCAATGAACATGAACTTTTGATTGATGTTAATGTCTAACTTGATGTTAATCAAATCTCTTATTTTATAGAGATTAAAAAAAATCATTTTCTATTTAAAAATCATTTTTGTTAATTTCTCACAAAGGACAGTTTAGGGTTTTTTACTAGATTAGGAGTCCCCAAATTTAGTAATCTAGAGTTGAAACTTTCATGGTCTATTTGCATAGTTGGAAAGCATATATCTACCAAAGGAAATTTGAAAATATATTATTTTATGTCCTTCACATGAGTGCAAACAACATTCCCATTGCATGCAATTTTTGAACATTGAAGAGGTTTATAAGATCATTTTTTGGGTGAAATCTCATCACCATCAACTCTTTCCAAATTA
The DNA here is from genome assembly GCA_963920665.1 of Straminergon stramineum. NCBI lineage: Eukaryota > Viridiplantae > Streptophyta > Bryopsida > Hypnales > Calliergonaceae > Straminergon > Straminergon stramineum. Next base: position 18,299,091 of record OY987265.1, on the reverse strand, counting down.
AATTTTTTTCGTTTTTTTAAAATTTCTTTTTCTCTTTTTTACAAATTTAAATGTGAAAGTGCCACTTTTCATGAGATTTTGCAATTTTCTCATTCTCCTACTTAGAGAATTTTTCTATGCTTTTCCTTCATAGGGCACCTTCTTTTTAAAGATATATATACTAAATATATTTTTTCCATTTAAAATAAATAAATTTATAAAGTACTCCCGAAAAAAAGTAGTGTACTATGGAAAACGCTATAGAAATTGGATGGTGTTTCTTGCAATGATCCTATTGGACCCTACGAAGGTAGAATAGCTCATCATGGGTAGAATTAGAAGATTGCCTTGACTTTGCCATTGTTGAGTTTTTTGATTATTTCCCACATAAAGACAAGTGTGAGAAATGGCTAGAGCAATTGAAATTATATTTTTTTGACAAAGTATGAATTTGTCATGAATTTTCAAAGAGACTATGCTACTTATCATGGCCCAAAGTGTCTCTAGACTACTCCCAAACCACCAAAAAGTGTATCCATAATGGTCATCTTACTCACTTCAAATAGTCACAATATTTTCTAAAATGGCTTCAATGTGAATGCTTCAAAAAGTCACTTCTCTCAATGAATTTATGCTCTAAAGGTGGAAGTTCCTATTGTAGTCACTAATCACTCCATTACCTAAGACATTGATTGTAGCCCAAATCTCATTTATTGAGGAAAAGCAAACTCTAATGGATCATTCCCTAAGTGTTTGGAATGGATCTTTTGTTCATAATGGGTTGTTCGAAGATAGCATGTCCATATTCTACCTATGCTCCAAGAACTCCTACTATTATACCATGAATTGTTACCATAGGATTGAAAAACTATCCAATCATGAATTGGAGCCAATTTGGGATTATTGTTGCATAGTTTTGTAAGTGGTTGGAGATCAAATTTGAATTGGAAATACACAAAATTTCAATGTAAATAATGTGAATTTATGAGTGGTGGAACACTTTGTGCCATCCTAGGCAATTACATGCACTACAATGTTCAAGTTTAACCCTTTAGTGCTCCATCGTTCAATTTTTAGACGACGAATAGATTGAAACTCATGTTTCTTTTACATTATTGCTTGGATGAAAGTCATCTTAAGTTGTGGAGATACTTTATGAAGTTGTTGTCCTATCAAATGGTTGGATTTGGTTTTACTAGAGTACATATATTTTTCTAAAATTACAAATGTGCAAGTATGTCAAGTGGTTGACTAAAGCCAAAATTGCATTGACTCTAGTTCAAAATTGGATTTGCAAAAATGAGTCATAGATTTAAAGAACACAAAAATTTCAAAAAAGTACCATTTCAAGACTTAAGAGAAACTCATTTGAAATCCATTCCCAAAAATTTTATTCAAAAAATAATAATATTTTGCTTGTAATTGAATTTTGAAGGAATTTTGAAATTTTCTTTTCAAAATTTATGAAATAATATTGGTGATAGCATTGGTGAATCTAACTGTACAAATGGAATCTAAAACTTACAATCTATAACTTTTATTTGTATATCAATTCCAAAATATTCTTCCAAATAGTACTTTATGATGTTTTTTCTCAAATTGTCAATTTTGAAGAACACTCTATACCTTTAGGGGTTAAAGTTTGCTCACCTTCATTTTTGGACTCCATTTGCACCATTGATGAACAACTATTTCACATTTAATGAACATACCTATGGCCTTCAATAGCACCCTATTGTTGCAAGCTTTAGAAAATCATATCTAATTTAGTTTAAGTCTAAAAATTACGAATCAAATAGTGATGGATGTGTCTCCGTCTCTTCATTCCCTGAAAAATTTGTTAGAAAATACTTCGATCCGCATACAAGAGATCCTAAGCCAATATGCTCTTAAATGGGCTGTTACTGCATTTCCCTATATACGACGCCGCAACAGTATGCAAGCATGAACGGCGTCTCAAAAGCTCAGCTTACTCAATATGGCCGGCCCGAATGCCCGATTGATCGCAACCTCATCGATCTCCTCCGAAGCACTCTCGACGATCGCTCTTCCCCGTTGCACTTGCTGTCTTAAGCAAATGTTATACGATCCCTTCTTGAAAGCCATTGCAAGTTACATCATTTGGACACTGTTGGAAGCAATCAATTTCTTTATTCAAATCAGTATCCATACATATCATGATAAAACCTGACAACAATTCTAACCTGTGAATGACCAAAGACCCTTCCAGTCGAGCCTATATGGGATCTTTTCTGCGATCGGATGTTGTTCTTGTTGCTTCCAATTCGAAGACAACAAGGTACACGCAGAGTCACTACTGCGAACCCCGTAGCTTTTCAATCCCTGAAATAGCTACAAAACATGGGGGCGTAGGAAAACAGTCACAAAGGACAAAACTTGGGTCCGACTTGGATACTAACTTTAGATCATTTTCAGTGAGAAGCGACACAATTGCGAAGCTCCGAAATGAAAAACGACGGGGTTCGCTCTAATGAGTAACCTAATTCGAAGGGTGAACTTCATTTCATCATGATGGCTGAGTGGTTACAAGGATGCTATGCACTAGGCCAGGTCCGCAAGCAGCTATGGCGGACGGTGGAGGAAGCAAGAAAGCAATATATCCACTCCGGGAGCTGCACATACATTTGCCTGGCAAAGTGCTGTCTTTCTCGGAGAGTGCTTCGTTTTGTGTCCGGGAGCGGAGTTTCCGAGGTTGCCATGCATTCGAGGTGGTGATTCCGAGATGGATTGATGCATGGTTTGAACTGAATTGGTGCTTGTCCAGTGGAATTCAGGAGCAATCGAAGAGAGAGCTCGCCGCGTCGATGATACTCCGGCTCTGGAGGTAATTTAAGGCTTGCATGCAACCCTAGAATTCGGTCCACAGCAATCCCAGTCCATTTTTGAATATTTCATAGCTTTGTATTGCTAGGTTAGGGTTGTTATTTTGTGCTCAGGATGGTCGCATGTGAGATTGAATGTGGAAGTTTATGATTAATGTCCGGCAGTGAAAGGTGATGTCCAGTAGCGTGGGTGGAGGCTGTGGTGACGCTATCCCAAGGAACTTTATGCAAGTCTGATTCTCGGTTCCGATTTGACTACACTGATACTGTCCGATTTTCAGAAACCCTAAACCTTGAACAGTTGCAGACATCCTTTCGTCTGAGTCAAGGAAGTAATGTAAAGAATCCTCTCCTGGGAAGAAACAAAACCCTCCGAAAAACGCTCCTAGAACCACGGCAGAATAATAAGTGGACCCCTTGGACACGGTGTGGCATCTTCCCTTACTGTAGAATGTTCAGACAGTACAAAGGAGTGAGTCAGCCAAGGCAAGGGTTTGGTTGCTCCCTCTCCCGCGACTGGAGTGGGTGGGTGTCCATTCTCACTCTCTTCTAGCCTCGCGACGGGCGTTTTATTTTGCGTTACTTTGTTGTTTTTATTGCAATCTAAGGTAGTACTGCTGCGTTTTTTTGGTGCTTCCGTGGCGGACCCTTAGAAACTTTGAAACCGTGCTTCTTTGTAGTCTCGTCTTCTCGACTTGGGACGCGTATGTCCATTTGGAAGTTCATGCTTTCTTTGTGTTGGCACAGATCGGATGCACTGGTGTTAATCCAATAGGAAGGCGTTGCGGAGTAGTTGAAGAACATCTGGAAACTTCTCGCTTGCGGGGTATTGACTCCCTTGGGTTGTTCGTGTTGAAGCGCAGGTATGGAAATCTTCTCCTCCTTTCTTCTCCTTTGAGCTTTTAGGGTTGATGGCGAGTGATGAGTAGGTTGTATATGATTTGCGCGACATCCAGAAGTCCATAGGTGTCAGATTTTCTTTTGATTCTTTCGCCATTTTGAAATCGAGGAGTGTTAGCACATTGTCTGCTTAGATGGCTTGTTTTTGAATGCTCCTTGCTACCTGAAGATTGTGAAGTGCAAGTGGATCGAGAATGTTTGTGGTTTGTCATGGTAGAATAGGGTGTTTTTGTGGTGTAGCAGTGTTGTGGTTCTTTCTGATAGAGATGTTGTTTCGCATTTGCATCGAGGGTTGTAGAGCGGATAGGAAAAGGTGAATGAGAGTGTGAGTAGTGTTATGCCAGGTCCCTCTTGGAGTTGATTTGCACACGATGTCATGTCATCTCTAAGTTTCTTCCTTCAATTGAGACTGTGGTTGAGGTTGTGCCATCAATCCGTATTTTACTCTGGAGTTTTTTGACAAGAGAATATCTCTTTGTTGATAATCCTTTAAGGTCATCAGATCTGACGATGTGGGGAGAGGAATACACGAAGCGATCCTTCCATGTTGTTCAAGCTCAATATTAAAACTCCCAGGTATTATTACTACACTTGCTCTGTATCTGGAATTTGGCTTTGGATATTGATATTGGATTCTTCCCAGTTAGTCGTGTAGCCAGGCCGTCGTCGTGTAGTGAGGCCGCAGGGGCTCTCAAGCGCACGTGCAGCTCCTGCACTAGGTTTGCGAACACCGGTATCCGCCATAGCCGAGGCGAGATGGACGCAAAACTGGTGAAATTCTAGATTCAGAAGAGATTGGGTGTTCGCCATAATCCCGGGGTCCCCGCCGAGGATCAAAAGCTTCGAACGGCCGGAGTCGGGAACCCCAAATGAAATCCGCTGCCCTGTGAGTCGCCACCTTCTCTTGGAGCTTCTCGCCGCTTCTTATGGTTGGGTACCGGGGTTGAAAAGGGTCTAGATTGCACAATAGGTGTAATTCCATCCTTTAGAGTTTGTGGACGCTTGGAGGCGGTGGATTCAGTAATGCGTGGGCACTGTTTCGTTTGGATTCGTCGGATTTTAGGGCCACGCTATTCTGGTTCCCGATTCGGTTTAGGGAGAACGACATGCGGATTGTTGAGGACGATTTCGGTTTGCCAACCTTTGGATTCGTGCTTTTGCCGTGTTTTTATTGAGGACGTTTGTTCGCGTTTTTTGCCCTGTAATCACGCGCTGTGCTTGGTGAGGGCTCAGTGTCGTTTTCGTTGTTGCATGGTCGTGTCGCGGGGATTTTTGAGACTAATTGTGTTGCGTGTGGTCACTTTCATGTTAATAATCGAAATTTAATTCCCTTTAATGTAGCCTGTCGAGAGAAGGTTCTGAGGTGTGAAGTGCAGGGCTTTGAGGATGGCGTGATTTCTTGCGGCCATGTGATCTGGTGTGTGCATGTGTCACAATTGCGTGATTTAGAGAAACAATAAACCTTGAACAGTTGTACACATTTTTCGCTTGAGTCAGGGAATTAACCCTTAAAAGGACACTTCATGTCCGGGCTTGGTCAAACTTCAGTAGATTTCTACATTAAAACATGCATTTCGAAAATTTGATATTTTTCACATGCGGTAATATCTGTCTAAAATCTAATCTCATTTTCCATAGTTAACAAAATAAATAGAACTTTATGCGATTTTTAAAAGAAATTTCTTTGTAAAAACCATAGCAAGTACAAAATGCTAAAAACAGTATGAAATTTAAAAAAAAAGTGTAGATGTTAGTGACAAACATTCTGGTGTAATTGGTGTACTCCTTGAGCTCACACCAAGAGAAATTTGATAGAAAAAGTTCAAAAGTGTTGTATTTTGAGCTTTCAAGATGCTAGCTTCAAAGTGTCACAAAAGTTACAATTGTAACAGTTTTGAGAAAATCTCAAATAGAATAGAAGGTTAATTATTGCAACCACATTTTCTTAATTAAGTTAAAAATACTAAAATCCAAGAACCATGTGGAAATTCAGGTTTTGACTTCCTAAATACCTATCTTGCTTGCAAGGTCCTTTAACAGTTAAGGATCGTCTTTAGGGAAGGAAAAAAAACCCTCGCAGAAACGCGCTAGGGCTATGCCAGAATAATAAGCAGATCCCTTGGGCTCGAAGCATCTTCACTTTACTCTAGAATGTACAATACAGTACAGTGGAGTGACTCACGAGGCCAGTGTTTACGAGCTCCTTCTTCGACCTCTCGCGCGATTCTTTCTGCGACTGGACTGGGGTTGCTTGATGGTGTCCATTTTCACTCTGTTCTAGCCCCGCCTAACGAAGTGGATGTTTGGCCTTTCATCTGTGCTTCTTTGTTGCTTTTATTGCAATCTGAGGTAGTGTGGCTGCGTTTCTTGGGTGCTTCCGTGGCGGACCCTTAGAAACCTTGAAACTGGGCTTTTTTGTGGATTCGCCTTCTCGACTTGGGACGCGTATCTCAATTCGAAATCTCATGCTTTCTTTGTCTTGTCACAGATCGGATTGGATGCACGGCTGTTAATCTTGTGCGAAGACGTTGCGGAGTAGTTGGCGAACATTTGGAAACTTCTCGCTTGCGGGGTAGTAACTCCCGTGCGTTGTTCATATTGAAGCGCATGTACGTACGTCTTCTCTTCTTTTCTACTGCTTTGAGATTCTAGGGTTGTTGGTGAGTGGTGAGAAGGCTGTGTATGATTTGTTCGACATCCAAATGTCTGTGGGTGTTAGAGTTTCTTTTGACTGTTTTGCAATTTCGAAAGCGAGGAGGGGTAACACATTGTTTGTTTGGATGGCTTGTTTTTGAACGCTCCTTGCTACATGAATATTGCGAAGTACCAGTGCATATAGAATGTTTGATTGTTCATGGTAGAATAGGGTGTTGTTGTGGTGCAGCAGTGTTGTGGTTCTTCTTTCGGATTGAGATGTTGTTTGCATTTTGCATCAAGGGTTGCAGAGCAGATAAGAAAAGGTGGATGAGAGTGTGAGTAGTGTCATGAAAGGTCCTCTTTGAGTCGATTTGCACACGATGTCTATGCCATCTCTAAGTTTCTTCCTTCGATTTGGGATTGTTGTTCAGGCTCCATCATCAATTCGTATTTTACGCTGGAGTTTTTTGACAAGAGAATATCCTTTTGTTGATATTCCTTCGAGGTCACCAGATCTGGCGGTTTGGGGAGAGGAGTACATGGAGCGGTCTTGGCATGTTGTTTGAGCTCAATAGTAAAAGTCCCAAGTAGTATTACTGTACTTGGTCTGTATCTGGAACTTGGCGTTGGATATTGGCAGTTGAATCTTGGCAGTTCTTCGGAAGAAGCTTATCCAGTTCAGATTCTGAGCCAAGGGATTTAGTACAATGAAGGCGTGGAAGAGAGACATTGATCTCGCTTCTAAGACGGAGGAGATTTTCTTTGATAATGGAGATACTTTACCTGCGCTTTTCAATGTTGACTCCAAAGACATCAAAGTTGGAAAAAAGATTGGAGAAGGCATTTGGACTGTGCACGAAGCTGAGTGGCGAGGTCGCAAGGTTGCTGTGAAGAAGTTTGTTGCTGACAGTACCTTCAGTAATGTTTCTTTGACCTCCAGAGAAGTGAATCGTATGCTCAGTCTACGGCACCCAAACGTTTTAAAGCTTTTGGGATTCTATCTTACAGCTCAGAAAGACCTGGTTTTGGATTGCACCATGATTATGGAGCTTATGGATTTTGACCTGGATTATTATATTTGGAAGGGGCCATTGTCGGATGACCAAGTGGTTTATATTGCTGCAGAAGTTGCAAGGGGAATGAATCACATCCACAAGAGGGGTTGTTTTCATCGAGATTTGAAACCCAAAAACGTGTTGTTGAGAAAGTCGATTGTGACTGGGTTCCATGTGGATGTGAAGATTGCGGATTTTGGAAGCTCGGAGCTCATGGGCGTTGGTGATATTGACCCAAAGGCCGGCACTATTGGGTACAAAGCCCCGGAGCAGTTTGACTCTGCATCAAAGTTGTTGCCGGATAAGTTGGATGTGTTTGGTTTTGGGGCATTGTGCTTCAAGATTTTGACCGGGAAGGAACCCTATGAAAGCCGTAGAAATGTGAGAGAAACCATTGAGCAACTTGACCGAGCAGCCATTTCCCAACGACACTTACCTGAAGATGTTGTTGAGATGATTTGGAAATGCTTGGATGTGAATCTGGAATCGAGGCCAAATTTTGAGGAGATCTCCTGCATCTTGGATGTTGCTCTTTCAGAGATTCAGGAGAAGATGGCTCTACCGTTGCCACTATTAGGGAGCGCTTCTTTGGGTTTGAAGGAATCTATTTTGAGGGGTGTTCAAGTTGATCATCATTTGGAGAGCATTTTGCATAGGATGGGGCTTTCAAAGGAGTACGGAGTCCATTTCATTCCTTATGAAGAGCTTGTGGTGTTTCGTATAATAGGCATGGGTGCTTATGGAGGGATATATGAAGTAAAATGGAAAGGGATCTTTTATGCACTAAAAGTACTTCATAAAGATGTAGGTGATGATCTAATGGCCTATTCTTATATGGGAAAATCCTATTTCCAAACTTTTCCCAAGCTCTTGCACAAGAACATTGTGACATTCATGGGATACTCTATAACCCTAGATGAGGAGATATGCATTGTAATGGAGGTGATGGAAATGGACCTTTCTGAGGCTTTGGGTCTTGGATTTGGAGGAAGGAAACCAATTAGATTGGATATTCAAAAAAGGTGGATGATAGTGAGAGAGATTGCAGAAGGGATGATGTATTTACATGACCAAGGGGTCTTGCATGGAGACCTCAATCTTGGAAATGTAGTGGTCTCTGGATTGAACACAGATCAAATGACTGTCAAGCTTATTGACTTTGCAAATGATATTGACATATTCACTTTGCGATATGGTGCACCTGAACGTTTGCAAAAGTTGCAGTCAAGATCAACAGAGTATGTTGATGTGAAGAAGTTAGATGTTTACAGTTTTGGCATTCTTTGTCAAGAAATACTAGCAGGAGTCCCAGCTTTTGAAGACATGGGTCGAAGAAAAACTTGTAAAGCAATTTTAAGGGGAAAAAGGCCGCTAATACCAATTGGATCAAGCTCGGAAATGAAGCGTCTCATTAAAAGTTGTTTGCATAGAGACCCCCAAAAAAGGCCTAACTTCACCGAAGTTTGTCAAAGGTTGTCACAAACTCAACAATTTCAACCTTGTCATGGACAAGACAATCACAAGGATTGTGCACCAAGATGTTGTCTTTTGTGACATTTTGTTGTGGAAGTTTGTTGACTTGGATAGATAGTCTAATCCATGTAAATTTATATAAGATTGTTGAACTATTTATATTTTGAAAACTAATTTGAAATATACTCTAAATCTAAATATTGAGCTTGCATGTTAGTGGTGTAAGTTGTGTGTGAGAATTTGTTTTTAACCCTTGAAGGATGGATTGGTCACCATGGAAATTATCTTTTGGGGGTATTGTATGAATCATTTACTAAAAAAAACTAGAGCACTCATTGAAGGTCAAACTGTTGTGCAAGACCTCTTCCCACACTAAATTCTCACTCTTCTTTTTCTCTTCTTTGGATTAGATTTTTCCCAACCTTCTAGTATTTTCTCTTTACACTTCGATGTTCAACTTACATCATTAGTTTAAATGCATTAGCTTAGAGAGATCACTCTTCATAATTTAACTTATAGACTTGAGTTAAGAGGGTATTTTGACGTAGAGCTATTTACCTTAATTATTATATTTAAAATGATCATATTTATACAAAAAAAACTACAAGGGGGGTATTTTCGATCCCTTGTGGTTTTTATAAATTCTTTCATGTTTTTTTTAAGTGGGATTATATTACATATTAAATTCAAGTTTTTAATAACAAGTTTACCGTTGAAGACTTCAAAATCCCTATTCAAAATATTTCGTAAACATTCCATTCAATATGAGTGTATCAAACATATATGACTTCAAATATTGAAGTTAAATGGATTATAAAATCTATCTTTGTATAGTGCAATACAATTTTTAGTTCATTGAATCTACTAAGGTGAACCTCCTTATATATGGAGAGTGAAAAAAATTTCCTCTTGTTGTTAATGTCTTATATTTTTTTCATATGTATACTACTAATACTATCGTATAATTTCAATCAATCAACCTTCATCATAGATTTCATTATATGTGTTCATTTTATCATTCACATCTATATTCACCATAATATAAAAAGTTTATATGACCCTTGTGTATCAAGGGTAATTTATTAATAAAAATTCCTACTTCATGATGTTTTTAAATAGCCTGATTATATATATTAGAGTATATAGCATTTCATGGACCCTATAGTAGCCCTACATATTATGTAAATTTTTTCACCCTTAAATTAAATGAATCATATTTTTTAACTCACGTAGTTTTCTAAAAAATTTATAGTGATTTTTTTGGGTGCCATAGATTTTACTTGGTATCAACCAATCTAGTTAGCTCTCAATTTGTATTAACCATCACAATTAATTAGCACAATTAGTCAACTCCATGGCAAGTTCCAACATTGGGTCAAGGTAGGCTTGAGTTCTCAGCCCTTGGTGCTCCAATTCATCTATAGGCTTTTATTCTTCTCTAATTTTCCCCAGATTCTCAAAATTTTTTACTGAATATCTTATTATTGCTAACTATTTTGTTCTTCTCTACTTTCGTTTTAAATCCTATAAAAATATAAAATATATTATTTAAAATATAAACATGTACCACCCAAAATTAATGGAAGTTAGTTTTGTAGTAGAATGATATATCATACAACAAAAAAGAACTTTTTTTATTTAATAGGCATTAAACAAAAGTCATGCCTTAACCTCAAATAACGGCCACTAGATCCAAAATACAAGAGACCCACCTCAGATTGTCCACTTTTTCCTTGGTCTCCCTCCAAAGCAAAAAAAATAACTACAAAAAAAGTGACTACAAAATATAACTAATGCAAAAATATGACTAAAGTGAAAATATGACTAAGCACTCTTCAAATATGTTCCCTGCCCAAATTTTCCTTGGACTACCTCAAAAGAAAAAAAATTATGACTATCTTAGATTTATGATCACAAAATATCACTAAAGCAAAAATATGACTAAGAAATATAATTGGGCGTTTCCCAAATATGTTTTCTATCATCCCCTTTGAAGTATTTTGACGTTCCCAATAGACATATATTATACATTCATGAAGTATAAGGTCAAAATATGACTAGCAGTCATTTTTGCAATCGTATTTCTCTCCAAGGTTTTGGCTTCCAAGAATATGACTATGAGTAGTCGCTAGTCATCCCCACTCATAAAACACCTATTTTATTGTAGTGATTGCTAGTGACTACTAACAATTGTTTGTGTTTGGAATCAGAACAAGATTGTGCAGCTGCTTTCCAAACCTCATTACATGTACTTATGTTTGTATTTCTCTCATTCATATCCAGTCACCAACAAGTCCTTGGAATTGATAGAGTTCAATTTAGTTGCCAATAGCATTTCTGCACAAATTTCTTTTGGACCTTCGGCACTTTCATCAGTCTCCAAAGTTATTGCAGCTAATGGAATGTTGTTACAGCTGGGCCCAAGAGATGTTGGTTGCAATTCTCGAAATCAAAAACAGCTTTACAGAAGTCAAAGGGAGCTTATCAGCTTTCAAGTTTTGAAAGTAGACCTCTTGTGGGGTAACGATTGCAAAATGCAACATCAATTGCAATTCTCATTCTGTTTTACAAAGTTCAGGCTTACAAGGACTAAAGAATTTCATGTTAGTACCGCTCTTCTTGCAAGAATCTGAGCAAGAATAAACAAGCCATTCACTAGATGGATCCAATCACTACACAGTGACTATCCCCATCACCGAACACAAACCACACAATATAAGAGCTCTGATAATAGTCACTGCACATTGTGATTTTGTGCCACTAAATTGTGCAATGAAGGGTTGTAATTTTTTTGACAAGATTTTAGAATTGTTACCTTTCAAGTTGGAATAAAATTTGGAAGAGAAAACCTTTTAACACTCTATTTTTTGAAAGTAAATCCTAACGAGGCATTTAATAATCATGTGAAGTTTCAGAGCATACAACTTTCTATGATATTGTAGAGAAGGATTTGTATTTTGTTTGTGTGATGATTGGCAAGTTTAAAATACTCTTCAATCGTTGGACAATTAAGTTTCTTTGCCATCTTGGATACAATGTTCCCTAGTTTCGTATTTCAATTTCAAATTTCTGGGACTTTCAATCTACAATGTTGCAGCACCAACAAAAGGATAATAGATTGATTTGGAATTTAGTGTGGACACCTCAATCATAAGAGTAACCACGTTTCAATGTCTCCTTGGTGGCCACAACTCAGTTTAGTTTTGTGTTTAGTTGGATTAGCAAATTCTAGTAAAAGGTGTTGAAAGGAGAATCTTAATTTGTTGTGACTTACAAAAACCTGTGTACAAAGTTTCAAAGCTACATGTTGTAGGCTCCTATAATTAGTCTGAGACATTATAGGAAAAAACAAGTTTGGAATCTTGAACCACCAAAAAGATATGCCTCAATGATCAAGAAATCAATTGGGAAGTTGGCACTCACAAATTGCCATTCAGGATACCTAGTTAGGCTCCCAATATAAGGCAAGTTCTTTTAAGAGAACTTGGGGTTTGCTTTGAGGCAAGAAATAGGAATTGGTACTTGGTACCTAGTGGTTTAAGGTGTCACTACCTTGATTTGATGTTTGATGATATTGCAAATTTTCTCATATCAAACACTTGTAGAGTTGGCTATTCCTCTCTACAAAATTTTGATATCATTTGGGATACCATTTACCAAACATTTTAACACTAGAAGAATGTTGTCCCTATCACCAAAGTAATTATCCAACCAAAAAATTACCAAATTTATGGATTAAAAAAATTAAATTTTAGTTTTTACAGTTTCCTAAAAGTCATTCATAAGACACTTTTAAATTTCATTCAAAATCTTGAAATGTTTCTCAAGGATTTTGGGTAGGTTCTTTTAATGTCAACTTTCATTGTAGTTTTCTAAACTTTTTTGGAGGTCAAGGAATGTGCTAGCTAGTTTTATACCAAGACAGTCTTTAGTTCATTTGGTACTCTAAAGAAATTGTTATGCCCTCATGAGTAGGAAATGCCATATTTTGTCCATGAAAAAGAGGTGCATAATTGACAATCAAATTTCTAATATTTTTTCTAGAATATATTTATGTCTTTTGTAAAGCTAGTGGATTCATTCCTCTTGGACAAGTGATGTGCAAGTTATGAAAAGTCTTGGATTTTGAACAATTAGGAAGTCTTATTAGAAAAACGGCCTCGAGGATTTGTTTTGGAACTCAATTTCTTTTGTACTACAAAGTTGTGAGGTTTAAATCATTAGAATGGGGGTGGGGGTGGGGTTTGGGATTCAATTAAAAATTAGGGAATAAAAATCAAAAAATGAAATAAATTTTTTGGTTCTTAAGCAAATTGTTAAGTAGAAGTAGGAATAGGGTGGAAGGAAAAATTATACTACTAATGGATCTAAAATGTAATTGAAATATGTCAAGAAAAGTTAAGGGGTTTCAAAGTTTGAAAAGCTAGTTAAGAAAGGTGGAAAATGAATATTTTCTTTTTTGCTTTGAACATTAATCTCTTTGAACACTCATCTACATGGTCAAAGTGTATGAAATTTCTTTCACACACTCTCATACAAATCTTGTGCAAGATTTTACAATTGTATGTGTGAGAAAGTAGTTTTTTTCATTGTAGCTCTTTGCATTAGAGACAACAATTTTGGAGTATCTTTTTGATGAAACCTAGTGATCAGTCTTAAGGAATTAATGTAAGAAAAGCCATTCTACAACACTTTTGAATAAAGTTCTCAAGCATGTTTTTGGTGAAACCTAGTGATGAACCTTAAGGACTTAATGTAATAAAATCCATTCTATCTTATAACACCCTCACTATTTGAAGACAGAATGAGTACTTCAATGTATATATTCTATAGTGGTTCTATAATAGTGGCTCTATAATAGCAATAATATTGGAGATTCCATCCTTCTTCAATATTGGTCTATTGTTTGAAAATGATATAAATCTGGGCAGGTATGCAATTCTTGGATACTCCCTAGTAGCCCTTTCTTTTTTGGCACCATGGGGCCAAATTGCACCATTTCAAATTAAATGTCTACTTCTTGCTTGAAAAAAGTAATTTATTTTCACCACAAAATTTTCATTTCTATTTAAAATGTGGATGAATTTTCCAAATTTGGATGAAAAAGTGCATGAATCTGATTGAAAAATATTTTTTGGTACCAAAGATGGATGGATGTAGAAATACAATACTTCACCAAATTTTAAGTGATCACTATCCTAGCACTTTCTCAAAAAGTTAAAGAAAGGACTACTTCCAACTATCATAGTGGAAAAAAATGTTATGCTTAGAACCCATTTTTCAAAAGTTGGAGTTATAACATACTGTCTCTTACTCAAAGAGAACTGTGCAATGGTTCCAAGACTTGAAACATTCAAGTGCTGAATGGAATTAAGAAAATCAGTATTTTTCAGAGCACTCTGACCTCCCAAAGAATGAATTTCTAATGTAAAGATAATTTGTGGTTATATGAATATTGGCATTCTAGGCTTGTCAAGTACACTTCCTGGATTTGTCAGTCAATGACGATTACACCAAGAAAATTATTAAAGATTGAATTGAGGTTTGTGTGAAACAGAGAATGTAAGAAAACTGTGCATTTGCATTTGGCATCTACTTACAATAATTAGCTTCAACGTGCTTCAATTTAAGAAAGCTTGTCGCCAGGAGTATGCGAACCCACATTCTAACTTTCTATACTATGGCTGACGAAACAATTGGGGTGATTCAAAAATGGATTTATTTTTTAACCCCTAAAGGGACCGTAAGGCCATTACATGGCTTCTACAACTACATTTGTAGAAAATTCTGAATGTGAACCTCACTAATAGTCTGTGACCAACAAAGAGACCCTAGATGATTTTTTTTGTTGAATCCATCGGTACAATCCGATCGAGAGATGATTGAGTGAACGTTATATGGTGAATTTTTTTAGAACAAGAATAGTACTCTGAGCTATCAATTCACATGCTCATATCTTTTTTTCGACAACTCAAAATGATTTAAGAAAAATTACACATCTAAATCATGATGATATGTACTTGTGGAAAAAAAAAATAAGAGTTTTTGGATCACTTTTAATCATTCTAATTTCGACATTCCAATTTCAACGCATGTACAAAGTTTTGCCGAATTGGATATCTTTCATCAATTTTGTCTATGGTGGCATTTTCTCAAAAATTGTGCGAATTTGTTGATCTTTTTTTCATAGGAAAGCTACATAAGTCTTCTTTCATTTCAACGGTGGCAATCATCAAAATCATATCGCACATTTGAGAAATCATGCTTGTTACAAGAGCTAGTTAAGAAAACAAGAGCTTTGCTCAAACACCCTTGGTCCTTTAAGGGTTAATGGAATTTGGATTCTTCGTGGGTTTTGAATTTTGAAGCCAAAGAAGTTGTTTTTAATAAACTTTTGGATGTTCATTACTAGAATGATTCATCCTAGTTTATAAGATATTCATGCTACTTTAATCCCTGAGCTCTCCGATGTCCAATTTGTGGATGATGAACAAATTGAAACTCAAGTTTCATCTTCATTACTATTCGGATGAAAGATGTCCTAATTTGTGGAGATACTTTATCAAATTGTTGTCCTATCTAATAGTTGGATTTGGTATTACTAGAGTACAATTTTTCTAAAATTACAAATGTGCAAGGATGTCAAGTGGTTGACCAAGCCAAAATTGCATTGAGTCTAGTTCAAAATTAGATTTGCAAAAATGAGGTCATAGACTTTAACGGAACATACAAATCTCAAAAAAAAACCATGTCAAAAGAAATTGATTTCAAATCCATTCCAACGAATTTTACTCAAATAATGATAAGATTTTGCTTATAATTGAATTTTGAAGGAATTTTGAAATTTTCCTTTCAAAACTTATAAAAAAAATATTGGTGATAGTATTGGTGATAGCATTCGTGAATCTAACCGTACGGATGAAAACTGACTATAACTCAAAATCAATAAGTTTATTAGTATATCAATTCTAAAATATTCTTCCAATTAACACTTTAGGATATTTTTTCTCAAATTGTCAATTTTGGAGAAGACTATGGACGTTTAGGGGTTAATGTTTTCTCTTTGTGAGAGATTTCAATCTCAAACATCGACAATTAGAAGAAACTTCAAATCATTTTAGCTTGTAATTTTGATTTTGCTAAACCATTATGAAACTTGGGGTGTGCAATCGATGGCTTGTGTCTACTAGAATTGGAATGTAACATGAGTGAAGGTGTTTAGAATTTAGCCTTGTGTAATTAGGGCTTTTGTGACCAAGAATACAAAATGTTGCCAAAGGGGAGTGGGATGGGGGAGCTGAACTGCAATTGGATGCTCTATCCAAGGGAACTCCTACCCTAGGAGTGAAGGTCAGTTTCGTAAATAATTAGGGAAATTTGGAACATGTTTGAAATTTGAAAAATTGTACAACTATTTTTGAAAATCTGAAAAAAATTCATTGTTGGCAATTCCAAATATTAAAAAATTATTCTTGAGAAAATTTTGAAAGAAGAACACATTGATATAATGCATGAATGAAAAAAATCAATCCATTCCAAAAAGAGTGTTGAGAAATTAGGAAGAGCAAAGTATGGAAAGCCAAGAAATTCAAATCAAGTTGTCGAATTGTCCAAATGCCAATCTTAAATTAGTTTGGCACCATGGTGTTGAATTTGAATTGAAGGTATGGTAGTTGTTCTTTTCACATATCTCAATGCAAGAGAGTTTCGCCATTGTGGCATGTTTCGATTGGTCAAGGAGAGGTAGATTAAGATTGGTAATGCTCACCTCTTGCCTTGTGCAAATTATTCAACAAGGTGGGTATGAAGTAGAAATTTCATTGACTTGGTAGTGGCAGTGAGAAAGCTCAAAGAAATTTCCACTACTACCAACCAATATTAATTTAGTGAGCGTAGATTTACTTAATATAAGTCGGCTTAATGATTGAAAGTTTTGCCATCGTGACAGGTTTTGATTGGTTAACCCTTGAACACCCTAGGGGACCAAAAGTCTCCTCACATAGTTTCAAGTCCAATTCAAAGTATTGTAACTTTTGCATCCAATGTCAGAATTCAATAAAATTTGTTGGAAAATTTGCACTCTCTTTTCTAGTTTGTGTGGTAAAAGTTTCAGATCAATCCAAGATAAAATGATTTTTTGGAAGCCAATCAAAGTTCACAGGTTCTATTTGAGTTCACCAAACTGCATTTGATGGTTGCAACTTCAGGGGCTTGCATCTCCTTCATCTAATGTTTGTTTTCAATAAAATTTGTTGGGTTTTGTTCCCCTCAAAGTCTAGTTATTGTAGTATAAGGTAAGAGCATCCAAAGGCGTCCTTGTATCCAATGGGGTCAAATTCTACAAAGCATAATCATTTTAGGTTGTAAATGTAAGTAGATAGTAGAGTGCTTATTTTTTTGACCTAAAATGATAAGATGTCTACAATCTAGCTACATTTATATTCTAGAATGAATTACTGGCCTAGAAAGTGACGCCATTGGGTATAGGGATGCCATTGAGTGCTTTGACCTTAATTTTCATATCAATCCAAGATGTTTTGAATGTTTGGGAGCAATTCGAAGTTCAAGATCCTGACATTTTTGGATTACCATGAGCTTCAACGGCTTGTTTCTTCTTCATACAATGTCCATTCCCAATAATGTTTTTTGGAAAAATTGTGCATATTAGTCTAGTTTGTGGCTCTAAAATTTTATTTCAATCGAAGAAGTTATGAGGAACTGAGAAGCATTTTAGTAGAAGGAGATTTAGGTTTTGATGTGATTTTTGCAACTTTTCTTGCTATTTTTTGACATTTCAAAGCCATTTTGCAGACACAATGAGTGAATTGAATAATATTTTTTTTCACCATTGTGTTTGTACAATGGTTTTAAATCACTTTATAGTTAAATTTTTTTTAATTTGAGTAGGTTTAGAAATCGAATTTCACCTCCAAATGTGTCCCTAGGAAAATTCCAGCATCCTTTTTCAACACTAAAACATTATAATCTTGCAATGTATGTGGCCAAATGACTCCAAATTTGATTCATGTCATCTACAACATGTACACTACAAGATTGTATGGTGGAGATTTCTATACCTAAGTGGTATTTTTGTCTATAACACTTCATAAGCAATGATGTCTTTAGACCCCCCAAAACCTTGGTCTTTGAGGGGTTAAGCAATCAAAGAAGTCAAATGGCTCAATTCTCCTTTATTGAGATTATATCCAGTAATTGCAAAAGCAAGCCAAGGCGTCAAAAATAGTCGCCTGCAAGTCAGTACCAACCAGCGATCCCAAAACTGGCTAAATTTCGCTCAGTTGCTACATAATTTCTTCATGCCCTCAGTGTTAAATTCAAAAAAATCTTCCAAAAATGAACATTTGGCTAATTTCGTTGAAGCAGTTCTGGGATCGCTGATACCAACCCCATTGCTTGGTAGGTCCTAACCAACGATTATTTCTGATAGCTTGGCCTGCTTTGCAATTACCTAGACCTTTTCGCTACATCCTCAATTGCAATTTTGTAATTTTGTGACCGGACAGTGGAGTTGATTCAGTGTTGCCCTGCTTTTTCTTCTCTGGAGTTGACAATTCCTTTGAAAAATTACATTAAGAATTTTCCAGCGTGCCAGCGGCTACACCCAGCTTATGACGAGTCTCTTCTTGAGCTCACACTTGGGTCAGGCACTTATGAAAAGGTAATTGGCCTTGCTGAAGTTCAGTCTTACTGATAATAATGCAAGACAATATGCATTCATCTCTAAATGGATTTATTAATAAAAACGGTGTTACAACGCAGATTCAAAATGATGTTGCGGTTAGGCAGATAGTGCTTTAAGTTTTCTGTTTCCTGTGTGCTCAGGAGCTTGAAATGACTTCACCTAATTTGTACTCGTAGATATTTTAACTTCTGGATTCTATGTTGAATTTTCAGGTTAGGTGTCCAATTGCTCACAATCATGTACTTGACTCCTTGCTCCAGACTTTGCAATGGGTTGACCTCTTGCGCAAGAGACTGATCGATTTCCGGAAGAATTGTGCTGCTGCTTGTGCTAAGGTACAGCATATGCAACCATAAAGAAATGAAAGACAATCCATTCGTGTTTACACTGATGAACTCTATGGTTCGGTGGCGACCTCCCAATCTAGTGTTTGAGGAACGCTGTGTCATCTTTGTGCTCTTCTTGCAGTCAACGTACCAGCAAGAGTGAGGCTGAGGAGCGATTGGGAGAGATAATGCGAAATAAAGCTACTTTGCTTGCGTTAAATCTATGGGTTTTGGAAAGAATTTGTTGTAGAATTCAAGCTCTCGTACATGATATTTAAAATGTATGCTTCTTGAGATTGGTATCCCATTTAGATTTCAGGGTGACTTATTGAAGTTGACGTTGTTGTTCAACTAGGGCATTACAAAGATGAAGACCTGTTTAACAAGCACGGGAAGGCGGTGGATGAATTGAAGAAGATTGCGAAGGTTGTCTCCCATCCTTTGGCGGCAACCCCCTTTTTTTTATTTACACTCCTCAGTTGATTCATACCCTCGTGTATCTTACAGGTTATCAGAAGCATACTTCACAGTAGACCCGACCCACAACCACCCGTTGAGTACGCATCCTCTTTGATTGGACTTCTTCATTTTCCTCGTCGATGATAGTTGGAGCTGTCTCAATTCCGCTGCCAGGACTTAAGAGCTATGCCAGTGGTGCAGCCACGCACACCCACTGTGTGCCTTGTTGGAGCTCCCAATGTCGGCAAGTCCTCACTCGTACGAATACTTTCGTCGGGAAAACCGGAGTACATCTTGGAATCCCTTACGCTGGGTTTTTTCAATGCTTACATCTCGTTGTCAATCTCAAGAAATTTCGTTCTCGGAAATATATGTACTGCCTCCTCGCAGTGAATGCCTTCATCCTCATATTCTATTTTCAGTTCTTATTTTCTTTCCTTTTGCCGTCGTTCTTCTCCTTTCGGGATACTGGATCTCTTACAATTTTTTTCCTGTACTGTGACGTGCATTCTTGTGTTAGTATAGAATGATGCAGTATTTTTGACGTCCAAACTCTGACTGTAGCATACTTCATTTTAGTCTCCAAGCTCAAGTTCAAGCGTCGTTTCAGTGATTTGCAGGTTTGTAATTATCCATTCACCACGAGAGGCATATCTGTGGGCGATTTTTTTTGTAGATTCTGTTCGCTATCAGGTACTGGATTACTCATTTCAGCGAGTGGTATTCGGGCCTTATTTTGTGGAAGGACTGCGAGGGTGCTCAACCATGACTCCTTGTTTTCTGTGATTATTAGACTTCTCTGTGGTGTAAAATGATTCGTCCCTCTTAACTCAATAGGATATTCTTGATCTAGTTGGGAGCGTTGTTATCAGACACTTATTGTGAAACTCATGATTTTTGAAGTCCTGCCACTAAATAGTATTTGCGCTGCCATGGTGCTGTCATCCCAGGTGGCTGATACTCTCGGTTTATTGAAGCCCTTGGATGGCACGAAACACGGCCCTTTTTTTTTACTTTTTGAGAAAGTGCCAGGATGGAGGTCACTTCAAATTTGGTGAAGCATTTCTCCATCCATCTGTTGGACCAAAAAATACATTTCAATCACATATATGAACTTTTTCATCCCAATTTGGCAACTTCATCCACATTTTTAGTAGAAATGGAAAATTTTTGGGGAAAAAAGATTATTTTAACCCCTAAAGGTATTTGACTATGTTTTCACCAAAAACGTTCCAAAACTGTCACCTCTAGTACAAGTACCAAATTTTAGAAAAAATACATTTTTGGACAAATATAACCGTAGGATCTTGTAGTAAGCTAGTTTGGGAAGACGTGGAAAAAATTTCAGAAATTTCCACCGTTTGGATTGCAAGATATCAACATTTGAAGTGACAAAAAGTCATTTTTTGGCCCTGCAAAAATCCGGGCAGATGCACTCCACAAGGTCAGATCATTATGAAAAAATGTCCAAAATGGTTGTAACTCTTTGGATTCATTCTTCAAGTCATGTTGACTACATGCTTGAAAAATTTTAGATCATTTGGAATTGTACAACATATAGGAAGAAAATAGTAAGTTGAAAGAAGTAGAGAATGATTCAAAATACTAAATTGTTAATAATTTATTTGTGGAATTGCAAAATGCCAATCCCAATGGTGAAATTGTTGTAATAAACAATCTACACCTCACGTTTTTATTTTTTTCCAAAAATATTAAAAATTGAGTGAAATAAAGGTCTTCAAAGTTTATTTTAGAGTAGAGATTCCGTTACTACCCACAAACTACCCACAACTAAAACTCTTTATAACTTTCATCTCATAAATCAAAATGGAATGATTCAAAGCTTTCCATGTATATAAAAATCAAGAAAATAAATTTCAAATTTTTATTTTTTTAAAAAGTGATTTTTAAAGAAGTTTTTTTTGCTGCCCGGGCTGCCCGCCGAGCAATGAAAACAACATATCATACAATAACTTTTTAACCATGTATTCAAAAGTTATGAAAATTATTGGGCCTTAAAGCTACTCCTTGGGCACATGTTATGTGAAAATTTCAAAGAAAAAAAATAAAAATTCCATTTGTAGTGAGCTACCCGAAATCGCTATGTTGCCAAAAAAACACCATTTGGTCCTTTAGGGGTTAATTTGCCCCAAAGTAGACATTTATTTTGCAATAGTACAATCTGGCCCCATGGTGCCAAAAAAGAAAGGGTTGGTACAAAACTATTCTCTTGTTTGCCCTTCGGGAAACAATAGCCTAGTGTTTGGGAATTTTTTGGAGGCCTTCTAATTGATTTCTTCCTTCCATGAAAATTGACTGTTTTTTTCAATGGTCACTAGTTGCATCCTCTTAAGCACAAAAAATACCGGTTTATTTCTTTCAATATTAATTTTTCACCTACCACTTTCCTCCAAAAAAAATTGGCACTAGCTAATTGCTATATTTGTGGAATGTAAAAAATTAAAAAATAAATGAATCCAAAATGAAAGTACCAATTAATATTACATCCTTGTCAAGAATTTAACTTAGCAAAGGCCTTCACCATTTGAAGGATGAGGATCTTTCAACCCATGCAATATGAAATACCCATGCAATATAGAATTTAGGAAGGTTATGAAAAGTTTGCCTTCTTCAATTGGTTCTTATGTTGCCCCTGTAAGGTACTACTTAGGATTGGTGTATAAAATGGCAAAACTTAGAAGAATTCTCCCACAAAACAATGGCATCCTTTAGAATGTTGTCAAAGTCTTTGTCTAATCCTTTCAAAGCCTATTGCATGATACTAGTTTCCAAATTTGATGTTGTCATGCGATTTCAAAGCTTTTGCTTGATGTTGCTCTACACAAAAAAAGCCATTTCACTGGTTGTGGTACTCACACACTCACACTTAACAATTTTAGCAAGGATTAGTAGGTTCATATACTTCAATTTCAAAGACGGGCTACAACTAATTAACACCTATATATCCCTAAAAGATTTGTCCATCCTCTATATACTTGTAGCTTGAAAGCAAAAAACTCTTGCTTACAAGCTACTATGTGGGAGGTTGATATCCAAGACAATTGACCCTCACCTAGTTGGGTATTAGCCATAGAAATTTTTTCTATGGCGATTGAAATTCCCCAAGTATGATATGGAGGTGGTAAAATATCCTCCAATTTTTTGCGGGCACTGGTTGGTTTCTAGTCCTAGAAGGAAGTTCAACCTTACATGTTTTTTTGCAACTATATTTGCTACTTTTTAACATTTCAAAGCCATTCTACAAACATAGTGTGTCATTTGAATGAGAATTTCTTTCACTAATGTATTTGTATGCTAGATTTGAAGCACTTTATAGTTTTAAGTTTGTTCATTTGAATAGATTTAGAAATCAAATTTCACCTCTAATGTGTTGCTAGGAAAATTTTAGCATCCTTTATTAGTAGAAAAACATTATATTCTTGCAATCTATATGGCCAAATGATTCCAAATTTGATTCCTATCATTTGCATCAGGAACACTATAAGATTGTACAATTGAGATTTCTATACCTTAGTGACTTTAAGACTTATAACACTTTAAAAGCAGTGGTGTTTTTAAACCCCAAATGCTACATACGGACTTTTAGGGGTTAAGTAAACATCTTTGGTGAAAGAAAAAAAACTCTCCCAGAAACGCTTCTGAGACTACACCTGAAGAATAATAAGTGGATCTCTTGGACCTGGAGTAGCATCTTCACTTTACTATAGAATGTAGAGTATTCTATTCAGTGGGGTGACTCACCCAAGGCAAGGGTTTGGGAGCTCCTTCTTCGACCTGTCAGGCATTTCCTTGTGCGACTGGACTGAGTTGCTTCACGGTGTTGATTTTTCACTCTTTTCTAGCCTCGCCTAACGAAGTGGGTGTTCAGCCTTTCATGTGCCCTTCTTTGTTGCTTTGATTGCAATCTGAGGTATTGCTTGCTGCGTTTTTTTGTGTGCTTCCGTGGCGGACCCTTAGAAACCTTGAAACTGTGCTCTTGTGTGGATTCTTCTTCTCGACTTGGGACGCGTATCTCGATTTGAAAGCTCATGCTTTCTTTGTGTTGGCACAGATCGGATTGGATGAATCGGTGTGAATCCTGTACAAAGAGGTTGCGGAATAATTGGCGAACATCTGGAAACTTCTCGCTTGCGGGGTAACAGCTCCCGTGGGTTGTTCGTGTTGAAGCGCAGGTATGTATGTTTTCACTTCTTTTCTACCTGCCTTGAGATTCTAGGGTTGTTGGCGAGTGGCGAGAAAGCTGTGTATTATTTGTGCGACATTCAAATGTCTGTGGGTGTTAGATTTTTTTTTGATTGTTTTGCAATTTTGAAAGCGAGGTGGGGTAACACATAGTCTGTTTTCGACGGCTTGCTTTTGATTGCTCCTTGCTACCTGAAGATTGTTTGATGTACAAGTGGATAGAAATTTTTTGTTATTGTGGTCCTTCTTTCTGATTGAGATTTTCGCATTTTGCATCAAGGGTTGCAGAGCGGATAAGGAAAGGTGGACGAGAGTATGAGTAGTGTTATGCAAGTTCCCTCTTTGAGTTGATTTGTTCACGATGTAAATGTCCCCGCTAAGATTCTTCCTTCAATTTGGGATTGTGGTTCCGTCTACGCCATCAATCCCTGTTTTACTTTGGAGTTTTTTTGACAAGAGTATATCTTTTTGTTGATATTCCTTTAAGGCCATCAGATTTGCCGACAAGGGGGGAGGAGTACACGAAGGGATCCTTGCATATAGTTTGAGCTCAATATTATAACTCCCAGGTACTATTCCTACTCTTGCTTTGTATCTGAAATTTGGCTTTGGATATTGCTATTGGAATCTTCCCAGATAGTCGTGTAGCTAGGCCGTGCTCGTGTAATAAGGCCGCAGGGGCTTGCAAGCGCACGTGCAGCTCCTGCACTCGGTTTGCAATCACCGGTATCCGCCATAGGCGATTCGAGATGGAGGCGAAACTGGTGAAATTCCAGATTCATGAGAGATTGGGTGTTCGCCATAGCCATGGGATCTCTACCGAGGTTCAAAAGCTCCGAACGGTCGTAGTCGGGAACTGCTACTGAATAACTGTGTCTGCGAGTCGCCACCTTCTCTTGGAGCTTCTCGCCGCTTCTTATGGTTGGGTACCAGGGTTGAGAAGGTTCCAGATTGTGCAATAGGTGTAATTCCATCCTTCGGAGTTTGGTGATGCTTGGAGGCTGTAAATTCTGCACTGCGTGGACACTGTTTTATCCGGATTCGTGGAATTCGTCGGATTTTAGGGCCACGCTGTTCTGTTTCCCGACTTGGTTCTGGGAGAACGATCTGTGCATTATTGAGGACGGTTTTTCGGTTTGCGAATCGTTGGATTCGTGTGTATGCTGTGTTTTTATTGAAAACGTTTGTTCGTGTCTTTTGCCATGGCACCACGTGTGGTGCTTGGTGAGGGCTCCGTTTCGTTGTCCTTGTCGCCTAGTTGTGTCCCGGAGATTTTTGAGACTAGTTGTGTTCTCTGTGTGGTCATTTTCATGTTAGGCATCGAAATTTAATTCCGTTAAGTGCAGCCTGTCGAGTGGAGGTTCTGAGGTGTGAAATTCAGGGCTTTCATGATGGCGCGATTTTTTTCGGCCATCGGATCTGGTGTGTGGATGTGTCACAATTGCGCGATTTAGAGCAACAGTAAACCTTGAACAGTTGCAGACATCCTTCGTTTGAGTCAGGGAATTAACCCTTAAAGGACTCTTTATGTCCGGGCTTGGTCAAACCGCAGTAGATTTCTACATAAAAACACTCATTACAAAAATTTGATATTTTTCACATACGGTAATATCTGACTAAAATTTAATCTCATTTTTTCATATTTAAAAAAAATTAACTTGAAGATTATGTTTTATAGATGAAATTTCTTTGTAAAACCAAAGCAATTACAGAATGCTAAGTTTAATATGAAATTTTAAATGGAGATGGTAGTGACAAACATCACGGTCTATTTGGTGTACTCCTTGAGCTCACACCAAGAGAAATTTGATAGAAAAAGTTCAAAAGTGATGTATGTTATGCTATCTTCAAAGTATCACAAACATTACAACTTTAACAATTTTGAGAAAACCTCGAATAGAGTATAAGGTAGATGATTGGAGTCACATTTTTTTAGTTAAGCTAAAAACACTTAAATCCAAGAACCATGTGAAAATTTTGGTTATGACTTTCAAAATGCCCGTCCAACTTGCAATGGTCCTTTAAGGGTTAAGGAATCATATTCGGTGAAGGAAAAAAAACTCTCTGTTGAGCTCTCCCAGGAGTATGCCAGAATATTAAGCGGTTTTTTTGTGCTCGATGTGGCATCTTCACTTTACTGTAGAATGTATAGTATTCTACAGGGGAGTGACTCAAGAGGCAAGCGTTTGAGAGCTCCTTCTCCGACCTCTGAGAAATTTCCTTCTGCGAGTGGACTAGGGTTGCTTGACGGTGTCCATTTTCCCTCTCTTCTAGCCTCGCCTAATGAAGTGGGTGTTCGGCCTTTCGTCTTCGCTTCTTTGTTGCTTTGATTGCAATCTGAGGTAGTACTGGTGCGTTTCTTGGGTGCTTTGGTGGCGGACCCCTAGAAACCTTGAAACTGTTTTTTTCTGATGATTTGTCTTTTTGACTTGGGATGCGTATGTTGATTTGGGAGCTCATGCTTTCTTTCTATTGGCAGTAATCGGATGCACGAGTGATAAATCTTGCATGTAAGGCATTGCGGAGTGGTTGGCAAACATTTGGAAACTTCTTGTTTGTTAGGTAATTACTCCCTTTGGTGGTTCATGTTGAAGCACATGTATGTATGTCTTCACTTCTTTTCTACTACTTTGAGATTCTAGGGTTGTTGGTGATTGGTGAGTAGGCTGTGTATGATTTGTTCGACAACCAAATGTCTGTAGATGCTATATTTCCTTTAGATTATTTTGCGATTTTGAAAGCCAGGAGGGGTAATACATTGTCTGTTTGGATGGCTTGCTTTTGAATGCTCCTTGCTACATGAATATTGTGTGATGTACAAGTGGATTGAGAATGTTTGGTTTGTCATGGTAGAATAGGGTGTTGTGGTGTAGCAGTGTTGTGGGTTTTTTTTTATGGAGGTTTTGTTTGCATTTTGCATCAAGGATTGTAGAGCAGATAAGAATAGGTGGATGAGAGTGTGATTGTGTGCATAGTGTTATGCAAGGTATCTGTTGGAGCTGATTTGCACATGATGTCAATCTCGTCTCCAAGTTTCTTCGTTCAATTTCAGACTGTGGTTCAGACTGTGCCATCAATCCGTATTTTAGTCTGGATTTTTTTGACAAGAGAATGTGGCTTCGTTGATATTATTGTGAGGTCATTGGATATGACAATGTGCGAGTGGGTAGAGAATGTTTGGTTTGTCATGCTGAATACAGTGTTTTGGTTCTTTTTGATGGAGATGTTTCGCATTTTTCATTGAGGGTTGCAAAGGTGATCAGAGGTGGATGAGAGTGTGAGTAGTGTTATGCAAGGTCTCTCTCAGAGTTGATTTGCACATGATATCAATCTCATATCTATGTTTTTTTCTTGAATTTGGGACTTTGTTTTAGGATACGCCAGCCATTTGGATTTTACTCTCGAGTATTTTTGACAAGAGAACATCACTTTGTCGAAAGGCCTTTGAGGTCACTAGATCCGGTGGTGTGGCGAAAGGAATGCGCAAAGGGATCCTTGCATGATGTTGGAGCTCACTATTAAAACTTGGAAGTATTATTTCTATACTTGCTCTGTATCTAGAATTGTTGGATATTGATACTGGAATCTTGGTAGCTCCTTGGAAAGAGCTTATTCATTTCAGCTTTTGAGCCAAGGAATAGTAGTATAATGAAGGCACGGAAAAGAGACATTGATCTTGCTTCTAAGACGGAGGAGATTTTCTTTGATAATGGAGATACTTTACCTGCACGTTTCAATGTGGACTCCAGAGACATCAAGGTAGGAGAAAAGATTGGAAAAGGTATTTGGACCGTGCACAAAGCTGAGTGGCGAGGTCGCAAGGTTGCTGTGAAGAAGTTTGTTGCTGACAGTACCTTCAGTAATGTTTCTTTGACCTCCAGAGAAGTGAATCGTATGCTCAGTCTACGGCACCCAAACGTTTTAAAGCTTTTGGGATTTTATCTTACAGCTCAGAAAGACCTGGTTTTGGATTGCACCATGATCATGGAGCTAATGGATTTTGACTTGGAGGATTATATTGGGAGGGGAGCATTGTCGAATGACCAAGTGGTTTATATTACTGCAGAAGTTGCAAGGGGAATGAATCACATCCACAAGAGGGGTTGTTTTCACCGAGATTTGAAACCCAAGAACGTGTTGTTGAGAAAGTCAATTGTGACTGGGTTCCATGTGGATGTGAAGATTGCGGATTTTGGAAGCTCGGAGCTCATGGGCGTTGGTGATATTGACCCAAAGGCCGGCACTATTGGGTACAAAGCCCCGGAGCAGTTTGACTCTGCTCCATTGACATTTCTCGACAAGGCAGATGTGTTTGGGTTTGGGGCATTGTGCTTCAAGATTTTGACTGGTAAGAAACCTTATGAAAGCCGTAGAAGTTTGAGAGAAACCATTGAGCAACTTGACCGAGCAGCAATTTCCCAACGACACTTACCTGAAGATGTTGTTGAGATGATTTGGAAATGCTTGGATGTGAATCCAGAATCGAGGCCAAATTTTCAAGAGATCTCTTGCATCTTGGATGTTGCTCTTTCAGAGATTCAGGAGAAGATGGCTCTACCGTTGCCACTATCAGGGAGCACTTCTTTGGGTTTGAAGGAATCTATGTCAAGGGGTGTTCAAGGTGATGATCATTTGGAGAGCATTTTGCATAGGATGGGGCTTTCAAAAGAGTACAGAGTTCATTTCATTCCTTATGAAGAGCTTGTGGTGTTTCATGTAATAGGTGTAGGTGCATATTCAAATATATTTAAAGTAAAATGGAAAGGGATCTTTTATGCACTAAAAGTACTTCATAAAGATGTAGGTGATGATCTAATGGCCCATTCTTATATGGGAAAATCCTATTTCCAAACTTTTCCCAAGCTCTTGCACAAGAACATTGTGACATTCATGGGATACTCTTTAACCCCAGATGAGGAAATATGCATTGTAATGGAGTTGTTGGAAATGGATCTTTCTGAGGCTTTGGGTCTTCTTGGATCTGGAGGAAGGAAACCAATTAGATTGGATATTCAAAAAAGGTGGATGATAGTGAGAGAGATTGCAGAAGGGATGAAGTATTTACATGACCAAGGAGTCTTGCATGGCGACCTCAAGCATGGAAATGTAGTGCTCTCTGCATTGAACAATGATCAAATGATTGTCAAGCTTATTGACTTTGCTAATGATATTAACATATTCACTTCACGATATGGTGCACCTGAACGTTTGCAAAAGTTGCAGTCAAGATCAACAGAGTATGTTGATGTGAAGAAGTCAGATGTTTACAGTTTTGGCATTCTTTGTCAAGTGATACTAGGAGGAGTCCAAGCTTTTGAAGGCATGCGCCTAACAGATATTCGTGAAGCAATTTTAAGGGGAGAAAGGCCGCCAATACCAATTGGAACAAGCCTGGAAATGGAGTGTCTCATAAAAAGGTGTTGGAGTGGAGACCCGCAAGAAAGGCCCGACTTCATTGAAGTTTGTAAGAGGTTGTTAGGAACTCAACAATATCAACCTTGTCATGGACAAGACAATCTTGAGGTTTTTGTACAAAGATGTTGTCTTCTATAACATTTTGTTGTGGAAGTTTGTTGAGTTGGATAGATAGTCTAATCCATGTAAATTTATATAAGATTGTTTAACTACTTATGTTTTGAAAACTAATTCGAAATATACTCTAGATCTAAATATTGAAGCTTCCTTGTTAGTGATGTAAGCTATGTGAGAATTTGTTTTTTAACCCTTGATGGATTGATTGGTCACCATGGAAATTATCTTTTGGAGGTATTGTGTGAATCATTTACTAAAAAAAACAAGAGCACTCATTGAAGGTCAAACTATTATGCAAGACCTCTCCTCACACTAAATTGCTTGAATGAACATGTGTGCCTCTATCTTAGAGAGAAGAATTGGACATTAGATGTCATTTAAGATAAAAACCCTTTTGTAACAATTGATAGTGGTGTTGCAAAGTAACTTTTTGAGATGGTGTTCAATTGGATATTTGCTTATTGGACATATTATGAGTAGTTCTTTTGTGACTATCTTTTCCTTGTCCATTCTTTTTGAGTTGTTGGTTAAAGATTCTTGTCATCTTTGTACTGTACTTGATCTTCAATTGTTGTAGTTGGTCAAATGATTACCTAGTTGGGATTGTGTTTAAAATGATGATAGTTTTTTTGTTTTGTTTTTTACAAATCAAGAATTGCATTAGTTGCATCACATAATCCCAAATTGTCTGTTCAAGGCAACTTCAAGTAGTGAGAATAGGAATATAACCTTAAAATGAAACCTTGTTTAAGCCCTCAGATGAAACAGGTTCAAATTTAAAACTCCTTAACCTTGAAATGTTGCACATGGCAAGAAGTATCCAATGGACAACTTTATAGATTACTATAGAGACAAAGAATGCACCTATTGGTCTATAAATCAAGATCATTTTTAGCGAGGTACATTGGTGATTGGTCTTGTCCTTTTAGTGTTAATCTTCCAAGGATGCCACCTTGATGATAGGTACTTTCTCAAAAAATGATTCCCTTTTTGAACCAATAGGTGCATTCCTTGTTTCTACAGTAACCAAAAAACTGGAACAATGGCACTAATGGTCCTCATAGAGCATCCTTGCAGGGTTCATTGAGTGGAATGACTTAGCATAGTGCACCACCTCTCTGGCATCATTTAATCGGAAGAATTGTGTAGGGAGGCTTCAAAGT
This sequence comes from Straminergon stramineum, assembly GCA_963920665.1. Lineage (NCBI taxonomy): Eukaryota > Viridiplantae > Streptophyta > Bryopsida > Hypnales > Calliergonaceae > Straminergon > Straminergon stramineum. The sequence goes on along the minus strand of OY987265.1, from coordinate 18,268,818 downwards.
TGACATTGTATGATAGTTGCTCTTCTCTGGTATGTTGCAGCTTAGCGGCCTCTGGGGCAAATCGGATTCAGTCTAGAACACTCTACCTAATCAACCCCATGGACTAACATTGCCAACAATTGCTGCCAATTGTTTGTGTTTCAATGGCTGCAAATCGAAATTATTAGGATAGGATTGTGCAGCTGCTTTCCAAACCTCATTACATGTTGCTTTTGTTTGTGTTTCTCTCGTTCATATCTGGTCACCAGCAAGTCCTTAAAATTCAGAGTTCAATTCAGTTGCCAGCAACATTTCTGCACAAATTCCTTCTGGACCTTCGGCACTTTCATCAGTATCTAGAGTTGTTGCAGCTAAATGGATTTCTGGACCCAAGAGATGTTCGTCGCAATACTAGGAATCAGAAGAAGCTCTACGGAGGCGAAAGGGAGCTTAACGACTTTCAAGTTTTGAAAGCCGACCTCTCTTGGGGAAGTGATTGCAGAATGCCACAGCGATTCCAAGTCTCATTCTGTTTTACAAAGTGCAGGCTTACAAGGACTAAAGATTTTCACGTTTGTGCCTCTTCTTGCAAGAATCTGGACTAGTACTAAATCGCTGAACAGTTAAGTTTCTTTGCCATCTTGTTTATGCTATTTACTAGTTTCATATTTTAGTTTCAAATTTATGGGAATTTCAATCTGCAATGTTGGAGCAGCATCAAAAGGATAACAAAACTTGTAATTTAGTGTGGACACTACAATCATCAGAGTAAGCGTTTCAGTGTCTCCTTGGTGGCCACAACTCAGTTTTGTATTGTAATTAGTTGGATGAGCAAATTCTAGTAAAAGGTGTCGAAAGGAGAATCTTAATTTGTTGTGGCTTAGAGATTATTGTGTAAAAAATTTCAAAGTTATATGTTGTGGGCTCCTATAATTAGTCTTAGACTTTTTAGGAAAAAACAAGTTTGGAATCTTCAACCACCAAAAAGATATGCCTCAATGATCAAGAAATCAATTGGGAAGTTGGCACCCATGAATTGCCATTTAGGATACCTAGTTAGGCTCCTAATATAAGGCAAGTTGTTTCAAGAGAACTTGGGGTTTGCTTTGAGGCAAAAAATAGGAGTTGGTACTTGGTACCTAGTGGTTTAAGGTGTCACTACCTTGATTTGAAGTTTGATGACATTGCAAAATTTCTCATGGTGAACACTTGTAGAGTTAGGTATTCCTCTCTACAAAATTTTGATATCATTTGGAATACCATTTACCATTTACCAAACATTTCAACCATAGAAGAATGTTGTCCCTATCACCAAAGTAATTATCCAACCAAATATTATCAAATTTATGGATGAAAAAAATTAGATTTTAGTTTCTACAATTTCCAAAAAGTCTTTCATAAAACACTTCTCATCTTCATTTTCCATTTAACTTCTACAAGTTCAAAATCTTGAAATGTTTTTTCAAGGATTTCGGATAGGTTCCTTTAACCCCTAAAGGACCAAAGTGTATTTTTTGGCAACATAACTTTTGGGGGCATATACGTGTGACTAGAGATTTCCATGTTTTTGGTCAAACTTTAATAGAAGGTGTGGATGAGGAATATCTTTCATGTGCACTAAATTTCAAGACATTTGGAAATATGAGTCTAAAGTTATGGCCTAATATGTAGTTTGTTTCTCAAATTAGGCAATCTGGGCAGATCTGAAAAAATCAGGTTTTTCAAAAATAAGAATTCGAAATTGGTTTTCTGTATTTATATATGTATATACAAAGCTTTGAATCATTCCATTTTGATCAATGAGTCAAAAGTTATGCGATGTTATAGTTTGCGGTCAAGTATGGATTTTCTACTCTAAAATAAACTTTGAAGTCCTTTATTTGACTCAATTTTCAATATTTTTGGAAAAAAATAAAAACATAAAATGTAGATTGTTCATTACAACATTACAACCATTGGGATTGGGAATTTTCAATTCCATTAATAAATTGTTCACAATTTAGTATTTTGAATCATTCTCTAGATCTTTCTACTTATTATTTTTTTCCTATATGTTGCACATTTCCAAATGATTTAAAATTTTCAAGCATGTAGCCAACTTACATTGAAGAATGAATCTAAAGAAGCACCACCATTTGGGACATTTTTTCATACAAATGTGAACTTGTGAAGTGCAGTTGCCCGTTTTTCCACAGGGCCCCCAAGAGGGTTTTTGTCACTTCAAATGCTAATATCTTGCAATCTACACGGTGATATTTTCTGAATTTTTTCCCACATCTTTTAATTATTTTGTACTACAAGATCCTATGGTTACATGTGTCCAAAAATGATATTTTTCAAAAATTTAGTACTTGTATTAGAAATGGCAATTTTCAAGGTTTTTTGGTGATAACATAGCTAAGGAACTTTAGTGGTTAATGTCAACTTTCATTGTAGTTTTCTAAACTTTTTTTGGAGGTCAAGGAATATGTAGCTAGTTTTATACCAAGATAGTTTTTTAGTTCATTTGGTGCTCTAAAGAAATGCCATATTTTGGCAATGACAAAGAGGAGCATAATTTACAATCAGATTTCTAATTTTTTTTTTAGAATATATTTATGTCTTTTGGAAAACTAGTGGATTCATTCCATTTGGACAAGTAATATGAAAGTTATGAAAAGTCTTGTATTTTGAACAATTAGGGAGTCTTATTAGAAAAATGGCCTCTAGGATTTGTTTTGGAACTCAATTTCTTTTGCACTACAATGTTTTGAGGTTTAAATCATTATAATGGGGGGGGGATTCAATTAAAAATCAGGGAATAAAAATTAAAAAACGAAATAAATTTTTTGGTTTTTAAGCAAATTGTTAAGTAGAAGTAGGGATAGGATGGAAGGAAAACTTATACTACTAATGGATCTAAAATGTATTTGAAATATGTCAAGAAAAGTTAAGAAGTTTCAAAGTTTGAAAAGCTAGTTAAGAAAGGTGGAAAATGAATATTTTTTTTTTTTGCTTTGAGCATTGATATCTTTGAACACTAATCTACATGGTCAAAGTGTATGAAATTTCTTTCACACATTCTCAAACAAATCTTGTGCAAGATTTTACAATCGCATGTACAAAAAAGTAGTTTTCTTTCATTGTAGTTCTTTGCATTAGAGACAACAATTTTGGACTATCTTTTTGATGAAACCTAGTGATGAGCCTTAAGGAATTAATTTAAGAAATTCCATTCTACAACACCTTCAAATTTAGTTCTCAAGCATCTTTTTGGTGAAACCTAGTGATGAACCTTAAGGAGTTAATGTAAGAAAATCCATTCTATAACACCTTCGAATTTAGTTCTCAAGCATATTTCTAGTGAAACCTAGTGATGAACCTTAAGGAGTTAATGTAAGAAAATCCATTCTATAACACCTTCACTATTTGAGGACAGAATGAGTACTTCAATGCACTAATTCTCTAGTGATTCCATAAAAGTGACTCTATAATAGTACTAATATTGGAGATTCCATCCCTCTTCAATATTGGTTTATTGCTTGAAAATGACATAAATCTTGGCAAACCCCTACGGCATGCAATTCTTGGATACTCACCACAAGCCCTTTTGGGGGGCACTATAGGGCCCAATTGCACCATTTCAAATTAAATGTCTACTCTTTGCCAAAAAAAATAATCTTTTTTCACTAGAAATTTTTCATTTCTATTTAAAATATGGATGAAAAATTGCATGAATATGATTGAAAAGTATTTTTTGGTACCAAAGATGGATGAATGTAGAAATACAATACTTCACCAAATTTTAAGTGATCGCCATCCTAGCACTTTCTCAAAAACTAAAAAAAACAGTTGCTCCCCACTATTATACTGGAAAAAATATTGTTCTTAGAACCCATTTTTCAAAAGTCGGAGTTATAACATATTGTCTTACTGTCTTACTCAAAGAGCACTATGCAATGGTTCCAAGACTTGAAACATTCAAGTGCTGAATGGAAATAAGAAAATCAATGTTTCAAAGCTTTCCAAACTCTCCAAAGAATGAATTTCTTATGTAAAGATAATTTTTGATTATATGAATATTGGCATTCTAGGCTTGTCAAATACACTTCATGGATTTGTCAATCAATGATGATTAAGTTATACCAAGAAAATTATTAAAGATTGAATTGAGGTTTGTTGAAACAGAGAAAATAAGAAAACAGTGCATTTCCATTTGGCATCTACTTACAATAATTAGCTTCTACATGCTTCAATTCAACAAAGCCGGTAGCCAAGAGTAAGGTGGGAGCACCCAAAAGTGTCAATATAAGCAATTTAGCATAGTTGAAGGCATCTTTTCTTTAAAATTATATTTTTGTAGTATTAGCAAGTGAAAATCATGAATATTAAAAAAAAATAGAACTTTTGGATGCCATTCATAATTTCTATGATTTTTCAAAGTGTTGGCTCCCTAGAACATTGAATGTGTCACGTAGGTGGACCCAAATCTGAACTCTGCAAAAATCAACAACCAACAAATCATAGTTAAGTATGTGTCTTTCACATATGTCAACCAATTAGAATTAAACATATGGAAGACACATTAATTAAAGTCTAGGGACACATTTAGTGATCTCTAGGATACAAGGATGGGATCAGGGATGCTAATGGGTGTTTCTACCTTATTCAAACCGTCAATCAACTTTCTATACTATGGCTGACAAAACAATTGGGGTGATTCAAAAAATGAATTTATTTTCGAATGGAATTTGGATTCCTCGAGGTTTTTGAATTTTGAAGCCAAAAAAGTTGCTTTTAGTAAATTTTTGGATGTCCATAACTAGAATGATGTGTCCTATTTTACGAGATATTCATGATACTTTAATCCCTAAGCGCTCCGATATCCACTTTGTAGACAATGAACAAATTGAAACTCAAGTTTAATCTTTGGATGAAAGCTATCGTAATTTATAGAGATACTTTATCAAGTTGTTGTCCTATCTAATAGTTGGGTTTGGTGTTATTAGAGTACATATTTTTTGAAAAATACAAATGTGCATGGATGTCAAGTGGTTGACAAAGCCAAAATTGCATTGAGTCTAGTTCAAAATTAGATTTATCATAGATTTTAACGCAACACAAAAATTTCAAAAAACCACCATGTCAAAAGAAATTGATTTCAAATCCATTCTAACAAATTTTACTCAAAAAATGATAAGATTTTGCTTGTAATCGAATTTAGAAGAAAATTTGAAATTTTTCTTTTCAAAATTTATAAAAAAATATTGGTGATAGCATTGGTGAATCTCACTGTATGGATGGAAATTGAATACAACTCATAATCTATAAGTTTATTAGTATATCAATTCTTAAATATTCTTCCAGTTAGCACTTCTGGATGTTTTTTTCTCAAATTGTCAATTTTGGAGATGACTATGGAGGTTTAGGGGTTAACGTTTTCTCTTTGTGAGAGATTTCAATCTCAAACATCGACAATTGGAAGAAACTTCAAATCATTTTAGCTTCTAATTTTGATTTCGCTAAACCATTATGAAACTTGAGGTGTGCATCAATGGCCTGTGTCTACTAGAATTGGATTGTAACATGAGTGAAGGTGATTAGAATTTAGCCTTGTGTAATTAGGGCTTTTGTGACCAAGATTACAAAATGCTGCCAAAGGGGAGTGGGACCGGGGAGCCAACTGCAATTGGATGCTCTATCCAAGGGAACTCCTACCCTAGGAGTGAAGGTTGGTTTCGTAAATAATTAGGGAAATTTGGAACATGTTTGAAATTTGAAAAATTGTACAACTACTTTTGAAAATCTGAAAAAAGAAATTCATTCTTGCCAATTCCAAATATTCGAAAATAATTCTTGAGAAAAATTTGAAAAAAGAACACATTAATGCATGATCAGAAAAAATCAATCCATTCCAAGAAGAGTGTTGAAAAATTAGGAAGAGCAAAGTATTGAAAGCCCTGAAATTCAAATCAAGTTGTCAAATTGTCCAAATGTCAATCTTAACCCTTAAAGTTCCTTGACTGTATTATCACCAAAACCCCTCAAAAACTGCCATTTGCAATACAAGTACGAAATTTTTGAAAAATATTATTTTTCGACACATGTAACCATAGGATCTTGTAGTGCACTATATTAAGAAGATGTGAGAAAAAATTCAAAAAATTCCACCATGTAGATTGCAAGATATTGGCATTTGAAGTGACAAAAATCCTTTTTTGAACCCTGTGAAAAAACGGTCAGCTGCACTTCACAAGGTCACATTTGTATGAAAAAATGTCCCAAATGGTGGTGCTTCTTTAGACTCATTCTTCAATGTAAGTTGGCTACATGCTTGAAAATTTTCAGATCATTTAGAATTGTGCAACATATAGGAAAAAAATAATAAGTAGAAAGATGTTAGTAGAGAATGATTCAAAATACTAAATTGTGAACAATTTATTAATGGAATTGAAAATTCCCAATCTCAATGTTTGTAATGTTGTAATGAACAATCTACATCTTATGTTTTTATTTTTTTCCAAGAATATTGAAAATTGAATAAGATAAAGGACTTCAAAGTTTATTTTAGAGTAGAAAATCCATACTTGCCTGCAAATTAAAACATCTCATAACTTTTGACTCATTGATCAAATGGAATGATTCAAAGCTTTCTATGTACATATAAATATAGAAAACCAATTTCGAATTTTTATTTTTGAAAAAACTGATTTTTTTAGATCTGCCCAGATTGCATGAGTTGAGAATCGAACTACATATTAGGCCATAACTTTAGACCCATATTTCCAAATGTCTTGAAATTAAGTGCACATGAAAGATATTCCTCGTCCACACCTTCTATTAAAGTTTGGGCCAAAAACAAGGAAATCTCTAGCCACACGTACCTGCCCAAAATTTATATGTTGCCAAAAAACACACCTTCGCTCTCTAGGGGTTAAATTAGTTTGGTACCAAAGTATTGAATTTGAATTGAAGGTACGGTAGTTGTTCTTTTCACATATCTCAATGCAAGAGAGTTTCGCAAATCGCAATCATGGCATGTTTCACTTGGTTAAGGAGAGGCAAATTAAGATTCATAATGCTCACTTCTTGCCTTTTGCAAATTTTTCAATAGGGTGGTTATGAAGTAGAAATTTCATTGATTTGGTACTGGCAGTGAGAAATTTGAGAGAAATTTCCACTACTACCAACCAATATTAATTTAGTGAGTGTAGATCCACTTAACATAAGCTTAATGACTGAGAATTTCATCATTGTGGCATGTTTTGATTGGTTAAGCAACCAAAGAAGTCAAATGGCTGAATTCTCCTTTATTGAGATTATATCCGGTAATTGCAAAAGCAGGCCAAGGCATCAAAAATAGTTGCTTGCAGATCAGTACCAACCTCATTGCCAGCACCTTGGTAGGTCCTAACAAACGATTATTTTTTATTTTTGATAGCTTGGCCTGCTTTGCAATTACCTAGACCTTTTCGCTACATCCTCAATTGCAATTTTGTCACCGGACATTGGAGTTCATTCAGTGTTGCCCTGCTTTTTCTTCTCTGGAGTTGACAATTCCTTCGAAAAATTACATTAAGAATTTTCCAGCGTGCCAGCAGCTACACCCCGCTTATAAACGGTCTCTTCTTGAGCTCACACTTGGGTCAGGCACTTATGAAAAGGTAATTGGCCTTGTTGAAGTTCAGTCTTACTGATAATAATGCAAGACAATATGCATTCATCTCTAAATGGAGTTATTAATAAAAACGGTGTTACAAGGCAGATTCAAAATGATGTTGCGGTATGGCAGATAGTGTTTTCAGTTTTCTGTTTCCTGTGTGCTCGGCAGCTTGAAATGACTTCATCTACTTTGTTCTCGTAGATTTTAACTTCTGGATTTTATCTTAAATTTCAAGGTTAGGTGTCCAATTGCTCACAATCATGTACTTGACTCCTTGCTCCAGACTTTGCAATGGGTTTACCCCTTGCGCAGGAGACTGATCGATTTCGGAAAGAATTGTGCTGCTGCTTGTGCTAAGGTACAGCATATGCCGCCATAAAGAACTAAAAGACAATCCATTCGTGTTTACACTGATGAATTCTATGGTTCGGTGGCGACCTCCCAATCTAGTGTTTGTGGAACGCTGTGTCATCTTTGTGCTCTTCTTGCAGTCAACGTACCAGCAAGAGTGAGGCTGAGGAGCGATTGGGAGAGATAATGCGAAATACAGCTACTTTGCTTGCGTTGAATCTATGGGTTTTGGAAAGAATTTGTTGTAGAATTCAAGCTCTCGTACATGATATTTAAAATGTATCCTTCTTGAGATTGGTATCCCATTTAGATTTCAGGGTGACTTATTGAAGTTGACGTTGTTGTTCAACTAGGGCATTACAAAGATGAAGACCTGTTTAACAAGCACGGGAAGGCGGTGGATGAATTGAAGAAGATTGCGAAGGTTGTCTCCCTTCCTTTGGCGGCAACCCCCTTTTCTTTATTTACACTCCTCAGTTGATTCATACCCTCGTGTATCTTACAGGTTATCAGAAGCATACTTCACAGTAGACCCGACTCACAACCACCCGTTGAGTACGCATCCTCTTTGATTGGACTCCTTCATTTTCCTCGTTAATGATTGTTGGAGCTGTCTCAATTCCGCTGCCAGGTCTTAAGAGCTATGCCAGTGGTGCAGCCACGCACACCCACTGTGTGCCTTGTTGGAGCTCCCAATGTCGGCAAGTCCTCACTCGTACGAATACTTTCGTCGGGAAAACCGGAGTACATCTTGGAATCCCTTACGCTGGGTTTTTTCAATGCTTACATCTCGTTGTCAATCTCAAGAAATTTCGTTCTCGGAAATATATGTACTGCCTCCTCGCAGTGAATGCCTTCATCCTCATATTCTATTTTCAGTTCTTATTTTCTTTCCTTTTGCCGTCGTTCTTCTCCTTTCGGGATACTGGATCTCTTACAATTTTTTTCCTGTACTGTGACGTGCATTCTTGTGTTAGTATAGAATGATGCAGTTTTATTGATGTTCAAACTCTGACTGTAGCATTATTCATTTTAGTCTCCAAGCGCAAGTTCAAGCGTGGTTTCAGTGATTTGCAGGTTTGTAATTATCCATGATTCACCATGAGAGGCATATCTGTGGGCAATTTTTTTGTAGATTCGGTTCGCTATAGGGTACTGGATTGCTCATTTCAGCGAGTGGTATTCGGGCCTTGTTTTGTGGAAGGACTGCTAGGGTGCTCAACCATGACTCCAGGTTTTCTGTGATTATTAGACTTCTCTGTGGTGTAAAATGCTACGAACTCTTAGGGTTTAAGTAACCATCTTTGGTGAAAGAAAAAAAACTCTCCCAGAAACGCTTGTGGGACTACAACTGAAGAATAATAAGTGGATCTCTTGGACCCGGTGTAGCATCTTCACTTTACTATAGAATGTAAGTTAGATAGCCATCGCACATGCCAAAACTGCGACCCGGCATCCGCCAACCATGAGGATACGTGGCAAGGGGTTCATGGTCGAACCGGAACTCCCGCAAGCTGGCGGTCCTCCCCACGCACATGAACTAGACCCCCCCCCCCCGCTGTGCCATGCCCCGCTGCAGGTGAAATTTGGAAGCCCCATTTGTTGGAAGGCTAGAATTGGTTCAACGAAGTTTTTAACCCCTAAACGTCCAGATTTCATCGCTAGAATTAATGATTTGAGAGAAAGCATTGTAAAGTATTATTTGGAAGACTATTTTGGAATTGATATATAAATAAAAGTTGTAGACAGTGAGTTGTAGATTCCATCTGTACAGTAGATTCGCCAATGCTATGACCAATATTTTTTTAATACATTTTGAAAGGAAATTTTCTAAATTCCTTCTAAATGTGATTTCAAGAAAAATATTATCATTTTTCGAGTAAAATTTGTTGGAATGGATTTAGAATGACATTATCTTTACATAATCACATGGTGACTTCTTGAAATTTTTGTGTTCTTAAACTCTATGACAATTTTGGCAATTTTAGTTTAGAACTAGAGTCAATGCAAATTTGGCTTGGTCAACTACTTCACATACTCCCACATTTGTAATTTTAGAGAAAAATGTACTCTAATAACACCAAATCCAACCCTTAGATAGGACAACAACTTGATAATGTATTTCTACAAATTAGGATAACTTTCATCCAAGTAGTAAGGAGGATGAAACTTGAGTTTTAATTTTTCCATTGTTTAGAAAATGGATGTTGGAGCGCTTAGGGATTCAACTTTTTAGTGCAACATCCTAGCTTCTCCTCTTTGTCTTAAGGAATTCTCAATAATTCCATATTCTTCCCCCCAAAAGCAAAAAATTTATAGCTTCTAGTTTGTGTATGCCTTCACCTCTGAAAAATAAATATAAAAATTTTCATTCACTTTTAGTTGCAAAATGGAAGAAAATAGAGAGAAGGGATGTGAGAAAGGTGGTCAAAACAAATTGTAGGTATTGAAGCAAATGGAACTTGGTTTTCAAACCAACGCTAATGTAACACTTCTCTAAAAAAACCCTTAAAGTTCTTTGACTATGTTTTCACCAAAAATACTCCAAAACTTATTGCCTTTTCAGTACAATTACCAAATTTTAGAAAAAAAACAATTTTGGAAAAAAAATTAACTATAGGATTTTGTAGTACACTGGTTTGAAAAGATATGGAAAAAATTTCAGAAATTTCCACTATGTGGATTGCAAAATATTAGCGTTTGAATGCAAATCATTTCTTTGGCCGTATGAAAAAATGGTAGCTGCACTTTATAATGTCTCATTTGTGTGAAAAAATGTCCGAATTGGTGGTGCTTCTTTGGATTCATTTTGCAAGGCAAGTTGGCTACATGCTTCAAAATTTTCAAATCATTTGAAATTGTACAACATATAGGAAACAAATCGTAAGTAGGAAGAAGTAGAGAATGATTCAAAATTTTAAATTGTTAAGAATTTTGTAATGGAATGGTAAGTGCCAATTCCAATGGTTTTAATGCTGTAATAAAAAAATCTACATCTTATGCTCTTTTTTTCCCAAAAAATATGGAAAATGAAGTTAAAATAGAGGACTTCAAAGTTTGTTTTAGAGTAGAAAATCCATAATTGCTTACAAACAAAAACTCATCATAACTTTCATCTAATTAATCAAAATGGAATGATTCAAAGCTTTCCACATATATATAAATCTAGAAGACCAACTTCAAATTTTTGGTTTATGAAAAAAGTGATTTTTTTTATCTGCCCGAATTGGGCACCCTAGGAAAGAAAAAACATATCATACAATAACTTTCAAACCATGTAGTCAAAAATTATGAAAAGTATTAGGCTTTAAAAAGAAAAAACTGGTCCCCATGTTATGTGAAAATTTCAAAGAATAAAAAAAAAGTTTCCATTTGTAGTAGGTTGCCCAAAATTGCTAGGTTGCCAGAAAACGGAGCTTGGTCCTTGAGGGGTTAAAAATGACAACAAGATAACTCCAAACTTCCTGAGGAAAACATATGCAAACAATACAATATCATCAGTACCTAAATCTCAATTTAATTCTCACATAGAATTCTAAAACCATTGAGAGGAAACAAGCACTCACAAATCCATGGACCAGAGGTGATCAAAATTACAGGTATTTGAGCGACTAAGATTGAATGTAAAAGCAAGGACTCGTTTGCACTTCTCTAAAATCTACAGTCAAAAAAACTCCCAAATTCCTTGAGAAAGAATTAAAACACTGTCAACATCATCCACATGGTTAACCTAAATGACATTTTTCTTCAGAATAAAAAACCCTGAAAACAGAAACAAGTACCTAACTGCAGAATCACCAACCAGCCCCCCCCCCAACCTCGAGCATTTGCAATGCAAAATCAACCGCAAGAACCATACAACTAAATGCAGTCTTTCCCGACCACAGCAGTTGCGAGGAAGAGGGGCGGTAAGATGGTGCTGAAAAAAACACAAGTTCCGCGAAGCTTTTTCATCCGCATTAAAAACAATTGACCTGCACCACGAATGGCTGTGGTAAAGTCCGCCAGGGCTCCATCCGCCAGTCCGTCAGGCGGAGCATGGCGGAAACCGCCGGCACCCGCCAAAATCCCAGGCATGTGCGCGGGCTCAGAGTATTCTACAGTGGAGTGACTCACCCAAGGCAAGGGTTTGGGAGCTCCTTCTTCGACCTGTCAGGCGTTTCCTTGTGCGACTGGACTGGGTTGCTTCACGGTGTCCATTTATCACTCTTTTCTAGCCTCGCCTAACGAAGTGGGTGTTCGGCCTTTCATGTGCCCTTCTTTGTTGCTTTGAGTGCAATCTGAGGTATTGCTTGCTGCGTTTTCTTGGGTGCTTCCGTGTCGGACCCTTAGAAACCTTGAAACTGCGCTCTTGTGTGGATTCTTCCTCTCGACCTGGGACGCGTAACTCGATTTGAAAGCCCATGCGTTCTTTGTCTTGGCTTGTTTTGCAATTTTGAAAGCGAGGTGGGGTAACACATAGTCTGTTTTCGATGGCTTGCTTTTGATTGCTCCTTTCTACCTGAAGATTGTGTGATGTACACGTGGATAGGGAATTTTTGGTTTATCATGGTAGAATACAGTGTTGTTGTGGTTCTCCTTTCGGATTGAGATGTTCGCATTTTGCATCAAGGGTTGCAGAGCGGATAAGGAATGGTGGATGAGACTATGAGTAGTGTTATGCAAGGCTCCTCTTTGAGTTGATTTGCGCACGATGTCAATGTCACCGCTAAGATTCTTCATTCAATTTGGGATTGTGGTTCAGGCTGCGCCATCAATCCGTATTTTACTCTGGAGTATTTTTGACAAGAGTATCTCTCTTTGTTGATATTCCTTTAAGGTCATCAGATTTGCCGAGAAGGGGGGAGGAGTACACGAAGGGATCCTTGCATATTGTTTGAGCTCAATATTATAACTCCCAGGTATTATTCCTACACTTGCTCTGTATCTGGAATTTGGCTTTGGATATTGCTATTGGAATCTTTCCAGATAGTCGTGTAGCCAGGCCGTCGTCGTGTAGTAAGGCCGCAGGGGCTTGCAAGCGCACGTGCAGCTCCTGCACTGGATTTGCAATCACCGGTATCCGCCATAGCCGATTCGAGATAGAGACGAAACTGGTGAAATTCCAGATTCAGGAGAGATTGGGTGTTCGCCATAGCCACGCGATATCTACTGAGGTTCAAAAGCTCCGAACAGCCGGAGTCGGGAACTGCTAATGAATAACTGTGTCTGCGAGTCTCCACCTTCTCTTGGAGCTTCTCGCCGCTTCTTATGGTTGGGTTTCAAGGTTGAGAAGGTTCCAGATTGTGCAATAGGTGTAATTCCAGCCTTTGGAGTTTGATGACGCTTGGAGGCTGTACGTTCTGCAATGCGTGGACACTGTTTTATCCGGATTCGTCGGATTTTAGGGCCACGCTGTTCTGGCTCCCGATTTGGTTCTGGGAGAACGATATGTGCATTATTGAGGACGATTTTCGGTTCGCCGATTGATAGATTCGTGTGGATGCCGTGTTTTTATTGAAAATGTTTTGTCGTGTTTTTTACCCTGTAACCACGCGCTGTGCTTGGTGAGGACTCCGTTTCGGTGTCCTTGTCGCCTAGTTGTGTCACGGAGATTTTTTGAGAGCAGTTGTGTTCTCTGTGTGATCATTTTCATGTTAGGCATCGAAATTTAATTTCGTTTAGTGCAGTCTGTCGAGAGGGGTTTCTGAGGTGTGAAATTCAGGGCTTTGATGATGGCGCGATTTCTTTCGGTCATGTGATCTGGTGTGTGCATGTCTGACAATTGCGCGATTTATAGAAACATTAAACCTTGAACAGTTGCAGACATCCTTCCTTCGAATCAAGGAATTAACCCTTAAAGCACTCTTTATGTCCGGGCTTGGTCAAAGTGCAGTAGATTTCTACATAAAAACACGCATTTCAAAAATTTGATATTTTTCAAATGCGGTAATATCTGTCTAAAATTTAATCTCATTTTTTCATATTTAAAAAAAAATCAACTTGATTATTATGTTTTGAAGAAGAAATTTCTTTGTAAGAACCATAGCAATTACCAAATGCTAAGTTTAATATTAAATTTCTAAGCAAAATGGAGATGGTAGTGACAAACATCATGGTCTATTTGGTGTACTCCCTGAGCTCACACCAAGAGAAATTTGATAGGAAAAGTTCAGAAGTGGCGTATGTTATGCTATCTTCAAAGTGTCACAAACATTACAACTTTAACAATTTTGAGAAAACCTCGAATAGAGTATAAGGTAGATGATTGGAGTCACATTTTTTTAGTTCAGCGATAAACACTTCAATCCAGGAACCATGTGAAAATTCCGGTTATGACTTTCAAAATGCCCGTCCAGCTTGCAATGGTCCTTTAAGGGTTAAGGAATCATATTCGGTGAAGGAAAAAAAACTCTCCGTTGAGCTCTCCCAGGAGTATGCCAGAATAATAAGCGATGTGGCAAATGAAATAAAATATTCTTTGCTTTTGCTAAGCAAAGTAAACCAATGATATAAGAATATTGACAATGGGCACTAGAATTAAACATTTAAAGACAACAAATCTACCACAACATGCAATATATAAAGTTAGTTTAGGGTACTAAAATTAGAGTGAGTTGTGTTGACTTGATTTTCTTATAACATGTTTTTTCTTTTTCTTTCTAGCCCTCAAGGAGAATTCCACTTTGGATATTTTTGAGAACTCAAGAAACTTAAGCTTTATTGACTTCATAATTTGAATCAATTTTTTGTATGGATGATAATCATCCAAATCTACATGTAAAGCATTGTTTCACACCTTTCTGATAAATATTGGAAAAGTTACAAGTTTTTAAATTTAAATGTCAGAAAAGGGAGCTACAAATATAATCTAAGAATATATTCATTATTTTTCCTTCGATGTGGCATCTTCACTTTGCTGTAGAATGTACAGTATTCTACAGTGGAGTGACTCAAGAGGCCGGCGTTTGACAGCTCCTTCTCCGACCTCTGAGTAATTTCCTTCTGCGACTGGACTGGTGTCCATTTTCCCTCTCTTCTAGCCTCGCCGAACGAAGTGGGTGTTCGGCCTTTCATCTGCGCGACTGTGTTGCTTTGATTGCAATCTGAGGTAGGGCTGCTGCGTTTCTTGGGTGCTTTTGTGGCGGACCCCTGGAAACCTTGAAATTGTGCTTCTTTGATGATTTGACTTCTTGACTTGGGATGCGGATGTTGATTTGGGAGCTCATGCTTTCTTTCTGTTGGCACAGATCGGATGCATGGGTGTTAAATTTTGCATGTAAGGCATTGCGTAGTGGTTGGCATACATTTGGAAACTTCTTGTTTGTGGGGGTAACAACTCCCTTGGGTGGTTCATGTTGAAGCACATGTATGTACGTCTTCACTTCTTTTCTACTGCTTTGAGATTCTAGGGTTGGTGAATGGTGAGTAGGCTGTGTATGATTTGTTCGACATCCAAATGTCTGTGGATGGTATATTTCCTTTAGATTGTTTTACAATTTTGAAAGCAAGGAGGGGGTAACACATTGTCTGTTTGAATGGCTTGCTTTTGAATGCTCCTTGCTACATGAATATTGTGTGATGTACAAGTGGATAGAAAATGTTTGGTTTGTCATGGTAGAGTAGGGTTTTGTGGTGTAGCAGCGTAGTGGTTCTTTTTGATGGAGATGTTTGCATTTTGCATCAAGGATTGTAGAGCAGATAAGAATAGGTGGATGAGAGTGTGATTGTGTGCATAGTGTTATGCACGGTATCTATTGGAGCTGATTTGCACATGATGTCAATCTCGTCTCCAAGTTTCTTCCTTCCATTGCGGACTGGTTCAGACTATGCCATCAATCCGAATTCTACTGTTGAGTTTTTTGACATGAGAATATCTCTTTGTTGATATTCCTTTGAGGTCATTAGATCTGAGAATGTCTGCAGAGGAGTATACAATGCAATCCTTGCATGTCGTGGAGCTTAATAGTAAAGGTCCTGAATGATTATTACTATAGTGGATTTGTATTTGGAACCTGGCGTTGGATATTGATTGTGGAATCTTGGTGGTTTTTTGGAGGGAGCTTATTCAGTTCAGATTTTGATCCAAGAAATATTAGTACAATGAAGGTATGGAAAAGAGACCTTGATCCTGCATCGAAGACGGAGGAGATTTTCTTTGATAATGGAGACACTTTACCTGCACGTTTCAATGTTGACTCCAAGGACATCAAGGAAGGAAGAAAGATTGGAAAAGGCATTTGCACTGTCCATGAAGCCGAGTGGCTAGGCCGCAAGGTTGCTGTGAAGAAGTTTGATTTTCAGAGTACCTTTGATAATGTTTCTTCGACCTCAAGAGAAGTGAATCGCATGCTTGGTTTGCGACACCCCAACGTTTTAAAGCTTTTGGGATTCTATCTCACAACTCAGAAAGACCTGGTTTTGGATTGCACCATGATCATGGAGTTGATGGATTTTGACCTGGAAGATTATATTGGAAGGGGAGCATTGTCGGATGACCGAGTGGTTTATATTATTGCTGAAGTTGCGAGGGGAATGAATCACATCCACAAGAGCGGTTGTTTTCACCGAGATTTGAAACCCAAGAACGTGTTGTTGAGGAAGTCGATTGTGACTGGGTTCCATGTGGATGTGAAGATTGCGGATTTTGGAAGCTCAGAGCTCATGGGTGTTGGTGATATCAATCGAACTGCTGGCACTTTTGGATACAAAGCCCCGGAGCAGTTTGATTGTGCATCCAAGTTGTTTCCGGTTAAGTTGGATGTGTTTGGTTTTGGGGCGTTGTGCTTCAAGATTTTGACTGGGAAGGAACCATATGAAAGTCTTGTAAATGTGCGACAAACCATTGAGCAACTTGACAAAGCAGCAATTTTCCAAAGATACTTACCTAATGATGTTGTTGAGGTGATTTGGAAATGCTTGGATGTGAATCCAGAATCGAGGCCAGATTTTGAGGAGATCTCTAGCATCTTGGATGGTGCTCTTTCGGCGATTGTGGAGAAGATGCCTCGGCCGTTGCCACTATCAACTAGTGCTTCTTTGCAGTCTATAGAATCTATGTCCATGGGGGTTCAAGTTGATGATCATTTTGGGAGCATTTTGCACAAAATGGGGCTTTCCAAGAAGCATGCAATTCATTTCATTCCTTTTGAAGAGCTCTTTGTGGTCCAACAAATAGGACGTGGTTGGGATGCCTCTATATATAAAGTGGAATGGAAAGGGATCCCATATGCATTAAAAGTATTTGATCAAAGTTTATCTACAACAGAGGACTACGCTAACTATGGTGAAAACTATTTCCAAACTTTTCCCAAGCTTGCGCACAAGAACATTGTGACTTTCATGGGATACTCTATATCCCACGATGAGAGCGCATGCATTTTAATGGAGTTGTTCGAAATGGATCTTTCTAGGGTTTTGTTTGATGATAGATTTGGAGGAAGGACATCACATTTGGATATAAGGAAAAGGTTGGAGATAGTGGGGGAGATTGCAAAAGGGATGAAATATTTACATGACCATGATGTAGTGCATGGAGACCTCAAGCCTTATAATGTAGTGGTCTCTGCATTGGAAACTGATGATATGGTTGTCAAGCTTATTGACTTCGGAAATAATCCTGAAGCATGCGATACAAGGTATTATGTACCAGAAGGCTTGCGGAAGCAGTTTTTGAGGTCGAAAGAGGTTGTTGATTTCAAGAAGTCAGATGTTTTTAGTTTTGGCATTCTTTGTAATGAGATACTAGCTGAAGTTGGACCTTTTCGAGACCAGCACCCAAGTGAATTTCGTGGAGCAATTTCACAGGGAAAAAGGCCCCCAATACCAATTGGAACAAGCCCGGAAATGAAGCGTCTCATTCAAAGTTGTTGGAGTGGAGACCCAGAAGAAAGGCCCGACTTCACTGAAGTTTGTAAGAGGCTGTCAAGAACCCTTTATGATCAATCTAGCCAAGGACAAAACGATCCAAAGCGTTTTGCAATAGATTGTTGTCTTTTATAACATTTTGTTGTGGAAATTTGTTAGGTTGGATATTCTAATCCATATAAATTTACATAAGATTGCTAATCAATTTATCTTTTGAAAACGAATTTGAAATATACTTTGAATCAAAATACTAAAGCTTGCATGTTGGTGGTCTATAATATGTGAGAATTTGTTTTAACCCTTGAAGGATGGGTTGGTCACTATGGAAATCATCCTTTCTAGCATTGTCTAAATCCTATTTTCAAGAAAAATCCAAGTGCTAGCATTCATTGGATGTCAAACTATTGTGCAAGACTTCTTTTCAAACGAAATTCTAAGAATGAACATGAGTGCTTTTATCTTATAGAGAGGAATTCTTTGCCATACATTAGACAATAAATGCTTGTGGCATCGTTGGAGAATAAAATCCTTTTGCAACAATTGATAATGGTTGTGCAAAGCATTTATTTGAGAGGGTGTACAATTGGATATTTGCTTGTTGGACTTATTAGAAGTGAATCTTTCATGACTATCTTTTCCTTGCTCGTTCTTTTTGAGTTGTAGGTTAAAGATTCTTATCATCTTTGTAGTTTATTTGATCTTCCATTTCTATAGTTGGTCAAATGATTAGTTCGTTGAGATTGTGTCTAAAATTCTAATAGTTGTTTGTTTCAATTTTATTTGAATCACCTTGTTGTGTGAAATGGAGTTGCCCTTGACTTGAACTTGTTAGGAAATGATTGTAATGAGCCTTAGTTTGATCTTGTCCATAGCTTGTTCCAAATAGCTCTTGATGGAAGATTTTGTGCATTTGAGTTCCTACAACTACATTGAGAACTTTTATTTTTTTACAATTCATCAATTGTGTCATTGTTAGTGTTTTTACATAATCACATAATCTCCTTGTTGTTGCTCAAAGCAACTTTGGTTAGTAAGAATAAGAATACAACTATAAAACTAAACTTGGTTTAAGCCCTTACATAGAATGACAATTCGAAGATTTAGAACTCTATAATCTTCAAATGTTGCACATGCCAAAAAGTAGAGAGTGGAGGACTTTATAGATTACTATAGAGACAAAGAATGCACCTATTGGTCTAAAATGAAGATCATTTTTGGCAAGGTACCTTCGTAATAGGTCTTATCCTTTCAATATGAACCTCCAAAAGATGTTGCCTTGATAATAGTTACTTTCTCAAAAAATGATTCACTTTTTGAACCAATAGGTGCATTTTGTATTTCTCCACGAACGAAGAAACTACAACAATTACAATAATTGGACACTCATGGTTTTCAACATTTATGTAGGGTTAATTGAATAGAATCTGGGATAGGTCGGACTTAGCATAGTACACCACCTCTGTAATATCATTTAGTCTAAATAATTGTGTAGGTAGACTTTAAAGTTCACATTATATGATAGTTGCTCTTTCGTGGTATTTTGTAGTGAAGCTACCTTCCAACCCTCAATGGAAGTGATAATCAAAAAGGTGAAATTGTAGTCATAGGTATTGCAAGTAGAATCAAAATTTCATGTTGCTTAGTGAAAATGTATAAAAAATTCAAAGTTGCTATGTATAGGCTTGTATTATTAGTCTTAGACTTTACAGGGAAAAACAAGTTTGGAATCTTGAACCACCAAAAAGATATGCCTCAATGATCAAGAATTCAACTACGAAGTTGGCACTCAATGAATCACCATTTGAATTACCTAGCTAGGCTACATTAGAGGACATGTTGTTTTAGGAAAACTTGGGGTCCACTTTGAGGTAAGAAATAGGAGCTGATACTTGAAACCTAATGGTTTAAGGTATCACCATCTTGATTTGAAGTTTGATGACATTGCGAGATTTCTCATATCAAATACTTGTAGAGTTGGGTATTCTTTTCTACAATATTTTGGTATCATTTGGGATAAGAATTTGACAATTCTTTTAATAATTTAACCCTAGAAGAATATTGTCCCTAATACCAAAGTGATTAGTTAAAAATTATTAATTTATGGATGAATAAATTTGTCTTTTGATTCATAAAAGTCATTCATGAGTCACTTTTAATCCTTTTTGTCCTATTAACTTATATACATTCAAAGTCCTCAAATGCATTTCAAGGATTTTGGGTAGGTCCATATAATGTCAACCCTAAGATGAAATTCAGCTAGTCTGTAGGCTTGTGAGTTCCCCTCAGTTCTTGGATTGTGGGAATTCGGCCACACAAGCAGGTTAATGTAATAGAGTGATTGCCACATCAAATAATGAAAATAAAATAATATTTTGTTTTGTTTTAAATATTTTTTTCATATTTAAATATTTTTCATAATTTTTAATTTTGGCAAGTAGTCATTGATTCCCAATATAGGGAACCAACCTAAAATAGCCCTCCAATGTAGTTGAAAAACATGTAATGTTTCATTGTTGTTTTCTTTTCTTTGGGGGGAAGTCAAGGAATGTGCTAGCTAGTTTTATATCAATATAATTTTTAATTCATTTGGTGCTCAAAGGAAATCTTTATGGCCTCACAAGTAGAAAATGCCTTATTTCGGCTATGTGAAATACATCCACAATTTGCAATCAAATTTTTTTTTGTAGGATATATTTGTGTCTTTTGAAAAGCTAGTGGATTGATTTCATTTGGATAAGTGATGTGAAAGTTATGAAGAATCTTGTATTTTGAATAGTTAGGGAGTTTTAAGTTCTTGGAAAAATAATGCATACAATTTGTTTATGAACTCAATCATTACAATTTTTCAAAACTAAACAATGCACAGGGTTTAGATTACTTGCTAAACAATTTGACCATTAGGATTGACATATTTCAAATCCATTTTACATCCAATAACAATATATTTTTTCCTTCCACTTTATCTCCACTTCAACTTAACAATTTGCTTAAGAATTAAAAAATTTATTTCATTTAAAAAAAATTCTTCCCGATTTTTTATAGAATCCCCTACTATTATAATGATTTAATCCTTACAATTCTATAATGCAAAAGAAAATAAGTGAAGGGGTTTCAATGTCTCAAAACTAAATTATCCCCTAAATGCTTGAGGCACCAAATTCTAGTACCAACAATACTTTGAAGTTAAATAAAACCTTGCCAAGTTACTATTTTCAATGTTTATATTTTAAAAAATCTTTTAGAAGCCTAGTTTCAACTTCAAAAATCTGATTTTGAAAAATCTAATTAGGATTTTTTTCTTCAAGATTTTGTGCAAGGGTATCCATTGCAAATCTTGATTTTCTAATGTTGAGAGCTGTCAATGGAAATGAGCCCCAAATACACTAGAACTCGGAAAAAAAATCACATTAGAAATTCATTTAAACAAATGGTAGAGTGCATTTTGAGAAGTTGTAAATTGGTTGGGATTGTGCATGTCATGATCTTCAAATTCATATTTTTTTGGTGACCAATTTTTTAGTTTTCACATGTGAAAAGAAGATTGAAAGACTTAAAACCACTTTTACAATTTTGACACCCTCATAATCAAGCATTATAATCTTTCAATCTGTAAGTGCTATTGTTGTGTTTTCTTTTCTCTCATGGCTTATAACATGCCTCTTTAGAATTTCTAGGGTTATAGTTTTAAAAAATTGATAGACTTCATGAGATTGTTGGCTTTTTGTTCAATTTAGAACAAATTCTAGGAAGCGTGAAGAAGGCTTTAGATATTTCGTGGTTAACCCTTGAGTGCCCCAACGCCTCAAATTTGGCCTCCCCCAAATGAAAGGTTGCCTTGTTTGACGATTATAATTTTTTCAACGATGTGATGAAATCATTTGTAATTTTTCGTATAGTTCCGAACCTATCTCCACTACGAATAAATATGGTTGATTGTTTTGGATCTTGATTTGGATGATACTTTGATTGGAATGAGTTGAAAAGAGTTTGGATTTTGGTAAACATGTGCTAGGTGCTCAAGGGTTAAAGAAGGTGGAAAATGAATATTTTCTTTTTGCTCTGAACACCAATATATTACAATCTACATGGTCAAAGTGTAAGAAATTTATTCCACACCTTCTCATACAAATCTTGTGCAAGATCTTAGAATTAATTGTATGCACGAAAGTAGTTTTTTTCCAAAGTAGCTCTTTGCATTAGAAGCGATAATTTTGAAGTTTCTTTTTTTGTGAAACCTAGTCATGAACCTTCATGGGTGAATGTACGAAAATCCATTGTACAACACCTTTACTATTTGAGTATAGAGGGAGTATTTCAGAAGTATTGATTCTAACTTATTGTGGTTCTCACATAGTACTAATATTGGAGATTCCATCCCTCTTCACAATTGGTCTATTGATTGAAAATGACATAAATCTTGGAAGACCCCTAATGCGGGCACTCAATTCTTGGATACTCCCCACTAGTGGAAAAGATTGTCAACTTATGCTAGGAACCCATTTTCCAAAAGGTCAGAGTTTTAACTTATTGTCTTTGTTTCAAAGAGAATTGTGCAATTGTTCCAAGACTTGAAAATTCAAGTGCCAAATGGAAACGAGAAATGTATTCACAAAATGAATTTCTCATGTATAATAAAATCAAGATTTGTGGTTACAAGAATAGTGGCTTTCTAAGCTTGTAGAGTACACTTGCTGGATTTGTCAATCAATGAGACGATATTATACTAAGAAAGTGACTACCGAATGAATGGAGGTTTGTGTGAATAGAGAAAATAAGAAAACTGTACATTTCCATTTGGCACTTACTTACAATGAGCTTCTTGCTTCAATTCTAGAATGCCCAGTACCCATGAATATTTGAACCCTTAGTCAATTTACTACACTATGGCTAACAAAACGATTGGGGTGATTCTGAAATGGATTAATATTCAAATTGAATTTGGATTCCTACTACAGATCCCGAAGATCCTTATAGGAAACCTATTTCAACATTCAGTTGTTGAAGGGTAATGCTGGCCTTAAGACCATCGTAAATAGTCTGTTTGCTGGAAAAATTCTACGAACCATGCATGTGGATGTTGGTCGCAAATGCTACTTCAGATTGCCTTGGACGTAAAAACAATTGTTTGCTTTGTTTAAGAATCAAAAACAATGATCTAAGTTTCATGTTCTAAAAACTTTGCACAATCAATTCGCATGCCAACTTTAGACTGTCTAATCAATTTCAAGAGCCAGTAAGGCTCGAGTAGGTTACTGAACACACTGCCAAGTAAGCTCATACATCTCGAATTCCTCAAGATTTGTAATTTTGGTTGATAAAAGAGCTAACATTACGAATTAGAATCTTTGCATAACCAGCCAACAAAACAATGACATAATTGCCTTGAAATTCTGACTTGGTATTTTGGACCGGAGTGAAGGCTCTCACTCAATTCTAATGCGCCATTGGCTTTATATCGACTTCTGGCGTCCAGGTGAAGATTTCTTTGCGAGCTTCCACTCATCAACTAGAGGCCCTGCTTACTCCTCACGGCCATTGAAATTGTTGGCATCGTCGAAAGCATGTCCTTCACGAAGTCATTTGGGCTCTGTTTGCACCTCCTACATCATCTCTACTGTCGTCTCTGTGGTGATGCCATGAACATAGCCACTGAAGGGTGGGGGCAGAACTATTAAAGACTGCCAAATTGGTCCTTGAAACAACATAACAAACAAACCCATTAATAACACCTGAAGGACCAAAGGCCTGTTCACACTACTTGGTCTAAAGAATGAATTTGGCTACACCTTTGAATTGGATTTGATTCACTTACACCTCCCCCCCCCTAATACCACCGCTTAGGCACCCCCCCTAACGGCAAGTGCAAATATATGTGAAGAGATTGAAACTCGACTCTCTGTCGTCTTTTTCACAGTTTCGGGTATGTACCAATATTTGGAACCAACACAGACAATGTTCGTCAAGGATTCTGGTGACATAAAATTTGGCCCTATTTCAATCATAATTAGGGTTATTGAGTTAAAAATATGGTCAATCGTCTTGGCCATTGTCTTCCAATATGCCAGATTGCCAGAGCTTCAATTTCGCTTGTTGTTCTCTAATTTTGACATGACTTTGCTTAACGTCACGAATAGTTGTCACTGCTCTTAAAACGTGATACGCCACTAAAGCAAATTAAAAAGATTCTATGAATGCCGAGGGCTCCTGACGGCCTTTACGAGTTAAGACAATCCACAGATGCTGGAAACCGAGAGAAATGAAATTGGAAGATCGAGATTCATGTCAGGAGAGCTGACGGACAATCCATAGGCAGTTAGACTCTCTGCTTGTAACTTGAAACATTTGCTCAAATCTCATTGTCGATGTTTTATTCAAGTATTTCGGAAAATTATGTCTGTGAAATGGTTCCAATTTTTCAGTCGCATGGAGTTGTGGAGGTGGCCTGCAAGTCAATAATGAGTGAAATTCTCTTCCTAGGTATGGGCCCTCTGTCTTCCCAGACCCGAGGTCCTGCAAATGAATTCATCGGCAGTCGACAACAAAAGCAAACACTTGTCTTTCTATCCTAAGTAGGACATCGAATTCGACTTATTAAATTGGAGTATGTCAGAGCACCAAAATTGTGACATTCAAGTGCTCAGCGGTCTTCAGACGAAAACCGCTACAGATTGAAAGCTCAACGCTGACACCTAGAGAGCGCCAATCTCTTAATTGCAACTTCCCCATTTTTGACGTTGTGTTACATTTAGTTGCATTGAACGTATAATTGTTAGACATATTTCACCAGACAAGTCCATCAGTCACCTACAACCTCCAATTTCCCACGTTGAAATTCACTCTAAATCTGTCAATATCTTGAAATGCGTTAAGACGAGTACATTAACAACCACGATCCTTGAGCTCTCAATCTCTTGACAAGTCCATCCCATGCCATATTCGTCAAAATGGCATGAATCATCATCCCAAATTTGTGACATTTAAATTCTCCAAGCTCTCAAAACGAATTGATATGATGATCGATTTCATTAAAATGGCAGTATCCCATGTGCCATTTTTTCAGACCGTGCAGCCTAAACTGTGAAATGCACATCTAGGACAGGTATAGATTTTGAAAATATAGGTAGTACATAGATTTCAGAAATCTATACCTAATATACATTTCAGATCATGCAATCTAAATCATCTATGATATATCTAGATTTCAGACATATGGGACGTCTAGATTTATAACATCTAGGATATATCTAGGTTTCAGACTGCTAGGTCGGAACCTTAAAAGTGCCAAAGTTGTGAAATGGTGAGCCATTTTAATGAAATTGGTCATTCTGAGATTCTCAAGGCTTTTTTTTGTGGCAAAATTTTGCCAGATCTGTTAGAAACTGACCACTATGAATCTGGCCCTCCAAAATCTGGCCTGTGCAGTGAAGCCAACACAGGGGACACTAGTCCAAAAAAAAAAGCCCCGTGAGGTTCTAGACCGGCGCCTAGGAAAAGTGCCAACCTCTTTAAACGTCACCATACTAACGAAGTCCTCTGATTTTCGTGTTCAATTTCTTCATTATAAACCTCACCTTTGATCTCCAACCTCCGTTCCTGCACAATCTCCCTCTCCAAATGTTCAGTTTCGATTGAAAATGCCACGTCTTTAAGATTAATTGACAGTCCGGATTCCTGAGATTTCAATCTCACTCTTGGCAACTTCATCTCACGTAACTTTCCGAACTCCGCACAGATTTGAAGAGCAGATCCAATACATCAACTCAAACGTGAAGAATCGAGGTGGCGACTCTCTGCAATGTTTTTGCAACTAAATTAGTGATTGCCATAGCTCCTGCAACAGTCTAGCTAGGCATATGTAGGCATTGGTTTGATCCGTGCCCAAGACTTTGGCAACAACAATTTTGCAGCACTCGTGCTATGTTTTGCAGTCGGCCAGGACTTTTCACTGGAGTGAAGTAGGGAACGCTACCACACCATTGCCAAATAATGGATGAGGTGTTGCAACTGCTAAGGTAAACCAGCCCATGACAGGCCAACTCTCTAATGTAGACTCCTACAAAACTACCCATTATAGTTTTCCATCAATTCATGATAGACTTTATCGAGAAAATGAAATTAGGATTTCATTAGGTAGGTTGATGACCAAAATTAGTGCTCAAGGTGATGGTGATGGAGTTATTAGTGATTGCTTTAGGAACGTCCACCTTTCTGGTGTATATTCATTACAAGAATTAAATTTTTTATTTTTTTATGTCATGCCCATGTTAGGAAATATTGTTACTGCTTTGGGTGGTGTGATGACCATGATGGGTGCACTTTTTGATGGTTTTGGAGTAGTCTACAACTACTTGAGGCTAATTGGGCAGCACACTTCAAATTTTTTTTTTAAATTCATACTTTGTCAAAAGAATAAAATTTTAGTTTTTCTCTCCATTTCTCATGTTTGTCTTTATATGGTAAAAAAATTCAAAATTTTCAAAATTGTGAACAGTGCAAACCAATCACTTTGCTTGTCATAGGTTGGTTTACCTTACTTCCTATTGTGACGTAATGGAGTGAATTGGATTGAATTGGTATTTATGTATGCGTGCAAGCCCAAAACAAATGTATTGCAGTACTAAGGTAAACCTACCTTTGATAAGCAAACCACTCGTGACAGGCACCTAGGAAATGACACATTAGAGTCTTAGAACAATCCATGATAGACTTTCTCTAGTTAATAAGATTAGGACTACATTAGGTTGGTTACTAACCAAAATCAATGGCTTGAGTGATGGTGATGGAGTTATTAGTGCTTGTTTTAGAAACTTCTAGCTTTTCAATGTAAATTCATCAAAGCAAGTGATTTTTTTAATTCTTCATGTTCTGGCCATGTTAGAAAATATTGTACTTATGTTAGGAAATATTTTGACTATTTTAGGTGGTAGGATGGCCATCATGCATAGACTTTTTGCTAGTTTTGGAATAGTCTACAGACTCTTTTGGGCCAATTGGTAATCACACTTCAAAAATTCATAAGAAATTCATACTTTGTCAGAAAAATAAAATTTCAATTGCTCTCTTCTTTTCTCACATATGCCTTTGTATGGAAAAAACTCTGAGTTTTTTTGCTAATTGTAACAAGGCAAAACACTCATTCTGCCTGTCATAGGCAAGTTTATCTTATCCTTTGTTGAAAGACATTGCAAGACATTGACATCTTTTGGACACTGGTGGTAGCAATCAATTCCTTATTCAAATCAATAGCCATACATATATAATGCGAAAACTTGACGACAATTTTAACTTGTGAATGACAAAAGATCCTTCCAATAGTACGGGCCTATATGTGTTCTTTAATTTCTGCAATCAACATGTTGTTCTTTCTTCCAATTCAAAGAAAAGAAGGTGCATGCAGAATTAACTAATTGGAAGGATCAACTTCATTTCATCATGAGTAGGATGCCCTGTGCCTTTGCCATAGTATAATAAAATAAAAGTGAAAGTAATTTCATAATTTCATAATTCATAAAACTTTGAAATTCAATATCTTTTCTATTATGAGTTAGAATGCCATGGAATAAAGTCCATGCACCCTTC
Organism: Straminergon stramineum; assembly: GCA_963920665.1. Taxonomy (NCBI): domain Eukaryota; kingdom Viridiplantae; phylum Streptophyta; class Bryopsida; order Hypnales; family Calliergonaceae; genus Straminergon; species Straminergon stramineum. Next base: position 18,241,421 of record OY987265.1, on the reverse strand, counting down.
CTCACATAGAGTTTTCTAATAATACTAAGAATCAGCAGCCAAAGGATGCACAATTTTGGAGAATTCACCTTTACGAACAAAACAAACAAACTCATTTCAAGAATAAATGGCTAAGTGGTTACAAGGATGCTATTCACTATGCCAAGTCCCCAAGCAACTATAGTGTTTGGAGCAAGGAATTAAACCTAAGTGCCACAAGTGAAGGTGATTGCATGAAACATTTGCTGAATTTGTTGCATTTTATAGTACTCATGCCTTTTGGGGGGAATACTTTAAAATCAGATTTTTTTAAATACAAAATAATAAGAATAAGAATAAGAATAATTTTATTGATTTGTAACAACTCTATGGAGATGGTCATTCACCAAAAAAATACCAAAATATTTTTTTTCATGTTTCAAAATGCAATTAGAAAGAGATATACTTTGTGGACTTCTACATGATATATAATTATCTATTTTTAGAAACCTTGTGATTAGTAGCTAAAGGTATACTACAAGACCATCCCCTCTAAATTTTAGCTCCAAATTCATTTCTTTGGGTACTACTTTGTTGAAAAAAAAATTGGCAAGTGTGACATAAAATTAGGGAATATTTTTGAATAGTAAAATATTATTTTTAAATTCTAAAAAATTAGACAAGGTATATAATATTCATGAGTATCTTGCCTACGAATCTTGAGTCATTTGGAGCTAAAATACAAAAGTTATTGCCAAAAAACTTATCAATATGCAATGTATGACAAAAATAGTATAAGTGCTTTGTGCAATCACCATTGACCAAAAGTGTCCCCACACAATTTGGAATTCCAATTCGAAGTGTTGTAACTTTTGCATCCAATGTCTGAATTTTATAAAAATTGTTGAAAAATTTGTGTTCTTTCTTCTTATATGTGTGGTAAAATTTTTAAATCAATCCAAGATGTAGTGACTTTTGGGAGCCATTCAAAGTTTAGTGCTTCAATTTGAGTTCACCAAACTACATATTGATGGACACAACTTCAAGGGCTTGCATCTCCTTCATCCAATGTTTTTTCTCAATAAAATTTGTTTGTCTATATTCTCCTTGAAGTCTAGTTATTGTGGCAAAATTTTCATGTCAAACCAAGTTGTTTGGAATGGTTTGTAGCCATTTAAAGTTCAAAATCCAAACACTTTTGGATTATAGTGGACTTTAGCAACTTGTTTCTTCTTCATATGGTATTTATTTCCAATAAATTTTTTAGGGAAAGTAGTGCAAAATATTCTAGTTTGTGTGGTTAAAACTTCATATCATTCCAAGAAGTTATAAGTGTATGAGAAGCATTTGAGTAGGAGGTTCAACCTTAGATGTTCTTTTGCAATTTATTTTGCTACTCTTTGACATTTCAAAGCCATTTTGTAGACACACCAAATGATACATTAGAGAAATTGTGGACTCTCCACATGGTTGCTCGGAAGTGCTGAGAGGGCCCCTCAATGCATTACATTTATTTTGTTTGAGAAACTTTTTCCCTATTTTTGCACTTCGTCACTCCCAAATGTTAGAGCATTCATTCTCAAGTACTATTAATTCGGATTGTAACAAGTGTTGTTTTGATATTTGAAAGCACCCCCAAGGCACCTTCTTTTGACAATTGCAAAATAGAAAGTTGAAATATACTTCTTTGAACTCCCAATATTCACAACAAGTGAATCTTTGTTTTGTCAAAAATTCCCTCTTATGAGTAGCTCAATAGACTCCAGAAATAGACTAGCTTGTCAAACGTTGGCAACCCTCTAGAGAGTCCAAAAATTTTCTAATGATTTTCTTTCACAAATTTGTTTGAATATAAGTTTCGAAGCACTTTAATTATAGTAAAAAAAATCATTTGACTGGGTTTAGAAATCAAATTTTACCTCTAATATGTTGCTACAAAACTTTTACATCCTTTATCAACTCTAATATTATAATCTTGCAATTCATGTGGCCAAATGATTCGAAATTTTGTTGAATCTCCCAACCTAAGAAGAAAAACTCTTAAGATTATTGGACCCTAGTATACTATGCACAACACTGCAACAACATTCATTAACCCATAAACGTTGAGGTGGATGTGTTTTGTCGGATGAATGACAAGGAATTCTCCTATATAGAACAAAAGTGCAACTATTCATCCTCAGAATTAGGGGTGGAAAGGAGAGATCTTCTAAAGTACCGTAGTTTGACTCCCAATGGATATTTTTGATTCTTTTAAAGTACACGGTGCCAGAACACATGATTTTCACGGAGACCAGCCCGGCGTTCAAGGGTTAACGCCATCTCAAAATCTCAGCTTACTCAATGGCCCGAATGCCCGAGTGGTCGCAACCTCATCGATCTCCCCGGAAGTACTCTCGACGATCGCTCTTTCCTGGTTCTCTTGGTGCCTAAAGCAAATGTAATGCGATCCCTTGTCGAAAGCTATTGCAAGGCACATCATATGGACAGTGGTGGTAGCAGTGAATTTCTTTATTTCAAATCAGTATCCATACATGTCCTGGTAAAACCTGTGTATGACAAAAGACGCTTCCAAGGCCAGTCGTGCCTATACGTGATCTATTCTGCAATCGGATGCTGTTCCTTCTCCCAATTCGAAGAAAACAAGGTGCACGCAGAATTGAATGAACTAATTCGAAGGGTAAAACTTCATTTCATCATGATGGCTGAGTGGCTACAAGAATGCTATGCACGTACTAGGCTAGGTCAGGTCCCCAAGCAGCTATGGCGGAAGCTGCAGGAAGCTAACCAGCAACATATCCACTCCGGGAGCTGCACACATTTGCATGGCAGGCAAGGTACGTGTTGTCTTTCTCCGAGAGCGCTCCGTTTCGTGTGCGCAAGCGGAGTTTCCGAGGTAGCCATGCATTCGAGGTTGTGATTCCGAGATGGAATGATGCATGGTTTGGATTCAATTGGTGTTTGTCCAGTCGATTTCAGGAGCAACTGGAGAGGGAGCTCGCGGCGTCGATGACACTCCGGCTCTCGAGGTGATTAAGGTCTGTGCGTGCAACCCTAGAATTCGGTCCCCAGCATTCCCAGTTCATTTTCTAATATTTCATTGCTTTTTACTATTAAGTGAGGGTCAGTATTTTTGTGCTCAGGATGGTCTTCATGTGAGATAGAATGTGAAAGTTCATGAATATGCGGCAGCAAAAGACGTAAGTACCGTGGGTGGGCCGGGGTGTATTGACCCCCTCGCTAGTCCCCTCCAAGTCATTCCAGGGGTGCATGTAAAAAAAAAGACCCCCTATTTTGCGCTTCATTAATTTATCTTCTCTACCTTTCCAAGCTATTTGGGGGCCTCTGATTGCAAATATGAATTCAAAATTTGCAAATTTTATCGTGTGTGAAAAATAAAAAATTTCAGGGTTTTTACTTAGGGACGAGCGAGGGGGTCAATCCACCCCGGCCCGTGGGTGGAGGCTGTGGTGACGGTATCCCAATTAAGGAGCTTTATGCGAGTCTGATTCTCGGTTCCGATTTCAGTACACTGATACGGTCCGGTTTTCAGAAACCGTAAACCTTGAACAGTTGCAGACATCCTTCGTTTGTGTTAAGGAATCATCTTTGGGGAAGGAAAAAAAATCTCTCCGAGAAACGCTCCCCGGACTACGCCAGAATAATAAGTGGATTCCTGAGACTTGGTGTGGCATCTTCACCTTACTGTAAAGTGTACAGTATTCTACAGTGGAGTGACTCACACAAGGAAATGGTGTGGGGGTCTTCCTTCGACCTCTCACGCGTTTCCTTGTGCGACTAGACTGGGTTGCTTGACGTGTTGTCCATTTTCACTTCTCTTCCAGCCTCGCCTAACCAAGTGGGTGTTAGACCTTTGATCTGCGCTTCTCTGTTGCTTTGATTGCAATCTGAGGTAGTACTGCTACGTTTCTTGGGTGCTTCCGTGGCGGAGCCTTAGAAACCTTGAAACCTTGAAACCGTGCTCCTTTGTGGATTCGTCTTCTCGACTTGGGATGCGTACCCCGATTTGAAGCTCATGCTTTCTTTTTGATGGCATAAATCCGATCCATGGGGTGTTAAGCACGAAGTCGTTGCGGAGTAGTTAACGAATATCTCGAAACTTCTCGGTTGCGACGTAACAGTTGCTTTGGGTTGTTTGTGTGGCAGTGCAAGTATGTCCATCTTCTCTTCTTTTCTATTGCCTTGAGATTCTAGGGTTGTTGGCGAGTGGTGATTTGTGTATGATTTGTGCGACATCCAGGTGTCCTTGGGTGTCAAATTTTCTTTTGATTCTTTCGGGATTTTGAAATTTATAGAGAATGATTACATTGTCTGTTTGGATGACTTGCTTTTGAATGCTCCTTGCTACCTGAATATTGCGAAGTACCAGTGGATAGAGAATGCTTGGTTTGTCATGATCGAATAGGGTGTTGTTGTGGTGTAGCAGTGTTGTGGTTCTCTCTGATGGAGATGTTGTTCGCATTTGCACCGGGATTTGCAGAGAGGATAAGAAAAGGTGGATGAGAGTGTGAGTAGTGTTGTGCAAGGTCCTCTTGGAGTTGATTTGCACAAGATGTCAATCTCGTCTTTAAGTTTCTTCCTTCAATTTCGGATTGTGGTTCAGGCTGCACCATCAATCTGTATTTTACTCTGGAGTTTGTTTTGACAAGAGAATATCTCTTTGTTGATATTCCTTTGAGGTCACCATATCTAACGATGTGAGGAGAGGAGTACATGAAGCGGTCCTGGCATGTTGTTTCAGTTCATTATTGAAACTCACAAGCATGGTTACTGTACTGGATCTGTATCTGGAAATTGGCTTTGGATATTGACAGTGGAATCTTGGCAGTTCTTGGAAGGAGCTTATTCAGTTCAGATTTTGAGCCAGGGAATATTAGTACAATGAAGGCGTGGAAAAGAGACATTGATCTTGCTTCTAAGACGGAGGAGATTTTCTTTGATAATGGAGACACTTTGCCTGCACGTTTCAATGTTGACTCCAGAGACATGAAGGTAGGGAAAAAGATTGGAGAAGGCAATTGGACTGTACACGAAGCGGAGTGGCTAGGCCGCAAGGTTGCTGTGAAGAAGTTTGTTGCCGACAGTACCTTCAATAATGTCTCTTTGACTTCGAGAGAAGTGAATCGCATGCTCAGTTTGCAGCACCCAAATGTTTTAAAGCTTTTGGGATTCTATCTTACGACAGAGAAAGAGCAAGTTTTGGACTGCACCATGATCATGGAGCTTATGGATTGTGACCTCGAGGATTATATTGGAAGGGGACCATTGTCGGATGACCAAGTGGTTTATCTTTTTGCTGAAGTTGCAAGGGGAGTGAACCACATCCACAAGAAGGGTTGTTTTCATCGAGATTTGAAACCCAAGAACGTGTTGTTAAGAAAGTCAGTTGTGACTGGGTTCCATGTGGATGTTAAGATCGCAGATTTTGGAAGCTCGGAGCTCATGGGTGTTGGTGATATCAACCGAACTGCTGGCACTTTTGGATACAAAGCCCCGGAGCAGTTTGACTGTGCATCAAAGCTATTTCCGGATAAGTTGGATGTGTTTGGTTTTGGGGCGTTGTGCTTCAAGATTTTGACTGGTACGGAACCATATGGAAGTCGTATAAATGTGCGACAAACCATTGAGCAACTTGACAGAGCAGCAATTTCCCAAAGAAACTTACCTGATGATGTTGTTGAGGTGATTTGCAAATGCTTGGATGTGAATCCAGAATCGAGGCCAGATTTTGAGGAGATCTCTAGCATCTTGGATGGTGCCCTTTCGGTGATTCAGGAGAAGATGCCTCGGCCGTTGCCACTACCAAGTAGTACTTCTTTGCACTCTATGGAATCTATGTCCACGGGGGTTCAAGTTGATGATCATTTTGAGAGCATTTTGCACAAAATGGGGCTCTCCAAGAAGCATGCAATTCATTTCATTCCTTTTGAAGAGCTCCTTGTGTTTCAGAAAATAGCACAAGGGCCTGAAGCATCTATATACAATGTGGAATGGAAAGGGATCCGGTATGCACTAAAAGTTTTTGATAAACATTCAACTTTGCCAATGTCCTATCCTTATCTGGAAGAAACCTATTTCCAAACTTTTTCTAAGCTTGTGCATAGGAACATTGTGACATTCATGGGATACTCTCTAACCCCAAATGAGGAAATATCCATTTTAATGGAGTTGTTGGAAATGGACCTTTCTGGGGTTTTGAATGCTGATAGATTTGTTGGAAGGAGAGCACGTTTGAATGTAAAGAAAAGGTTGGAGATAGTGAGGGAGATTGCGGAAGGGATGAAACATATACATGACCAGGGGGTCGTGCATGGAGACCTCAGCCCAAAAAATGTGGTGCTCTCTGCATTGAACAAAGATGATATGACTGTCAAGCTAATCGACTTCGCAAACGGTCCTGAAGCATTCACCATAACATATTGTGCACCTGAACGCCTGCAGAAGTGGTTTTCGAGGTCGGAAGAGGTTGTTGATGTAAAGAAGTCAGATGTTTATAGTTTTGGCATTCTTTGTAACGAGATACTAGCCGGAGATCGCCCTTTTCCCTTCAGTGGAGCCGAAAAAATCCATGACGCAGTTGTAAGGGGACGAAGGCCACCAATACCAATTGAAACAAGCCCGGAAATGGAGTGTCTCATTCAAAGTTGCTGGAGTGGAGACCCAGAAGAAAGGCCTGACTTCAATGAAGTTTGTAAGAGGTTGTCAGGAACTCGACATTATCAGTCTAGCCAAGGACAAAACATTCCAAAGTGTTTTGCAATCAATTGTTGTCTTCAATAACATTTTGTTGTGGAAATTTGTCAAGTTGGATATTCCAATCCATGTGAATTTACACAAGATCGCTAAACTATTTGTCTTTTGAAAACTAGTTTGAAATATATTCTAAATTTGAATATTGATGCTTACATGTTTGTGGTCTAAATCTTGTGTGAGAATTCATTTTAATCCTTTAAGGACAAATTGGCCCCCCTAGAAATCTTCCTTTTTTGGTATTGTTGGAATCATTGGTTTAAAAACATCCAAAAGCACTCATTGGAGGTTAAATTATTGTGCAAGACTTGTTTTTTTCACATGAAATTCCAAGAGTGAATATGTGCTTTTTTGTCGTAGAGAGAAGAATCATCTTGTCATTCATCAAATAATAAACGTCTATGGTCTCATTCAAGGGTTTAAATCCTTTTGTAATAATTGATAGTGGTGCTACAAAGTATTTGTCTAAGATGGTGTTTAGGTGGATGTTTGCTTGTTGGATACATGAAGTAAATCTTTCTTTCATGACTATTTTTTCCTTGTCCATTTTTTGGAGTTGTAGGTTAAAGACTCTTGTCATCTTTGTAGTTTACTTGATCTTCAATTGCTGTAGTTGGTCAAATGATTACTTGGTTGAGATTGTGGCCAAAGTGACAATAGTGGTTTATTTTTATTTTATTTGAGTTCATCTTATTATGTGTAATGGAATTGCTCTTGACTTGAACCAACTTGGAAATGAGCCTTAGATTGCTCTTGTCCTTGGCTTGTTTCAAATATCTCTCAATGGAAATTTCTTATAGATTTGAATTCCTACAACCACATGTAGAAGTCTTCATTTTTCACAATCCATCAATTGTGTAAGATAGTCTTTCTTTGATCAATTTTATTTGCAAATCAAGAATTGCATTAGTTTGAACTACCATTACATAATCCCAAGTCGGCTATTCAAGGCAACTTTGGCTAGTGAAAATAGGAATATAACCATAAACTAAAACCTTGCTTAAGCCCTTTGCTAAAACAACAAGTATAGATTTGGATCTCCTTTCCTTTGAAATGTTGTACATGCCCCAAAGCATCTAGTGGATGATTTTATAGATTACTATAGAGACAAAGAACACACCTATTGGTCTATAAATCTAGATCATTTTTGTCAAGGTACCTTGATGTTGTCAGTTTAGTGTTAACCCTTAAAAGATAGACTAGTGACTATGGAAATCATCCTTTTTGGAACCGTGTGAATCTTTGGTTTAAGAAAATTCAAAAACACTTATTGGAAGTCAAAATATTGTAGAAGACCTTCCCTTTCTACAAAAAATTGTAAAGACAAATAGTTGCACTTTTGTCCTACTCAAAGTATTCTTTGTCATCCATCAACCAAAAATTGGACGAGGAATTGTATATGGGTTCATCCTTAAAGGATGAACTAGTGACCACGAAATTCATTGCTTTTGGAACCTTGTGAAATCATCTACTTTCAAATAACCCAAAAATATTTATTGGAGCATATGAATTTGGCACATGCTATTTGAAGCTACTTGGGTTGCCCCCCAAACCTAGGAGAGCATAACTTTTGATTTGGGCACTTGATTGGAAAAAAATTGTATTCCTAAGGAGGCACATGTTCACGCCTCATGTGAAAATTTTGTGAACATCTAAGAAAAATTGACTATGTAGAAAGCTACCCAAGATTTTTTGTGTATGTTGAATGGACAATCAATTCTTTAGGGATTAATAGAATTTTGGATGTTCATCACTAGATGCATCCTAATTTTTTAGATATTCATGATTCACTAAATCTTTTTTCTTTATAAGAGGTTTAAGTTAGACCCAATTATGGACACTTGGAAAAAACTTCAATACCAATTTTGTAACCGAACATCGGAGTTGCCCTGATTTTTCTTTGTAGGAGTTGACAATTCCTTGGGAAGGGATACACTAAGAATTTTCCAGCATGCCAGTAGCCACATCCTTAATATAATTAGTTTCTTCTTGAGCTCACGCTTGGACTAAGGTAGGAGGCTCGAATTGTGAGTGGGCATTTTCAATGGTGTAGTAGAGTTATCATGAATAGTGCAAAGAGTTTCAAAAATGGATCACAGTTCCTTCAATGTACATTTTGCTTTTTAATTGTGTTCTTAAATACCTTTGAGGAAAATATACATTGATGTAAGGCTAAAATAATTGAAAGAATGATGTGGATCATTCTCTGAAAGCCAAAATTACAGAAACTTCCTAAGTTTGAAGTGTTCCATTCAAAGGTTGATTTTGATTGAGATCGGTTCAGTCTATGAACACCAATAGTGACCTATGCACCTTTCACTTTGAATATTCATATTTAATTGGTTTGAAGGCAAAAAATTATGATTTAAATTAGCAACAAATTGTTTCTCTTTTCTCTTTCTACCAAAAATACATGAAAAATACTACGCTCTACTGATTTTCCTAGAGAGGTTCATTTCCCCTTAGGTGAACACTTCAAGAGCCTCCTACCTTAGTCAATTGTTCAGCAGGGCATTACAAAACTTGCAGACCTGTTTAAAAAGCACGTGAAGGCGGTGGATGAATTGAAGAAGATTGCGAAGGTTGTCTCCCTTCCTTTGGCGGCAACCCTCTTTTTTATTATTTACACTCAGTTGATTCATACCCCGTGTATCTTACAGGTTATCAGAAGCATACTTTGCAGTAGACCCGACTCACAACCACCCGTTGAGTACGCATCCTCTTTGATTGGACTCCTTCATTTTCCTCGTTAATGATAGTTGGAGCTGTCTTAATTCCGCTGCCAGGTCTTAAGAGCTATGTCAGTGGTGCACCCACGCACACCCACTGTGTGCCTTGTTGGAGCTCCCAATGTCGGCAAGTCCTCACTCTTACGAATACTTTCGTCGGGAAAACCGGAGTACATCTTGGAATCCCTTACGCTGTTTTTTTTCATTGTTTACATCTCATTGTCCATCTAAAGAGATTTCGTGCTCGGGAATATATGTACTCCCTCCTCGCAGTGAATCTCTTAATCCTCGTATTCTATTTTCAGTTCTTATTTTCTTTCCTTTTGCCGTCGTTCTTCTCCTTTCGGGATACTGGATCTCAGTCTTATAATTTTCTTCCTGTACTGTGACGTGCATTCTTGTGTTAGTATAAAATGATGCAGTTTTATTGATGTTCAAACTCTGACTGTCATCAGAAAAGTTGGGCCAAATTGTTTTGGTGCCATTTTGACACCAAAGGCCACATACAGGTCATTTTAGTGTCATTTTATCCATACTAAGTTGGTATGGAGGTTGGCACCAAATTAACTTAATTGCATTTCAATGCACCATTGTGGCATCATGTTCACATGCCTTGAAGTTCCTGATGGTCATCAGAAAAGTTGGGCCAGATTGTTATGGTGCCATTTTGACAGCAATCTATCATAGAGTCCAGATCAATGCCATTTGGGGGATTTACTTTGATACTAAGGTTGCACCAAATTATCTTAATATTATTTCAATGCAAAGTCAACATTGTCATCCTCACATCACTGTGGAGCCATTTTAAAGTCATTTTGATGTACATTAATTCAATGTCGACTTGGCATTAGTTTGAGGGTCAAAATGATGCCAAATCGGAGATTGATTATTTTTGTGTTCTTTTGATGCCAATTTCACATTAACTATTCTAATATTATTGTAGCAATAATAGAGTATGGAATAATGCAATGTCATATATATAACACTTTAGTGCAATTTTTTTACTAGTCCTATGCCATAGTGATTGAACTATTTGACTATTACTTTCATGTCAATTTACAATGTATTTTTTTAATGTCAATTTCATGCTACTTTAATGCAAGTCTATATATGCACCATTCCTTTACTATTTGCACCCCATTTTGTTGTTTTATTAGAGCATTGTTGACATGCACATTTTCAATGCAATGTTCAAGCCAATTTACCTAATGCTATTTGAATGCCTTTTTGACACCTTTGTAATGTGAAAGGATTTTATATTCATTTTAGGCAAATGTCATGCCATTTTTGCATCATGACAATAACATTTTAACTTTATGTGCGAGCAAATTTGACATCCCCTCCTTCAATGCCATTTTAGTGCAGTTGAACTACAATTTTCATATGCACAATTTCAATGCCACTTTAGAAGACATAGTATGTACAGTACGGTAGTAAGTAACAATATTTCACTATCATTTTCTCACAAATTTGATACTCACATATTTTTGGGCTCATTTCAAACTTCAAAGCTATTTGATTCAGTTATCATTTTGGCACCATCATTTTTCTTAAATATTTTAAATAAATTTCATATTGGTGCAAATTGTTGGTAGTACTTTGAAAGATAATTTGCTAATAGTTGCTACTAGCCATCAATTTGCTAGAACTGAAGTGCTTCCTATAGAGTTTCTCTTCATAGGCTTGTATCATCTTTTGTGTCCTAGTGCTTGAAACTCAATGAGTAAAGATGGATTTGAGTTTACAATAGGAACAATCCTACAAATTGATGTCTACTTATTAAAAGAGCATCTAAAATTAACAATTTCTAGTACATAGACTTAGTTAGTAAATAATTTGTATCACATTGTAATTATATAGTATGTAGAATTTAGGTAAATGAAGTTTGGATACTAATTAGCATACCTACTAGGTAGATGGAGGTATAATACTACAATAGCAATTTGCTCCATTATCCTACCACAAATATAATGTACAAGTAGGTAAATTTTCCCTACTGTAGCCTTTACATCAATGCCAAAGTTGTCATATGGTACTTGAAATGCATGCACTTGACATTTCAATGAGATTATAGAAGTAATGCAAGCTCTCATAGTACAAATTTTTTGTTCTTTTTTTTGTATATACTTTTAAAATTGATAATTGATATTGCCATCTTGACACATGAATATAACACATTAATATTCTATGAAAATAATATACAAAGCGAAGATCATCTTCACAATGTGTATTATTCACATAGAGTATTAATGTGTAATATTCAAGCGTCAATATTCATTTTACATGATGGATGTAGAAAATATCATAAACATACATAATTAAAGTACAATATAATTTTTTGATAGGGTTAGCAATGTCAATATTACACATTGCTTAACAATTCTTAAACAATTGTCTACCACATCTTTATAAGAAGATTACTTGCATACATTATTGAAAGGAACAATAAATAGGCCTAAATTGATTATTGACAACAATGAGAATTCTCCATGTACAACAAAATATAATACTTTATAATCTAATGTCTAGGATTTCACATATAAGTAGTACTACCTAGAACTTCCAACAATTAATGAAGAAACGTCTTGGTGTAACAAAATGTGGAATGATGTGTACTACCTTCAAAATAGTTTGGATATTTGTTACAACATAACGTGCCCTCAATTGCACTTGGGAGTTCCTTCGCACGTTGTTTTGAACATCTCTCAAGGTAGACTGTGTACTCCACCGTAGACATTTGCATTTTGTCAATGCACTCCAATCATCATTTGGAATTTTTGTGTATAACTTCAGGAAGACCATTTGTCTTTGATTTTTTTCACCACCAGTATTTGATTGGCTACTTGCCTGAAATAAAAGTCGTACTTGCCCATAGTAAATTTGTTGAATGCCACCTTCTTCTACTTCAAATGCCACGTTGCTAAAGTATGGATTGTTGTGAAAATTAATTGTTGCTCGAGCATACATAGGCCAATCCCCATATCTATCTCCAGCACCAGGAGGAATTGCTAAACATTGAGACAAACCGAGAACTTGTGATAAAGTGACATTTAATTGTAATTCATAAATTCGTAGAGCTTGAAGAAACTCTTGGGGAATTTCGGGTTGATCCACTAACAATTTCTCAATTGAAATAGAAACTCGAGCTACTTCATATCGTCTTCCCATACAAAGGTCTCCAACTATAGCCCCTGGTGTTTGGCCAAACTCATCTCTTGTTCCATGCAACCAAATGCGGTGAAGATTCAAGTAGATGGGGGACATAACATTTTTACCTGTCTTCAAAGCCTACATATACAACATCAAACAAAGTTGTTAAGAAAAATGTGAAATTGCTAATTACATTTGTCCATATTGAAATACATGCTTAGTTCCAAAACTTTCATAAAAATTCAAAATATATCATGATTGACATCACTATGTTTTTATTTGAAATCTTGAACTCACACCTTTTTTAATGTTGTGTCAACAACTTCTTTGTGCTTTTTTAGTCCTTCCATTTGCTTTGTAGCTCCCCTCAAAGATTGCAACCTTTGATTGTGCCGCACAATTTGAGGTGTTGCATTTCTTTTATTGCTGTTCCAGTATGTTGCTTTCGTAAGAGCAATGTGGAATTGCTCATACATATCTGTTGAATACTCCCATGGTAATCCAGATCTTTTAATACATTGACTGAAATGGTTCATCATATGAACCTTTGAGGTATTAAATCCAGACCTTTGCCATTGAAACATAGAGCCTTTTAAAGCTTCCACAACCCTAAATAAAAAATAACATTCACCTTTTAATACAATGCATTACCAAATGAAAATGAAAAACAAGTATAATGCTTCAAATGAAAAATGCAAAAATAGTTGGAATGTAATAACTAACTATAGTAGACAATGTACCTGTACATTTGTTCATCCATGTGCTTCAGACTCGTACTTGTGTGGAAAGTGCTTCGACATGCTACACCATACTATTCTAGAAATAGCACTATTGCCGATATAATGTTTTCATCAAACAAGCCAACTAGGCATAGAACAATGACCTGCAATCATTGACAATGTCATGACATTAATGATTTCAAAACTTGAACTAATTTAGTACTAAAAACTAATAAAGTTTTATTTTGAAAATTATACTTGCATAACAACTCGATGTTCGAATCCAGCAAAATTGGCTTGTGAAACAAAATACCCTACTTGCTCATTGCCAGGAATTCGAAAGGATGGAAACCGACAATTCTTCTTAATAAAGAGGAGTCTTCTATCCAACTCCTTCAATTTGGATTGACGTGGATGAATAGTAGCTATTTCACGGAGGATGCCAACAATCATCTTAAACATCCCAAGGTCACTTTGGTGCAAGGTATCAACATGTATTGCGAGATAAGGATTTCCAAGTTTTGTATCGCCACCATTAAAGCCCCAGAGTGCACACTGCACATACAAATGCAATTATACTTTTAGTTATCAAATCCATACACATCCATGTTTAAATACAAACTAAATCCATGTCCAGTTTTGAGCAAGGTCAAAAAACTTACTTGAATAGGATGTAGAGACCAAGTTCTTCCAATCTCTGTGGCTAAATTTGAGTGTACACGTTCCATGACTCTATATATTTCTTCCATCTTTGATTCTGTGCAGACATGGTGTTGCATGCCCATATTACTAAGATCTTCTTTTCCACACATGCATCTACTACAAGGGGATTGGCATTGGTTGGTATCATATGTGGCAGTTACCTTACACGACTTTGGATGATCACATATATATGCAAATAGTAGAGGGTAGACTACTTGTGGCTCTCCTTTGGGATCAAGTAAAGGAAGACCTGCAAAACTTGCTTCTTTCAAAGAGTTGAAAATCATTTCAAGACCTTGGTGTAGATACTCCATCTTCTTGGTGGATGACAAATCTGGATACATCATTAATATATTCATGAATACATAAATTTCAAAAAATTAACATTAGATAATAAAATACAAATTCTATCAAGGCACTTTGAACAACTTCAAATACTTCAAATTGTGCATTATTTAAAATATTTTGAGCATATTAATATATTGACCATTAATTACTTACTTGATCCTTGAAAGGTAGGGAGTATAGCAAGCAACTCATGTCCAGTAGCTTCTCTTCTATTTTCAAGGGAGATATTTCCAATTGTCATCACCAAAGGATATCCATAGATTCTTATATTATTCGATAAACAAGTCTGATCGGAATAGAAAATCAATGGTGAAATCACAGCTCCCGTGCATTGTAAATTGACGAAATCTTGCATTTGATGCCACCAAGATCCAATATCGGGCGTTTTATAAATTTGTTCTCCAGTACCTGATAGGGTAGTGGTTGCCTTTAGTTTGAAATCTCTAGTATTCTTGATAGCTGAGAATAAAGATGTCAAAACATGAATGGGATTTTTGAAGTACAAATTGGCATCACCATTGTCAACCTCTGGAAATGTATATTTTGTCCAACCCTGCCACATTCAATGTGAGAAATTCACATTCCACTCAATAAGTTTAAAAAGTACAACAATCCTTTAGCAATAATCAAAACATTGAAATAGTGAAATTGAAAACAAAATTGTTAGGATACTTACTTACATCTGCAATAGGATATAACTCCTTGTCTTCGTACTTTTCAATGTCATCCAAGCTTTTGATTGTTACAACTTTGAGATCAAATCAATCATCAAAAAGTAAATCGAGTAATGCTTTGATATCTTGTCCAGATAGACCCTCCTTATTCTTACAATTGCGGATAAAGCTAACAAGATGAAAGTTAGAATCAAATGGTTGTAAAGGTATACCATTGTCCTCCATAGTTGGCATACTTGGAGATCCAGACATATCAGGGTTTAAGGAAGAGCCTCCCATTTGGTATCCTTCTTGCAATTGTATTGGAATGCCATTTCTACTATAAGTCTCATTGTGAACCTCAAGAATTTGAACCACATGAGCTTCACCCACTGCACTTGTAATTAGAGGTCTAGAAGTAGACAAATTAGCAACTATCTGCCTTCCTTGACATCGAGACCTTTGGTGACTAAATAGGCTAGCCATCGTTGAAAACCTAAAAAGGCCACATCTTGTACAACCCAATGTTTTATCCATATTTACCAAAATTATAGAACCCCAACAATTTTCTAATGGTTACAATACTCTAACTTTGTGCAACTTCTAATAAGTAAGTCACCTGCATTTAGAATTTGATGATAGCTATCTTACATTGAACTTGGAAAAAACCCTTGTTTGTTTGCTCTACATTGCCAGTATGAAACCTATTAAACTTATTCTAGACCCTCAAATTCAACTATAGCAACAATACTAATGCATCACTCATGAAGTAGACCCTTTTCTATAGCAAGGATTTTGAATGAAGGTCTTCAAAGAAAATATACCCTAAAATCTCAAAATTGTAATGGACTCAACCTAAAACCTTTACAAACAAAACTGCCGAACAACTAAAACAGCACAAGATACCTACACAATCCTAACTTAACACATCAATTCCGCTAACTTTGTACGATGACATGAAGGTGCCACTCATTCCAAAATGTAGAAGGTGGAGTGGTACACACAAAGACTTTTAGGGCAATAGAAACGTCCTTCAGCTATCCAAGTCGAAAAATTCAAATAAACAAAAGTAATGAAACTTAAATACTCCCTGCCTCCGTCAATCTCTCTTTAAAAAATTCATAAACATATACCATTCTCCTTAATGCTCTTATAAAGGTTTCATTTTCTCTCAATCTATCCCCTCCTACAAAATTCTGGTTTACTCTCAATTTGTTATATGACATACTATTCACATCTACTTGCCTTTTACTCAAAAAACACACATATACAATTAACTCTTACTCCCAATTTTCAAAATAAAGAACAATAATGAAAATGAATGATACTCATTCTTGACTAGATGATTTGAACCAAAGGAAAATTGACCAAGACCAAATTCTTCCAAAAGCTTTTAGTGAATTAGTTTCATCTTTCAATTAATTTAGGAACACCTTGTACTATATAGTTTTTAAAAATAGAAATAGAAAGGCTTTTTGGATGAAACTCTTTACATATGTTTTACAAATTAATTTGCAACATGTTAACTAGAATTCACAAACTTGCACACATACTTGGCTCTTTCTTTCAAATGTTTAAAGACAAAACTTCTCTTTTCAATAGGCCCATCAAAGACTACATTTTGAAATTTCACTACATTGAATTTACAATTGGTGGTGATACTTACTCTCAAATTTTGAACAAAGCTCTTTAACATGTTATGGTGGAACATTATTAAAAATTAAAGGATACTCGTTCTTGACTAGATGATTTGAACCAAAGAAAAATTGACCAAGACCAAATTCTTCCCAAAGCTTTTAGTGAATTAGTTTCATCTTTCAATTAATTTAGGAACACCTTGTACTATATAGTTTTTAAAAATAGAAATAGGAAGGCTTTTTGGGTAAAACTCTTACATACTATGTTTTACAAATTAATTTGCAACATGTTGACTAGAATTTACAAACTTGCACACATGCTTGGCTCTTTCTTTCAAATGTTTAAAGACAAAACTTCTCTTTTCAAAAGGGCCATCAGGCCATGCTTTGTATTAGTACTAAAAGCCCGGGTCACCTGCGCTCAAAGGCGGGTCACCTGGGGTTTACCGCGGGGTACCTGCAATTGAGCCCGGGGTACCTGCGGTCCAGGGCACTGCAATTTTTTGTTGGAATTTTTCACCTACCCACTCCGATTTGTCATTCATTCAATTATCATCTGAGAGAAGTTGCTGCGAGTGGCACTCTGTAGCTTCCCACGTTGAATCACTAATGAAGTGAAAGTTCTTGAGTATGGCTGGTAGAAGTCAGGTGCTGCATCTCAACCATCATGTTTCTTTTTCCTTGTCAGGTAATTTTGGCCACTGGGATTAGTGTTTCAGAAGTGGTAAGTGAGGTTGTATGAAACACAGCTCGTTGAAAACAAAAGATCGAGCTTGTGAGACGGAACCCAGAGGAGGTAGCATTGGAGGACAATCGTGAGCTAGACTAAAAATCGTATAAAAAGTCACAAGTAGTACATATTTCAAATGGGATTCAGAATGAGAAAAGATTTCCACATTCTAGAGCACAAGGGACCATGGTTCACTCATAAAAATAGCTCAAAGCTTCTACATGAATGAGTACTCACAATCAACCGAGTGTCGTCTTTGATAGTCTGCTACTCAAATTCACGACCACACAGCCAAGACTAGATTAGCACGGATTATTGGATGGTTTGCCAAGTCAATTTTTTAATACCAAACATCTAAAAATTGGCTTTCAATTTGGCTTTAGCTAGAGCACGAAGTGTTCATTCATAAATGCAACGGATGCTTTTGCACGTTGCCAGATGGCTTCTCTGTTTCACGATTACGTTGATGCAGTGCTCTGATACATTGATGCACTGACTAGTAATATCAATGAAAGGAAACTCGTCTTCTGTTTAGCGCACCAAAACCCATAGTCAATTCTCCCAAAAGAAACGTTCAATCATTCCTAAACTTTCGAAACCGAAATGATGTTTCTAAACTTGAACTCGGCTTCCAGCAAAGCAACACCAGATTAGCAGTACTCCATTGTCCTATTTTTCCTTTCCGTGATACGTTGAGGAAATCGTAAGAGGAAGAGGCTCTGATAACAGTGAATTTGCATGAACTGCGAGCTAACCAAGGTTGAACCAATTTGTGAAGCCTAACTGCCAATTGGTTGTATTCACAAAATAGAGACTAACCTACATTCAAGAATGTTGCAACTTGGGGAGACACCTAGTCTCCACTCCAATCATAATCATGCTTCAATTAGTGAACTCCAGCACTGCTCCGACACCAACTTCAAGCTTCAAGCTTTTCACTTCCACGTTGAGAGAAAAGGCAACAGCTATGGCTATAGTACGCCTCGCTTGCACTACCAGCTTCAACTAATGCACAAGGTGTAAATTCACAAGCATTACTCAAATTAGCCATTTCTCAGTTCACCGATGGTCCAAGTGAGATTGATTGACAAAAAGTTTCAAATTTACAACCAAAACCCTCATGGTGAACACAACAGCAAGCGGAAAAGAGCATTCAGTGTACCAAGGCAAGTCGCAAAGTGCCGCGGTCAGAGTTTCAGCGACTCCTCAAATAGATGAAAAAAAAGACAATAAATGATAAAATTCGTTGGATAGGCAGGTTAAAATTTCGGGAGTACACGGTACCACGAGTGACCTAGCCTCCACCACGGGTGACCCAGCCTCCACCACGGGTGACCCGGGCTTTTGGTAGTAATACAGAACGTGGCCCTTTTGGTACACCCTTTGGAATACTATTTGGCTGTGGACAACCACAGAGGTTAGGGTCATGGCGAGTGGTGGTATTGATGATGGCATCTGCCACGTCAACATCGTCTAGGTTGTTGATGATGGAAACACCCGTTGGGCTGATGATAACACCCATGGCAACGATGTCAACCAACTTCAATACTAGGGCGTCACCTATCCTGGAAGCCTGGGATTGGTGTATCGTTGCCATTGTCCTAGCCCATGAAGCTGTGGCAGTCCCTTCTCCAATGTTTTGGACGCCAGCCCAAGCGATTCCTCTCCTTGGCAATCTAAGGTCGGGCAGTACTAAGAAAATAGGGTAGTCCTTGATGACTAGGACTAGTTTCAGGTCTGGAAATGCCAACGGGCTTCAAGTACGCAATGACATCTTGCGCTGCATCGTGGCTTACACCAAAGTCCATCGCTCACTCGATTACGTCGACTTTGGTTACATTGACACCGGAAATGATTGCTCCAGTTTTTGGTGCTGAGACCGGCGTGGACGCGGGGGATTTCCTAAGTTTAGTCACTATTCGGACTCCTAGACCCTACTATAGATTGCTTTCTGTACGACCTGAAGTAATCGGAAAAAACAACACTATTGATCAGGGTATTTCTTTTAAGAAAAAAGAAATACCAAAACTATTTCACTGATTTTAGAAAAATGTTCTTCCGCTATAAAACAAAGTAGAGAAAAATATGAGGTGTAATACAATGTAATAGAAGTTCCAAAACTGCTCAAAACTACCAAAATCTACCAAAAACTACCAAAAGATAAAACTATGAAATTCCACCAAGAATCAAGTTTTTTTTTAATTACCAAAACTTTGTGACTTTCTATGTATAGAGGGCAAAGATTTGTTGAAATTGTTAAGTAATTTGGGACCAAGGACTTTGTGACTTTCCACCAAGATATTTGGTAGCCATTGCCATAAGGAGGACATTCTTCATATAAATACTAAGGGAATGAATGCCCAAATACATTATGAATATTACAAGAATAAGCTAAATGATGATGGAAGGGATCAACTCATGATGCATGAACAATCTTCATAGTGAACTTGAATTTGTACAATTAATATGATAAAGCAAGGTCTGTTGGTTCATAAACCAATCTAATGGACCAATAGTTCATTCTTTTTCATTGTATTTTTATTAAACCTTGGATACTTCAGGCCCCAATTGAGCCCCCAGGTATAGAACTTGAGGCCCTAGTTGAGATATTTCGGGGCCCCACATCAGGAACTTCAAGGCATGTGAACATGGTGCCACAATGGTGCATTGAAGTGCAATTATGTTAATTTGGTGCCAACCTCCATACTAACCTAGTATGGATAAAATGACACTATAATGACCTATATGCTGCCTTTGGTGTCAAAATGGCATCAAAACAATCTAGCCCAACTTTTCTGATGCAGTGTAGCACTTGGGGCCCCAATTCCTACACTCAGGGCCCAAAGTGCAAAAACTGGGGCCCCAGTTGAGACACTTTGGGGCCTCATTTGTAGTACTTGGGGACCCAATTGCTACACTCAAGGCCTCAGGTGTACTACTTGGGGCCCTAAGTAAAGCATCATTTTAGCCCAGCAGTTGAATAATGTTGTAGTCTTTTCCGTTAATGAATGTACTTTTATTTTGCTTTTTAATTGGAAAAGAAAACATTGTTGATCAGGGTATTTCTTTTAAGACCTCACTGATTTTAGAAAAATGTTCTTTTCATATAAAACGAAGTAGAGAAAAATATGAGGTGTGATATAGTGTAAAAGAAGTTCCAAAACTACACAAAACTACACAAATCTACCGAAAACTACCAAAAGATAAAACTTTGAAATTCCACCAAGAATCAAGTTTTTTTTTATTTCCAATATTGAAAATTTCTATGTGTAGAGGACAAAGACTTTGTTGAAATTGTTAAGTAATTTGGGACCAAAGAAGTATTTGGTAGCCAATTAGCCATTGCCATAAGGAGGACATCTTTAATGAATAAGGTAGTTTTCCTAAAACCATGGCTTTCAGCTACTGAGGCCATTTATTATCACTAAAATGATGAATTTTTTATGGATCTTCTCTCCATTTTTAGGAGGATTCTAATGCATCAAAATATGTATTATTGAATTTCGTATGAATAAGCTATGATTTTTTGAAATTTTAACTATAGCTTCCCTAAAGCATTTCCAAAAATGTTATCTTGCAAGATCTACATCAAGTATACATTTATGCAATGCTACAGTACATCTTATCCATTGCAAGCCTCATGGGGTGATTGCAAGAAAGACCGGTCCTAAATTGCGTCACATTCTAAATGACAGAGTTGTTTTTTGCTATAACTTTTAAATCATGAACTTGATTGATTTGAAATTTTTATAGGAGATGACTAACTACATATTAATCAGATCCTTTATTTTTCAGAAATTTTCAAAAACCATTTTATATTTAAATTTAAATTTTGCTAATTTGTCACACTTTGCTGTTTTGGGGTTTTTAGTACTGGGGAGCAATCAAATTTAGTGATCTGAAGCTGAAATTTTTGTGGTCTATTCCCACACTACGAATGCATGTATTCACGGAAGGAAATCCTAAAAAACATCATTTTATGTCCTCCACATGCTTGCTAATAGGGCTACTTTGTACGCACATTATAGAGCATTGAAGATAATTTAAAGACCATGCATTTAGTGAAATCTCTTCATTACGAAGTTCTTCCAAATGGCCAGTTTTTATTTCTTGAAAAAATTCCTTTTCCTATTTTTTACAAATAAAAATGTGGAAATTCCTTTTACCTATTTTTCTGAGATTTTGCACTTTTCATGAGATTATCTAGTTCTCCTACTTAGAGAATTTTTCTATGATTTTCCTTCATAGGATACCTTCTCATTAAAGATTCATACATCAAACATATTTTTTACATTTAAAAAACATTGTTTTTCTATTTATATAGTACTCTCAGAAGAAAAAAAGTGAGTACTATAGAATACACTACAAAAACTAGTTGGTCTTTCTTGCAACCACCCCATGTTTGCCTACTCACAAGAATGGGGCACTCACAGTTTTAGGAAAACTACCTCAACTCAATCGTGACCTAAAATATGTACACCAGCAATAAAATTCTACAACCTAAAAGTAGCATGTTCACAACGAGACTCTTGAACAGAAAAATATTATCCTTGTTTACACTCCCAATCTCACAAAAACAAAATTTGCCCAGCAATGTGTCCATGGCCCAAAGTTCATCCCTACACTTTTAAGTATCTTTACAATACTTAGGTGATATTTATGTGATACCCATCCTCATAACCCTGAGGTACCTATGTGATACACGTGCGATACCCTGATGCACATCTTAGGAAATCCTCCGCGTCCTACCCGGTCTCTTCCAAACGATCAGTCCCTCCCCCTCCCCTGCCCTCGCTCTTCGCCAGCCTGCTCGCCAGCCAGCTCGCCATCCTTGTCTCTTGCATCTGATCTCTTACACTTCCTTGCATTCTTAGTCTAAGCTTTCAGACTCCCCTCGGACCACATTAGAGCACTCCTCACAGCCGATTGAATAAGCAATTACACAAGTAGGGCACCAAGCAAGGCACCAAACAAGGAAGCCAGCAATTACACGTCCTACTTGCGCTCGGAGCTCTTCTCCCTCGGGTCAGTGTTGTCCTTGCGATCGAGGACAGTCAGTAGCGTGCAGGCTCTTGTGCAGGTGCCGCATTGGTCTGCTGAGCTCCCCGAAGATGCTGCATTTGGGTTTGTGCGAGCTGAGGAGAGGCATGGGGTGGTCAGGTTGCTGATGAGTGCAAGTGGAGCGAGCTGGTGGCAATGATGTTATGAGGTGAGTGGAGTGAAGAGAAGTGAAGAGACGTGGTGGATGATTTTAGTCGAGTGTGCGAGTGAGTGAGGAGGCGTAGGGGATGCAACACCCACGCGGTGCGCAAGATGTTTATTGACGGGCTTGATACGTCGGCCCTACAGTGGGTCTGCAAGGTACACTCTACTTCCACAAATTGCTACTTGCATTACTCTGTTTCTGTGTAGAAGCTCTTCCTCAGAGTGCAGTTACTCGAGTTTGAAATTGTCCCCTTCTTTTGGTTGCGTGGGCATCTATTCCCATGGCGAAGCCAATGCGCTTAGAAATTACAGAATTAGAGAAACCTCGTCATCGAAGTGCACATCTCAAATCTACTTAATAGTGAAAGCTACGAAGGGGTATCTTGTGCGGAGAAGGGGGTACAGCAGTTCTACATGTGCTCAATCTCCGCATTACCTCTATTTGCACACATTGTTCTATTTCTGCGTCGATGTTCATCTCCGTTACGCAATGCTGGAACACCTACTTCAGGAAAGGCTTCTTCCTTACTCGAATTCGGGAGCTCTGTCGTTTGAACTCCAATTGCATTTATCACCTGACAGGCCGAAAGAGTCTGGGTTTAGGAAAGATGGACCGAAAGATTTTGGGTGTAAACATGCGCGTTTGCGCTTGTGCAGGAACAAGCTATGCAGACAGGGAGCACACCGCGGACGTTCGTTTGTCTGCGCGCGAGGGGAGATTTGAACAGTAGGACGAATAAGTTACTCACAACAAACCTTCAAAGGCGCAACCTAAGTTATTTCTGTGAGTATCAGCTTGGAGTTGCGGCGCCTGCTGTCGTCAGTGCCTGCCGATTTTAGGGTTTGGGTCCTCATTGCGGAAGACGTCTCTCGCTTTTCTTAAAGGTGGGAGAATTGTATCGGGCTTCTTGCTTCTTGGAATCCGAGTTTGCAGGAGATGGTTGCAGCGGGCACGACGCTTTTAATTTTGAAGACACACTAGAATCTTGTGAAGACACTTTTATGGTGCAACTCGAGCTTCAAGCTTCTCGATCTTTGGCCTTCACAGCTCAACTCTCAAGATCAGCAGTAGTAGAAGGTGGGAGAATTGTATTGGGCTTCCTACTTCTTGGAATCCGAGTTTGCAGGAGATGGTTGCAATGGGCACGACGCTTTTAATTTTGAAGACACACTAGAATCTTGTGAAGACACTTTTATGGTGCGACTCGAGCTTCAAGCTTCTCGATCTTTGGCCTTCACAGCTCAACTCTTAGGATCAGCAGTAGTAGAAGGTGGGAGAATTGTATCGGGCTTCCTGCTTCTTGGAATCCGAGTTTGTAGGAGATGGTTGCAACGAGCACGACGCTTTTAATTTTGAAGACACACTAGAATCTTGTGAAGACACTTTTATGGTGCGACTCGAGCTTCAAGCTTCTCAATCTCTGGCCTTCACAGCTCAACTCTCAAGATCAGCAGTAGTAGATCGGTGATGTTGTCGACTATTTCCATTCAGTGACTAAAAGATCTAAGCGAAAAGATTTTTTGTTTATTGACGACCAGTGTTCAAACTTGAGGTTGTGGTTTGCCTCTCGCTTTAACTAGCTCAGCATTGTATTGTTGAATGGAGTGTGTAGGTCTTCTACTAGAAGTGAAGCATATCTCTCATGAGTGCTGTATAAGCTTTTTTTATTTTATAAAATTTGTGTTGAAACTTGAAAAGATATGCTCAGATAAGTGTTGTTATAGGCTATTGCAGATCCTATCTGCAAAAACAACTTACAACAATTGCAAGTTTTGAAGAGGTATGTACAAGGAATGTGCAATTACAGGTCTACCTCTCCTGCTCCAACGATCCAGTCACAATCGAAACTCTTACTAGAAAAGTAACAAGGGGTACAGGAGCATTTCCAAATCCAAGTTCATTCTCATTTTTTTTTTTGGGGGGGGGGGATTCTGCCCCATACAACTACAATGTCACATTGTTCAAAAGCGACCATGTAGCACTAGTACTTATTGGATTCTGAATGACTACTCTCTTGGTGCAGAAGTGGAGTATTGAACTATCCTGCATTCCTCATGCAAAATCAACTCAGAATCCCCAATAAATTGTCTTCATGATGCATTTGGACCCTTCAAACTTGGAAGCAATAAGAAAAGGTAGCCACCTCAAACATATCTGTAGTTCAGTTGCATATTTTTCTAAGATTGTGATAGGCATTGATGGAATCGTTTTTCCCTATCCAGTTTTTGGAAGGATTGGCATCGGCAGTTGGAAGATTGTTTGCCCCACTCATGTCTGGCGTCTCCACACTACCACCAACATCTAGAGGGTCGGCTTCAAATTGACCCGCAGGTCGTTCATTCGAGGTACGTACTTCAATTCCTTTTGTGTCTTTGAATGTTTGAAGTATTTATTCATTTATTATTATTCCATTCAAATGTTGGAATTTTTATTAGATACACTTTGCTCTTTCGGTACAATGGCTGTACATTCCTAGAGGTCTTGGCTGTGTGGCACTGCAACTTAGTCTTGCATCGCCACAGGATGCTTTGAGACTCTCTTTGAATGATGTTGTTGTTCAAGTATAGGAAGGGGTTGGTGTGTCAACTGTGTGGTGTTTCTACTTAGCTAGGAGCATCACAGGATGCTTTGATGCATCACCTTTTTCCATACTTTTAAAATTTGAGCCTTCTCTCTCACAGCTTTAGTATGCTTTGAATCTTTTTTTTCATTCATTTTTGTTGTAACAGGATTTTAATCTAGTGTTTCATATTGTTATATAGAATGGGGAAGAAAACTAAGTCTAATGCGAGAAAAAATAAAGCACGGGAGCGTAGAGAGGCCGGTGAAGATGATCCAAACAAACATAGCTGCATGTTTTGTAAGTGCTTCATATCAAATTCAGAGGAATCTCTGAATGAGCACTATACTGGGAGAACACATAGACGTTTAGAGAAGCTCCACCTCTACACTCTTTTTTTTTTAAGAGCATGGTATTTTTCCTACCATTGGTAGAAAAACTTATGAGTATAGATAGTGTGGTAAGAATGGCATTCCAGTTGATGTAAAGAAGCTCAAAGCTCATCTTTACAACATCCATTCTATTGGCCCCACCAAACAGTATCCAAATTTGACTTCGGATGCAAAAGTTTGGTACTCTGGAGGTGAAAACCTTAATGTCATACATAGGGTCCAGAGGGTGAGGCCCAAAGTTTATTGGGTTGAGGAATATGAGCTGGAGGAGGAGTGCTATAGTTTTGATAGAGTTAGCCCTCCAACACTATGTATAGACTCTTTAGGATGTGGGTTTCATTTTTTATTGGTAAATGGACAGTTCAGCAAAAGTATCCTAGTAGAGATGACTGAGCATGCAACATTTCTAGAGGCATATGGAAACCTTACCAAACGTGGGGAAATGAAGAGGGTGGATCGTGATTCTCGAATTGTGACATTTGGTTATCGATATGCTTATGGGGAGATTGGGAGGTTAGTTCATTGACTACATTCACTTTCACATTGAAGTATACTTTTTCAAATGTTTTATGTTTTTGTATTCTATGTTTATCTAACATTCTATATTCTATACTTATATGGTGTGTGTTGATTTTTCAGGTTTAAGCATAATGTTCATGGTTGTTACAGTCGTGCTGATGTTTTATGTACTATGATCAGCGACCATTTGAAGATACAGTTTCCAGAGGTCTTCAAACATTTGGAAAAGATTCTACAGGAAGAAGGCATTAGAGAAGAAGATAATGTTACCCTTGGAAATACTCCATTTACTATGATGTTTGTTAGACAAAATTACCATTGCAACATTCACACCGACACTGACGATGTGTCTTATGGATTTTTTATTTGATTTGGCTCAGATGGTATGTATATTTTTTTCAATTTATATTTTATCATTTTATGTGTTGTATTCTTATTCTTTGAACTATGTTTGATTTATTTAGTGTTTTTTTACAGGTACAAAAGACAAACACGGAAATGAGGCAAATTTTCACCTGCGAGGGGTCAAATTGTTCACTATCCCTCACATTGGTGATGTTATGCTATGTAAAGCATTTGAGCTATGGCATTATACTAGAACTGTTGGCAATAGAGGGCAGTTTGGCATTGCTCTTTATCAAAAGGCATCGTTTTTCAAGTGGTATTCCATTCTGAAAAGCTCAATGTCAGGTGGTATTTATGATAAACTCACCTTGAGCTGGATCAGGAGTTGTAATGAAGAGTATGATTAGGATTCTATACCCCAATAGTATAGTATTTCGATCTTGATGTATTTTGAATTTATACAAAAAAATTCTATTATTCTATTCTATTATGATATTTTTGATTTTTACATTGTCTTGTAATTTCTAGTGGCAATTATTTTGTATAGATTTAGTTAAAGCTATGTGTAGAGCTCAATTGAAACTATCAAGATTATGTTTTTACATTTGAATGTTTACTACATATGCCTTTTTTTACAATGATTGTCTTTTATGTATTTCTTCTACAATAGCTTAACCCTCAAAAGATGACTGGAAGGCCTCTTTTCCCCTTAAAACACTCAAAACTACCATTTCTATTGCAAAAAGTAAAACTTATGAAGATTGTACAATTGTTTTATATCTAAATGTAGAATATTATACCTTACCAATATAAGAATATATGTACTAAATTTTTTTAAATTCAATTAAACAAATTGTAAGTTGATTGTATTTAAAGTGAAGTATAACTAGTTTTTTTGTACCTTGTATAACTACATCATTTGACTATTAACATTTTTTACTTAAATTTTTTATACTACAAAGTTTCAAATTTTAAATCTTTAATGTAGGAAATCAAATTGAAAATATAGGAAAAAAAGTTTTAAGCTTAATTTTTATTGTTTAAAAAATTATTAAATAGAAATAGGTACAAGATAGAGGGACATTAACCTAAATTATGGATATCTCTAAGATGAAATTGAATTACACTAATTACAATCATGGAATTATTTGAATGAGTAAATTAAACTATGTGGATTTTTTAGTTTAACCCCTACAGAACCAAGGTGATTTTCCAATTAAAAAACACTCAAAACTATCATTTCTATTACAAAGAGAAAAGAACATGAAAAATTGTGGGTTTTTTTGTATATCCAACCATAAGATCTTATATTTGACTTGTATAATAATACATGGAAGAAATTTCAGAAACTTTGATTGTGTAGATTGCAAGATGTATGCATTTAAAGTAAAGAAAACAAGTTTTTTTCCACTTTGCTCAACTAGATTTTTTTGGCTTTGAATCTTTTTAGTTCCCATTTTTTACACTATGGATTTTGATTTTCTACTTATTTATGTTAAGTAGTTGAGTTGAGAATATACAAATTTTTTTGGAAAAAAGCACTTAGTTTTTACTCATCAAAAAATTGTTAAGAAGAAGTGGGTTTTAGATTGAAGAAAAAACTAAATTGTTAATAGTTTTTAGATGGAATTGAATCACAATAATGCCAAAGGTGGGATTTTTCTAGGAAGAGAATCTAACCTTATCTAGCATGTTTTTTAGAAAAATTCTAAAAATTGCATTCAAAAATGAATTCCACAGGTTATTTTTTCAAAAAGATACTTAGATTGCCTGAAAAAATAAGATTATCCATAACTTTCTCATTATTAGTCCAAATTGAATGAAACAAAGCTTCACATGTAGAAAAAAATACAATCTTGAGAAAAAAATTTGAAAAAAAATTATTTGGACTTTCTGTGATTTTTTTTGTGCTGCCCAAGTGCCCAACGAACTCCATTTTTGCTTATTATGCCATAACTTTTGTTCCTAGGCATCGATTAAAATTAAAAAAATATTTTTTTATAAAGCTCTTGCAAAAATACACAACCTCTAAAAATTCCAAAAACTATCACTAAAAATTGAGACAATAGGAACCTAACCGAGGGAACAAATGGTCCTTCCGTCAAGGGTCAAATTATGAAAAATTGATCTCTCTAAAGAAGTCCAATAAATTATTTTTTCAAAATTTTGATATAATTGCATAGGGAATAAGATGCCCAGAAACTCTCAGATCTCATATTCACATGAGATGAATCAAAACTTTCATGTAGAGAAAAATATAATTGATAGAAAAAAATACAAACAAAAATTCAAATTTTTGTGAATTTCTTTTTATTACATAGGCTCCCCTGTTTTCATCCCATTTAGCCTAATTTTTGCTTCTAGATGCCAATTGAAAAAAATTTATATTCCCACAAAGCCAATTATAATAGTTGTTTTCTATTCAAAGAAAGTTTCAAAAAATAAAAAATAAAAATTAGACCATGATACATACCTACCCAAATCTAATTTGTCCCTTTAGTGTACTCAATACAACAAATGATCTTTCAAGGGTTAATTACAATTGCAACTTTTAGTTGATAATTATATTCAAATGAGTATTTAGTCCATCATTGTAAAAACATATATTGAGTCATTTATTATAAAAATCCTACAATTCACAATTTGATAGAATTGTAGCTTATTCCTCAATCTTTATTTTACACCCTCCTTACAATAATGAGCTACTAAAAAAGTTTATGCATTAAAAAGTATTGTACAGTAGTATTGTGATATAGAATTTTATTATTTTCTTTAGAGTTTAGAATTTGATATTAGAAGCCCTCTAAACTATATTCTAAATATAAAGTAACGGAAGTCTTTGTTATGTAATCTATTGTGGTGATCCATTTCAAACTTCAATATAGCTGCAATACCTCTTGTATACAATACTTCTTATATACGAAATAGGTAGTAGTGTATTTCTATACTATACACGTGTCAAAAGGTTGCTTCTGCAAGATTTGAATATTGGCGGCGCCATAATAAATACACTTTCACAAAGCTTCTAACTAAAGTTTTTTTTGCTAGGAAGGTCCAACTTCCGCCATTGTCACTTGTGGATTTCTTTGTGCAAAACTGTATTCTTCTTGCACAATTGTGCGACTCATTCATGTGGTAAGTCTAAGCGCTTCGTATGCAATCCAATACTTGTTTTAGCACATGTATGTAATGTATAGAATATCAAAATGATTTGATCCACCAACTGTATAAGTTTTAGAAAGAATGTTCAATTGTTTGTATTTAGAATCTAAGTGTTGATTACAAACTTCATTGCCTAGCTTCAACAAAATATGCAAGAACACTAAAAGTATAGAACAAAAACATCTCTCTTGTACTCTTTTGCATTGTGAAACTTTGAGAGATTTATTACAGTAGGAAGATCATGTACTAATTATTGTCTGTTAAAAAATCCATTCTTATTGCAAATGCTCAGCATCTACTTTTGTATAGGTGAGTTTGTTCACATTGGAAACCTTCTTTTCATACTAACGAGTAACGACATGCTAGTGCAACAAGAACTGAGGATATAGAAGTTGTTCTATCATCTCCAAGTAATATAATGTACACCTTCATTTATTATGGCTTGATTAGTATAAGTGACTTATTGTTGTTTAATCTTCACTGAAGATTTGAATTATTTCTTAAGTTCATAATTAGTAATGGATTTCTGGTTCTCCTTTTTTGGAATTAGGTACGTCTTAGACATCTCATGGCATTTTTATTTGGAAATCGTTGGATGTTTTGAATAATTTACATTTGTATTTGTCAATTACATAGGTTCCATTGTAGCAATTCCATCTCTTACAATTTTGTTTATGCTACTTAGATTATTGTTTTTGCACATTCATTTTTTTACTTGAATGATTTTTGTGATGTATATTTAACAATGTAGTTTGAATATGAATTTAAGGAGTTTCTATCAATTTAACCATATTTAGTGAACTTGCTTCATACTAGAGAAATTATTAGATCATTTTTGTAATATTTTTTATACTCATCATTGGAACAAGTATAGGATGGTTAGACTATTTCCCCTTTGAAAAGCTCCAAACAATTGTAGTAGTGATGGTGGTTGCCACTCCTATATTATTAGGGTATAGAAATTTTTGTTTTTGATGTTATCCATAAGTTAGTGAATTTGTTGATTTCAGAATTTGGAATGGCTCAACGGATGTCACAAGAAGCAAGGGCTACATTTAAAACAATTGGCAATGGTAGGAGGCAACAATTGCCCCACCCAAGAACTACAAGCCAACATCTTGCTGTTGAAGAGCATGCAACATCTTTGTTGGAGGAAGCTCGGTGACTACGAAGTGGTGGACTCCAAATTGAAAATCTAATTTCCTCATCACCTACTTTACAAGAATGTAAGTTTTCATTCCCATTACCTATTCTTATATAAAATGTAGTGACTAGATGTTTATTAATACTAATTTTTTTTGGAGCATTGCTTCAAAGTGTTTTAATACAGTTTGTATTGATTTTATTGATGTTAGATGATGACCTAAACTTTGCCAACAATGGTGAGCAAGGAATTCTAAATCTTGGACATACAAGACATGACAATGAAGCAATCAATGTTCCACATCCAACAAACACACATGGAAACATTGGTGGACCTAGTGTGGGAAGGGTACTTGAAGCTTCTCCAATTGGTGTAGCTCCAACCACTGTTGACAGGACTGAAGCCTACTACAGGATTCAAAATTTTAAAATACTAAAACAATGCAAAAAATACAAATATTCCCTTATGGATTGTCAATCATCTCTAAAAGTAGCAACAAATGCTTTGAAAGCAGCCCTCCAAAACAATGAGTCAATCCCTGATTACCTGGACATTATCAAGATTAAGGTAATGTTGAATAGACAATTTAAAATTTGATTGTTGTACTCAAATGCTTCTCATTTAAAAACATCTTTTATTGATTAACTTTATTATAATGACTTCTTTGGTTTTTGACAATTTAATTCTATGTTCATTTTTTATAGGCAAAGCTTCTAGGGATCATCAACAAAGTTCTTTTTGGTGCTTTTGATTTTTCCACAATGTTTCCTTCAATTGATATGATGATGGAAGCACTTCTTATGTCTTTTGAGATTGATGAAGATGTTGAAGCCCGTGCTTCATTTTCAAAAATATGGAATGAGCCTAGACTGTCAACAAGGAGCATTAGATCCATTGTCATTAGGACATTTTCTAATTGGAGATCAAATTTTGGAGGCATAGCAAAAACAGAGATGTTTCGGCTCTTGGGTGTTCCAGTTTTGTTGAGTAATGCTACTTTGGAAGAAATTGCATTCCGGGGAGCTAAGATGGAAAAACTAAAAGTAGGTATAGTATGTGCCTATGCAATTTTCATCCTGATTATAATAGTTTGATCAATCATATTTCATTGCTCAATCTAATGATTTGGACATAATTATGTAGGTGATGCTTGGAGGGTGAAGGTCAATGACAATGGATCTCGAGATCCTTTTGGAAGTAAAGCTATACATGGTGCTATTGCAAAAGCCATATATGGTGAGACATATGACATTGACGCACCAGTTGAGATAACATTGGAACAAGCAGGATGGTTGTTTCATGTTCTTTCATTGGCAATGGGAGGTAACAACCTTGAGACACAAAAAACTATGGAAGATCGCAGGATGATGGCATGTTGGGAATGTGTGGCATTGGAAGAGGTCAACAACATGAAACGAATTCACATAATCAATCCATCACCAGCAACTATGGCTAATGTAGCTGGTCATTCTTAAACTTTAAAATTGTATTGTTTAGAATAATATTTGAACTTTACTTTGCTTTTATTTTATTTTGTTGTTTGAAAATTTGTAACTCAGCCATATTATTGCAATATTTATGAAGCATCTTGTGCAACCCTTCTATATTGCACAATTTCTACAAGGAAAGTTCTTACCATAAAGGTTTGAAAATCACATATTGATTCTGTATTAGATGTGTCTATATTTTGTATATTGTAATAGACAATATGTACAATATATTTTTCTACTCCCCTTGGTGATAAGTTCATAATTTTTTGGATGGGCCCCTTTTGATTTTGGACCAAAGATTGGCAACCTAATGACAAATGATGCAAAGTGGTTTGGAGCAATCTTTTCTACAAATCAGGTTCTTCAATGCCACATCCTCCTTGAATTGATCAAGTATAGTTCATATTTCAAAAATGTACAGATTGAATTATATTGCTTGTTGGTATGTTTTGTTACTTGCATTGAAGATGTATTATTTCTTATCTGTAACATTACTATGTATTAAATCTAGTGTTAAGCTTGTATATCATTGCATATTGGAATCAAATGTTTTAGTTCTGAATACTAATATTTTCAACATTTCATTTTTCTTCAAAGTAAAGTGTTAGATAGCTTTACTACAACTAATGTGTGGATTGTTGAATACAACAGACTTCAACCATTTCAGAGCCTATTTGGGTGTTCTATGTATCTTACATTAGATCAGGTATGTATACCTAACTGGATAACTTCTCCTAAATTTCCTTTTTGGAATTGAAATTCTTGTTTAGTTATTTACTCATAAAGTCTTCATTTAATATATTTTTTATTCCTTTCCAAACAATGGTAGGGCCATCAGTGATTAGATTATTGCTTGGGATTATTGTATGTATCTTGTATATTGGTACCATAGACTAATAAAGTATCTATTTACTATAGGTGAAAACAAAAGCATACTTGGAAGTATTAGGAATTGATGGTAGCACATGATGGAGGCAAGTGGATGTTCTTCTCCATTTTTAGTATAACCAAAGATCACACAATGGTTGTATTGACCAAATTTAGATGGAGCTAGTATTTCTGTATTTTTAGCATGACATTCAACCTTTGAATAGTGACTCACCACTCATACAATAGGACTCACCGAGTCTGTCAAGCATTGTGTTTCATTATGATGATGAAGACAACTAAATAGATTTAGCTTTGTAGTATTGATTACACTTGTAAATACTTGGGTACTAAATACATATAGGCATCTATTGTATTAGGTGTTGATTGCTGCTATGTAATGTCAACCTATAGTATATATGCTATATAAACTTGAATAAATGTTTTTTGGCACTCAACATTGACTTGTTCTCTCTCTCTCTCTATATATGTATATCAAATTTCCTACCATGATCATCACCATTACTAGAACTGAAGGTGTATTAATGTCTTGTTGATGATAAAGTGATTGACCACTCAATGCCATTTTGACATTTAGTTAGTATAGAAGATGTTTAAATATGAAACTTACATTGATGGCATTATATTTAAATTTACATTGTTCTATAATTTGCACTACTATAGCATTAGCATTGAAGGTTTTTTAGTATTATTTTGTATAGTAATTCAACATCAAAAATTCAAGATGTTGGCATATCTCATTTTAATAAAGCTGTGGAATCATTTTAGCATCAAAAACATGTGATGGTTAGGTGTTAGTGTTACAATTACATATTGCTATTATATTGACATTTCATAGCTATTTGAGCATCAAAAATACATTGATGAGTGTCATTTTGTAGAAAATATAGTTTGATTTTAGTACAATTGTGTTTCCATTTTCACATAAGAAGTCATCATGTTAGAGTTATCATCGATCTAACATTGTTACAAGTCAGCACCAAATTAGTGTAATTGTGGAGCCAATTTATCATTCTCACAATTTGACATCTTATATATGTTTACATCAGAAAAGTTGGGCCAAATTATTTTGGTGCCATTTTGACACCAAAGGCTGCATACAGGTCATTTTACTATCATTTTATCCATACTAGGTTGGTATGGAGGTTGGCACCAAATTAACTTAATTGCATTTCAATGCACCATCATGGCACCATGTTCACATGGCTTGAAGTTCCTGATGTGGAAACAATGTCTAATAGTTTGAGTGCCATTTTAGCATTAGAATAATAGGCCCTTAAAGAATCCAGGTTGCATTAACCTATTTTAGCATGGAAACAATGTCTAACAATTTGAGTGCCATTTTAGCATTAGAATAATAGGCCCTTATAAAATCCAGGTTGCATTAACCTAGTCCATGTTAACATAACATCAGATTGACATTAATCCCCACATCAACTTAACAATATGTAGTTTTGATGACAATATGGCACCCTATTAACATGCCCTGAAGTATGCTACGGTAGCATACTTCATTTTAGTCTCCAAGCTCAAGTTCAAGCGTCGTTTCAGTGATTTGCAGGTTTATAATTATCTATTCACCACGAGAGGCATATCTGTGGGTGATTTTTTGCTAGATTCTGTTCGCTATCAGGTACTGGATTACTCATTTCAGCGAGTGGTATTCGGGCCTTATTTTGTGGAAGGACTGCAAGGGTGCTCAACCATGACTCCATGTTTTCTGTGATTATTAGACTTCTCTGTGGTGTAAAATGATTCGTCCCTCTTAACTCAATAGGATATTCTTGATCTAGTTGGGAGCGTTGTTATCAGACACTTATTGTGAAACTCAGAATTTTTGAAGTCCTGCCACTAAATAGTATTTGCGCTGCCATGGTGCTGTCATCTCAGGTGACTGATACTCTCGGTTTATTGAAGCCCTTGGATGGTACGAAAGACGGCCCTTTTCTTTACTTTTGGAGAAAGTGCCAGGATGGCGGTCACTTAAAATTTGGTGAAGCATCTCTCCATCCATCTGTTGGACCAAAAATACATTTCAATCACATATATGAACTTTTTCATCCCAATTTGGCAACTTCATCCACATTTTTAATAGAAATGGAAAATTTCTGGCGCAAAAAAAGGTTACTATTATTTCCCCAAAGTAGACATTTATTTTGAAATGGTACAATCTGGCCCCATGGTGCCAAAAAATAACTAAGGGTTGGTACAAAATTGTTCTCTTCTTTGCCCTTCAAGAATCAATAGCCTAGTGTTCGGGAAATTTTTGGAGGCCCTCCAACTGATTTCTTCCTTCCATGAAAATTGACTGTTTTTTCCAATGGTCACCAATTGCATCCTCTTAATAAGCACAAAAAGTACCGGTGTATTTCCTTCGATATTAATTTTTCACCGACCACTTTCCTACAAATTGAAATTGGCACCAACTAATTGCTATATTCATGTAATGTAAAAAATTTATTTAAAAAAAATCCAAAATGAAAGTACCAATTAAAATTGCATCCTTCTCAAGAATTGAACTTGGCAAAGGCCTTCACCATTCAAAGCCTAAGGATCTTTCAACCCATGCAATATGGAATTGAGGATGGTCATGAAAGAATACATGAAATCAAAATAATTTAGTTTTCGCCTTCTTCAATTGGTTCTTATGTTGCCCATGTAAGGTACTGCTTCGGATTGGTGTATAAATGGCAAAACTTAGAAGAATTCTCCCACAAAAGAATGACATCCTTTAGAATGTTGCCAAAGTCTTTGTCTTGTCCTTTCAAAGCCAATTGCATGATACTAGTTTCCAAATTTGATGTTGTTATGCAATTTCAAAGCTTTTGTTTGATGTTGCTCTACACAAAAAAAGTCATTTTACCGGTCATGGTACTCACACACTTACACTTAACAATTTTAGCAAAGGTTAGTAGGTTCAAATACTTTAATTTCAAAGATGGACTACAACTAATTGACACCCACATATCCCTAAAAGATTTGTCCATCCTCTATGTACTTCCTTGTAGCTTGAAAGCAAAAAACTCTTACTTACAAGCTACTATGTGGGAGGTTGATACCCATGACAATTGCCCCTCACCTAGTTGGGTATTAGCCATAGAAATTTTTCCTATGGCAATTGAAATTCCCCTAGTATTGTATGGAGGTGGTAAAATATCCTCCAATTTTTTAGAGGCACCAGTTAGTTTTTGGTCTTAGAAGGAAGTTCAATCTTACATGTTCTTTTGCAACTTTATTTGCTACTTTATGACATTTCAAAGCTATTCTATAAACATAGTGAGTCATTTGAATGATAATTTCTTTCGCTAATGAATTTGTATGCTAGTTTTGAAGCACTTTATAGTTTAAAGTTTGTTCATTTGAATAGGTTTAGAAATCAAATTTCACCTCTAATGTGTTCCTCGGAAAATTCTAGCATGCTTTATCAATAGTAAAACATTATATTCTTGCAATCTATATGGCCAAATGATTCCAAATTTGATTCCTGTCATCTGCAACAAGAACACTATAAGATTGTACAATTGAGATTTCTATACCTTCGAGACTTTTAGACTTACAACACTTTAAAAGCAGTGATGTTTTTAAACCCCAAATGCTTCATATGGACTCTTAGGGGTTGAGTAAACATCTTTGGTGAAAGAAAAAAAACTATCGCAGAAACGCTTCTGGGACTACACCTGAAGAATAATAAGTGGATCTCTTGGACCCGGTGTAGCATCTTCACTTTATTAAAGAATGTAGAGTATTCTACAGTGGAGTGACTCATACAAGGCAAGGGTTTGGGAGCTCCTTCTTCGACCTGTCAGGCGTTTCCTTGTGCGACTGGACTGAGTTGCTTCACGGAGTCCACTTTTCACTCTTTTCTAGCCTCGCCTAACGAAGTGGGTGTTCGGCCTTTCATGTGCCCTTCTTTGTTGCCTTGAGTGCAGTCTGA
Source organism: Straminergon stramineum (assembly GCA_963920665.1). Classification (NCBI taxonomy): domain Eukaryota; kingdom Viridiplantae; phylum Streptophyta; class Bryopsida; order Hypnales; family Calliergonaceae; genus Straminergon; species Straminergon stramineum. The sequence goes on along the minus strand of OY987265.1, from coordinate 18,204,384 downwards.
AGTATTGCTCGCTGCGTTTTTTTGGGTGCTTCCGTGGCGGACCCTTAGAAACCTTGAAACTGTGCTCTTGTGTGGATTCTTCTTCTCGACCTGGGACGCGTATCTCGATTTGAAAGCTTACGCTTTCTTTGTGTTGGCACAGATCGGATCGGATGAATCGGTGTTAATCCTGTCCAAAGAGGTTGCGGAGTAGTTAGCGAACATCAGGAAACTTCTCGCTTGCGGGGTAACAACTCCCGTGGGTTGTTCGTGTTGAAGCGCAGGTATGTGTGTTTTCACTTCTTTTCTACTGCCTTGAGATTCTAGGGTTGTTGGCGAGTGGCGAGAAGGCTGTGTATTATTTGTGCGATATCCAAATGTCTGTAGGTGTTAGATTTTCTTTTGATTGTTTTGCAATTTTGAAAGCGAGGTGGGGTAACACATAGTCTGTTTTCGAAGGCTTGCTTTTGATTGCTCCTTGCTACCTGAAGATTGTGTGAAGTACAAGGGGATAGAGAATTTTTGGTTTGTCATGGTAGAATACGGTGTTGTTGTGGTCCTTCTTTCTGATTGAGATGTTCGCATTTTGCATCGAGGGTTGCAGAGCGGATAAGGAAAGGTGGACGAGAGTATGAGTAGTGTTATGCAAGTTCCCTCTTTGAGTTGATTTGTTCACGATGTCAATGTCCCCACTAAGATTCTTCCTTCAATTTGGGATTGTGGTTCCGGCTACGCCATCAATCCATATTTTACTTTGGAGTTTTTTTGACAAGAGTATATCTTTTTGTTGATATTCCTTTCAGGTCATCAGATTTGCCGATAGGGGGGGAGGAGTACACGAAGGGATCCTTGCATATTGTTTGAGCTCAATATTATAACTCCCAGGTACTATTCCTACACTTGCTCTGTATCTGGAATTTGGCTTTGGATATTGCTATTGGAATCTTTCGAGATAGTCGTGTAGTAAGGCCGCAGGGGCTTGCAAGCGCACGTGCAGCTCCTGCACTGGGTTTGCAATCACCGGTATCCGCCATAGGCGATTCGAGATGAAGACGAAACTGGTGAAATTCCAGATTCACGAGAGATTGGGTGTTCGCCATAGCCACGGGATCTCTACCGAGGTTCAAAAGCTCCGAACGGCCGGAGTCGGGAACTGCTAATGAATAACTGTGTCTGCGAGTCTCCACCTTCTCTTGGAGCTTCTCGCCGCTTCTTATGGTTGTGTACCAGGGTTGAGAAGGTTCCAGATTGTGCAATAGGTGTAATTCCAGCCTTTGGAGTTTGGTGACGCTTGGAGGCTGTAAATTCTGCAATGCGTGGACACTGTTTTATCCGGATTCGTGGAATTCGTCGGATTTTAGGGCCACGCTGTTCTGTTTCCCGATTTGGTTCTGGGAGAACGATATGCGCATTATTGAGGACGGTTTTCGGTTCGCCGATCGTTAGATTCGTGTGTATGCCGTGTTTTTATTGAAAACGTTTGTTCGTGTTTTTTGCCATGGCACCACGCTCTGTGCTTCGTCAGGGCTCAGTGTCGTTGCCGTCGTTGCATGGTCGCGTCGCGGGGATTTTTGAGACTAGTTGTGTTCTGTGTGTGGTCACTTTCATGTTAGGCATCGAAATTTAATTCCGTTTAGTGCAGCCTGTCGAGTGGAGGTTCTGAGATGTGAAATTCAGGGCTTTTATGATGGCACGATTTCCTTCGGTCATGTGATCTGGTGTGTGCATGTGTCACAATTGCGCGATTTATAGAAACATTAAACCTTGAACAGTTGCAGACATCCTTCGTTTGAGTCAAGGAATTAACCCTTAAAGGACTCTTCATGTCCGGGCTTGGTGAAACTGCAGTAGATTTCTACATAAAAACACGCATTTCAAAAATTTGATATCTTTCAAATGCGGTAATATCTGTCTAAAATTTAATCTCATTTTTTCATGTTAAAAAAAATCAACTTGAATATTATGCGATTTTGAAAAGAAATTTCTTTGTAAGAATCATAGCAATTACCAAATGCTAATTTTAATATGAAATTTCTAAGCAAAATGGAGATGGTAGTGACAAACATGATGGTCTATTTGGTGTACTCCTTGAGCTCACACCAAGAGAAATTTGATAGGAAAAGTTCAAAAGTGGTGTATGTTATGCTATCTTCAAAGTGTCACAAAAATTACAACTTTAACAATTTTGAGAAAACCTCAAATAGAGTATAAGGTAGATTATTGGAGTCATATTTTCTTAGTTAAGCTAAAAACACTTAAATCCAAGAACCATGTTAAAATTTCGGTTATTACTTTCAAAATACCCGTCCAGCTTTCAATAGTCCTTTAAGGGTTAAGGAATCATATTCGGTGAAGGAAAAAAAACTCTCCGCTAAATGCTCCCAGGACTATGCCAGAATAATAAGTGATTTTTTTGTGCTTCACTTTACTGTAGAATGTACAGTATTCTACAGTGGAGTGACTCAAGAGGCCGGCGTTTGACAGCTCCTTCTCCAACCTCTGAGAAATTTCCTTCTGTGACTGGACTGGTGCGCTTGACGGTGTCCATTTGCCTCGCCCAACGAAGTGGGTGTTCGGCCTTTCATCTGCGCGACTTTGTTGCTTTGATTGCAATCTGAGGTACTGCTGCTGCGTTTCTTGGGTGCTTTGGTGGCGGCCCCCTAGAAACCTTGAAATTGTGCTTTTTTGATGATTTGTCTTCTTGACTTGGGATGCGTATGTTGATTTGGGAGCTCATGCTTTCTTTCTGTTGGCACAGATCGGATGCACGGGTGTTAAATCTTGCATGTAAGGCATTGCGGAGTGGTTGGCAAACATTTGGAACAATTCCCTTGTTTGTGGGGTAACATTTCCCTTGGGTGGTTCATGTTGAAGCACATGTATGTATGTCTTCAGTTCTTTTCTACTGCTTTGAGATTCTAGGGTTGTTGATGACTGGTGAGTAGTTTGTGTATGATTTGTTCGACAACCAAATGTCTGTGGATGCTATATTTTCTTTAGATTGTTTTGCAATTTTAAAAGCAAGGAGGGGTAAGAGATTGTCTGTTTGGATGGCTTGCTTCTGAATGCTTCTGAATGTTTGGTTTGTCATTGTAGAATAGGGTTTTGTGGTGTAGCAGTGTCGTTGGGTTTTTTTATGGAGATTTTGTTTGCATTTTGCCTCAAGGATTGCAGAGCAGATAAGAATAGGTGGATGAGAGTGTGATTGTGTGCATAGTGTTATGCAAGGTATCTATTGGAGCTGATTTGCACATGATGTCAATCTCATCTCCAAATTTCTTCCTTCTATTGCAGACTGTGGTTCACACTGTGCCATCAATCCGTATTTTAGTCTGGATTTTTTTGACAAGAGAATATGGCTTCATTGATATTAATGTGAGGTCATCAGATATGACAATGTGCGAGTGGGTAGAGAATGTTTGGTTTGTCATGCTGGAATACGGTGTTGTTGTGGTTCTTTTTGATGGAGATGTTGTTTTGCATTTTCCATCGATGGTTGCAAAGGTTATAAGAGAAGGTGGATGAGAGTGTGAGTAGTGTTATGCAAGGTCTCTCTCGGAGTTGATTTGCACATGATATCAATCTCATATCTATGTTTTTTTCTTGAATTTGGGACTTTGTTTCAGGCTATGCCATCCATTTGGATTTTACTGTGGAGTATTTTTGACAAGAGAATATCACTTTGCTGAAAGTCCTTTGAGGTCACTAGATCCGGTGGTGTGGCGAAAGGAATGCGCAAAGGGATCCTTGCATGATGTTGGAGCTCACTATTAAAACTCCGAAGTATTATTTCTGTACTTGCTCTGTATCTGGAATTGTTGGATATTGATACTGGAATCTTGGTAGCTCCTTGGAAGGAGCTTATTCATTTCAGATTTTGAGCCAAGGGATATTAGTACAATGAAGGCGTGGAAAAGAGACATTGATCCTACTTCCAAGACGGAGGAGATTTTCTTTGATAATGGAGATACTTTACCTGCGCTTTTCAATGTTGACTCCAAGGACATCAAAGAAGGAAAAAAGATTGGAGAAGGCATGTGGATTGTGCACGAAGCTGAGTGGCTAGGCCGCAAGGTTGCTGTGAAGAAGTTTGTTGCTGACAATACCTTCAGTAATGTTTATTTGACCTCGAGAGAAGTGAATCGTATGCTGAGTCTACGGCACCCAAACGTTTTAAAGCTTTTGGGATTCTATCTTACAGCTCAGAAAGACCTGGTTTTGGACTGCACCATGATCATGGAGTTGATGGATTGTGACCTGGAGGATTATATTGGAAGGGGACCATTGTCGGATGACCAAGTGGTTTATATTATTGCTGAAGTTGCAAGGGGAATGAATCACATCCACAAGAGGGGTTGTTATCACCGAGATTTGAAACCCAAGAACGTGTTGCTGAGAAAGTCGATTGTGACTGGGTTCCATGTGGATGTGAAGATTGCAGATTTTGGAAGCTCGGAGCTGAGGGGTGTTGGGGATATCAATCGAACTGCTGGCACTACTGGATACAAAGCCCCGGAGCAATTTGACTCTGCTCCATTGTTGTTTCCCAATAAGGCAGATGTGTTTGGTTTTGGGGCATTGTGCTTCAAGATTTTGACAGGGAAGGAACCCTATGAAAGCCGTAGAAATGTGAGAGAAACCATTGAGCAACTTGACCGAGCAGCCATTTCCCAACGACACTTACCTGAAGATGTTGTTGAGATGATTTGGAAATGCTTGGATGTGAATCCGGAATCAAGGCCAGATTTTGAGGATATCTCTCGCATCTTGGATGGTGCTCTTTTGGCGATTCGGGAGAAAATGGCTCCGCCATTGCCACTATCAGCGAGCACTTCTTTGGGTTCGAAGGAATCTATGTCGAGGGGTGTTCAAGGTGATGATCATTTTGAGAGCATTTTGCATAGGATGGGGCTTTCAAAGGAGTACGGAGTTCATTTCATTCCTTATGAAGAGCTTGTGGTGATAAGAGCAATAGGCAGGGGTGCTTATTCAAGTGTATATGAAGTAAAATGGAAAGGGACCTTTTATGCACTAAAAGTACTTCATAAAGATGTAGGTGATGATCTAATGGCCCATTCTTATATGGGAAAATCCTATTTCCAAACTTTTCCCAAGCTCTTGCACAAGAACATTGTGACATTCATGGGATACTCTATAACCCCAAAGGAGAAAATATCCATTGTAATGGAGGTGTTGGAAATGGACCTTTACGAGGTTTTGCCTCTTCATAGTTCTGGAGGAAGGAAACCAATTAGATTGGATATTCAGAGAAGGTGGATGATAGTGAGAGAGATTGCAGAAGGGATGAAGTATTTACATGACCAGGGGGTCTTGCATGGTGACCTCAAGCCTGGAAATGTAGTGCTCTCTGCATTGAACACAGATCAAATGGTTGTCAAGCTTATTGACTTTGCAAATGATATTGACATATTCACTTTGCGATATGGTGCACCTGAACGTTTGCAAAAGTTGCAGTCAAGATCAATAGAGTATGTTGATGTGAAGAAGTCAGATGTTTACAGTTTTGGCATTCTTTGTCAAGAAATACTAGCAGGAATCCAAGCTTTTGAAGGCATGCGCCTAACAGATATTCGTGAAGCAATTTTAAGGGGAGAAAGGCCACCAATACCATTTGGAACAAGCTTGGAAATAGAGTGTCTCATTAAAAGTTGTTGGAGTCCAAACCCGCTAAAAAGGCCTGACTTCACTGAAGTTTGTAAGAGGTTGTTAGGAACTCAACAATATCAGCCTTGTCATGGACAAGACAATCATGAGGTTTTTGCACAAAGATGTTGTCTTCTATAACATTTTGTTGAATAGGATAGTCTTATCCATGTAAATTTACATAAGATCACTAAACTATTTATCTTTTGAAAACTAATTTGAAATATACTCTAGATTTGAATATTGAAACTTTCATATTTATGATCTAAATCTTGTGTTAGAATTCGTTTTAATCCTTAAAGGATGACTTTTGATGGTCACCCTAGGAATCTTCTTTTTTTGGTATTGTGTGAATCATTTGTTTAAGAAAATCCAAGAGCACTTAGTGGAGGTCAAATTATTGTGCAAGACCTCTTTTTACACCAAATTCCAAGAATGAACATGTACACTTTTCTCTATCATCCATTAGACAATACATGTATGTGGTGTAGTTCAAGGGTTAAGATCTTTTTATAACAATTGATAGTAGTGGTGCAAAGCATTTGTTTGAGATGGTGCTCAATTGGATGTTCGCTTGTTGGACATATTATGAAGTAAAGCTTTCATGACTATTTTTTCCTTGTCCATTTTTTTTGAGTTTTAGGTTGAAGACTCTTGTCATCTTTGTTGTTTATTTGATCTTCAATTGCTATAGATGGTCAAATGATTACTTAGTTGAAGTTGTGTGCCAAATTGATGATATTTGTTTGTTTCTATTTTATTTGAATCCACCTTGTGGTGTGGAAAGGAGTTGCTCTTGACTTGAACCAACTAGGAAATGATCATATTGAGCCTTAGTTTGATCTTGTCTTTGGCTTGTTTCAAATAGCTCTTGATGGAAATTTTTGTAGATTTGAGTTCCTACAACCACATGTAGAACTCTTTTCTTTTTCCACAATTCATCAATTGTTTAAGATTGTGTTTTTATGATCAATTTTACCTACAAATCAAGAATTGAATTAGATTGAACTAACATCACATAATCCCAAGTAAGCTATTCAAGGCAACTTCGGCTAGTGAGAATAGGAATATAATTATAAAATGAAAACTTATTTAAGCCCTTACAATTACAGATTTGGATCTCCTTTACCCTAAAGTGTTGCACATGCCTAAAAGTGTCCAATGGATGACTTTATAGATTACTATAGAGACAAAGAATGCACCTATTAGTCTATTAATAAATCAAGGTTATTTTTGGCAAGGCACCTTGGTAATAGGTCTTGTCCTTTTTGTCTACCTTGGTGATAGATACTTTCTCCAAAAATGATTTAATTTTTGAACCAATAAGTAGATTCTGTGTTTTACAATAATTAAGAAAGTCGTTCATCAGACACTTATGGTCTTCAGTGTCCTTCCAAGTTTAATTGAGTAGAATGACTTAGCCTAGTGCAACACCTCTCCAGCATCATTCAGTCTGAGAACTGCGTGCAGGGAGGCTGCAAAGTTGACATTGTATGATACCTGGTTGTCAGTAGTCTTCCCTAAGCTAAGCGGTCTTTGAGCTCTCGGGGAAGACGGATTCAGGCCCGAGTACAGTACCAAATCAACCGCATGGAGTAGCGTTGCCAGCAACTGCTGCAAATTGTTGGGGTTTCGATCAATGTCTGCAAATCGAAGAGGACAGGATTGTGCGGCTAATTTCCAAACCTCATCACGTGCTGCTTGTGTTTCACTCGTTCACCAGTTTGGTCACCAGCAAGTCCTCGGAATTGGCACGGTTGTATTCAGTTGCCAGCAGCATTTCTGCACAAATTTTCCTCGCTGGACTTTCACTGTCATCAGTCTTTGGTTTCCGCAGCTAATTAAATGTATTTCTGGGCCCAAGAGATGCGCGCAAGTCACAAAACGAGGAATCAAAAAGAGCTCTACGGAAATGAAAGGGAGCTTAACGGCTTTCTAGTTTTAAAAGCCGACCTCTCTTGCGGTAGCGATTGCAGAATGTAACATCGATTCCAAGTCTCATTCTGTATTACGAAGTGCAGACTTACAAGGACTTAAGTATTACATGTACTTCTTGTTGCAAAAATCTGGGCTACTATGAAATCTGGGCTGCTCTACTATTAAGTTGACGGCTTCTCTACCATCTTGTATGTGATGTTTACTGGTTTCATATTTCAGTTTCAAATTTGTAGGACTTTCAACCTGGAATATTGCAACACAAACAAAAGGTTTGACAGAACTTGTAATTAGTGTGAACTTAAGGTAAGGAAGGGACACCTTCAATCATTGGAATAAGCATTTAAGTGCCTCCATGGTGGCCGCAACTCAGTCTAGAATTGTGTTTTATTGGATTAGCAAAAGCAAAATTATAGTGAAAGGTGCTGCAAGTAGAATAAAAAATTTATGTTGCCTAGAGAACATGTATAATATTTCAAAGTTGCATGTTGTAGGCTCCAATATAACCAATCTTAGACTAAATAGGAAAAAACAAGTTTGGAATCCTAAACCACCAAAAAGAGATACCTCAATGATCAAGGAGGTAGTGTCATAATGAGGTAAGATTTTGGGAACATTTAGTTGGGATTTTTTGGGTTGGATAAGGATTTAACTTTCCATTTTTGAGGTAGTCAAAGAGGAGGGTCAAACTATGTTCCTTGTTTCACTTCTACAAATCAAAGTTCATGGCCAAATCTCTCTTTTGGTGGATTGTAGAGGAAAAAGCATTATGTGTGGGATTTGGAAAGTCTCAATGTGAAGACCAAAGTCCCATTCACATGTGTGGTATTCTATAGCAAGAGTAGGTAAAAAAGAATGGGTCAAATAGCCAAATTTTTCATGTTTGGGGCACTATATGTTTAGACTTTGAAAAAGACAAATTATACAAAAAAATCTAACTAGCTACAAAGATGTCTTTTTTCATGTTATTTTTCTCATATTATATACACAATAATAGTTGTGACTTTTAGCGAGACTTGGGTCTAGCCAAAATAAAATCCCAACTCTTAGTATAAGTTTTGACTCGTAAATGCCAAACTTCCAAAAAGCATTGCCATATAGGCATCTCTAAGTAAATGTCAAATTTGGACTTTAGAAATTGAAATTTTGCATGCACTATTATTAGTCCTAAATTTCATCTCAAGATCCATCAAATTTTGAGAAATTAAAGAACCTTAGGATTAGAACACAATGAAAATTGTCCTCTCAATTGTTATCTTACTTGGAGTAGTTGAGCTATTTACATTTGCAAATATAAAGATGATGGATGAAACCTCAATTATCCATCCAAATGAGTTTACACCCTTTAAATATGGCAATTTCTTCCATTCAAAAATATCTAGATTGATATTTGTTTCTAAAATTGTTACCCAACAAAGAAATCACTTCAAATTAGAAGCCTTGAACAATGATATACTAATGAGTATAGAATGGTAGCATTACTTCATTTCAATTGAGAAATGTGTATTAATTCACCTAATTCAACACCCAAATTTGTTTTTGAATTTTTTTCATAATTTTTCTTCTATTTTTTCAAACAATTGGCATTGACTTCAATTGGCCATAGATTAACCCCTTAAATACCAAATTTTTAAATTTCAACAACATATGAATGTAGACACACCCAAGCACACAAAATTGTGATTATTCATCCCATTTTGGGGTAGATTTTTGTATTAGTCCTGTTATGTATTTTGAAGACTCTATTTTGCAAATATTTTATAACACAAATCATGTTAGTCCACATCCAATGAAAAACCAATTTGCAAGCACTAGAACTTGCAAGCATATTGGCAATCCCCCCACCATCCTTCCCCTCCCCTTCCCCTTCCCCTTCCATATCTCTTATTCTATAATCCAATCTTAGAATCAATAAAAAAAAAATTAAATCCATGAAAGTTCAGTTAGTCTAGGTAGGTGGAATGTACGACATGTCTTATATCAAATACAAGTTGTGTTATGATATCATCCTCCTATACATTTTTCCACTAAATGGATTTATGCTAAACCTTAATGACATCTCCACATTTTCTCAATGAAAACCTACAACTTGATATAACCTTTTTGGTACTTTTGCACTGCAACAAATTCCATTCTAGTCGATTGATAAATACATTTCCTTGCAAGAGGTCAAAGAAAAAACACAACATGAACACTAGAGTTGAACTTTATAGAATATTTGTAGTACATGTCCAATTTGACCTATTTCACTACGTTTTTCAAGTTGCATAATATTTTTTAGAAAGATATGCCTTTCTGTGATTTACAAAATCTAGGCCACCTCATCATTTTAAAGAACATGTCTTCCCACATCTATGGGATCTCTTCAATTTGACAAGGAACCTCCTACAAATGATGAATAATGTTACAAAAACAACATATACTTTTATATATTTATAAAACATAAAACTCGTTAACTAAAAATAACTCCATTTTGTGGCCTTGTAAAATCAAGGTGACCTTACCTAGCTTTTTTCATATAATAAAAAGGCTAACATTAGTTACAAGATCCCAAACACAACTTATTAATACAACCAGCAACACTAGCCCATCTTTTTTGATACCATGACCTATTTCAAATCACATGGGTCTAATTGCATCATTTCAACATGAACCTCTACTAATTGTCAAATAGAAATAGTTATTTTTGGCCAATTTTTTCCATTTAATTCTCTTAAAATATGGATGAAGTTGTCAATTTGGGATGAAAAAATGCATGAACATAATTGAAAAGTGTTTTTTTTTCCAAAAGATTGGTGAATGTAGAAACAAAGTGCTTCATCATCAAATTAGAAGCGATCACCTCCTTGTAAAAGAACAAAACAAAAATTATAGGCTCTTGAGAATGGCCTGCCATTCGATCTGCTCCAACAAAGACGAATGCCATCACCTTCCTGAATTAGGGTTTCCCATCCGCAACAATCCCTTGCGAATTGCGTGTCACGAGCGCTGAATTCCTCGACTCGAGTCTTCTCTCCCCCTGTACAATCTTCGTGCAACAAAGCGGTCGTTCTGAAACAGGTTCTTCTTCTCGGCGCTTCCATTAATTTTCAGGTTCACAGGAGAATTCATATTTTTTCCTTCCGCCAATTTAGACCTCTGAATTTTGTTAGATTGTTTCCCCTGCTGAGTGAGGTTCTTGCTGTTAAGGATCGTGTCCAAATTCTTGTCTGAGAAAAATTCTGGCAATTCAGGGGATCCACGCCATGGCGTGCGTTTCGGCTGCAATTGGCGCTGTGGTGCCATCTTTAGCGGCGTCAAGCAGGATTCCGACATCCGTATCTCAAGCATCTCTTCTTCAAGTGCCTTGTATGCAATCGAGGCGTTTGTTGAAGTCGAATGTGGTTGAGGATTTTAAGAAGGTGAATTGTGCTTTCCTGTTCTTGTCTGTTTGATATTTGTGCTGCTCTATGTCAAGGTTCCTGGAGAACAGAATCTTTCGTTCTATTCCATTTTCGAATTGCGTATTAGACAAATTTTTCGATTCTGTTTTGCAAGACTCTGCTCTTTAGCTGTTTGTACACACAGACTGATTTGAAAATTGTTATAGACGCTTCAGGTGTTTCTGAACTAGAAATCGGAGTACGGAATATAAAGGTTTTATTTCGTTTTCCGGTAAACTTGCTCCATACGTACAGAACGTTAACTCCGAGTCTCAGACTTATTTTTTGGAAATTGAGGTCTGTCGTTTCACGAATTCACTCGTGCTTCAAATTACAAGTCGCAGTATGTGACTTCAAATTGCAATGGAGCCTTACGAAGAATCGTATTATGATATATAAAGAAAGAAAAATGAGTGTGACGCGATTCGTTGACAGTGCTATCGTCAATTTTGAAATTCGAAGAGAGATTTTCGTTGTTGTAATTTCACCAGTAGATTGACAATTAATGACAAGAAGTTGAAGGGGGAGAATTCTTTTTCTTCCCCTACATTTCTCTTGACCGAGCAAATAAATTTTGCTGGCAGGGTTTGAAGTTGTCTAACATTTCCAGTAGACGAACTGGCTGTAATGTGACTTGCGAGATTGGCACTGAAACAGGTCAGGACTCTTCTTAAGATTTTATGATATTAAAAGTGAGGGGTGACTTAGAAGCCTGTTCCATGCTTGATTTCTGTCTTTGAATGGTTCTGGAATGTAGACTCACAGACCAGCGACATGGGACCAGGAGCATACAATCAGTATTGAGTCCATTTGCTCAGTAATATATGCATTAGGAGTACAAAGATTCCAAATGCTGCCTCCATTCATACTTTATATGAGTTGTTTCACATACTAGCGCACGCATTTCCAAGACGATGATCAAAACCTGAAGCTCTGACTGAATGTGGTGCACAGTATCCACCTCGCCTGGAACAGTGTGGGTTCAACGCACTTTTGAACTTCCAGCCTTTAAGAGGTATTCACGACTTATTATTATCTCAGGTTCATTACCGAATGTTAGTTCTGTCAGGCAGTTGCAGGCAGAGTTCTTTTCCCTCGAAGTCTCATATTTTCTAGGTTTTCCTTGTCTTTCACTTCGGCTGTTATTCTGCATTCTACTGTTTGTCACTCACCTCGACTGCCATTCCGAATTGTATTGTTTGGTTTGTTGAGAACGTCAGCAGGTACAGAGTATTCTCGTTACAGAACTTGTGGAACCAGCTAAAATTTCTGTGGTACAGAAACTGTAACAATTGCTTTAGATGATCAAGCTCTTGAGGCCCTGTTCTATGTTAGAAGTCAGTCGAACTCCTTTGTCTTTAGGAATCAGTAGGTCTGATGGGATGAGAAAAGATTTGTTGATCAGATTTGATTGTTTGACTGTTTGTAGGGGCTGTCATATCATTACTAAACACATTTATAAAGCTGTTCCGGAGGTGAGCGAATTCAGGGTTGGTATTGCCCATATATTCGGTATGGTTACTCATTTTTATCTTAAGTGAAAAAGAACCTGTTTCATGCTTTTGTTTAGGGTTATGTTGGATCATATTCCAAGTCTGTGCTAGATTGCAGTTTTTTCTTATATTTTTGTTTTCCATGTCAAAGTAGTTATTCTCCAATCCTTTCATGGATCTTGTAATTTTATTCTAGTTGGTGGTCAGATGAGAAGAATGTGTTGCTAAACGTGGTCGTAGATGTTATTAAGATCATTGAATACATTGATATATTGTGTTAGCTGCGCTGCTTTTGTCCTATTCTGTCTTGTTGAATCTTGGTGCTCATCACATTGCTCGACTGGCTGGAATTTTCGAACAGTACTGCACACATCAGCAAGTTTAACGATAAATGAAAATGCGAGTTCTGATGTTCCTTTGGATATGGAGGACGCATTAAATCGGATTGTGCCAGAGGTTCGTACATATTAGTAGTTTTGACAGGGTTTGTGTAGGGTGCACGATATTTTCTGTTCCTTGCATCCTAGTCCAGGTATTATGTCACTGTCTTCCAATTCTTCATGTGTGATACCTCCACTGGAAGGCCTCCTTGAAGTTAAAGGATTGCTTAAATTTTTAGATTTGTGCACTGCAAGTAGCTGACTAATACGCATTCCGTTTGTATTTTTCTCAATGGTTGAGTTTTTTCATTCCGGTATCCTCTTTTTGTAGGGAAACCATTATCGACACTTGGATGAAGGATATGACGACATGCCTGGTGAGATTCCTTATCCGACCACTTTATTCTTTTCTATCGGAAAGATATTGACTTTTATTATTATTATTATTATTATTATTATTATTATTATTATTATTATTATTATTATTATTATTATTATTATTATTATTATTATTATTATTATTATTATTATTATTATTATTATTATTATTATTATTATTATTATTATTATTATTATTATTATTATTATTATTATTATTATTATTATTATTAATGATTGCTTTTGGTCATTGGAATTTTCAATAAATTTGCTGAAGTGTTCTTGATGTACAAACATTTTCTTAGGTTTGGGTTGGATCTTTTAGGCGTCCTTTGTGGTGCCGTCAATCAAGGTGCATTGTTACTTTAAACCCAAGGATCAGGGCTCAACTTTGACTTAAATTCTTTTTCTTATGTGCTCAGCACATGTCAAGGCTTCAATGATGGGTAGCTCTTTAACCATACCGATCACTGCTGGCCGCTTCAAACTTGGGATTTGGCAGGTACTATTGAGTTCTGTTCCCAGATCATACATTGCTGTTTGATAAGACACTGAGTCTTGTGCTTTTCAGGAACACTGTAAACTGCTGTGTGAAAATTTCTAGATTGTTGGTTCGTTAAGGCTGATATCGGAAATTTGCTTAATATCCGTGTTTCAGACGTTGTTTTCAAGAAACAGCTGAACTGTCTGCTTGTGACGGTTTAAGAATTCATTGAAATCCAGTGTTGATTGGATGTGAAGGGTATATGGTTGAATGAGCATCGAAATTATGGAGGATCGAGAAGTATTTGCATCACCATACAAGGCGAGAAACGTGCTGACGGAAGGTAAGACCTGTAAGTCTATTGCTTCGTGAATTGGCATTTTGAAATTTCTTTGGTATGCTCCCTAGATCTTGTGTCATGCATTTAATAAAGAAGAGAATATAGTGGAGATACGTTAATTATAACCAAAGCTGAATGTAATTTCATATATGTTGGTGTCACTAGGTTCTGAGCATTTACCATTTTGTGTCATTTATTATTCTTAATGAGCGCATCCGATATTAGAGTACCTACTTCCATGTTTGCTTTGCTCGTTTCCTTCGCATCCTCTTGCAAGAGAAAAGTACTTTGGTTCTGTAAATGAAAACGATTCCTTTTTTATTGCCTTTTTCAGGATTTACAAGTGAATCAGCGTGCCAGAACTCATGCGATACACAGACGGACCCGACAATCATCCAGGACATTGATTCTTGCGTCAATAGAATGGCATTGCGTCGGCAAACGTGCTGTATCATGAACTTGTGAGTTGTAATTATAGATCTGATACACCGAGTTCGGTTTAAACGACCGCAGTATGAATATTTGTAAGAAATGTGTGTTTTGAGTTTTCATGCTACTGGCTCTTGTGGATGTTGTCCACCATGAAGTGAATCTGCTCTATGTTGCTTTACTAGTTCCTTTTTCCTCGTCACCTAGCACGTTATACTTCCAATGGTCTTTGTCAGAAAGGACATTTTTTGGTCTATTTATAATTAGGAGTGAATTTTCAGCTTGAATATTGTAGTGACCTGGCACTAAAATTAGGTTTGAATTTTCGATTGACCTCAGGAAGTAGATGACCCATCGAGACCTCTCATCTTGAAAGGAAAAAACAAAGAATCGTCTACTGATATGTTTCATTGCGAGACGAACTGTTTGTTCAATTTTATTGATTCACTTGTTAAACCTGCTCACATATACTACCGTATCCCCTTTGCTGGAAGGCGATTAATATAGTGGGCTGAACATTTTCCCCTTTGGCAATTGAAATTCGTTGCGAAACTCTGCTGAAACTAGACTTCCATGCTTGTTTCGCAATTGGGCAGTGATAAACTCTTTGTTGTTCTCCTCTGAAAGTTGCAGAGCTCCATTGTGCCCCGAAGTATTAAATTTTGAGAATTTTCCACTTGGTAAAATTCTCATACACATGCCTAAAATGCAATGACTTAGTGATGAACATTTTGCAGTGAGTGTCTATTTATTAGGGTACATCTTTTGTTAACTTGGTTTTTCTTCATCCTAAATATACCTTTTTGCTTGCAAAATTAAGTGCACATTCATATAATTGGCTTTGCCACTGGGAGTAGTGAGGCTTATACAACTACTAAATATAGACAAGTTTAAAGCTTCAATACCTTGCTTCAACCTTGACTACATATCAAATTCCATCCTAAGAAGATTGTTGCCAACAGTCGATCATTTTGCCATGGAAACTAGTTGTCATTGTTCATGCCTTGTGCTATAGAAAAATCTAAAAGATATCCTATTCTTGAAAAAAAGGCTTGAAGGCACAAATAAGGTTGGAGAGGAATTTTTGAAGCTTTCTATTTGGATCTAAGAATTTGAAGAGCCCCAAGATAAATTCTTTATTACAATAAAGAAGGCATTGTATTTTCAAACCTCACATTGCCAATTGTCTACTCTAGACATCTACTCCATGCACCCTACAAGCATAGATATGTTACAAATGTAGAATGGTAGGATATTGGATTTCTTTAAAATATTGCTATAAGCAAAGGAAGTTAAATATTTAGAGTTTTTTTTCCAATTTTTTAACCTCAAGAGAAATGTAGGAACTTATTATTTACCATAGATGATTTGATTTGGAAATATTGAATTCATATTTGATTTTGAAACCCCAAATTAGCAAAAAAGAAGTCAAGAATACAAAATTAACCAAGGACAAAATAGGGAGAATTTTTTTACATTTTTCCCTATTCAAAGGAAAGAAATGAACAAATAAATTTTCCTTCAAGAAATACTTGTGGGACTAATCTAGCAATTTCCTAGGTTTTCTTATGTTGAGTTAAGTGCACCTACTTATGACAAATATCTAAAATGGACCTCTACATATTCTTGTCTAAAGTATAAAGCTTGTATTTATGAGAGTGTGAGGTTAATTTGGGTGTACATATTTTCAACACTATGAAATTTGTAGTTTATTCATTCAATGTCCAAACATTGCTTTTTAGGAGAATCTAGAATCTCTTTTTTAAGAGCAACAAAAACTAACCAAAATTATTTTGGTTCAAAAATATCATCTACACTCAAAACTTTTGGGGGACGATTTTAGATTATATTACCTTGTGGATCAATCACACCTAGTGCTAACAACGCTAGTACATAAATTTAAGATTTCAAAATTTCAATGCAAGTTCAATTAAATTCTATATCCCACCTACCCATGGTTACCAATCCTACATGGCTACATCTAAGATAAGGCAATAAGATGGGGGCATTGGTGGGACATCTTCTCATTATTAGAACCCAACTTTAGTGTTGATGGAAAACTTTCTCACAAACCTAATACTCTATCAAACCTAACCACCATTCAAAAACCTATAGTTCCCAAAAAACTTAGATGGTCTTTGGATAACACACTTTCTTTACAAATATACAATGTGAATATCCCATTATGCTTCTTTGTTTGTTGAACATTTGCTCAAGAGGTGATGTTTGCTACATATATATTTTCTACATATGTTGAGGCTTGTTCAAAGCCATTATAATTGACCTTTGAAGAGGGCAACCCTACACAACCACAAATTAGGGACAATCTTTACACCAAAGTAAGGAGCCCACTGTAGACCCCAAACCCAATTCAATGCAAATCTAAACCGTTTGAACATTACAATGCCTCAAGTGTTGGATTGGTTTAGATTTGCATTGAATTGGATTGGGGTCCATAATGGCTCCCTACCCGATTGCATGGCAAGAAAACATGGAGAAATTTAATTGTAAGTTGCAAAGATGATCAAGGAGCAAACCCGGGGTCGATGGTCAACCCATGACAGACTTTCTCCAATAAATAAGATTAGGACTACATTTGGTTGGTTAGTGACCAAAATCAATGGTTTGGGTGATGGTGATGGAGTTATTAGTGCCTGTTTCAAGAACTTCTAACTTTTCAGTGTAAATTCATCAAAACAAGTGATTTTTTTAATTCTACATATTATGTCCATGTTAGGAAATATTGTACCCATGTTAAGTAATATTCTAACTACTTTAGGACGTAGGATGGCCATCATGCATACACTTTTTGCTGGTTTGGGGATAGTCTATAGACTCTTTTGGACTAATTGGTAATCACACTTCAAAAATTCATAAGAAATTTATACTTAGTCAGAAAAATAAATTTTCAATTGCTCTCTAATTTTTTCACAGTTGTCTTTGTATGGAAAAACTATGAGTTTTTTTGCTAACTGTGACAAGGCAAAACACTCATGCTACCTGTTATAGGCAAGTTTACCTTATACTAACCCTTACTTTGTCCCAGGTTGCTTGCGGCTGGGTTCTTGTTTGTTTCTTACCTCCTGCAATAAAGGTTCCCATTATTTGTGTCAAAAATAAATAAAATAACTTTAAATTAACCCCTAAGTGCATAAGCCTTTCCAAGTGTGTTTTGACTATGAAAAAAGAGCATAGGCTTATAGTTATCCCCAACCCCCAAAAATGCTTTTTTTTCAAAATCTAACCATATGGATGTCTAAAGAGCTTGCTTATTAGTGTGTGCACCAATTTAGAGAGAAAAATTGCATAGAAGTTGTGAGATTATAACAAGAGAAATACATGTTTTTTATTTTTAGTATGCCACCCCTCCCCCACAATGTTTTAGAAATTTGCATATAAGATTTTTTGGGGATTGGAGGTGACATGACCAACTAAAAATTGTGTTAGCACACTAAAATTCACTTCCAAAAACCTTAAGTTCAAATGAAGAGCTATCAAACTCATTACACAAATCCACCTTGCAATTGTTGAAATACAATTTTTTTTAATAAGTAGAAATCACAATTAACTCCAAATCAACATTTGCATGTTTAAATTTTCAATGGTGAATATCATGAAAACACTTTACTCTTTCTATTGGGACCATTTTCAAAGCAAATGGATACAAATAATTTTTTAGATCTCAAATCAAGTGAAATTGGCAAGCTTTACTCTTCCACTAAGATACATATATTATGCCTTTGAGGACCTCTCAAAAATCTAGTATTTACCTTTTCCTGTGAAAAATAAAAAATTTCAGTAGTTAACCTTTGAAACTGCCCATAAAAAATTTCAAAGCAGTCACAGGAATTTAGCTGCCCATCCCAAAATCAGCCTGAAATTTCAGGTCAACCAAATATGGTCGATGAGGCAGTTAGGGGTTAACCCTTGAATGACGTGGCAGACGATTATTGTCCGATGAATGACAAGGTATTCTCCTGTATAGGACAGAATTGCAACTATTCATCCTCGGAATTAGGGGTGGAAAGGGAAGATCTTCTAGAGTTGTTTGACTCCCAATGAGTATTTCTGTTTTTTCTAAAGTGGATGATGTCACACGGTTCCAAAATGGCTGATTTTCACAGTCACCAGCCCGGCATTCATGGGTTAACCCATAAACGCCGATGCGGACGTTTTTCGTCCGATGAATAACAAGAAAGTAATCTGTAGGAAGTAGGAATGCAGTTTTTCAACCGTGTTTTTTTTTAACACAATTGTGGAGACGTGCTGCATCCTGGAGGGCCAAAAATACTGTCATTCGGATGCATTCATAATTTTAGGGAGCATAGACATGGACGACAGAACACGGAAATACCTGTGCACGGTGTTAGGTCGTAGGCTGCCCTCCTACAATTTTCATGAGGGCAACGAGAGTTCCCCTTTCTTTGGTACTGTTCATGAACGTGTTTCTCTCCCACGGTCAGTGCACAATGAACAGTACTCAGCCCGCCTTTTCCCCGCGGGGACCAGTCCGTCGTTTAGGGGTTAAACAGGGAGCCAGAATGGATTTCCTCACTGTCCCTGCAGTGCTGATCTTTAATTGTTTCCTGATTGAACAAATTGTCCACTTCTGCAGGGGATCAGATAAGTTACCGATTCATTATTTGTTGCAGGAAGTTGCAGTGAGTGTGGAGAACACACGAGCTTAATATAAGATAATTCTGTTGAAGTCCAATCACACCCAACTGTGGAAGCCTCTGCAAACAAACTGAACAATCTGGAACGTCAACTGCTGATGAGAACAAATTTCTACACTAACTTACTAGGTAAGGGAGGAAGCCCATTGTGGACTATTTGGTGACTGTGCATGGACTGATACATCTATTATATTAAATACAGATTGTCACGACCCGTGTCATGACCTGTTGTCATGAATATGGTCACGTTTTTATCTGAAGTATTTCATCCTGTCATCCCAAATGCTTTTCATGCAGTTCTATAAGACTTTGATTGACTATTCAATCCATATTTTCCTAAGTTCAATGTTCCACTGCAATTGGTATGTGCTAGTAGATAAGAAGTATGCAGTGTTATGATCTCTAGCACCACTTCTGTCACAAAATCTGTTTGCATGTCTTCATTTTTGGAGAAATATCATCCAATTATTTCATGTGACATTCATGATGAAAACATGGAGTGTCACAAGAGTGTTTAGATCAAATGCCAGTGTTCAAAATGCCATGATTGGACTCTAGTGCTATGAACTCAAAGTTGCTTGTGAAGTGACTCTAATGTCAGAGTTGTTGCTAATAGATACTCCCTCCTCCCTAAATGACCTTTTTGTTGGATAAAATGTTCTGAATTAAGACTAAAAATGACATTTTCGAAACCCATTTCATGCTATAAATAGATCTCGTTGCACTCCTAGCATCTTAGAAACTTCGAGTTTTGGAACACTTTTCAAAGTGCAATTTGGGAGTATTGAAAAGTGAAATTTATGGGGAATTTTCAAGGAACACCAGTGGGCACTTAATTGTTGAGTGTGAGGTCGTCATTTTGTGGGTACTTAGTATGGGCCCTAAACCATGTGTAGACCTTTGTTCCGCCTCCCAAAGTTTCATTTCCTTCAATTAGGGAACACTCAAAGAGATGCAAAAAATAAAAACAAACAATGTTGATTGACCCCTTCGGTCATTTCATTTGTCTTTTGATAAATGATTGCATGGATGAAGGAGAAACTATTACTTGGAGTTGTTTTGTTGACCCCAAATAGCAATCTTTAAAATCAAGAACTATATCAAAATGCCCATCATGCTTGCAAGGTTCTTCATGGATTAATAAATCAAGCCACTTTTAGGGATAAAAAAAATGAAAAGATTGACATTGTTCTTTCATCACCATTCTAATTCCCTCATTCCAAATTCTAGTAATACAAGGATAGAGCCTTTCATAGCATAACTAGGGGAGTCACACCCATGATTATGAATTTAAGGGTTTTGAACATGATTTCTATTAATAGACATCCAAAAAATTATTGGACCCTATCACCAAGAGAAAAATAATTTGTATGCACTTTCAAATGTGTTATTTGGACATTGTGAGAATAACTTGTGAATTTTTAAAGAGCCAACTACAATTGCACCTAATACTGATACTAGGGTCTCATATTCACATGTAATACATCATTGTAATCACATCTATTCACTTCCAAAGATTTCCCAAGATTTTAGAAGTGGTAGTTATGGGTACACAAAAGGTTATGGGTGTTGCTACCTTATTTGTATTTTTTTGCAAAAGTCATAATGGCTAATCATTTCACAAGTATTTTGGTCAACTCCTTTTTGAAAAAAATATTATACATTATAGGTAGTCAATGCAAAAACATATAGCTTCCAATTTTGGTTCCTATGGAAAACTATTCATGTCCCTTTGGATTCTAATGTTGCTCTTTTACTTCCCTAGTCCAATCGAAATCCAAAAGCACTCCTTTGTACAATAAAAATAATGAATGAATCTTTTTCCATGTGTAGAAGTCGCATGATTGTGTTCGTTGAATTCATTCAATAGTGACTTTCCACCCAATTCCAACCCTTAGATCCCCCAAATCCTAAAACTTTGAGTTCCAATTGTACATTGAATGCAATAAAAACTACATTAGAATGCATAAAGAACCAAATTGGATCTAAAAATAGAGCTCTGAATTGGGTTACAGACCATAATAGGTCTTCTTACCTTACATGTTATTTCAATAGACATTAAAATCTCATGTTATTACAAAATTTCACCCTCTAGATCCTCAAAAAAACTATTAGGTATTTAATGTTACTGATTTTTCATAACATTCTTTGTAAACATACCTTGCTATGAGTTAGAATAGCTAGGAAATTGATAAGTTAGAATAAATACTATTGCTAATAACTAAGAAGTTAATATGTTAAATATGTATTATTTTTTACATATTCTAATATTGTATGTTAGAAATCCTCTATTCCCTACTTGTAACATATGTAGAGGTTCAATTGTATTACAATACAATGATAACAATGATATTTAATATTTGACATTGTTAAGGCACCCTAAATGAACAAGGTGCACTAGTTTCATGAAGGATTGGAGTTACTTCTCTCTTTGACATTTTTTGTTACCTACAATTACTAATTTTAAAATGCTATAAGTTTTAGCCCTCAATGAATACCACCAATGTTGTTGTTACCATCTATTTTTTTGACAATGGCCATCATGCTAATTTGTTGTCATGAGCCAAAATGAAATAATTGAATTTATAACAAAAGTTGAGACCTCATTTCAAAGGGAAAATTTATTTCAATGCACAACATCACCAAAAAATTGTGATTTGAAACAAAAATGATGGGAAAATTTTAGTGAGGGTATGTTTATGAAAATATTGGTTCCTACTATTCTTTAAATTGAATCCATAACTAAGACTAAAGGCTTCTAACCATAAATGCGTTATTGGAGAAGAAAGGGAATTTGACTATCAACATTTTCATAATTAGATATGTTTGAAAAAAATAGTTTACAATGCTCAAATGAGGTTTAAAGTTCTACTATAAATATAATACTTCAATTCTTGCCTTGACTATGAGCTCCTATATATCCTAATTTTATATCCTGCACATATTGTTTGTACATACTATTGTTGTACCTATATAATGCGTTTCTTTTTTTCCACATTCAAGCTTTTGATTAGTTTGTGAAACTATGTAAAATACCCATACTCTAAATTATTTGTACAATCTTTATTGTTTTATATTGTAGTTAGGTATGCAATGTAACTTTCTACATCATGGTTGCTAGCATGTGAGCCTAGGATAATGAGCCCATGTGAGCGTAGGCGGCTCCTATGTTATTAGTACCTATATTATAGGTACCTTCCATAGTTACAAGATGTTTACAATTATAGGTGTCTATGTTATAGGTACCTATGTTATAAGCACCTTCCATGGTTATAGGATGTTCATATTATAGGTGTCTATGTTGTAAGTACCTATGTTATAAGCACCTTCCATAGTTATAGGATGTTTATATAATAAGTGCATAATTATATTATGGGGGTCTATGCTTTAGGTGTCTATGTTATAGGCACTTTCTATGGTTATAGTATATTTATATTATAGGTACCTATATTACAAGCACCTTACATGGTTATAGGATACAAGTCATATTATAAATATGTATGTTATAAACACCTTCAATAGTTGTAGAATAGCTACTTAGACCTAGGCTCAAGGCTCATAGGCTCTCATTTCTAGGCTCACGTGCTAGCATCGTTGCTTTCCACATATAGTATTTGTTATCTTTTTACATTGATGGGGAAGTCCTTTAAGCAATGTCATCATTGGCAATCCACGAAGAAGCACCACATCCAACAACCATTCTCTACTCCCCAATATTTTTCATCCTATATTGTGATGAGGTTCGTAAGATTAGTTCTAGTATACAACAATTGTCTTCAAAGCCTTTGATACATTAATGAAGGAATTCCTTGAAGAAAAGTGAGTTTACAAAATGAAGGGCTCCAAGATCAACAACTAATCTTTGTTCTTTCTATTTTATTGAAAACAAAGAATAATAATCATATGTTGTGAACACATCTTATTCAATTCCATATTAAGCTTTTGCAACCAAAATTGATCCACAATGGCAATTTTATGCTCAAAGATCTAAGGTCAAATTTTCAAAGCACTGAAATTTGTTTATAGTTGTTAGAAAACAATGAAATGATAAAAAAAAAATGTTCCACTCTACTTAGCTTTCCATTTTGCAAAGAAAATTTCTTGTATATCACTAAATTATGTTATGTCTCACTTGGTTGATTGGTTGTGAAACCTCCCGTACCTTTGGAGGTCTCAAGATTGTTGTGTATTGATAGTTGTTTTTGAAATTTGGTCTCTATTCTATTTATATGTCATTCTAAATATTGTGAAAGTTACATAATGTAGTTGTGCATTGAGAATATTAAGTATATCACCATGTACTAAATGACCTACAAGAACGTTGTAAAATTTTATTTTATTTTTGATTTGGACATTATAGTCTCCAAATTGGAACAATGAATCACAATAAAATTTAGCATGTATGCATTGTAGTAAGAATACAATCTATTTCAACAGTAATTGATCATTTGGGCATGATTGGGAGTAAGGCATGATTGTCAAATGATTGGGTTTCCATACTAACAAGGAGATTGACCAAACTTTGATTGTTAGGTATTACATCCATACCTTAAAGTAGGTTGTTTGTTTTGTTTTGTTTGTTATGTTGAGATCTCCCACACCGTGTGTCCCCTAGTTGCGCACTTGGTACCATTGAAAAGCCCTCAACAAGGAGGGGTGCACATACTTTTGTTTCGTGGCATTTAGACCTATGATGAGAAAGCTATTGAACTTCCAAGATTTTTTTAATCAAAAAATTAGAAAATTATTTTTACTTTTCTTCTAGCTATAGCAATGGCACAGGACACATATTATATTTGTATTCTTTGAAAATAAATAATAACTACAGTATCAACATTGTATAAAGGGAATAACTAGTTTGAATTTCAAATATTATTTGAAGGGAGAAACAATATTTTTTTCATAGAGGGATGTTGAATTTCAAAATATTTTTTCTGAAAAGTATATCTGATACCCAAAATATCTTTAAGGAAGAATTTTATAGAATAATTTTCAAAGTGTTACTTTGTAAATGCAATTATCTCAGTGGGGTTTTGAACAAAATTTCATTCAAAAGCACAAAAGCATACATTGAGGGAATTATTTTCAAAATATTTTCTTCCTATTGCATTTTATGAAATTGAATACTCGCTTCAAAATGTGGAGAGTATATCAATCATTTTTGGATGAATATATACATTAACCCATGAAGGAATGATGCCTTTTTTCATCAAAAAGCACTCAAAGTTGCCATTTCTATTGCAAAGAGAAAATAACTTTGTATTTTTTTTGTTGCACATCTATCTATGGGATCTTATACTAGACTAGTGGATGAATGTTTGAAAGAAATTTTAGAAACTTTAATTGCATAGATATTTGTATGTGAAGTGAACAATATGGATTTTGTTTTTTTACCTTGCATGACTAAATTTTAAGACTAAATCTTTTTAACATTAAATTTTTGCATGAAACATATTGATTTTATAATTCTTTATATCAAAGAATTGAGTTGAGGGTCTAGGAAAAAAAATTCAAAAAACACAGTTGTTTTTCTTTTCTTTAAAAAATTGTTACATAGAAATAGGATGAGATAGAAAGAAAAAAAACAAATTTTTCATAGCTCTAATGATGGAATTGAAATAGACTAATTCCAACAATTAGATTATCCTACCGAGCAATCAAAACCCTATAGAACCTTTTTTTTGAAAAATTGTGGAAAATGAGTTAAAAAATGAATTCAACACATTATTTTTTCTATGATTGCCCAAAAAACAAGATGCTCCATAACTTTCACATCACTAATCCAAGCTTGCCATGTAGAAAAAAATATAATCTATGAGAAAAAAATCATTTCAAATTCTTCTGATTCTTTTTATTGATTGGAGAACTCCATTTTGTGCTTTGGGTGGCATAACTTTTGCTCCCAAGCACCAATTGAAATAAAACTCATACACCCCACCCCACCCCAAGTTAATGACTTTTTCTATTTTCAAAAAAAACTCTCAAAAAATCACACCAAAAATTGAGATCATAGGAACCTACCCAAACTTTCATTTGCCCCTTTAGGAAAAATGGTCTTCTAGGGGTTAATGGATGAATAAATGAGTTTTCACCCATATTTTCATATTTCACCCTTATCAGTGGATGTGAATAGCATCATTTCTCCAATGAAGATAACATCCCACATTGCTCAAAATAAATCAAACAAGACAGTATTGAGTACAATACAAAGGACCTATCTAAAAAGATTATTTGGGTGTGTGATATAGGGTGATGACAAGTTGGAGAGAACAAATTACATCACTATCCCAACAACGTAAACAACACACTGATAATTAAATGAAAATCCGACACTTCATCTTGTGCTCGTTCAAAAGGGACTGCTAAGATCAATTTTACATGTCAAGGGGCCAAGAATCAATTTTTTTAAAAACAAAAAAAACGTCAATCATATTGGGTAGATGGATATTCAACCCCGTGGTGTTTACTAATATTTCGGACTGCTCCGACCCCAAAAAACCTTGATGTGAACTTCCCCTTGAATGAGCACGCATTGATGTCTACGTTGTCTCATTGCACAAGCCAAGCAATGCATAAAAAGTTGGGAATGTTGACAGGCAGATGAATCCCACATTGACCATGATCGTCAAAAAGATGTTTCAAATTTGCACAATAATAATTTATACGTTTCGAATCAAACACTCCATAGGGTTTGGATCAAGTTTGGTATTTTGGGTCAACTTGGGGTCAACTGTAAGATATGTGATGCCAATTTTTTTCATGTATAACTTAGTTGAAAATTGGTAGCAAACAGTCAGAGTGATGGACAGTGAGGCTTGAAATCAGTGGTCATGGATTCATGGGCTCATTCTTCCAGGGTTAAACGATGGTCCTCTGATATTTTGGATGAAAGAATGGCACATTTTAAGGGTTGTAGTGTACAATACCCTCCAGTAAGTCTTGCAACCCCATGTCTAGTTCTCAACCAAGTAATTTGATTAGAAAACATACTTGGGGGTGATAAATTTAGATGTGGGAGAGCCACCCATTACCAACCACTTAAGCATTATGTGCATGATCTAGAGTAGTAGAAGGCAATGTAAATTTTTTGCCATTTAAGGTAGCCAATACATTTCCAATCACTTAAGCAATTATGCATATTTGGAGTAAAGTTCTTTTGAATGCAGAATTTTTTCAATGTGCAAAAATAGAGTTTAGGAGGATTGCATATTTTTCCAGAATTTTATTGCAAAAAATGTAATTATTATGAATTTTTTAGTGGAAGATTCTCTTCAACTTGTAATGGTGGTATAGAGCTTTCTATTTGTGACCATAGGCTAATTGCCAAATTGACCAAGGGTTGGTTGCAATATTGAGAGCCTTGCAACCAATCATAATGCAACACAACCACTTTAGGAACTACGCCACAACTTCACGGAAAGAAAGTAGCCTACATATTCAAAATGGGGGAGGGGGGGTGATCAGAAATGGAATGGCTACCTTACAAAGATAGGAATGATGGGCGTTGTCAAATTTTCATAATTTTTTTCTTTAAATTTGAATTGTTATGAATTTCAGAAGCCCAAAGTTGGCTTGCACCTATCTCCAATATGTAGAGTCTTTAAGAACTGCTCATGTAAAGATTAATTTGGCTCTCAAAACCAAGCACATGTGTCATGACTGTGATGGCTAGAAGATGGTAGGAAACCAAGAAACTAATGGTTAAAAATCAGTCATATCTCTGTTGAATTTCCCATTACGTATACATTGGCCATAGGGCTTGGTTGGTAATGGGTGGTTCTACCATATTTGATTGAGATTTTTTGCCTTGGACAAGGTGAGTCATATACCTTGTTGTAACTCATTTCACTTTTTGGAAATATCTCTCTTTGTGAGAGGTGGTTGATTTTGGAAACACTAAGTTGAGTTTAAAATTACAATGCGACACTTGAAAATTTCATTGTAGGAGATCACATGTAGTACATGTCAACCAACTTTGGAGTTGAGAGGATCAACTTTGAAAGCATGCATGGTTCTAGTGATTGTTGCTTGTGAACATAGCCTAGAAATTTTGTGAGAAAATATTGATGTTTGTATAGAATATTGTGTATTTGATGTTGCTAGGAGTTCTATAAGGAAACTTTGTGAAGTTCTAGGTAGTGCTAGTTAATTTGCACCATAACATGATGTAAGAGTCATTGAATGGCCACCAAATTCTTTTCACCTCAATCCTATAGAAAATTTGTGGAAGCAAGTTAAAAATTGAGTGCAAAAAAGATGTAGACACAACAACAAAGACCAAATGTGGACATTAGTGAATTTGGCATGGGAAGATATACCTCAAGAAAGTACCCAAAAGTTACTTTCTACAATGCCAAACCAAATGGAAGTTGTGATAGCAACTCAAGGTGGTAGTACTTGATGGTAGTGGAAGTACCACTTTATTGCAAAGTAGTTGCTAGTGAACAAGACATAATGTAAAATTCATGTTATAGTAGGCTTCTACAATACTAGAACTTTCTAATAATACCCTATTTGACAACATTTATTCAAATTTTAAAAAATACATGAGCTTGTTTTCCTTTGCCTTGAATGTGTATGAAGGAAAATTGAAAATTTCATTAAAGCCACATAGAGGAAAATCTTACCTACATAATGTGAGTCTTTATAACATGAAATATTGTTAATAATGATGTTTTTTAAATACACATGCAATTAAATCTTAAAAAATCTTCACATATGTTTTCAATTATTATGTAAAGTCATGATAAATAAATAAAATGATCCACCAAAATAGAGTTCCTATTTTTGGATATTGAAATTTCATATGTTGGTTAAATATCCATAAAGCAATAGATTTAATAGGATAGTTTTGATAGGATAGTTTTAAAATGGAGTTAAAAAGGAAAAATTTGAAGGGCTTCATGGTGGGGTTGCAACTTGTAAGACTTCTTGGAGGGCACTAGTAAAATACTAACATTGAAGGGACATAAAGATACAAATTGCCTATTTAAACCATTCAATTTTCTTTCCATAATTTAAAATACAATTGACATTTTTTTCCTTGCATAATTAATATTTGATTCATATAAAATCCCAATCAAGCATACCAAGTTTAAGTTTAAAAAAAGTAAAACTCCTATATTAGTGAATTGTTTCATTTAATTTTCATGGTTCTACATGGTAATTCATTGTCATCCCAACATTGTCACCTCAACATTGAAATCTCTATAGAAAAGAATTCTAAAACTTTTGGGGGGATGCTTGTTGAAGGAAAGATGTGTGTACAAATGTTTCATTAGAAGATATTTGAAGGCATGAAGAGGCTCCGAGTTATTTTGAGTTCCCTAGGTGTGGTATAGACACTGCCATGTCAAAAAATAATGTTATTTTTAATTATTTTAAAAAATAATATTTTCCTTAATTCAGTTTTAGATTTTTTTTAGTAATATATAGAAATTTTGGGGAAAACTAATTTTAATTTTTTTCCCAAAAATTCGGAAATTCTGCCCATTATGGGTTGGTTCCCAATTTCTAGCAACACAGGGAACAATGTAGGGAACAACCCTAAAATGGGCTCTTGGAGCCCTCAATTCTCCTCTGATGCCTATATATCTCTACAATTGAATTTTAAAAATTCATCACTAATGTGTTTTTTATTAAATTATCATATTAGAACTATGAAAATTGAATGAAACAACTCACCAAAAATGAAGTTTTGTTTTTCAAAAGTGAAATTTGTTATGCTTGATTGGGGTTGCTTAAGATTTGAATATTAATTATGTAAGGAAAAAAATGTCAATTACAATCTATATTACACAAAGAAAATTGAATGGCACAAATAGGCAATTTCTATTTTTATATCCCTTCACTATACATTACTTAAAATGTGCCATTTTTTCATCGAAAATATCAAAAGACCATCATTTAACCTTGAAGGATGGGCCCAAAACCATTGATTTCAAGCCTCATTGTCTATCACTCTATATGCTACCAATTTCCAATTGGATGTGAAAGAAATTTTTTTATATTTATTTTTCAAGGATTAAGCTGTATGTCTACATGGTTCAAGTCATAAAATAATAAAAAAAATTTAGAAAAATTTAAAACTACTGTGAATTTTTAAGAAAAAAATGAAAATTCATACAAAATATATAATATATTCAAAAAATTTGAAATTTTCACCATAGATGTATATTAGAGTGTGTAACATCAAGTTATAAACCAAAGTTATCATTTCACTCTGAAATTAAAAAACCCAACAACCATTTTTATATTGTCTAAAGTTTATATTGCTATAAGTATTGAAATTTCTCAATTTTTCAAAATTTCCAATTGGAATAGAAACTACAATTGATAAGCTTCATTTCATAAGTTGGACTCAAATTCAAGAAATATCATTTTTATGGCTAAAATTCACATCAAAAGTAGATAGGAAGAAATGGCCAAAATATACTACAAGGTGATTTGTAGATTAAGCATCTTTTTTTTTAGAAAAGTTAATAACATAATGAGGGAATTTGCAATACTATTCACTGAAAATGTATTCAAGCTAGTTCAAAAAATAATTGGATGAAAAAAGATTTTTTTTTCCATCCTACGGTCTTAGGTGGTCATGTAAAGGATGTTTTGCATCCTCAATAATGTTTTATGGTTAAGCTTAACCATCTAAGGACATTGCGCACCTAAGAGATTTGTTGGATGACTTCAATGTTAGTTGTAGAAACAAAGAATGCACTTATTGGCACAATAATCAAATCATGGGAGGTTGAATCCTTTGAAGGTTAAGCTTAGTTATTGTTAAACTTGTGAAGTTGTCAGTCTTGTCACTCTAACACTTCCACAAATCCACATGGCTCAGGTGGGCTTGACCCCAACCATTTGAACTACAAGAGGTGGTTATAGATTGGTATTGGGAATTTAGTGTGCTTTTCTATACAAATGAATTTTTTGGGCACTTCAATTAATTAAAACAACTTTTGGATACAAGTTTTTAATTGATAAATGAAGGTCTTTTGGAAGGTGAATTTGCTCCCTCTCTAAAAAAATTAACTTTCTTAGTGCTAATAGACCGTTTAACATGAGATATTTTTTAGTCTACTTCCTTTTTTTTTCTTTGTATTGAATGAATGAAAGAAAAACACTTAATTTCACTAAAAAATAATGACTAAAATTTTTGTTTTGGAGTTTATTTGCTTATTTGATGTTTTTTTTTATTACTTTACCTTGAGTTTTCATAATGGGTTGTTGTAGGGTTAAACATGGAATGGGAAACATTTGATGTCTTTGTAGTGGGATGTTGGACAAGAGTACTAGTACATTTACTAAATAAACTAGGAATTGAACATAGACGATGTAAAGGCAAAAGGTGGTGCATTGGTGGCAAAAGTTGTTAGAGTAGGTCAGTAGGAGTAGTAAAGTACTGTAGTTGGGAGCAGTTTTTTTTTTCTTCATTTTTTACGAAGAGCCAAAGTGGCGATATTAAATGTTATAGTAGTGCTCCAAATTACAACATTCATCCACATATTGGATGTATACTATGGTTTTCATCCACAATTTGGCGATTTCATATAAGATTTTTTTAAATTCAAAGTTGTTTGGTGATTTCATCCAAATTTTTTGACATTTTTTTGGCATTTTTTAGCTAGATTATTTTTTCTAGTGCAATCTAGCATCAAAAAGCCAAAAAAAAACCCTATTTGGGAGTTATGCCAACTCTTGGTATTCTAAGCACGTAGACATGTTTGTATTTTGGTGCTTCTAGCTGACTTATTCATAAACTAAAGTCTAAAGAGACAAAAATCTAAGACTTTAGATCAAAAAATAAGAACAAGGGAATGGTCAACTGGGTTTGGGAAGAGCAAGCACTAAGATTACAAGCAATTGGAGTACAAAAATCCGGATAATAGAATAATTGTAAAAACAACAATAGAACAAACACTTGGGTGGCTTGTGTGAGCCCCTAAACCTAAGCAATAATGGCAAATGAAGGACTCCACATTGTTTTGTCGTAGAATCAAGCCTTGAAGGTTAATGTATTTAAGACTTGCTAGGGTTATAAGGTTGCAAGGTATGTTGTAGCAATGTTGGAAGTGGAGAAAAGGATTTGCTCTAAGAGTAATTTCCTTGGAGGAATTTCAAAGCCACACACAAATGGTTATAATGTTAGCTCCTCCAACAAATACAATGAGGATTACTATTATGTGAGCATAGGAGTGTGAGCCCATAAGCCTAGAATACTAGACACTTATGTAATAGGTGTATATACTATACAAACCGTTTATGATTATAGGGTATATATGTTACAAATACCCTTATTATAGGTGTTTACAATACATGCACCTTCTACAATGTGTGGTATTTACATGATAGGTACCTATATTGTAGGCTCAATTTCAACCAAGACAAGTATCTTGGTTCTAATGAAAACAAAATATTTTGGTTCTATTACAAGACTTATTTTGATATCATTGGTTGTCTTTATTTTTAATCCAAGTTTTATTTTGATCTAAGACAAATATAGAACAAGATCTTACACTTAGATTTTATTTTTAATTCTAATTTTGTAGGTGAATGTAGTAGAAGTAATAGTTTTGAGTGTTTTTAGACAAAAAAAATGGCCTCGGGATTAAAGGGATTGATGTAATTGTTTGAAAGATAGCCACAACGAAGGTCAAATAGTTTGAATGTAAGACAAGTGTGTTGTAGTCAACAAAGCCCTCCTACCATGTGAGTCTTGTGTGCAAAAAAAGTAATAAACACACAAAAGAGTTCCACTGATCATTGGTGAACGTGGAAGTAAGTTAGGAGACTGAGCTCCACCGATTTCAGTGCATTCCACACTGGAGAAGGAACATAACACTCCTTTTTTTCTATTTTGGTATCAGTGAATGCACCCACTCACCAATACATGGCTGGAGGCTCTAAAATATGGTGTCAACCGGGTCAGGATATTCCAAAATGTCATTGAAGAGAGGGTCGGTCGGATTTTTAAGAGGTCGGAGTAGTGTAAGTGTAAACGCCGGCCCGCCCTCACCTATGGCAAGAGTCTCCCAAGGAAGGAATGTGGCCGGTAGCGTCTTCAGCCATTCAGCGTGCCAGAGTCCGTACCCCAAGGAAAGGAAGCCAGCGACGAGCGCCAGTGCGCCACCCTAGATTCCTCGACGCCTAGATTCCTGGAATTGCCCAAGCGAGAATCATCAGGACGTGAAACTACTGGAAGTCGCCTACTTATAACTACTCTCGCCTCCCGTGCGCCCAACACGCTTGCGCTCACCAACACGCAACCCACGCCTCCTTCATCAGTTTGCCACTACTCTCCGTGAACTTGACTGCAGCCCCCAATTGCTCTTGCTTCTCCTTCACGGAGCTTCCTACCATGACTTCTGCTTCTCCCTTGGGCACTCCAAAGAGCACGACTGACAGATCTTCGCACACCAACCACGAAGTTAGTTGACCAGCGTGCTTTGTATATATTGTCGCTGGAGTAACTAACGAACTTACTGATATCGATCCCTGCTTTCGCTTTTTGCCTGGAAGGATCCCGCCGGATCGAGGCCACGAGTTCCACGCAACGCGCGGGGCGGATCCGACCTGCTTGCATCGGACTCGCAACGCGCAGGGTGGATTCGGATTCCAAGAGAGGTCCAAGGGAGTTGGGCACTGGGTGTTTGAATTCATGGCAGCGGCAGAGAGAAGGGTAAGGAGAGTGTGGTGAATTGGGGTTTAGTAGTTTGGGTGAATTGGGGACTGGGCGGGATGACGAAGGCGAAGGAAGTGCAAGGGGCGTCGGGGATATGGCGACGGAAGCATGCGCATCAGGCGCGGCCTCGCGGCGGGATTTCACTGGCGAAGCATCTGCGCATAGCGGAGCTTGTTTCGATAGGTTTGTGGTGAACTATCGCTTATTAATTTGTCGTAAGCTAGATTGGCGCTTGTTTCGATAGATTTGTTGTCTACTAACGCTTGCCAAATTGGCGTGCGCTAGACTAGCGGCAATAGGATCTCGGGGTTTGTTGATGAGGAGATGGTTGTGGCTATGGCAGGGATCGGATCGACGATTGGCGCGGGCGTATACGTGCTGGTGGGCACTGTGGCGAGGGAGCGCGCGGGTCCCGCGCTCACCATATCGTTCCTGATCGCCGGCGTCGCGGCCGCGCTCGCGGCGCTTTGCTATGCGGAGCTTTCGAGTCGGTGTCCGTCTGCTGGGAGTGCGTATCATTACGCGTATACTTGTGTCGGTGAAGGGTAGGCGCACTTTGCCATTCTTTGATCACACTTTTTTCCCTTCAAAGATTACAACCTTTTCAATGTTATTACTGGTGTGGAATTCTGATGTGTGGAATTCTGGTGTTGGTTGATTGTTTATACTTTGGGTGCAGAGTGGCGTGGATTATTGGGTGGGGGCTCATCCTGGAGTACACAGTGGGTGGCTCTACAGTCGCACGCGGCATTGCCCCCAACTTGGTACTAATTTTTTTTTTTCCACTAATGTTTGGTAGAGCGGCTTTTGATGCTAATTTTTATTGGAAATACTCTGCGGTGGGGAAACCTTATAGTCATTTGGTCAATATTGCCTTTGGAGGATTTGGATTTCGCACTCCAATTTTCAAATGAAACTGTATGCAATAGAAGTCATTTGGCACCCAGGGCTCTTGTTTTCTGGAGAATTCATCAATTGACAACCTCTGGAGAATTTTGGTTTTGCATGCCAATTTCCAATACAAACTAAGCCCTGCAGAACACTCTTTAGCTCCTTGTATTCATCATTGTACAACCTTGGTGGACTTTGGTTTTGCATGCTAATTTTTAATGGAAGTTATTTGCATTAGAAGAAACTAGAAACCTTGATAAAGAGTAAGACTTTTTTGACACATAAATGTTTTGACTACTTGAATGGATCTCAGGGAGCAAATTTTTTAGATTTTTCTTCTAGTTTTCATTTAGGGTGCTGACGGGCTGTGCACAACAGGGTGTTTTTGTTGGAGGAGAAGAGCAATTGCATTGGCTTCTGATCCGGAGACTCATTCCTGGGACAGAGATTATTGTGGACCCCTGTGCTGCGTTTCTGGTGTTGATTGTCACGGCTCTCCTGTGTGTTGGGATTCGGGAGGTAACTATGAATATACTTTTCAATCAATATACTATTTCCCTGTCTAGAAATTTGTGAATGTGAGATTCTTAGCCTTGAAAATTAACTGTTAAAGGGTGTTGTATGGGTGGGGTTGGCAGAGTGCTCAAGTGCAAGCTGCGATGGTCTGTCTCAACATACTAGTGCTGCTTTTCGTGGCGTCTGCTGGATCCTATGCAGGTTTTAAAAATGGATGGAAGGGTTATGAACAGCCTGATGGGTGCGTTTAACCCACCCAAGTTCGACCACTCGCCATCGCAGGCTCTAAATAACTAGGGCTACAAAATTAGGGTTTTCGTTTTCAGTTCGAAGTTTGGGATAGCTTACTTTGAAGCTTTTAATGTGTAACATCAAGAGTGGTTCCTTGTTGAGCAGGTACATGCCATACGGCATAAATGGAGTGTTAGGAGGTGCTGCCACTCTTTTCTTCGCTTACATTGGATTTGATACTGTTGCGAGCACTGCAGAGGAGGTACATATTGATTTTCCATAAAACAAGCCCTTTTCTCTATTTCTTCTGATTACTAGATAAGTTAACCCCTGAAGGACCAAGAGTCTCACATGGGACCTCATGTTTATTTCACCAGTTTTGAGTAGGTTAAATGAAGACTTTCTGTTGTCCAATTTTCTTTATTTATCAACCCATCACATAAGGATGTATGCAAGTGTAGCATTAAAGGATTACTATCAAAATTGTGGCAAAGAGTATGCTGTGCGCCTCAAACAAAAGGCAGGTAGCTACTATGCTCGGCCATCAACGCTCTATTGGGATCAGACCGAGGAAACGCAGACCGCTCTCTTTGCTTATCCACAAACATTCAATATCCAATTGAGGTTTGTATTCTTTCCGCCAAATGATGAAAGAGGCTGATTTAAAATGTTGGTTCACAGGTGAAGAACCCACAGCGGGACCTTCCGCTTGGTATTGGATTGTCACTCTTCATTTGTGGAGGGCTCTACATATTGGTTTCCGGCGTCATTGTGGGCCTTATTCCTTACAACATGATGGATCCAGACACTCCCATGTCAACTGCCTTCTCGGAAAACGGCATGCCCTGGGCCATGTAAGCTCCTCAAACTCGTGCATTCCCATTGCGTCTTTCTGTTGTTTTTCGGGTGACCTAGTGGCATTTATGGACTTTAGGGTAGATCACGTCAGAAATTCATAACGTATTCATAACAAATTCATACGTCGTCAGAAAAATATGATTCCACTTCTCATTACGTTGCATTCTATTTCTCCACTTGTGAAAGAATTGATATTTCCTCAATCCTCCAAGGGGGTCAAGATTAGAAATTGTGCCCATAATAGGGTGGCTTACCTTAGTTACCATACGTGGATACCAAAAGTCAAGATTATGGTCTGCAAGATATCGTTTGTTCACGTAGAACACCCGTTAGGTATTTTTTTTAATCACGTAGTACATCTGTCATCATGCGAAACCAAAGTCTTCCAAGGGTTATGATGTAGTTAATGCAAGGAAGTAGAAGTCTTGGGCGCCCAAATGGCTAATAAACTTCTTCTGGTGCCAATGTTGTCAATTGTGTGACTGTCACTTGCCCTCCAGGTATATTGTTGCAGCGGGTGCTGTTGCCGCTTTAGCGACAACTCTCATGGGATCCTTGCTGCCTCAGGTTCGTTAGCTCGCTTGACATACAAGTTCACAAATTCTTTATCATTTTTCTTAATTAGTAGCAGGTTCATATTGTTATTGTTACTGATATCTCCGAGTACAAGATGGTCGTGCCACATATATGAATCTTAAGATTTCGTATGTGAGAAAAAAACAGTTGCTCCACTCATTTATATGCTACTTGGTTTCTGACTCTGCTCTTGGTGACCAGCCCAGAATTTTAATGGCCATGGCGCGTGACGGTTTGCTTCCGCCTTTGTTCTCCGCCGTTCACCACAAGACTGCTGTGCCAGTCAATGGGACTGTGCTGGCTGGCCTAGTTGCGGCAGTCATGACCTTTGTTATGGACGTCGACCAACTTTCCGGTCTGGTAAGAATGTACTTCCGTTTTCATAATTTCCAATTGGAAAACTGAGTTCAGCCTGTAGCAGCATACGAATGAAGTAGCCTTTAATGTCAAGTCCATGATTTTTCAAGTACCACGAGTCCTAATGTCTGTCACTAGATGAAAACGTTGCGGAAGCGGTCCCTGAATTCTATCTAGAGATCAAATTCATAGCTTTCATGACGGTATTTGATCAACTTTCCTGTCTGCTAAGAGTCAACTTCCTTTTTATTCCTCCCGTCGGCACACTTAGTTCAGTTTGTTCGAGCTTACAAATGAAGTAAGTTAGGCTTTAAATAGTGTCTTCAAATGATGTGTCGACTTCTATTATTCGTATTACCTGTAATTTGAAGAAGTATTCGCAAGATGGGTCCTTGAATTCTTTTCAGTTGACCACCCCTTGCGTCATAAAGTCCACGTCCAGATCTGGAGTCTGAGTGTCACGTAGATGTATATTATCCAGACAGCAAACAACGAAGTGCATTGCCATGATATTTTCAACACTTTTAGTACTGCCATGAAGTCAGTGACTTATTTTTTAATGCATTTTTCAAGCAGTGATCAAATTCTTAGAAATAATCAGGTAACCTTGATGCAAAGTTTGCATCAACAATAATAAATATGTCATGTTTACAGTGACGATCTACAGTCTCTTATAGTATTTCGTGACGTCGGAATTTCGTTTTTCTAACCACTGGAAGGGCAAAAAAACTCTTGTTCCAGGTGAGTGTCGGCACGTTATCCGCGTTCACCATCGTGTCCATCTGCCTCCTCATCCTCCGCTACGTCCCGCCCTTGGACGACACCCCCAAGACCCCCGTAGTCCCAGCCCGTTCCCCCGAGGGTCTCCCCGTGGTCCCCAAGACCCCCCCCTCCAGGCCCATTTTCACCAGCCAGTACCCGATCTTCTCCCCTGTGCTCACCATCTTGTCCGAAGCCTCCTTGCACACCTTGCCTGAGCGAAGCATTGTGAGCGACATCTACGCGTCTTCCGCAAGTAGTGTGGGCTCGACCTTGCTAGACGAGGCGCAGGATTTGGAGGGGGACTTGGAGCAAGACTTGGAGGAGGAAGACAGCACCGCTGGTGTTGCGCAGTCGGACCTTCACAACCCGTTGTTGGTGCCCGAGCTTCAAACCATTCTAACTGGTAGGGTTCATTTCCCTCTTTCGATTGGAAAAAGATTTGAATTGCATTCAATCGAATTCTTGAGAGTTTGTTTTTAGCAACCAGTTGGCGTGGAAAGAATTCCTCATCCCTTGTTTTGGAAAGTGTGGCTTGGTTTGAACAATTGGAATCTTCCTGAGCTTGAACCGTTGTGAGGAGGCGTTGGATGTCTGAGTTGTAATTGGGTGTTGCCTGGTTTGATTTGGAATGACTTTGCTCTAAAGAAGTTTTGAGTTAGCGTTGTTATCGAAAGGTGCCATGCTGCTCCTACTTGAGAATGGTAGGCTGCCCCCATTGCACCGACTGAGCTGGGCACTTTGTAATCGTGTATTGTCGTTCTTGGGAGAGATTGTGGAGCATCCTCTGAATTGGCATGAAAAGGAATCCCTGTTGCAAAGTTGAACTCAATTTGGACAAGTTTGGTCTCCCAAACTAATGAACCGTTGTATGCTTGAGCTGTATTTCGACTTGGCATATGGCTGTGCCCTAAATAATTTGGCATTGTTATCTAATCGTTCCATGCATCTCCCATTACACCAACTGAGTAGGCCCTTCCTAGTAATCTGCCGTTGTAGATTGATGAAGGCCAGTATTAATTTTGCTCGTTGTCTGATCCATAGAAAGCTAAGCCTCGTTTTGGGTCCTTTTGTTTCTGTACAGAAAGTTCGGGTGCAGATCCAAGAAGGGAGGAAGCCAGGCGACATGCAGCGGTCGTGGCCATCGCTGGGGTTTTGGTGGGCGTCATACTTATCAGCCTTGCTACTGCAGCGACAGGTCTTCCAGCGTATGTCTCTACACTCCAAACATGTTTATTTTTTTAATAGAATTTACCCACACACATATATATATTACGGAATATTAAATATTGAGTGTCACAAAATCCGGTCACGTTCTTTCTCCTTCACTTATTTATCCGGAAGTAAGATGGATGCAGTCGGGAAACTAACCAATCTTCAAGTCAGATCTCACTATTAGCAATTTCCACTCACCAAACTTGTTCAATTTGAAAAGACTTTACATACTCACATCTATTATATGAGTTCCAGTGTCAGGAAATCATGTCACGTTTCATCTAAGATGAATGTAGTGCTTTGTGGAACCAATCAATCTTCAAGTTAGGCCTCATTATTTTCAAATCTTTTGAGAGGGGACTTTCTTCCTTTTGTTGTAAAGGAGACATTTTCTTCCTTTTGTAATGGGATTGCTGCAGATATTGCATCCGGGTGTACCGGTTAATTTGTGTATCTGCAATATTGGCTGTTTCCATTTTTGTACCATTTTGACACCTGGCAGTAGGTAGCCTTTTTTATGCTGGGTGGAGTACACTGACCATTGTGATGGGATGTAATAATGCAGGCTGTTGCGGTGGGGCTTGGGATCTTTAGGCATTCCTATATTTGTTGCTGCAACAACCGTCCTGTTCTTGATTGAACAAGATGAGGGGCATCATAAGTTTGGACAACCTGGAGGTCTGGAACTTGCATCTGAATTTCAATTCTGCCTTCAGTTTTATTATAAATCCGTTGCCCCTGATATGACAAGAGTTTAGTTTACTATTTGGTTACATGAAATGGTGC
This sequence comes from Straminergon stramineum, assembly GCA_963920665.1. NCBI lineage: Eukaryota > Viridiplantae > Streptophyta > Bryopsida > Hypnales > Calliergonaceae > Straminergon > Straminergon stramineum. The sequence goes on along the minus strand of OY987265.1, from coordinate 18,165,334 downwards.
TTTTCATTGTCACATGATGCATTGCGATTGGAAAAGGAGAGGGTCTGGAAACTCGTCTTTCCTTTCACCCTTTAGAGAGCCATAGATGGTTGGACGAGGTAATGACAAAGCATGCTAGGTTATGAAGAATTTTCACAATTGAGTACTTCCCAAGCCATGTTTGCGGCGAGGGACTTACTGACTTGCAGTTGTTCTTCATGTCCTAGTCTACTTTGCCTTTACCTTACATGCCCTCAATCTCGGCAAAGTTTCAATCGCTTGGTTGCCTTGAGATCTTCAAATACTCACAAAAAACAAAAAAATTGCAACTCCAGTGTTACTAACAGCTCTCTACTGTTTGTGTGCGTACTTAACGCAATTGTGCACATAGTTAATGCCCATTTTCAGAACCCTAATATTATCAGACTTACCTTGACTCCTCTTTGCCACTCACAACTTACTACTGCAGCATAACTTGCCTTTATTGAGATTATATGCGTGACAACTCGTTTTGTAATACTTATTGTTCATCTTCCCATACATTATGCAGGTTTCCATTGCCCAGGGGTTCCTGCGTTACCAATTGCGAGCATACTTGTGAACGTTTATCTGCTGGTCAATTTGGGGTATGTTTTTTCAATGACTTTTGCAATCTATTTCTTTCCTTGATGATTCGTTTCAACCATCTCTTATGGAATGCTGTCTGCACTCTCTTGGGAAGTTGTTATTCTTTGACAGGTGGCAATCCATTACTCCTGGCAGGGTGGGCACGTGGTTGCGAGTTTCTGTTTGGATGATTTTGGGATTGCTTGTCTATATCTGCTATGGCCTGAGCCATAGCCGGCTTGCCAAGGGATCGCCATCAAGAGAGGAGCAAGGAGATTATAAGAAGTTATTGTCTTCTGTGGAGACTCCAGTTTAGTGTTAAGCAATCAAACCCAATTCTCCTTTTCAGTTTTTTATGCTGATTCTCATTGAGCCTAGGGACCTAGTTAGTTTGTAGAACTTCCGTCAACTGTGTCTTGATTCATGCTAGTCGTAGGGTCGAAGTTAATTCCTCCTAACACCAGAAGTCTAGGTATTGTTGGCACACACTACGTGTCTGTGGCCTTCTCAGTAGAACTACCCTCCAACATACTCTTTATTCATGCTAGGCATTGGGTCGATGTTCATATTTCTTGGTACCAGAAGTTTAGCTATTGTTGGCACATTTTGTGCCGCTATATCCAGCCTAATTTCAATGTAGCCCCAATTTAGAACATATTCATTGATGTATCCTAAAACTAGTGTCACTACCCAAAAAGATTGTGGAAATTAGTACAATGTAGTAGAATTATCTCAGGCTGCACTAAATTAAAGTAGTGTTACTTTTGATCAATTTGTGTTACACGCACTGATAGGATATATCAGAGTGGTGGGTCTTTGGATGAGTTTATTGTTAATTGTACTCCACGAGTGTTGAGTCCTGGCTGGGTGACTTGACACTGGCTGTCCATTTGCAACATGACGACCGTAATGAGTCCAGGTGAAATCATAGTTGAATGCCCAACTCATTGATTGATAGCTAGAAACTTGTGATGGCTAGAAATGAAATTCTGTTTGTATATATAAGTGTACGCTTGACAAAGTTGGGACAAAGTGACGGTCATCGAAGGGTACTGTAAGAACAAGTGTGGGAATAGTGATGTTCATTTGACGTGTAAGTGTCACTCGTATGACTTTGGGGAGTCACTCGTGGGACCTTTTGCTAAACAAACTCTTCATGAATATCAACCATTTGAGCATAGTTGGAGTTTGTCTCTTTATTTGAAAGTCACTTGAGAGGCTAAAAGGTAGGTTACAAATCCCTAAAAGATTGGGGATGTTTGAGCATAGCTCTTGTTTTCTTGACTAGCTCTTGTAACAAGCACAAATCCTCATTTGTGTAGAATAATTTTGATGAGCACCACCGTTGAAATGAAAGAAGACTTATGTAGTTTTCTAGTGAAAAAAAGATCAACAAACTTGCACATCTTTTGAGAAAATGACATTGTTGATAAGATTGATGAAAGATGTTTTGTTAGGTGGTACTTTGTAGATACACTCAGAATACTTAGAAGTGCTTCAAAAACACTGATTTTCTTCCCATGGGTACATATCATCATGATATTGATGTATAATTGTTTTCAAATAATTTTGAACTATAGAAAAAAAGATATGAGGATGTCAAGTGACAACCTAGAGTGCCTTCTCTATTTTCAAAATATTCACCAAAAATCACACACTCAATCATTTCTTGATTGGATTGCACCAACGGATTTACTAGAAAAATCATCTAAGGTCTCTTTGTTGTTTACAAATTGTTAGTGTAGTTAACATTTCAAATTTTCTACTAATGTGGTTGCAAAAGCCACATGGTGCTTTATGGTCCTTTAGGGGTTAAGGTAGAACAACCTATGACTATCCAGATTAACATTCTAGGTGTCTTGTGCAATGTGCTTATTGTTGCCTATATTTGTTAGAGTAGAATTGGTTGAATTGACTTAAATATAAGTGGAATTATATTAATGTGATAAGAATTGAAATTGATATGAATTTTCAAACACATTTGGTGCAAAAATATAAAACCATTAACAGGTGGGGGTCATGACCATCTTAAAAAGGTTCAAAACTAGTGACCTACTACCCAAGTCCCGTTTGATGAGTGTTTTAAAAGCACCAATTCAATGTTCTAAAAGCACTTTTTTTATTGGCTAAAGCAACAACTTATTCTGACAAGTATTTGTTCACAATTAAGCTCTCATGACACATTTAACTACTTTTGGACTTTTGAAAGTCCAAAAATTAATGATGGTCATTGGGAGAAAAAAAAATGATCATCAAGGAATAATCCAAAACATTAGGAGATCTAAGCAAAACATCAAGAGATCAATACAAAACATCTGGAGATCTACACAAACATCGGGAGATCCATACAAACATTGTGGGATCCCACAATATTATTATTTGGAGATCTTTGGATATTTAGTCTAGAATTCACTGAATAGTCCAAAAGTAGTTAAATGTGGCATTCTCTTAAAACAAAAATTTATTGAACCATATCTGTATCAACCTTAAATTGTCTATAAATAGAAGTAAATTTGATGTCATTCTCTAACAATAGCATCCAATTTGCTTGCCGAAAGAAAATGACTTACCCACCCTATGGAAATGGACAAGAGAATAGAATAATGGGAGGGTCCTATAGATGTTGGAATTGGGTGATTAAGGGCATTGGGTTGATCTACCATAATGTTTTTTCCCCAAGAGTTATGGCAATAGATTACCCCCAAAGTGCCATTCAATGGATTACAAATGACCTTGAGAGCTTCCTACAATAACTATATGAATTGGATGAAGTACATTCAAATATAAGTAGAGAGAAAGTTGCCTTGTCTTCAATGATGTGACTAGGAGGGCACTAGAGCTACATGATTTTTGTGCAAGGTTCTAATCCAATTCATATAAGAATGGGAAGAATAGGAAAACTTGAAATAATGATCTTATGTCAAGATTCTTCTAAGGCTGTAATTTATTTAGCCTATAGAGCTCCACATCTACATTCCCCTCCTTACTAAGAACTTTTAGGGATTTAACAAGTCTCATTCAAATTTTTTTAAATGATTTTTCATTGGTTTTGTATGTAAAGCTTAATAATTGGAATAACGTAAAGGGTTATTTATAGGTTACATATTTTCACTTACATTTCTCAATCCCATAGTTTGATACTATTGCATTTCAAATACATTTTCATATCATGCAATATGCACTAGTACACAACTAAGTCTCAGTGATCAATATAGATTTTCATAAGACTATATATGGGGTATATGCATATAGAGTCTTTGGAACATTTAGGGGTTACTTAGGTTCAATTTATATTAGTTATTTTTTTAATTACATGGTACTTTGTTTCAAATACTGTGTTTATTCTATATAGTGTAAATTAGCACTTTGTTTTTTAATTCTTCAGACTTTTAATTCTTAATTAATTAATTTTTTCTTTCTGAGAAAAAACAACAAAATGAAACTTCTTTAGTCTAATTTCTAATTCACTTAAAACTTCAAACAATCCTAAATATATGAATATTCTTTTACACTTTGAAATTGAGTCTATAACGGTATTTCTAAATATAGGATGTTTCAATAATTTATATTTTCACCACCTTCAAATTTATCCCAATTATTTTGAAATTGTTACAAATTTTCTTCATTTTTCTTCAAAAATTCATTGTAATTCAAATCTTCATACAAGAAATCTAAAAATATATGATTTACAGTAGTAAATCATCTTTACAGTGGACATATGATTCATCTTTGAAAAGAAAAACATTAAGTAATTCATATGTCATCATAGCATAGAGCATATAAAGAGAAGGACTTTGAAGTTTGACTCTATGCCCATAGGCTTCACTCCTATAATTTAAAGATTCTTTAAAAGACAATTACATCTTGAAGAAATCTCACTATTCATGAAGTAGACTAATTTCCATATGGGGTACTTAACTCCTAAAGTCCTTTCATATGTAGAAGTTCAAATCCAATTGTAGGATCCCTTGGTTAAATTGTTGAAGTACATTTTTCCAAAATTTTAGAGTGAATATCCCCAATAATTGCAAGTTTAATGTGCCTAAACTTCTAAATGTATGCTTTTTTAGCCCTTCCAAGAGAAGTTTTATCTTTCAAGAATTTTAGAAAAAAAACATGTGTGTTCCATAACTTGTTCATTTTAATGAATACGGTTGAAAATGGATTGAGAAAGTATATAAATAATTAACCAAAAAAACTTTCATATTCATCTTTAAGAAAATTATACAATGGAAGGAAGTACTAAATGAAAAAAAAAGTTAAATTGCTTACAACTTTTACAAAAAACTAAAAATTGTTTATTCCAATAGTGAGAATGTTCTAATAAGCAATCGGCATCCTTTATTTATTTTCATTTGAAAATTTTCAAAACTAAGTGCAAAAGATGATTATATATGTTTGTTCTACCTTCATTTCTCACAAAATAAAACTCCTCATACCTTTACCTCATTGCTAAAACTTGAATGTTTCTAACATTTTTGAGTAAATATCAACCTGTACAATCCAAAAAAGTTAATAAAAAAATTAAAAAATATTTTTTGCAGCCCAATTTTATATTGAAATATTAAAAAGAAAAGAAAAACTTCTAACTTTTGCAATTTTTATTGGACTAATGTGAAACAAAGCTTCATACATATGTTAGGATGGTTAGAAAAAAATTTAAATTTTATGATAAAATTCCAAATTTTTAAGTCAACAAAGTCTACCTATGAGTCTTCAAAAATCCAAAGAGGGCTCTTCAATCCTTTAGTAATTAAACAATCAAAATGATGGTATTTACAAATTAGTTATTCACCTACTCATCCCTTATCACCACCCAATAATGCTAGCATGTAAGCACAAAGGCATGGCCCTAGCTACAAGCCTTGAACCTTATTGAATGTTTGTACCTACAACCATTTGAAGGTCTTTATAACAAATTTACCTATAGTATAGGTACACCATTATATAGAAAGAGTCTATAATATAGGTATCTATAACATAGACACTTATAACCAAAGAAATTATCTATTATTCAGACTCCTAGGCTCATGGGCTCATTGATTCTATGCTCACATGCATCACCAAGCCTTTACATGTTGTTCAAATGCAAAAAAGACCTCAAAAACTTTGAATGAAAATACCTCTTTCATAGTTTGTCCAACAATATAGGTTTGATCTATAAATTGCATTTCACATAGGTTTCTTTGTTTTCTTTGAAATCTTCTCACAACATGTGTCCAAGGAGTAGCTTTAAGGCCCAACAAGTTTTATAACTTTTCACTACATTGTTAAAAAGTTATTGTCTGATATATCATTTTCATTAATCGGTAGGCAGTCTAGACAGCTCAATTCTTTTTCTTAAAAATCACTTTCTTAAGAAATAAAAATTTGAAAGTGGTTTTATAGATTTATATACAGATGGAAAGCTTAAAATAATTCCATTTTGATGAATGAGATGAAAGTTATGAGGAGTTTTGGTTTGTTGGCAATTATAGATTCTCTACTCTAAAATTAACTTTGAAGTCCTTTATTTAACTCAATTTTCAATATTTTTTGAAAAAAATAAAATTTTGGGATGTACATTGTTTATTACAACATTGCAACCATTGGGATTGGCATTTTTCAATTCTATGAATAAATTCTTAACAATTTCATACTTTGAATCATTCTCTATTTCTTTCTATTTACTATTTTTCCTATATGTTGTACAATTCCAAATGATCTAAAATTTTTCAAGAATGTGGCCAACTTGCCTTCAAGAATGAATCTAAAGAAGCACCAACATTTTGGAATTTTTTTTCATACAAATGTGATCTTGTAAAGTGCAACTGCCAATTTTTTCGAAGGGTCAAAAAAAGGATTTTTGTCAATTCAACCACTAATATCTTGCAATCTACATAATGGAAAATTTTGAATTTTTTTTCCAGATCTTCTCAAACTAGTGTACTACAAGATTCGAAAGTTACATTTGTGCAAAAATATTTTTTCTAAAATTTAGCACTTGTACTAGAAATGGTAGTTTTGGAGCATTTTTGGTGAAAACATAGTCAAAAACCTTTAGGGGTTAACTACAATTGTTTGAGCTTCTACACCTCTTCTTATTTAGAAATGAGACCTTTGAAAAAAACTCCTTCCAACAAGTATCCCTCAAGAGATTAGGGTTATCATATCACTATATAGTCTACATTTAGACCACATGGCTTTCCCCTCCAAAAATTTGTTACTAAATTTTTTAAAGTGTCAATTCTTTTGGATTCAATTTAGATTTTTGCACCATTTTTTTTATCTACTCATGAAAATCCACATTAAAAAAACTTGGTCCACCCAAAATATGCATCTAGCAAATGCATAGTTTATGCCCAAAGGTGGAGTGGCTCTTAAAAGTTACCAAAGCTAATTGAGGAATTTAGAAATTTTAAATAGAATTTGGACATGTTATAGTATAAGCAATACAATTGCATATTAAATTGGATTTTTAATTTCTTCTTTAATTTTCTATAATATAATAAAATTTACTATTGAAAAAAACTTTGATTACAAGGAAATTATTCAAGATTCTTTAGTAAGTAGAACGAGAATTTTTGGAATGAATTAAAAGAATTGCAAATCTTTGGAATCATATTGTAGTCAGTCATAATTCACTCAATAAAATGTTAAGATTTGTGAAACTCTTACCAAAAAATTCCAAGAAGAATTCTCATTCAACTTATTGGAAAATCTTGAATAAAACCCTCTTCTATTGAAATTGCTAATAAATTTGTGAAACTTTTAAAATATTCAAAAATTGTTTTAAATGTTTCAAAAAATCATTTATATACAAGTGTCTTGTACTTCACCATGTCCAAAATCTATTATAAAAACCTATTTTTTCAATTAAATTTAGCAACTTTAGAAGTGTATGAATAATTATAAGAGCCACTATACGAGAGCCAATTGTATCATAATGATCACTCACTAGTGTACATTGTACCTCTGCAACAGTCAAAATAATAGTCAAAGTAAATTTTCAATTTATTCAAATCATGAAACTTTGAAATACAATAACTTTCACACCGTCAATCTGAATACCACAAAACAAAGCCCATGCACCCCTCTTCATAGAGAACTTTCCGACAGTACCACAAATGTACCACGAATGCAACCTGGGGATGACCGATTCTGGAGATCTCACTGTAACAAACAAACAAAACAAAACAAATCAATCAAACAGCTTTGACTTAAGGTATGGATATTCACTGCAACTGGAATTTCACCAGTGACTAGATAAGAGTTTTTTAGTGTTCTCATTCAACCACAAAAATACACAGAATACTGTGGCCACCACTCAAGCAAACAACGTGACTACACTTTTCCTAAACAAGATCTACGTCCCTGGAACATGTCCGAAACTTCTACAGAAAATCTTGTATGATGTCAAGAGGCTGCAATCATCATACATCTGTGGCCCAGAATTTTCTGAACCCACAATATACACACTTTACAAAATAGGACAGCACCAATGAGTACCCCGGCCAGTCTATAATTACTAATTTCAACCTCTCCAGTTATGAACAATCAACCTGTACTCTGTGATTGGCAAGCGCCAGGAACATCTCCTTCGCAAAGATTCAAAATCCCATGATCGTATTTCGACAGAGCACTTCAGTTGGGAAAGGATTTTATCATATATCCATACGATATAAAAGCCTGACTTCAAGGAGCGTGTGTACAGTACAGATACTGCCTTCCCTGGTTAGCCTAGTATTCAACATATTGATTCGAAAATGTTGATTCGAAATGTTCCTTTCCAGCAGCTAATTTTTCAACAGTGATCATCCGTGATCCATCTGCACCGGAAAAGTGTTCAACCCTTTTCTGTTTTATATTGCTACAGATTCAAAACAGATAAACATCAACGACAAACAACATCAAACTAGTAGTGTGACAGTTCCGTTCCTGAAAGCTCTCTGCATGTGAGAGATCTTTTTTCGCAGCCTCTGTGAATGTGACTAATTTTGGCAGCAAAAGGGGAGAGATCTCTTGCAGGCATACGGTAGGTAGAAAGAAAAGATAGGGTATCGACTATCGACACTGTTGCTTTGAACCCCGGCCCGGCTGCGAAGCACCATTACCTGCGTATTTAAAAACTCAGAACTAGAGAGGAAACGTGGAAGTGGATAGGGTCGACCCTTCGAAAAACGTAGTTGAAATTTCCACCATTCTGATGCGGAAGAATGTTCTAAAGTAACTGAAATACTGAATGATTGAATTAACTGCGGCACACACAGGTGAATCATACACTCGAATCCTCCAATTGTCCATAAAATGACACTCGAGAACATCCTGCGCATTTGGCACACGTTGCAGCCCACGGATCACACGCTCTGACAATTGTCTTATACTGAAAAAGTTGAGAATCCAGGTGGGGAGATTGAAGCAGATTGAGCCCCTCAACAAGACGATTATTTCAACGAAGGACTAGTTACCTGCAAAGCAGAACGACAAAAACTGCATCGGCAGCTGCGTGGATGCCCAGAAGGAATGACTTTACAAACAGAGGACAAAATCTAGAAGCAGAACAAGTAATCACCACAGGAAAATCAAACATCAAATTGATTATTCCTCGGAGCCACCACCAGACATGGAATGATACAAAATCATATCGTAGGGGAGAACTTCAAACCATTGCATCCAATGTACCGTAGAAACCAAGACAACGAAACCTCGACCACAGAGTACAAAATACGACGAGGCTACCATGATACTCCAGACAGAAGCTACGACGACTTCCATACTCTCGATTGTCTCCACATGCCCTTGCAAACCCTCAAAATTGAAAGTGAAGAAGATCCCCAGATCCAACAGAAAGGAAAAAGTTCATCATACAAAGTCATGGACACCGTGCAGTGTGGAAGTAACATGGAACTTGGCATTGAAGTGCACAAATTGAACCTACGGCCGTAATTCCTAAACCCACCATTATGCATACACCATACCCTCAGACCTTGCAATTCAGGGCTCCAGACACCAAAATACGTTACTAGCAAATCGTACGTGCGCGTGCTTGCATCTTCTTCGTCGTTCTCCCCTGCTGCCTGGAATGCGTCCACCACACTGAAGATTCATTCAGGCACTTGCCTTCGTTGTTGATTGAAACCGGGCTCTCATATAACGTAACCGATACCACCACCTAGCCTTTGTATGAGCTTGATAAATTTCTTTTTTATGTATTTTTTTTTGTGTTGATACAACCCACAACCTCCACGATGATCACCAGAGAATCAAAGGATGACGATGATACTGTTCCCTTCGTTGACGTTACCTCCGATCGGTGGAAACCCCGACAGCCACATTACTGACGAGTTTGCCACTTTCGTCCATAGTCATGGGATTCTCCACCACCACAGTCTGCGAATGCGATGGCTGAACAGACGGAACTGGCGCGGCAGGCTGCTGTCCTGGCGGAAGTCTTTGCTGCTGCTGCTGCTGCTGAGGGAGCGGGATACGCATGTTGGTGGAGGTCGGCATAGCAATGGCCGTGACGAACTGACAGAGCGCGCATTTGACGCTCTGAGCGCCGTATGCGTACATGAGCGTCATCCCGCAGCCGCCGCAATTGATGTGCGCCACCTGCGGCGCTTCCATGGCCAGGTTTACGGTGTGGCAGCACGAGCACTGGACGCTGGTGGCGCCCCGCATGTACATGAGCAGCGTCCGACACCCCGCGCACACCAGCTGCGCCATCTCGGTCCCGTGGGCCGGCACTTGGGTGACGGTGTGACATAGCGCGCATCGCACATTGCTGGCGCCGTGAGGATACACCAGCAGCGTGCGACAGCCATTGCAAATCAACTGCCCCTGCTGCTGTGCTGGCTGTTGCTGCTGCAACACCTGTCCCCCACCCCCACCCTGCTGCTGTTGCTGCTGCCCTTGCATCGGTTGATACGGCATCTTCCAATTGCGACTGTCTCGCTTCAACTCCCACCCTCTCTCTCTCACACACACACCCTAACACCACCACCACCACCAGTCACCCTCGCAACGAAATTCCGCCAACCCAACCAATCTCGAATTCCAATCAACGATCTCCGAACTCTCGCTAACCCTCAAACCTCCCACCAGATCTATCTCTCAATACCTGCGAAACACCGTAATCCCGATAAATACCAAAACCTAGACCCCCAATCCAACCCTCCCTCTCCCCAAACCACAACCTCGGAACGCAAATTACAAACCCCCTTCCCTTCCAATCCCAACCGACCTTCCACTCCACCTCTCGCGGTTACCGCCCCCACCACACCTTCCGAGAAAATGCCCACACACGCACCCTCCTCCTTCCGAGGGGGAGTGTGTCACCACCCGAGATCTTCAATCGTAGGAAACGCGGAAGAGCTCGAGCGAGCGAGAGAGAGACAACAAGACCTTTCAGGCGATGAGCGCAGGATCTTGGAAGGGGGGGATTGGAGAGAGCAACCAAGTGTAAACGAGAAACGAAGACACACCAAAAAAAAAGGGACCCAGGAAGTGTCGGCGCCCGGCGTATTACCACTAAACCGTCGCTAACACGCTCGGGCTCCCAATGGCTAACACACACACAATACAGTCCCACACGAAGCAAATGGCTGACGAATATTAACTTAGAGCGAGAGCGCCCGACGGAGGAAGAAGAAGACGACGACGACGACGTAGCTGTGGGTTTAAATACCGTATCATGATACGTAGATGTATGAGTATTCGTATCCGTATCCCTTGAGTATTATTGTCGAGCGGGGAGTATTATAATATTAATGGGGGGGTAATAATAGGGGGCCGGCTCCATGACGGGACTGGCTGGGGGGTCTTGATGGGGTAATTGATTGGTAAGTTCCATTTGGCGGCACTGACCGGACGGACAGAAAGGGGGACGGTACCGGCCTGACGGGTGGGGTTGGTAGGTCCTCTCCTCCAGGAAGGGCTGAGGTGGCAGATCAAAAGCACTTTTCGCTTGGGGGCAGGGAAAAAAGGTGGATTCGGGTGGGTTGTACCGTAATAAGGGGTTGGGCCTGTAAGTTGGTGAAGTTTTACCGGTTTTCCGGTGGGGTGCGGATGGGGAATCTCTATTGGGCCGTCACATTCTTTAGCAGGGCCACTGGGGGTGCAAGTAACTGCATGTGGGCTTTATGATAAACCTAAAAATATATCCATCTTTAGTGGTTGTATTTTTTTACCATCTGAAAGGAGGAGACCTATTACCATAGTACTTTGTTGAAAAAATTTGGACCCATGGGTACATTCTTCATTTCTACAAGGATATGGAAAGTCATCCTTTGGCCACTTTTCAATTGTAGCTTTCTTCCAAGGTTAACCCCTCATTGCCCAAGGCTTGAATAGGTTCAAAAACAACATTGTTTTTGAAGTGTTATATATTTAAATTTCATTGAGTTATAGAGATCTCAACCTTACAATCTTGTAGTGTGCATGTTGTAGATGACGTGTACAAAATTTGGAGTCATTTGACCACATAGATTGCAAGATTTTAATGTTTTAGTGTTGAAAAAGGATGTTGAAATTTTCTTAGAAACACATTTTGTGTGAAATTCAATTTCTAAACCTACTCAAATGAAAAAACTTGAAACTATAAAGTGATTCTAAACCAACATACAAACACATTAGTGAAAACATTAATCATTCAATTGATTCATTGTGTCTACAAAATGGCTTGGAAATGTCAAAAAAAGCAAGAAAAGTTGCAAAAAAACCCATCCCAACCTGAACCTCCTTCAACTAAAATGCTTCTCCAAAAAAAATTTTGGAAACAAACATTATATGAAAAAGAAACAAGTCACCAAAGTTCACTATAATCCCCAATTGGCCAAATTTTGAACTTCAAATTGCTCCCAAACATTCAAAACAACTTGGATTGACATTAAATTTTTACCACAATAACTAGACTTCAAGGGGAACACAAACCAAAAAAAATATTGAAAACAAACATTGGATGATGAAGGAGATACCAGTCTCCAAAATTGCAGCCATCAAATGCAATTTGGTGGATTCAAATTGAATAAGTTTGTGAACTTCAATTGGCCTCCAAAAACTCAATACATCTTGGATTGATTTGAAAATTTTACAACACAAACTAGAAGAGAGAGAGTGCAGATTTACAAACAAGTTTTATTGAATTCAGACATTGGATGCAAGAGTTACAGTACTTTGATTTGGACTTAAAACTATGTAAGGACTCTTTTTATCCCCTTCGGCAATGAGGGGTTAAACCATAAACAACATCAAGGACATTCTTCGTCCGATGGATGATGAAGAATCTTTCAATGTAGGACAAAAATGCAATTGTTCATCCTTGGAATTTCTTGCAAAAAATAGAGATCTAGCATAGTAGTTTGACTTCTAACAAACATTTTTTTTAAAATAGATGATGTCACATTGTTCAAAAAGGGATGATTTCCATAATCACCAATCCGTGGTTTAAGGGTTAATCTAGTAAGGATGTTCTAAACTAAAAGCAATGTTGTTTTCAGAGTCTTATCCATTTACATTTCATTCCATTTGCATTGTCTTCTTTTAGATCTAAATAGAACTTTTGATTTTCAAGAAAACTATAGAAATAAGAGTGCACCTATTCATCCAAAAATTTGATTAGTTCTTGTTGACTACCTTGGTGATAGCTTGAGTATGCAACTCTAGTATTATATGCCCTTGATCATAATCACTTATAATGCATTTTAGTTCAATTTCAAGGGATATCATTTATTTTAATGTAGAAAATTCTTGTAGCCCTCTTAACAAAGAATCCAAAAATATAATTATATACATGAAATGAATATTCTTTGAGGACAATGATAGCATTACAAACCTAAGTATGTGAGTTTTTTTTATCTATGTACCATGGAAAAAGCTAAACAACTTTTTGGACTTTTAAAAAAAATTCTTATAAATAAATCACTTCGAATGAATCTTAATTTTCATTGAAGGGAACCTCCTCTATGTATTTTTGAAAATTATGCATAAGTGTTTAAATTCTTCATATATATTATGAATTTTTTCTAATCTGCATGCAATTCATCATTTTTACATTTCGTTTTTTTTAATTTTATCTTCACCTAAATTAAATTGGTCTTTTTAACTTTTTTTCAATCCATCCTCTAAGCCATTTTAAAGTTGATGACCCTTGCATAAAATATAAGAGTTCCATACCCTGGGGGTGATAGGGGACACATTTTGCAAGGGTTAATCTCTCATAAATAGTGTGTGTGTTTTTATTCCAAATGTGATTTTCAATTTTCAAAAAATGAACTATAAATATTTAGAAGTGTTGATTATATACAAAAGTTATCAAAAGTGACACTAGGCTCTAATGTTCCAAGGGTTTGCATTTTTTAAAGAAGAAACTAAATAAGGCGTTTTAAGAGATGTAGAGGATATTGGATTTGCTTATTTTATTCTTTACAAATGGAATGGCCCTTGTGAGATGTATTTTGTCCTATGCCCTCACCAAGAATCCATAAACCTAGGCATAGTCAACTTATATTGTAGCATATTATTTTGCCTTTGGTACATATATAGAAAACAACAATAAAATTTGTATATGTATAGAAATGTTCTTGATTACTTCAATCTTAGAAGCTTAGTTGATTTTAGATACATAATTACAAATGGGATATTAATTCTAATTTTTGGAATAAAAGATTCAAGGTTGTAGAAGGAAAAAATGATGATTTTCCAAATATGTCATGAAGCAATAAGAAAATGTATTTTGCATGAATTTTACATTTCACACTGTCAATTAATGCAAAACATGAATGAAATAATTTTTCTTTTTTTCTTAATGTTGTTTATGTGTTGATTACTTACTATAAGTTACTTACTGTTAGAACAAAGTACAAAAATAAGAATGAAGGAAGTGATTTCATCATAAGTTTGTCAAAAAGCAAAGAAAGCATGGATATGTGCATATGTTAAAACAACATATTGTTTATTAAAGAATGGAATATAAGAACGAGGATCATTGAAGTACAATAGTTGTTTTTTCAAAATTTTGTTTAAAAGTACATAAAATCATTTACATGTTGCAAGTGGAAAGAAAAGTTTTGGTATTCTTTCATTAGGTTTAAAAAAACTTTTAAAAAAATTATTGGTACTTTTTACTTAGTCTACTAGCAATTTGTATGGCTATTCTATCTTGATACTTGTTGCAACATTCTATAGTCAAGCTTGTTACTTATTGATTTTTGAAAAACTTGCATGTAAAAAATTTGGTCCAAATTTCACATGGATTGATCTCAAATAGATGTCTTAGTTTATTCCAAACTTGAAAATAGAAAATGAAGCATCTAACATTCTCCTTTGCAATAATTTGGCCAACAATAAACTCTTGACATAAAAAGAAATTGATCTCAATACAACGAGGCTAGTAGTCTCTACAAGACTATAGTCATTATTGTAGAGGGCTCTTCATTTCAATACAAAGAAATTCCCCTCAAATTTTATCTTGTGTCATTCCTACATTAATTGTGTCCCACTTGAAATCCATCTCTAATTACATTTATGGACAAAAATAGATTTCATGAAAACCCTTTGCAATATACTTATGTATTGAGAAAAAGCCTATAACATTGATTCAAAGACCATTGTGAATAAATCTTGTTTGAAACAATTTTGGTAACTACTCCATGTGATGTCTAAATTTTTTGTTGTCATATTCTCATAACATTATTTACTACTAGTAGCAATGAAACATAGGGCTTCAAGAATACATGTTTTTTTGCATTTATATTGAGTACTTCTACAAAGCACTCCAATTGAATGAAATGCTCAACTTTCTATAAACTGCGAAGTAATATTCTATTGAGTGACATGATCCCCAATTTTGTAGAAAGATTTTACAATGTCCTTGTTGAAAGAAAAATATATTTCGTCCATTCTAGGAGTGGCATATATGAAGAAGAGTATATCTATGTAGGGTCCTAAACAAAGACCATAGGTCAACAATCTATGTGACCATGACTATATACATCCATCAAAAGGAGGATTGTATGGTTCTTTGGAATTAAGCAATTTGATTTGGGTGTAGAATTCAAGGTGGTGATGTTAAAGATGATTTACTATTTTGGTAGCTACAGGCCAATGTTGCTAAATATTGTTAAGGGCACTTCACACTATGGCCATCCAAATTGAGAAGCCGTGGAACTGAGTCGATAAACTTTGTTGAGAGTCCAAAGAAATAGCAATAAATATGGGAATTGGAGCCTTCAACCGGACAAAGTGTGAAACCTCTAAAGGTCGAATTTGTTGGCAATGAATTCCTAAGGCCTCTCAATTTGGATGGCCATAGTATGAAGCCTCCTAAGGCCAAGCCTAAAGTCCAAACCCATACCAATCTAATGGTTGAAATCTTGTCAAATTCTGATTTTTTATGAAAAAAACTCAACACCCTCTCAACTATAGTTTGGATCTCCATTTCTAGCCAACCCGAACTTCTTTTGAGAGCCTGTCACTATGTAGACAATTTTCTACCATGTAGGAAGTTTGGAGGGTAATGGCCTTTTGGACTCAACCTTCTAGTGCTAAGGGTCAAGAGGCCAAATTTTTGGTTTCTTGAAATGTGATTGGTGAAAATCCACAGTCTCTTGACCTTTGGCCATAGTGTGAAGTGCTCCTTATTGACGTTGTAGTTAAGGTGGAATGGGGTTAGAATCCTTGTAAAGTTTGTTTTGGACAACATACCGGTGTTGTAATTGTGTACAAGTATGTTGCTTGGTATTACTTGGTTGTCAAACAAACTTGAAATTGCCAATTGGTTTCATGCATTATGAGGTTGGGTGTAAAATAGGGTAAACTTATGACTAGCTGCACCAGCAATATCAACAATAACCAATTTACTTACTTGTGATGTATTTGGATCTGCACGAATTGGTATTGCTTACTATTTTTAATATTTAGGGATTATTTTTTTTTGCCAATGTCTCAGGGGAGAGGTGTGTGTGCTTGTGTTTGTACTGCTGTGATGTGTTTTTTTTGCATGTGAAGGATTGAAAAGATTTGTGTGCATGTGAGAGCTTGAGGGATTTGCAGATCTTTCACCAAATGCTCAAATGGATGTTCAGAATTTAATTTTATCATGGTTGCATAATATATGGAACACAATCAATGGAGGAATAGAGCCTTGAGTTTATGCTGACAACTCTTTGGCTACAACAAGTGAGTATGAGGGCAGGGGGCATGAATGAATCCAGGTTATATATACGTGTGTGTAACCTAGGCTTAGTTACTATTATTAGACTAGTCAAATTTCCATATTTTTTTTGATGGCAAGTGAAACCAGAAGTTCCAATGCACCAAAAAAAATCACATTTTGGATACTATATATAACTTGATAGTTATGAAGGATCAAAGTTTGTTCTGGTAGAAGTTTTAAAATTGTTCTTTCCACATAAGTATACATTGATTTTGGAGATGTGCACAGAGTGATGACAGAGTTGTTTGTTTGTTTTTTGAAGCCTGGAGTTTATTCCAAGTAGACCAAGAACACATAGCGGGAAGCTGAGGGCAGAGTTATAGAGAAAAGTAACATGTCCAACAATCAAAAAGTCATAAAGAATGTTAGTTTACACAAACTTTTCACTAGTGGGCTTCTTTAGGTGCTTGATGATGGTGGTTTTGGGTCAATGATGCATTTGGGGGGGGAGAGGTGACCACCTTGTGACACCAAATCTATTGGGCAAATGGAGGATGTATAGAGGCTAGGGACAATGGTCTTAGTGAATTATATTGTGGATTATGTATGAGAGTTAGCTACTTTTTTTTTTGTCCTAGGATACAAAACGAAGGGGGATTAATTTGAGATTGTTGTAACTTAGTATATGAATTGATTTGTTGGGCGACAATGTTGTGTCAATAACAACTTCCCATTGTGCCATCCCATTGGATGATCAATGGCCACTCTTCTTATTCCCCTGTAAGATAATTGGGCACTCACTCAACCCTTGCTTTGCATGCCAGAAATAGAAGCACAGTTAAGTTATGCCCTTTGTGGCTTGTGACTTTGCCAGTGAGTTGAAGAAGCTCAGTTGGTTCAATTTTTTTATGATTCCTAGGGAGTCTAACTTATTGGTTGTTTTCCATGTGCAACCCAATTTCCAGCAACCAGGTGGACAGATATATAAGGTAAACTACCCCATTCCAGATCAAATGGGAGTCAACCCATTGTGGGCTAAATTTTGTCAATGTTGTACATTTCAGAACTTCAATGTACACCACTACCATATTTTAGCTTGCAATGGGTTGGCTCCCATTTGGTCTGGAATGGGATAGTTTACCTTAGACTCTTCTAAGGTAGAGGAGGTTTCATATCTGAAGTGCCCATTTAAGAGCTGAAAACTTTTTTTTGGTGGGTGGGAAGTCACCGTACTGAAACTTCAGTTCTTCTTCTCTTGTAAAGATGTTTCGCCAGGGACTGGTTCCCTTGGTTGCTGTGTACTGTTTCCCCCATCAATGGAAATCGTCCATGTGTTTCAAGAAAAAAAAAAAAAAAAAAAAAACCCTTCAGTTCTTGAAAAAAAAATCATTTTCAGTAAATTTCCCATGGAAGAGAAATGGAATTACCATTGAATGAATGAATGCAAGTTGTTTCATACAGTATTTTTGGAGCTTCAAGAAATTATTAACTTAAGCTTCATTACAAGTTTCTTCAAAATTGAAACACACAAGGGTCACTAAATGCGCCCACCTCCTGAAGTGTACGTCAATTATACAGTGCTGGAGACGCACTGAGAAAAAACACAGAATGTGAAAATCATGTACATCATTCACAGGAGGTCAGTCGCTGGACGGGACGCTTTGCTTCTAGAGCCTGAGCCTGAGCGCCCCCGCTTTATGACTGAACCTCCCACCTCACTTATTATGATATTACTGCTCTTCCTCGAAAGATAGCTTCAGAAGTTCAGAGCTGCCGAGCTGCCCTGGTGTAGACTAATCTTAACCCCTGAGTGTCACAAAGTGAACAACATAAGTGAGGAGCTTTTTTTTCTGTTGGATCTAGAAAATCCAGAATAATTTGACAAGTAGAATTACTTTTACTTTTATTTTTAAAAAAGAACGGTGACCATGAAAAAGAGAAAGGGAAACATCTGTCCGGCATGCATGGGCGCCTCCATCAGAAAAGTTGGGCCAGATTATTTTGGTGTCATTTTGACACCAAAGGCTGCATACAGGTCATTTTATTGTCATTTTATCCATACTAGGTTGATATGGAGGTTAGCACCAAATTAACTTAATTGCATTTCAATGCACCATAGTGGCACCATGCTCACATGGCTTGAAGTTCCTGATGTCAGGCTAGGAGGCAAGCTGAGGGAAAGGTGCCACTCGGGCTTGGGAAGAGTGCTGGAGCCAAAAACATTGTTTTTGCACCAAGTGCTACTGAACTCATGACTAATAAGAACTACATGAGGAACTTCAAGCCATGTGAACATGGTGCCACTATGGTGCATTGAAATGCAATTAAGTTAATTTGGTGCCAACCTCCATATCAACCTAGTATGGATAAAATGACACTACAATGACCTGTATGCAGCCTTTCGTGTCAAAATGGCACCAAAATAATCTGGCCCAACTTTTCTGATGTAGAATTACTTGGTTACTGAAGTTTTCACTGTTGAGATTTGAAGCCGACTTGCTGATGAGTACGAATCTCCAATTTCTAAGAGAATCCACAGTGCGGATTTCTAAAATTCTAATATTTGATGAACCTGGTATTCCACAAGTCCTATTTTTTTCTCAATGTCCAAAAAATGTCCACTCTGACACACAGGGGTTGAGTTATGTTAACCCTGGTTCCATTGCTGCTGCTGCTGCTGCGTCCTGTGTCCTTCAGTTGCTACAGGCAGGCAGGCAGCAGCCCAAGGCACATTCTCTGTCTGCGGCTTGCAAGCTGAAATCAATTTTGCTTCAGCAGAAGGCAGGAGGGAACAAGAAAATCATACATTCCCTGATCGTGGCAGCGGAGGGCTGTAAGTTAAGCTTAAGTAGCCGACAGAAAACAGACAGACAGGCTCCCTTACCTTACCTTCATTCCCCGAGTTCTCATCTGATCAGGGTCATCAGTCATCACTCATCAGGTGCAAGCTCACTTGCTCACTCGAGACACACGATTCAATGGGAGGACCCAGGTTCACAGAATGGAAGAACAATTGAAAGCTGACGCATTTAATGAGATAAAAGAAAAAAGGACACTGCACATCTTTACTAATCTACCCGGATGGACAACATCTTGGGCTTCGGAACGGGTTTCTAATCTAATGGTATATATGAGGTAGACCAGCCTATTATCACCCTGATTCGCAATCTGAGTATATTAGGACCAACTCCAAGAGGGGCACATATTTTTCAGAAGTGTGTGCATGTTTCACAAATCAAACCCAAGTGGAATTATAATTTTACGATAAAAATTGTAATTTCTATGAATTTTTAAAGTGTTCTGCCCTAAATTACAAATCCACCACTAGACTAGAGTCATAAATGTCCTATCCTAAACCTATAACCGCCATTACATTTACCTATTAACACCGGAGTTTCTACCAATCACAGGCTGACACCTTACCCAAGTTGAAATTAATGCACAAAAATTGTCAGTGCAGTGAATGGACTTGGGTGAGTTTTATGGTGGTGATGGGGCCAAAATTAGGATGGCGGTTATAGGAAGCTGGCGGAAATGAGTTGGTCTACCTTATATATAATTTGTATTCGCGGGCATGTTGATGTGTTGGCATTGACATGCAAGTTTAACCCATGAATGATGCGGCGGATGTTTTTTTGTCCGATGAATGACAAGGAATTTTCTTGCATAGGATAGAAGTGCAACTATTCATCCTCGGAATTAGGGGTGGGAAGGGGAGATCTTCTACGGGAGTTTGACTAAGGTGGACCTGCCCAATTCCGTCTGCATCCTAATTCCGTCACTCTATAATTGGCCTCAATTCCGTTCGTTTAAGCATCTAAATCTGTCCAAAAATTAGTCAAATTTGCTTCAAATTCTGACAAAATCAGAGAATTAATGTCATTTAGGGTATCGTGTCACTCCTTTATTGGTCAATTTCCAAATGTTAATAGATACATGAAATGGCGGTTTTAGGTTGTTTTTAGGACATTTATGACTTTAGTCTACAAACGGTTTTGTCATTTTAGGGCAGACCACTTCAGAAATTCATAGAAATTACAATTTTGATCAGAAAATTATAATTCCACTTGGGTTCGACTCATGAAACAAGCACACATCTATGAAAAATATTTGACCTTCTTGGAAATGGCCCCAACAGAGTCAGATTGCAAATCAGGGTGGTAATAGGCTTGTCTACCTTACTCTCAATGAATATTTTTTTTTAAGTACTGGATGATATCACACGGTTCCAAAAGGGTTGGTTTTCATGGTCACCAACCCGTCATTTAAGGGTTAACGATTTGGCAAGTGGATGTTGTCAAATTATCAATGTACACCTAATTTGACAATTTATAAGGTAAGGACCAACATGTATTTTATAAGTTGAATGTGCAATTCCAAAGTGTGTCATTAAACAATGTGAAACTTGGGGAAAAAGACAAAGAGAAATTTGTACAATTGGATCATTTATAAGGTAAGGATGTGTATTTTTAAGATGCATGTGCAATCACAAGGGGAGTCATTAGATAGTACGAAACTTGGTAAAATGACAAAGAGAAATTTTGTACAATTTGACAATTTATAAGGACACATATTTATAAACCAAATGCACAATTACAAGGTGTGTCATAGTAAATAGTGTGAATCTTGGTAAAACATCAAGAGACATTTGTAGAGGTACTTTTTTTGGGGGGGGGGGGATTAAAGGTTTTTTGGATATGATAGTGCTCATTCACATGGGTGGAAATGTGTTGACTCTTGTTTCTTCTAAATTTGGGATCAAAGTTGATCTTACATTTATCTTTATATACATATATATTTATTTATATATTGCTTATTGAATTTCTGCCCTCCACCCCACCCCACCCAATAGCTACCCCAATTGCAATTAGCATGAAAAATGAGTATCATATTTGGCTACTAGGGTTAGCAAACATCACATAAATAAACTAAAATAGAATTTTGTTGAAAACTACTCTAAGAGAGAAACAAAAAAATGAAAAAAATTCATATTACAAATGCTAAATTATTGAAAAATGGGCCACATACAATCTTAGAAAAGCTTGCATAAAAATCTCATAGTAGATCAAATGGTCTACATGCAAAACTCAAAAAAAATATCTCAATTGTTTTAATGGTCCTATAAATAAGGTGTCAAGTTACAGTAAAATATTTGAAAATTTTATTAATTCTTTAAGTGACTAGTAAATCATTTTTTCCCCACTTCAATTCATTATTTAGCATGAAATACAGAACCTAGTAGACAAGTATAGTATAAGATATAGGTTCACTAGACTATTTGAACCATATTGATCCTTCATGCCTATCTCAAAGGTACACTTTGATGACTTCCTACCAAACAATACAATGTAACTATTGTGAATGTTAATTCAATTAAATAAATGCAAAGACACGCTACTAGTTTTATATTACATTGGTGTATTATAAATCATTTATTTTGACTTGTTTGGCAATTGTTGTTTTAAACAAATGCAAAGACACACTATTGGTTTTATATTACATTTATCTATTACAATCCATTTTATTTTGACTTGTTTAGAAATTGTTGGGAGACAAGAAAAGTTTTTTCATGTAGTCAAATCATGAAACTTTTGGAACTAAATTTTGTTCTATTCAAAAAATTTGTTGTGAAAGAGTTACTACGTCCAAGCACTAATTGAACCACATTAAAAAAAACTAGAGTACCCATGAAAATGATATAGTATTTAATCAATTATGGGGCGTGATACTATTGCAATTTGGGGGGAGAAATTGTGGCTTCACATATGTTTTTTTCTCATGAAACAATGCTCAAATTCACATGCCAAGTTTGTTGATAAGGTGGGTGCACCCCAAATTGCACCATGCCTAAAAACACCATCAACACTAGGTATACATCTCCAGAATCAATATGTACATAAGTTGAAGAAACAATTTCAGAACATCTACCTCCAAAAAAATTTGATCCTTTCACATTACAAAAAATTTCAAACCTCAAAGAGGAAGCAAGTTTTGCACCCCTATGGTGCAATTATAGAAAAAATAATTATATATATATATATATATATAATAAAAAAAAAATTTCTATAGTTGCACCACGGGGTATGAGAAATGAATTCTTAACAACTCTCTACAAGCCTGAATTTTTTTGTAATGATAGCTTTTGCATGTGGTATCCAAATATTGCGATCTTTAGTGTGTTGAACCCTCCTTTTCACTTATCAACAAGAAAATATGAAATTTTGAACAATACAATATAATATCAATAAGTAGGGACATTAGCAAAAAGTGGTGGTTTTAAAGGTGTTAAGGTAACTACACCCAAAGGTGTATGAATAAACAATCCATCATAGTTCCCATTATCCTACTAGAAAACTTATTGTCAGGTCTTGTTGGTAGTCAGAAGGGAATTCTAGATTCTCGTAGAATGCATTTTTTAGACACTATATGAATAAACTATGAATTTTCTAAGTGCTAAAAATAGGTGTTTCTGAAACCGACCCTAGACTCTCATGAATAGTAGGACTACATTTTAGACAAGAATATGTAGGGGTCAAATGTAGAAAAAGGTTGCTTTTGAATGTAGTTACCTTACCTTCAACCGAGGTCCATGAAAAAAACTCCGGCCATTACAAGAGATTTGAAGGCATGA